>JAWNLY010000043.1:4885000-6120981 GCA_035042045.1 Drosophila melanosoma | reverse complement strand
CCTTCCACTTCTGCCCGGCAGCAGCGCAACTGTTTGTCTATGTTTCGTTTTACATTCACGTTTATTCGTCCATTGTGCACATGCCGAAATTCTTGCACAGCACCAAATAAATAAGCACACGCACACACACACGCACATACACACATGCTGTGCAATATGCCCGGTTGAAAATGGAAACGCAATCTAAACGCAGTCAGGTTTTTCCGGTAATGAAAACTTTAGAAATTTTTGTTGCTGCAAGACGCAAAACAACATAAAGAAATGAAATCCCCAAAAAAAAAAAACCTCAAAAAATACAAACAAGCTTTAAATCAAGTTTTTGTTTTGCACAACTCTTTAAATACTCTGCAAAATAATTTTATATAATTATTAAAAATTATGTAAGCTAAATTTATGAAATTTGGAATATATATCAAACTGCACAGTTGAATAGATTAACGCTGTGTTTTCTCGACAATTCTTGCCAGTGAAAAATATATTTCAAAAAAAAAACCTTTAACATAATAATCATATTTTGGCTCAAAGTGTTTCTAATATTGCACAAATAAGTTAATAATCATAACTCAAATCCGAAGAACCACCAAGACCCCTGAAAAACCGAATCCAATTACGAATCGAGATGTATATTTCGCTTAGCTGTTGCTGTTTTGTATTGTGCAACTGTTTGTTGCAGTAAATAAAGCTGAAATTCCATTAAAATTGAAAAGCCAAAGCCAAAGCCAAAGATGCTGCGAAAAGTCGGCTATTATAGAAATTCTCTTGTTGCATTTGCCCAAAGCCAGCATTGCAATTAGAAGTTAGAGCCACACGATACATGAGTCCAGAAAGGAAGTTGGCCAAGAGGCAAAAAAGGCAACAAAAAAAAAAAAAAACAGGCAGTCCAGCTGGAAAAGTACAATGCAGATAATAAAAAATGCATTCAATGCGCAAACAGAAGATGTGTGTAAAAAAAAACTCTGAAGTTTGCAACTTATCGTAATGCTAAAATTACCATTCAAATGAACAGCACGAGAAAAAAAATTATTAAAAATTATAATAATATTTAGTTGATAATTTAAACATGCTATTTAAACAAAAGCTAAAGTTTTTCTACTTTTAAAACTTGTGTAAAATCAGCTTCAAGTTGTAGCCACACAAATAGCTCTGCATTAAAAAAGGGCACCACAAATAATATAAAATTTAAGGAAAAATAAAAAAATTGAAAAAAAAAATGAACATAGAAAATATAAATGTGGCAAAGGCAAATTTATTTTGCGGAACTAAATTGAAATAATTTTGGCAGCTGAAATATGCTCAAAAATATTTTAATACGAGGCGACTCCAGACATGGAGCCGCAAACAGACGGGTCGTAAAGACGGGGAGTGGGGCGGATAGACGGAAACGCTGCAGCCTTATAAAATGTGCAAATAAAAACTGCTTCACAAGTGTGCAAATTCCCGGACCCCCTTTTGGGCCCCCAACAAACAGTCCCCCTCCCCCCAACAGCCAACCAGCCTGCAGTGCAGTTATCTGGGATGTGCTGCCTGGCTTACACTCTGGCATTTGGCCAAGTTTTCTTATTTTATATGGTTTATATTTTTTTTCTCTTTTTTTTTTTTGTCGGCAACTCGAAACTGCAGCTGAGGCAAACAAACAAACCAAACGGCATCAAGAGCTACATATTAAATTTGTCATTTCGAAGTCAAACTGTGGGCATGGTCTGCTTATCCCTTTTGTTGCCCCTCTGACAGTCTGTCTGCCTGCCAGCCTGTCTGTCTGTCTGTCTGCCTGCCAGTCTGTCTGTCTGTCTGTCTGCCTGTTGCTGTCAATTTCAGCGCAATTTGAGAACGCACACAGCCATGAAAATCGAGTTATACTTTGAATTCGCATCAAAAGTAATACACACACACACACAAACACACACACACATAAATTGCGCATACAACTGTTGCAGTTGTTGATTTTTATCAAGCAACAGATATGCAACAACCACAACAAACATTGTTTGACCATACGCTTTGGCAAACGAGGCGTATGTGTAATTTGCACACTGCAAAATACAATTAACTTTTCATTTTTATTAGCCTTTGTAGTTGGAAAAATAATAATTATAGTTAGGAGTACAAATTGAATATTGAAATTTATTTTCCGAATAATAAAGTGAGTAAGCCTCGACTCCAAAAATATTGCCATTTTTTATAGTCAAAACTATACTCTTCAAAAATTATATGTTACTTTTGTAGTTATATAAAATAGTAATATTAACACATAACAAAAAAAGAAAACGCAATCTGTAAATAGATGGGTTCAAATTTTGAAATTCTAAAATTGGAAATTTATTAAATGTACATTAAATAATAAAACTACCAAATAAAAAATCAATATACTATTGTCAAATTGGAAAAATGGTATATGTTGCTGCATTTAAAAATAATACAAATAAATATATAATAATAATAAATAAATAATATTAGTAAAAAAAAAAATAAATAATTATAAATAATTAACAATTAATAATAAAAAATATAATCCTTAAGACGCAGTGTCCCCTGGCGGAATTTTACTTAAACTAAAATTGCAGTGACCAGGTTAAGTTCTTAATTTAAGCTCAACTACCAAAAATAAAATTATTATGCTTTTCTCATATTGGAAAATTATTAAATGTAAATTAAAAAATAATAAAAATAAATAAATAATAATAATAAATAAATAATATTACTAATAAAAATAATAAAATAACTAAATAAACAATTAATAATAAAAAAATAATACTTAAGACGCAGTGTTGTGATCTGTCAGAAATTTACTAAAACTAAACTAAATAACCAATTGCAGTGACCAGGTTAAGTTCTTAATTTAAACTCAACTACCAAAAATAAAATCAATATGCTATTCTTAACTTGGAAAAATGTTAAAAGTTGCTGCATTAAAAAATAAATAATAATAAATAAATAATATTTTTAATAACAATAATAAAATATATATAAATAATAATTAATAATAAAAAATATAATCCTTAAAACGCAGTGTTGTCCCCTGGCAGAATTTGACTAAAACTTAACTAAATAACCAATTGCAGTGTCCAAATATAAAATCAATATGCTATTATTACACAATGTTCTCATTTCCAATTTAAACCGCTTATGTACACGTTTATGGCAATAATGAATGCATACATAGCATTCCGAGCTTATGGTCGGAAACCGCAAGATGCACTTTATGCAGATGATGCCAGCAGCAGCAGGAGGAGCAGCAGCTGGAGGAGGAGCAGCAGCTGGAGGAGGAGCAGCATATCTGGGATTCAGTTTATACTTGTTTTTTGCTGGCCCATTTATATCAATTTCAATTAGACTGTGGCGTGGTTTTTGCACGCTTCGAGCCACAGACTCTTGTGCACTTGGCACTGGCTCAAAATCAAAATTAATAAACATTACAATTGTGGCAACAGGCAAATTTGTATAGTCATAATCGCCTCAGTCTGCACAATGCCTCCTCCTCCTCCTCCTCCTCCGGTACCCTTGTCCATCTGCTGTTTGTGCTTGCGGCTCTCGTTGACTGTCAGTTTTGGGCTAAGTGCATTTGAAGTTGCGGTTTTAATCTACTGCCAAATAGGCAAATGCGATAAACTCAAGCTTGAAATGCAGGTAAATTTGCAAAATACAAACACAAACCAAACACATAAATACACACAAAGAAAATTGAAAATTGAACATTTTAATTCAATTATTTAACACACCTTTGAATAATTTCTGGAAATTACCAAAATATACTTATAATGCAATTAAACAAATACAATATGCAACTTATATTTTAGTAAAGAGGAAAATGTAGGCGAATTGAGTTCTTAAAAAGCTTAAATTAATTACAAATATTAAAACAAAACATAAACAGGGCTAACAAATGCAAGCCATAAAATACATACATTTTGGCTGAATTTAAGTTACACATCAAATTTATAATATAATAAAATGCCGAAAAATGTTGCCTGGAAAGCTATATAATAAAGTACTGGAATCTCAATAATTACTTTTTCATAATAATACGCATATTGTTTAAATTTGATAAAGAAAACATGTTAAAAAAAAGTTGTTTACTCAAAAAATGATTCCTCAAATTTTTGCTATATAATATTATTCTTATCTCAATGACGAATTGTTTATAAGAAAAAAGTTTGTTTTCTTTGTTTTCGCATACTTTTTATTATATATAAAACTAAGTTAAAATCTCAAATTTTATTTATTATGACATTCCATTTTACAAAAATAAATTTAAATTTAAAGTTTTACGAGACAAATATTCGCCAAACATACTGATATATTAACCCCTTTCCATTGGTGTAATCCACCACTGAAATCCGATTTTAGATAATTTATTTTTTAATAAAACGCACTTCAAAGAAACATATGTTTATAAATAAATTGAATATTTTACTTATATTGCCTAAAATGTGTAGCAAATGCAAAGAGAAACAATTCAAGAGGAATTTATGTATTGATTATAATAATATTTGAATCTTACTCTGCAATTTTTACATATATAAGAACAAAATTAAATAAAATACGTACAAAATATTTTATTTAGTATGCAAGAATGTATTATTAATTAAAATATGATTAACAAAAAATAAATAAGATATAAAAGTATAAAAAATATATATGATACCCATACAGAAAATAAATTACTTTATCACATTGAAGACCTCTCTGACCCCATTAGGGATATATATCCAAAGTCATCGCATCTAATAATTAACTACAAATTTATCGAGCTCAGAAAACAATAGCAAACAGCTTTCACAGAAACAAACAAACTGTTTTTTGGGTTTTAATATATAATTAAATTAATTTGGTAATTACAATGCAGTTGCTGCAATAATCGGTTACACATTGGAATCGATTAGTATCAACTGAGATTCCCGATTGCCCACTTAGGCGACGGGAAATTGTGTATTTTCCCCATTGAGCATTTTGGCTGGCCAAATAATTAACACAGCGGGTCACAGGATGGGGGGGGGGGGGAGTTGTGAGGGGGCAAACTGAGTGTTGGCCAAGAGATGAGCGTCAGTCGACGCAACTGTTGTGTTGACTGACAAATGTTTAAACAAGATATAAACGGAATTGTCCCAGCCAGCTCAGTTAACTGATTAACTATCTGGACGTGCTGACAGGCACTGAGAGCAGTTGCTGCTGCTTTGAGATAAGGCAACGTCGAGAACAGTTACAGCATCCGCTTGTCCAACCAGTTAAGCGTAACCAGTCTTGAGTCGAATGTGCCGCGAAATGTTGTCAACGCTGCGGTTGCTGTTCGTTTTGCCATTGATGTTGCTGTTGCTGTTGCTGTTGCAGCCACTGTTGATTTGTGGGGCAAGCAGAACGCAATTCATGCAGCTGAGCAACTGTAATGCAACGCAGTTGCACGACTTGAAGGATGTGGCAACGCTCACCGAACTTCGCTTGAGCAATTGCAGCCTGTACAATCTGAAGAATGCCCTCTTTTTGCATTATGGCCATCTTTTAATCATGGAACTGCAGCACTGTGAACTTAATTCTCTTGAGGATTACGCACTTAATGGCCTGGCACGTCTGCAGAGCCTTTCGCTGGCCCACAATAACCTGAGCAGCGTTAGGTCCTGGTCGGACCAGCCACTAGCAGCACTCACCTCGCTCGATCTCAGTTTTAATGGGTTGCAACAGTTGGCCTCGAGGAGTTTTGAGCTATTCCCCCAATTACAGCAATTGAATCTGAGCCACAATCTCATCGAACACATGCAGCCCGACTGTTTTCACAACTTGCAGCATTTGAAGCATTTGCAACTGCATAATAATCGCCTGCAGCTAATTGAGGCTAGCTCATTTTTGGGTCTACATCGTCTGGCCAGCCTGGCCCTGCAGCATAATCGAATCACTCAATTGGAGCCGGCGGTCTTCGAGAGCAACACACATCTGCGCACGCTGCGACTGGAACACAATCAGCTAACTGATTTGAAGTTCCTCCAGGAGAGCAGTCTGGGACAACTGGTTCACTTGAGTCTAGCCAGTAATTCGCTGCAAGCGCTGAATCATTCGGGATTTGCTGAATATTTCGAGCTGCAACATCTGGATTTGAGTCACAATCAGCTGAAGGAAATTACTAACGGTAGTCTGCTGGGCTTGGAATCTTTGGAGGTAAGTTGAAGGATAAGAATGATCAGTAAATAAATGACCATTAAGTATATACTATATGATATAGGAAGGGTATCTAATAACACTTTAGAACACTGTCAAAAATTCAAATATTTTAACTCGTAATTCGAGCATATTTCTGAAAATCCCGTTTTCATTGTCTGTATGAAATCTGATCTTATTAAACCCTGAACCCATTAGGTAAAAAGAGTATAATGGTCTTGGAAAAATATTTGTAACAGGCAGAAGAAAGCTTCTCCGACCGCATAAAGTATATCTTCTTTATTAGGATCAACAGCCGAGTCGATATAGCCATGTCCATCTGCCTGTATGAACAGGCGTATCTCAGAGACTATAAGAGTTAGTGACTTGATATTTAGAATATATGTTTTCGCATATCCGTTGCAGATCAAATTTGCTTTATTTGATCGATAACTGCCTCGTTTCCCTGTTATCGATACATTTCAATTTCCTATAGCAATAAAAGCCGCAATTCTTCTTCTTCTAATTAACTCATTATTCGCATATGCAGAATGTTGATTAATTGTTTATATTTCATCAATATCGGATAAGAATCAACCAAGTTATAGTCGATATTATATTCTCATATTAAACTCATTTCTATCAGCAGCCGCAAGCATTTTCTGTATGCTGTAAATATGCGAAGTGCATGTGTAAGAAAGAGATGGCATGGTAATCGATGCGAGCGTCATTTTGCTATTGTATTCTGAAAAAGCCCGTTAGTTACGATTGCTTGTACGTATGTATGTGTGTATGTACGTATGCACGTTTATGCATGCTTTTCTAGCCAGCCAATTAGGCAACAGTTCGGGCTTGTGAATATGAAAATGTGCAGTGCATTTTTTTTCTATTTAATTTTGAGTGCCTGTGTTTGATATGGGAAATGACTTAACCTGCTCATTTCTGAGTGTAGAACTTTTTTGAAGGGAAATTTTGCCAATAAAATTAGAATATTTGTAACAACTGAGTTCAGAGTACAGCATTCTTTATTGTTTTCGTTGTCTGCGTGAAATCTGTTTTTATTTAATATATATGCTCTTATTTAAAATGATGTTAAAAATAATAAAAAATAAAATTTAAAGAAAATACTACAAAGAAATTCATAAGCGTAATTAGAAATTCAAAAAAGCTTAATTTCTCTGATGATACTGATAATTAATACTATGATAAGTGCGTTCTGGTATATTTATATATACATATATATATCATTTTTTATTTTTATCGCTATTTCTCGCTCTTACTCTAACTGCAAAGTATACAAAACTGATAACTAATCTAATCTTTTTACAAACAGCACTTAAATATCAGTCACAACATTGTAACCCACATGGATGCAGAGTCTTTGCAACCACTGAGCAATTTACAGCAGCTCGACTTGAGTCACAATCTTCTGCAGACACTGCCCGATAAGCTATTCCATTCGAACAGCCAGTTGAGGGATATCAATCTGTACCACAATCAGTTGGACGAGCTGCACGCCACTCTGCTGCAGCAACTGATGCACTTGGATAATCTAAATCTTGCCCGCAATCGTCTCAAGGATGCCAACTGGTTGCAACAATTGGCTCCGTCTCTAAATCATTTGGATTTGCGCGTGGATCTCAGCTCGAATCGCTTACAGTCGCTCAATCTAAGCAGTTTGGTGTTCTTCAAGCATGTAAATCTGGCGGATAACTATTGGAACTGCACATGGCTGGCCAGGAATATGATGAGAACGCCGCCAGCTACGCTGAATTTTGCCCGCACTTGGCCCATGCTGAGCGCCTGGAGCGATATGGAATTGTTCAATGTGCGCGGCGTCGATTGCTTTGATGGTCAGCAGAATCGTTCCATTGTGCTGCTCGATGTGGGCATGGTCAGGCAGCATACTACGCCTACTTCTGCTTGCAACTGTGAGGTAAGTCAGTGGGTCAGACCCAGAAGAAATCTTGAGTATACCTATTCTTCGTATAATATTATTGGAATTAAATAAAGCTTAAGAAATAAGACAACTAAAATTTAATTATTATTTTTAGTTAAAAATTTTAATTTAGAAGAGAAAAACTCTTGAGCGAAGATAACCTAAATTACTTTCGTAATGTTGAATTCTCCTGAATTTAAATAAAAAATAAGAGAACCAATATTTTACTAATATTTTAAGTTACAAATTTTGATTTAAAAACAAAAAAAAACTATACCAAATTAAGCGAAATTATCTACATTTTTGTATTGAGTAAACTCTTAAGTAATTCTGCTCAACTTATCCCTAACAATTCATATATATATTTTACTCTTTCATGAATAGATAAAAGATTTTAATTTAAGAATTTTTAAAGAATTTAATCAAGGCATTTTCACTATACAAGGGGCTATTTCTAATTGATACTTTATTGATAGTAAATAATAAAAAATAAATGTAATAAATATAATAATAAAATAAATGTATTCAAATGCTTACAGCAAACTACAGATGCGCTGGGCACTTTGAGTCCGTCTCTGTCCTGGCCGAAGATACGCACAGATCGCTTCGATTCCCGTTCGGTGATCATCTGGATGCTGGTGGCAATTGCGTTGGCCTTTGCCGGATTGCGCTGGGCACAGCGCTTTATGGATCGCAAGGAGGGCGGCAGGAAGTTAAAAGAAATGAAGAATATGGTAAGTCGGGAATAGGATTAACAAAACTAATTAAAATTATTAAATCATGGTTTAGTTTAAAATCTATGTAAAATTAAAATTAAAGCAAAAAATTCACTTTTATCATTTAAAGTAAATTAACGATATTTAATCAGTAAAAATAAACACAAACTATTTTCCTAATCTAAAAAAAACTAATTTAATATTGTCTAAAAAAAAAAAAAAAAAAAAAAAAAAACATAAACAAAGAGAATTTTTCAAGAATCACATATCAAATCTGATAATTCCCGTAGAATCTTTACTTATATAAAAAAATACAAATAAATTTAAATTCTCAACTTGCAGCACATTCAAAAAGTGGAGGTGGAAACTCAGCGCCTGAGAAACGATCGCGAAAGATCATAGTAAAAGAGAAACACAAAAAAAATTATCAATAAAATTTCTTTATAAGTAAAATCTATGTAATAAAATAGAGGAAAAAAGTGTAAAAACAATAACTGAGTATAAAAAGAATATAGCTAAATAAAATGCGTATGGATAAATCATTATTTGTAGAGTCGCTCGATCAACTTGGCATATTTGGCATGGACAATGTTGCGTCTAATTTTGAGAGTGGGTCCCAGCTCACCGGTGGCCACGCTGAACTCATGGGGGAGCAGAGCAAACTTCTGGACACGCTGGGCATTCGAGATGGCATTCGCATTGGCTCGCTTGATGCCCGCCTCCAAAGCCGCAAAGAGTTTGGGTTCCGCATTGATGTCCAGCGCAGCAGCAAGCGCATTGTCATCGCTGGGCAGGTCCAGATCCGCGCGGATGCTGAGCAATTCGGAGAGATGCGTCTGCTCGAGTCCCAGCTGCTGCAGCCACTCGACTGTCTCCTCGCGCAGCTCATCCAGCGGCAGACCCGTCTGTGGATCACATTTGGTTTTCAGTGACAGCAGAACTGTTAAATATTTTCGTTGATCGCCGATCAGCAAAGCATTGCTGACAATGGGCAACTCCTGCCGGATGAGCTCCTCGATGTGCACGGGTGGTATATTCTCACCGCCCGCCGTGATGATGATCTCCTTGAGTCGCCCCGATATGACCACATTGCCATGCGTGTCCAGGTAACCCATGTCGCCGGTGCGCAGCCAGCCGTCGGCAGTGATGGACTCCGCCGTTTTGTCGGGCTCACCCAGGTAGCCCATGAAATTGTTGCGACCACGCAACACAATCTCACCCTGGCCATTCGCATCGGGTTCGCGGATCATTGTCTCAATGCCCGGCAACGGTGCACCCGAGCTGTACAGATTGGTGATGTGCTCGTGCAGGGTTACCGCACCACCCGCCTCCGACATGCCATAGACGTCGGCCAGTGGCATGTCCAGGCCCAAAAAGAAATGCTTCAATTCCGGCGAGACGGGTGCGCCGCCCGTGAGGAACGTCTTGCACTGACCCAATCCGAGCATCTCGCGAATGGGTCGAATGAGACGAGCGGCCAGCCAATATTTGACCAGGCCATAAATGGAGCACTTCTCACTGGGAAACCACAAAAATTATCAATAAAAAATGCGCTTAAATTTAGAAATGTATTCAAAACTCACCCGGCAATGTTGGCCAACTGATGCTGGGCCACCAGTTGCCTGGCCTTGGACAGCAGCAGCCGGGAATAGGGTTTTGCATTGGCCTCGGCTGCCACCAGACGCTCCTGGAACTTCTCAAAGACGCGCGGCACGCCAAAGAGGCGTGTGGGTCGCGCATGGAGAAAGGTGCGCACCAAGGTGCCTTTGAGGGCATCCTTGTCCGCAAAGTAGACACAGCCGCCGTAGTACATGGTCAGATAGATGTCAAAGACTTGGGCGGCAATGTGACTCAAGGGCAAATAGCTGACCGTACGTTCCGCGCCCTCCATGGTGGTCTCCATGGTGTCGGCCACAATCCTGGCATTGTACATAATGCTGTCGTGGGAGAGCATCACAGCCTTGGGCATGCCCAGCGTGCCGGATGTGAAGATCAGTATGGCACACTCGTTGGCATGGACTGCCTGCTCGCGGCGCAGCAGCTCCTGTTGTAGTTCGGCGCCGTAAACGGACAGCTCCAGCTGCTGCCAGCTGTGGTAACCCTCCTCGCGATCCACAAAGTTTCCATAGGGTGGTTTCAGTTGGATGACCGCCTTGAGGCGTGGCAGTCTGTGTTTAATCGCACGCAACTTGGCCATCTGCTGGTCATCGTCGACAATGCAGACGGTCGCATCGCTGGTGGCCAGCGCATGATGCACTGCCTCCGGCGAGTTGCTCGGATAAATGCCAGCCACAATGCCGCCGGCACGCAATGCCCCCAACTCAGCCAAGAACCACTCGGGGCAATTGAATGCCAATATGCCCAGTGAGCTGCGCTCCTCCAGACCCACATGCAGCAGCAGCAGCGCCGCTTGTTCCACTCTCTTGGCATACGACGCATAGCTGAGCGTTCGCCAGGCCTGATCCTCGCCAGGTGTTTCCCACACCAAGGCTGGCAAATCTGCATATTTTTGGCAAGTCTTGCGAAAAAATTCCGGCAAAGTTTGTGGCTTGATGGCATCGCTTGCATCGCTTCCATTCCATCGCAGTTGGACTGCTTCGTGCAGCGATGTGCTTGTATAACTGGTGGCAAGTTTTAGGTTTCCGCTGCTCCGTGCCACGTCGTCGTTCATTGTGGCAGACGTTGTGTTGAATAAACCCGAGGCAATTACATCGAATGCTATTTATGGCAACTCGGAGACAGTTGATAAGGGCAAAAATGGCGACTCGAAAATTCCGGATTTATATTTCTTAATCTCAACTCCTCACTGGAATCTGACCTGTCTGATCGCGTCATACCAATGCTGACCTAAATTCTCAAATTTCCTTAAGACTAAAAAAAAAGTGATTTAAAATATTATTTTTTAAACATTTTCTGCTGTTCGATTTATTTAACTTTATTGTTTATTTATATATTCAATTTTTGTATATATTCTTATTAATTTATTTAACTCCTGTTTTAGTTATTTTTTTAATTTTTATATCAAATTGCATAGCTGTATATATTTTTAGAATTATGCTAAAATTGTTTACAGCGTAGGCTTATCGTTAAAGGGACAAGCCTCAAAAACTCAAAACTGAACGGATTTCTTAGGCAAGCCGAAGAATGCAGACCCTTTTCGAATAAATTTCATTATCAGTTTTTAGAAACCAAACTTTTCCCATCATATAGCTATATAATATAGTATTATAATCTGAAAAATTTTAATATTTCTATGCAAGTAACAAATAAGACGCATTTTTGGTAATTTTGATTGGAATAAAACCCAAAACAAATAGTTTTCAATACAACACAGATTACTCCTATGGGATCTATATGATATGATAAAACGATAGAAATTGTTTTTAAGTTTAGATACATTGTTAAATAAAAAGTTTTTCTTACAAAAACGGGCCTAGTTAGTAATTCTGATCAGAAAAATGTATTATTTATGTCTTAATAAAGGGTAAATAAATATTTCGTTCTTAGTCTGATAATTGGCCTGTTAGCAAGCAACCTAGAGAAACTTAGACTGACCTGTAGTGTCGTTATTCCTATCGGTTTTTCAGTTTTTCAGTGCACAGATAATGGTTCATATGCTTGGCTGAACAGAGATTTACAAGACGCTTCCAGACGCTCACAGTTTCTGTCTAGTCATGCCTGGTATGGTATTTTTTATTTACTTACAATTTCAATAATAATCATATTACATCAAATGACTTGCAAAAACCGGAACAATCCGCTTTGTTATTATTATTAATACACCTATAATTTTCAACAAATATAGTTGAAGCAAGTACACACACCGTTCAATCCTTCCGTTTATATCACCAGACACCAACCAGTGTACATAAATGCGTTGCTTGTACATGCCCACATAACTGACCTGCGACAAACAGCTGCGAATGATCGAAAAACAAATATCAAATTGCATTGCCAGGTCAGTAATGCTCATGAGTGTGAGAGAGTGCATGGGATGAATGAACGGGTTAGCTAGAGAGAGTTCAATAACAAAAGAATCACAACAAAAACAAAGCAAAGACTACCATACACATAAAACATTCATTTGTAACGGTTCTCCTTTGCTCCACCTTCGTGGTGGTCACTCAGCCACTCTTTGCTCTCCGCATTACACACGTTTGCCTGGCTACCATACATGATACGCACACACACCACACATATTTATATATTAACAGGCGTGTGCATAAACACAACTTTACATAGATATGTGCGTGTGTGTGTACGTACAAAAGCAATGAAATAGAAGCAGAGTAAAAAAACCCCACACAAATAACAGAAACAACAGAGAAAGAAACACCAACAGTCAAGTCACCGACAGGCAGCCGAATGTGGCTGCTAGCTGTAAATTGATGCGCGCCTGTTCGCCGAACAGTCATTTTTTATACAAATTTATAATTTATTGTTTAATTTATTTTATTGCAAAACGTCAAAAGGTGTGTCGATTTCGACACACACACAAACACTGAACAACATGTTTGAACAAGTGTTTGTTGCATTGCAAATCGACAACAACAACAATGTCTATGATATATTATTAACCCAATTGTAATTGTTGCAATTTGTTGACTGCGGCTTATCATTTGTCATGGTGCGCAACAACAACATTATTATGAAATTATTTACCAATGAACAGCAGCCCATGAATACCAAACAAGTGTAAACATTGTCTTTTCCCATGCGGCTCGCTATTAGCAAGAGTGAGCAAGAGAGAACGAGAGAGAGGTGACTATTAAGCTACAGCACAAATAGTTGCATATTGCGTTTTGCCTTTCTTTTGTGTTTGTCCAATAATAGTATGTATATGTCTAGCAGTGCAGATAGCAGTGTATGATATGTAACGGTAAAAAAAATAATATATGCATTTGCAAGCTTACAAAGGACAGTGGGTGATTTATGTATGTAAGTATGTATTAATTTATATTCATATACGATTGTAGGCAAACAAATCATACATAACTCCAACAACAATCAAATAAATAAAAGAGATATGCCCATCTATTAGCTGTTATTACATTAGGGTGGACCCATATTATCAAAGAATTTAATTATTAAATATGATAATGCATAAAAATATGCATCAATTAAAACTACAAAATATGCATGTTTATATTTTTTTTTATATAAAATCTATACGATAGTTTCTTTTCTAAAATGTAAACGTAAAACAAACATTCTTATATTGTTGAGCGGAAGTCAAAACAAGTCTGCCCCTCAACGCAATCGACAAATCACAAATAGCAATAGAAAATCCAATTTTCTAACACAAGTTCATTTGTTATATTGAAACGTACTCCACACGGTCATACATGCATACAAACATTTGTCATTTATTTTTTGTCATATTTGCTATAGCGGAACCGATATGCATGCTCTCAATGCTATCGCGCACTACTCTTCACCCTCTTCTCCTATCTAACCATCTTTTGCTAAGATTACCAAATCGTATGTGTAGTAAACATGTGTTGTACATATTTACACGCACGATACGTGACGCAGCTGATTGGGTACGCGAATGATGAGTGGGAGGGGTGGGGGGTGCATGTGCATGTCTGTGACTTTTGTAGATTTGTTTGTGTACATATAGATATAGCAAAATAACCAGGCGCACAGCATTGATTAGCAGGCGCAAAAAAGAGCCACCAAAGCAAAGCAAAGTCAAAGCAAAAATTCATGCGAGCAACTGAGTGAGCTGCCATAACAACAACTGCAACAACAAAAACAGCAACAAGTACACACAACAATAAAGAAACACATATTCATATACACCAAAACAATAACAACAACACTAACAATAACAACAAGAAGAAAAGCACCACACAAAACGATACACACACAAAACTACTCAAAAAGAGGCAGAGGCGAGCACGGCGGACACCCGAGACGACGTCGACGACGGCGACGACGACAGATAAACAACATTTATATTCATGTACCCGGCAGTAACAAAAACAACAAGAAAATGTACACAAACATAAAGAGGCAAGAGAGAAGAGGAAAAAAAACGAAAATCAAATAACATATGTACATATTGACAAACAAGTGAACACTTTTATGCACATATAAAAATACAAGCATACATATTTATATATGTATATATTATATATATTTATATATATATAAATATGTCGGCCTGTGCATGCAGTGCACGGTGCGCCCCCTTTTGAAACTCATTCAAACTCATTTCTACACTCATGAGAACAGCGACGGCGACAGCGACGTCGACGCCAAAGCGTAGCAGTAGCAGTAGCATATCGGCAGCAGCTTCAGCGACAGTCTTTAGGTTGTGCGCGGCGGGAAATGGAGGGCAGGGGCAAGCAAATTAACGATACCAACCAGAAATGTACATATTTATATAAACTTACATACATATATTATTAGCTATCTGGTGATGTTCTCTTTGTTGTGCTCTCGCCTGTCTCTCCAAGTTCGCACAGTTAACCACATAAATGGCAATTACAATAACAACCGGTATTCTAAACAGTTTTTAATCACCATCATTAACACAACAGCCGTCAAAAATGTCATAATCAAAGAATAAAAAAATACATACATATTATATAGCTATGTTTGTAGCTATGACAACGCAAATACACTTGTTGATTATTCTGATCTTACGGTTTCGTTTGTTCAAATCAGAAGCTATGTATGATAGAGCACTCGTTTTACCATTGAAACGCTTTTGACTAGTTTGTCGGGTGTCTGTCTTTGCAAATAATGAGCACGTGAGAGAATATTTATTATCTTCAGCAGAGCTAATGCTGAAGTAGAAGCTTAAACTTAACTAAAGACATTACTATTTATTAAGATAGTCTCGTGAATGATATTTTATTACACATTAACGAACAACATAAATTGTAGAAAGCATATTCATTCAGATAAATATGTATTTTAATCGCATTTCTGTAATTTTCACTTATCAGTTTTCCGCTACACAGACAACACCCAGACTTATTTTTCCGTTGACCGATAATCTATGGAAAACTCACAAGGCAATTATTAATCAAGCCGTTTGATAACATTATGCACTGTCTTAGTTTTAGTAGGGGCATGTGTACATTTTTATGTACAAATTTAATATTTTTAGTAATTTATGGATTATTAAAGCAAAAGAGAATTATATGTCCCATAAGTAAATACAAGTTTTATTTATGTGGCTCTAATTTTTCTGCCCGCACTGTTATATTGTTAAGGACTGCTTATTTTTATGGACGACACTGTGCACAAATAACTGTTGGCTTTGCGAAGCGCCGATAATAACACAAAATTGAGTTGTTGTTGCTAGTTGTTGGCAGGCGCTGTATTAACAAAGCAGCCAGTAAGAGTTACATTGAAGCTGTCTGCGATGCTGTCCCCAGTCAAGGCCACAAGTGTCTCTCAAGTGGTAACATGAGCCCCGTCTTTCGTTACATACAAAAAAGCCCACAGGCACACACATAAATACATACATAGATTTACATGTGTGTATATACATTTAAATGTTATCGCTCTCCACGTGTGTGTCTTACTGTTGTTGCCCATTACATTTCATTTTCATGCCATTTCTGGTTTTGGCTCTCACTCATTACACACGTTTGTACATATTTATGCATTTATGTGTGTGTGCATGTTCATTTGTACATGCATTAACATACCGGCTAACATACAAACATAAACACAATTTGAGAACGTTGACGTTAACGTCGACGTCGACGCCGCTGTTACCGCTTTAGTTGTGTGTTTTGTTAGCGCAGCAGCGAAAGCTACTTCTACTCGTAATACATGTGTACATACAACAACAACAACAACACATTGCCTACACATAGCTCTACGTTCGCCTGCTAATCATTTCTGTGCGCCTGCTTTGTGCTCATGTTTATTTGTATATATCGAGCAACACAAACGCACAAAACTCATATGCAAAAGCACCGCTACATACACGGCAGAAACAACAACAACAACAATACACACAAGTCTACTCTCATTGCTTAAGCATACATATTTATGCAGTTAGTGCGAGTGTGTAGACATGAGGGTACAACGACAGTAAAGCTCTAAGTGAGCACTCACCTACGTGCATAAGTACATTCGTACCTACACATGTACATGTCAATGTATGTTTGTATTAGTGTCTATGCGTGTTTTCCTTGTGTTCACTTGTCGACTGAGTTATTTCCTTTCTCTTTTCAGTGTTTTGAGCAAAGATTTAATTATGTTTAGCGTATGAGTGATTAACAGTGAGTTATATTTTAATCAGTGCATTCATTTCTAATTGAGTGCTTAGATTTCTATATATCAAACTCAAGTCAAGAATTCATTCATTCTCTAGGGATTGGCTACGATGTGGCTACGAACGGTATGAGGAAAACAATCATTGCCAGGTTAAATGCAATCCATATGTGGATCCCATTTGGACCCCACCGAACCAGGAAACAAAGTATTGAATAAGAACTAATAAAAAAAAGATTAGAAAACTAAGGAAAAATTCGATGATAAAAGTTAATAATGTTTGCATTGAAGCTATAAACCATGTAAATACTTTTATATTGATTTAATACAAAGTTAAATTCGGCCAAAGCCGATAAATTATTATACATAATAAAATAATGAAAATTAATTGATGGATTTTTAAAGACATACTTTGATTGGAATAACTTTTATACAGCTGTCTACAAAAACCGGTTTTTGTTATGGTCAAACAATTTTAATAAAATGGCAAATCATGCTTTTAAATTCAGTAAAAAAAATTTAATAAAATGGCAAATTCTGTTTCAAAATTCAAAGAGTGATTTATGCATATATATATATATATATATATATATATATGACATGACTCAAGCATGGGATCTTTAGTCTTAACCATCGCCGCCAGCTGCCGTTTTCGCAAAACCTGTGCCAAGAAACAGAACCCATTAAAATGGGCGACTTGGATGAATTGAAACATTGTTTTTTTATGGTAATCAATTTGAATATTATTTTTATAGAGTTGGATTGTTCGTCGGGTGTGTTGTGCGGTCCGTTGCACGCCCAGCTGTGAGAACGACTAGTGCACCGCTTCACAGGAGGTGGCACGCACATAAGCACTGTGAAGTGCCTCAGTAATATGTCCGGAAAGTTGAAACTATCACAGAACCAGAATATCCTTTTGATCGGACAAACGGGATGTTCATTCAGATGAGCAGCCAGATTATTCAATGTTAGATTCCACAGTTACCAAATACGTCACAGATGGATCGAAATTCTTATTGCAATTATTATTATTATTTTAGTTGTGTTGCTTTTATTTACATGAAATAATAATAATAATAATATCAAAAAGGATTATTCGTATTCCACTCTATGAATCTTATTTTTCAAATATAGTAGGGCATTTATTATAGAGTTAAATTTAATATTAATACTTGATTTTAATTTACAAGATCTTATTAATGTACGTATTGATGTACTGATGTAATAATATTTAACAACTTTAATTAAATATTTTGACTTATTTCCTTATACATTTGGAATTCTTAATGGTTTTTAAGATTTTGTTCTTTGGTAGACCTAACAGGAAGTTATATATTATTTAATTCATCAATATCGGATAAGAATCACTCAATTTATAGTCGAAAATATATTCTCATATCAATCTCATTTCAACCCGCAGCATTTTCTGTATGCATTATATATGCGAAGTGCATGTGTAAGAAAGAGATGGTATGATAATTGATGCGATTCAATTTGTCAATTTGCTTTAGTGCGTATTTTGCAAAACCCCGTTACATGCAATTTCGTGTATGATGTATGTATATGCATGTGATTCTAGCCAGCCAATTAGGGATCAGTTCGGGATTGCGCTGCATTTATTTTTGTTTTTATTTTCAGTGCCTGTGCTTACTATAAAATATGACTTAGCCTGTGGAAATTTACTAATAAAATTCGATTATATGTATAAACTGGGTTCAGATCATAGCGTAGTCGAGATTACACGACTAATACGTTCTTACTAGTTTTTAATTGGAATTTGGTTTTCTAAGAATTGTGTTATTTGATACGTTTGATAGTAAGTAAATGATTAATTATTTTTTATTATTATTTTTTCATGACGTTTTTCTTATTTATTTAAATCATTTCCTTTCATAGATAAAACTCATTTATGCAGCTATTGTCGTTCATTGAGGCTTCTTATCGAACTTGTACAATTTAGTTGCAGTGGAAACCACTGTTGCAGTTGCAGTTGCACTTTCAGGCACTGTTGCCGATGTTGTTTCGGAACATTTACCATTGGCGATAAGCCCAGTGCAAAACAGAGCTCAGAGCTCCGACAAAACACAAAAGATTTTTCTGCTTTCACTTTAATCAGTGCGCTTGGGAAGTGAAGACAACGCCCCAGACTAAAAAAAAAACAATAACAAAATCAAAACAAAAAAAAACAACAGAAACGAATCAAAGATGCAGGCGCTGGCAATGGTATTAATATTATTGGGCCTGGATCAGACACAGCCGTTGGCCATAACGAATGGCCATTGCCAGAAGAACATTAGTGTCAAGTACCAGGTGCCTGTGACAAGGACACGTGTGCTGCACAACAGCAGCGCTGCAGATTCGGTGGAACAGTATATTGTGTATGAGGAGCGCATCCGTTTTGATACTGTTCAGATGTGTTGTCCCGGCTATCGCACCATTATCTTTGGCTTCTGTGAGCCCATCTGCATGGAGCCGTGTCCGGCGCACAGCTATTGCCTGGAGCCGAACAAATGCTGGTGCATGTGGGGCTACGAGCAATCGCATCATCCCAACAAGCAGCATCAGCTGATCTGCCGGCCAATCTGCCAGGGCGGTTGCCCGGAGCACAGCCATTGCGTTGCCCACAACGAGTGCGAATGCCATGTGGGCTTCAAGGATGTGAGCAGCTGGTTCAGCATGAGTCTCAGCTGTGAGCGCATCCATTGCGGCCAGGATCAGCGCTACGATCCACAGCGCCGTGCCTGCATCAAGATCGAGATGAGCATGGAGGAGCTGATGCAGCGCGTCGCCGAGCGTCTGGCCAAGGGACTCGAAACCGACAGCGAACTGCCACTGGAGGAGCAAGTGGTGTGAAAAGATTACAACTATTTTATTCTATTCTATTTATGTGTGTTTTAATAAAGAGCAAACAAATTGAACAAGCAGCAAATTTTTTTCTTAGATTCAAGCTTTAAAACCGGAAAAACCGCAAATCTGCTGATATCTAAAATTGCAAATAATCAATTGATTATATGATATAATATATATCCAATGTTGATAATTAGACTTGTAATAAAACATTGCTGCAAATTTAGATTTCTTTCTTTCGATCGATTCTGTCGAGTTTCATCCATAAAGTTTGAGCACAGAAAGTCTGATTGGACATGGCTTAATCGACACGGCTAGTGTAGCTAATCTATATATATATATATATATATTATATAATATATATATTATATAATATATATATTATATAATACATAAATTGTTTATAGTTTTACAAGCAAAATCTAGCAAATATTATTTTTTTTTTAGTTATTTGCTAATGCAATTTAATAATTTTTACAGATTTGCTTGGGTTTCCATGAATCAGCTTAGCTTCGATATAAACAGCTAATATAATGTTTATATATATATATATATATAAATATAAATATATATATATATATAAATGCTTACAGTATATCTGTACAAATAGTCCGACTGCTTACAAATAAAAATTACACCCTTTCAAATCTCGCCAATCACAAAAAATGTATAATTAAAAAATCCATTTAAAAATCTATATGCAAATTTATTGTGGTAATTCAAACAATAGGTTAAAAATGATTTCCTTAGCGTTTCAGTAAATAAAACAAATTAACATACAATTTAAAACTTAGGCGCTACTAGATCTATAGTTCAATAGGGTTTAAGGGCTGCACAACGCCCTAATTATAGTCGTCTCATCATCATCAGCATCATCATCATCATCATCAGTAAGATCAACATCATCATCGCACTCATATTAATTGAGTGTTATGGAAAAATAAGGTGATAACAATTATTTCGCTATATATATATATATATATATATATATATATGTATATATATATATATCGTATAAGTAGTTTTATGATAGGTTCTTTAAGCTGGCACTCAATTGGATTGGAAGTCCGTTAAATTCATTTCATATTAAAGCTCAAGTTCCAAAGCTCTGTTACATTTTGTTTTCTTTTGTTAATTTCACAGCCAAATTTAGCTAATTGATATCTATGCATATAGATTCTCGATCATATCGGCATACATCTTGTTAACCACATTGCGTTTGACCTTCAAAGTGGGTCCCAGTTCACCGGTGACAATGGAGAAATCATGCGGCAAAATGGCAAATTTCTGCACCTTTTGTGCATTTGAGATGGACTGTTTGTTGGCCCGCTTGATGGCATCCTCGATGGCCTTCCACACCTTTGGGCAGGGACCGGCATTTAGGATCTCCGACAGCGTTTTGTGCTCCACACCCAAAGATTTCATCCAGGCAGACGACTCGTGTGTGAGCTCATCCAATGGAGCGCCAGTATCTCTGTCCAATTCGGTCTACAACAAAAAAAGGTTTTCGATTAGATTTCATTTTTTTTTAATGTTTATCACGAAATTATCACAAATTAATTAAAATAAAAGCAGCGTTTTTAATCAGACAAGATTTTTATATATATTTATTTTTTATCAGCTTTTTTTTACGCACCTTAATGGAAATCAGCACCGTTAAATATTTGCGCTGTTCGCCGACCAGGAAAGCATTGGAAATGCTGTCCAGTTCCTTTTTGATTGTGTTCTCAATGTGCACGGGCGGAACATTCTCGCCGCCAGCGGTGATGATCAGCTCCTTGGAGCGGCCGGTCAGGCAAACGTAGCCCTTGTCATCAATGTAGCCCAAATCGCCTGTGTGCAGCCAACAATCATCGTCCAGCGATTCCTCCGTTTTCTCCTTATTGTAAATGTATCCCATGAAGACGTGACGACCACGAATGCAGAGTTCACCATGTCCATTCTCATCCTGATTGATAATCTTGGATTCGCAGCCCGGCAGCGATTTGCCAATCGAGTTCAATAGGTTCGTATCCGGCTGGCAAATCGTGTGACAACCGGCTGTCTCCGACATGCCAAAGGCATCCAATATCTTCAGATCCAAGCTGAGGAAGTACTTCTTCGTCTCCGGTGACATGGGCGCAGCGGCGCTAACCAAGCTGACCACACGATCGAACCCGAGGGCTGCCTTCACCTTGGACAGAATGAGGGATTTGGCAATCTTGTAGCGAAAACCTCCGCCGCCTTTGCTGCTAAAACAAAAGTTTTAATTGGAATTGTTGATTAGTTTTGGCCACTGCAAGTTGATAAAGGGAGCAAAAAAGCAAAAAGCAAAAAAGGGACTTTTCTTTCAAGTTGTAGCCTAAATTTTAATCGTAAAAAAACCTTGGAAGAAATATATAAAACTATCTATAAGTAAGTAGATTTAATTTCTTCATTTATTCACATTGAAATAACATTAAATAAATCACATTTGAATTCGGAACTTTGCCTTACTTTAATCAGAAACTGGTAGTAAAAACAGTTAATTAAAAAAAAAATATGGAAAATTAAAAAAAAAATTTGTACTATCTATCAAAATACTTTTTTTTAATTAAGAATGGATTGACATGATTTGGTAATGATTATTCAACAAAAATCTAAATTATATAAATCACAGAAACTTTTACTGAAAACGGGTAATTAAAAAATAGGAATATGGAAAATTTTAAAAATTAATTTTTGTTATCTACTAAAATACTTTTTTTAATCAAGAACCGATTGAAATGATTTACTAATGTTTATTCCAAAAATATATATATTTTTACTATATACTAAAATACTTTTTTTAGCAAAGATTGATAGAAATGATTTATTTATGACTATTCCAAAGCAGTTGGCTTAAAGGCTAATATTTTAATATTTTAAACGAGAATTAATAATTTTTAAAATAAGTTGCAGTTCGATTTTAGTCAAAACGCATTTGTAGTCAAATGAAACTTGAAACTTGCTAATAAAACTTTGATTTTTGTAAGCTAAAAATAATTATAAAAATTTTTATATTAATCTAAATGAATTTACTAGATTTAAATTTTCCTAATCAGTTATAAAAGGGGTACAAATAAAACTAGAGATATTAACTAGATAAAATTTTGAAGAAATAAAAACACAGCAAATTTACCTAATCAATTTGAAAAGTTATATTAACTGAATAGTTAGGATAAAGAAAGGCGATGTGACTATAAATCGTCTGTGTGTAAAACACGTTAAAGTTGTTCGCCAACTGCTTTGGAACATCTTTAAAAGATTATGGCCAATCGCAGCCAGAGTTAAACTCATGTCACGAAATTACAGGAGCTGCCCTCAGACAACAAAAAAAAAAAAGCGGAGAAGGAGGAGAAGGAGATGGAGAAGAAATGCTACAGTGCTCCGGGTAAGAAGGACGTGCCCGCATGTCGGTGCCGTGCCAGAGTTGCTTAACCAGTGCAATGCCTTCGTGTGCAACCTGACGTATGAGTAATGTTGTTGGCTGCTGTGATTTTGAGTTTGCCTTAAGCCAACGAGACAGGATGATAGATAGAAAGAGGGGGCGGAGGGGGGAGGAGTATGACGAGGAGAGAGCGAGCCGCTTCGGGGCTTGCATAATTTAGCGAACCAAAAGCGGCAACATGCCTGAAACCAGGCAGAGATTGCTTTCAGGTTACAGATTTGAGGTAGTTGGGGAATTGCAGCCACTTTAACTGTGCATCCTCTTTTGCATAATTTATGCGCACACAAAAGTTAAAGTTGAAGTTTGTTTTTTTTTTTATATTTTTCTCTTTGGAGTTGTTGCAACTTACCCTTCACTCTCCATGTAATGCTTGAGTGTGATGCCCTTGGCCCAGCCGGCTAGCATTTTCTTAAAGCTGCCACTGGAGCTGGCGACGGCAACCATGCGCTCCTGGAATTTCTCATAGACACGCGGCACGCCCATGAAACGCGTTGGCTGCGCATCCAGCAGCGTCCTCACCAGCGTCCCCTTGAGCGCATCCTTGTCGGCAAACCAAATGCAACCAGCCATCGAGCTGACCGTATAAATGTCAACAATTTGGGCAGCGACATGGGACAGCGGCAGATAGGAGACCAATGTCTCCGAACCCATCACAACCTGCTCCAGCGACTTGGTGATGGCGCGCAAATCGAATGTGATGTTGTCGTGGGAGAGCATCACGCCCTTGGGCATGCCCACCGTTCCAGAGGTGTACACCAAACAGCAGCACTCATTGATGGCAATGCGTTCCAGGCGACGCTTGAACTCATCCTCCACATCGCTCACATTCATCGACTCGATCTCGGACCACTGCAGAATAAACAAGGAATTTGGATAAGGATTACAAAATTTGGCTACTTCTTCTTCTTTGACAAAGTAGTAATGAAAACCGGATCTGTTTGCTTACCCTGTAGTAGCCATCCTCCTTTTTGAGATTGGGTGCATAGGGCTCCTGGATTTGTATGGCCGCCTTCAGATTGGGCAGCTTGTCGCGAATGGATTGTATCTTCTCCATTTGCTTCGCATCATCGACGACGACAATTTGTGCCCGTGAATTATCGAGAACATGTTGCACAGCCTCCGCCGAGTTGGTCGTGTAGATGCCAGCGATGATGCCACGCGAATGAATGGCGCCCATCGCCGAATAGAACCATTCGGCACAGTTGAAGGCCAACACGCTCACCGAGTAATGCTCCTCCAGGCCCAGTTTGATGAATGCCTTGGCCGTCTGGTGCACCTTCTGCTCGTATTGCCTGTGTGAAGATGGATGGGTTATCAACTGGTTGGAGTTGGACATGCGGTAAATTCAATAAGCGCTAAATGAATTTGGCAGCGAGGCTTGCCAGTCGATTGGAACTGGCTAATTGCCAGAAATACACTCAAAAATTTATTGTGCACTTTGTATTTTGAAATGAACTAAATCTATATAAAAATAACTGACTTTTATATCAAAAGATTTCTTAGATATAATTATAACTGACTTTTTATATAGATTTCTTAGATAAAAAAAACTGACTTTTTATATAGATTTCTTAGATATAAAAATAACTGACTTTTTATATAGATTTTTTAGATATAAAAATAACTGACTTTTTATATCGATTTCTTAGATATAAAAATAACTGACTTTTTATATAGATTTCTTAGATATTAAAAAAACTGACTTTTAGATATAAAAATAACTGACTTTTATATCAAAAGATTTCTTAGATATAAAAATACTTAACTTTTTATATAGATTTCTTAGATTTAAAAACAACTTTATATATAGATTTCTTAGATATAAAAATAACTGACTTTTATATAGATTTTTTAGATTTAAAAATAACTGACTTTTTGTACAGATTTCTTAGATATATAAAAATAACTGACTTTTTATATAGATTTCTTGGATATAAAAATAACTGACTTTTTATACAGATTTCTTAAATATATAAAAATAATTGACTTTTTATACAGATTTCTTAGATTTAAAAATAACAGACTTTTTATACAGATTTCTTAAATATAAAAATAGCTGACTTTTTTTTATAGATTTACGTCATATATTGATATATAAACTTTATTTATAATATACTTAATAAGGTTAAAATGCATTGACTTAAAAACTTTGAACTTTGAAATCAATATGACTTTTTTATAAAAGAAAAACTATTAAATTATAATTAATTATACATTGCTTAAAATGTATATTTTTAATGGTTTTTTTTTGTTAGTTGATTTACGTAATACGAAAAGCAAATTTGATCTTTTTTTTATATTTAAAATTTGTTATCTTTTATATCGAGAATTAAAATGGTATTTTTTTTTAAAGTTCAAATTTCATATATTTTATATCGATAAACTAATTTAATATATTTTTTTTTAGTTTTTTATATAAATGTTAAATTTTATATCTTAATATCTTTTGCAATTTTGCTAACTGTAGTTAAAAATAAATAAATGAAATGAATTATGTTTTTTTTTTGTTGATTACTCAATTATAAATACCACTTTAAATTATCAGACGACCATCGCTCATCGAATACCCCTCTACTCCCCCCTTAACTTACTTGTAGGTGACGGCTGTGTAGCCATTTTTGGTGTTCCTGGTACGCAGCGCTGGATAGTCGGGATAATTGTTGACGGTGCGCTTGAGGACGCCGGGTATGGAGAGGGGCTCCTCGGCGCCGAGGCCCTCCTTATGCATGCGCACCTTGACGGCCTCCTCGGGACTGGTGATGCGATAGACGTCCGATTCCCTCAGGCGATTGGGGCCGGGGCGATTAAATAACGCTTCGTTTGGATTCGCGGCCATTTTACTGAAATCGAGTTTGAGAGGTTAAATCAAATTGTGTTTCCCCATTAAGCCAAGTGGCGGCTAACATAGTGGTCAAAACTAATGAAGCAATTTGGGTCTTATCGGCATGTTTAAATTATGACTTCTAACTCGATTATGAGCGGCATAGCGGTACTCATATAACTCATAAAGTTGATTTTATTATAAAACCAATATAGATCTGAATTTATGGCAGATCAAAGCTTCAAGTAGAAATGGAATATTTAGAATTATATAGCTGCTAATACTTTCAATTTATATCTAGAAATTCGTGCTTCCTGTCATTAGTTATGTGGACATTTCATTTAGTGTTATCTTCAAGATGATAATGCCCCTTACTACCGAAGTCTTGACTTTTAGAAGTAGCCAACACTCGATAAATATATACAATTACTTTTCTTTTTTATTATTTTGGGTGCAAAGGTTTTTTATTTTTCCATACAATCTTGTTATCGATATCTTTTCATGTACACCAATGCAGTTAGTTACTGTTTATAGTTGTTGTATTTTTTATTAATCAATAAGCAGGGCAACATGTTCAAGTGATAAGAATAAATTACCAAAATAAATAACAAAACGAATTTTTAGTTAAGAATGAAATAAAAAAAAACCGACAACAACAAAAACCCCCACAGCTAAAATGAGTCCAAAGTTGAATTCCTAGTTTAAACAGCTGATTTTTCAGCTGATTTTTGGCTGGAAAATTTGTGTCTGATGATTTAGACATAGCTAAATGTTTCGTCTGGTGACGTGTGGAGGGGGGTGGTGGGGCATATAAAATGCATGACTGACAGTTAAATGCGCACGCGATTAACGCGAAACGGTAAGGTGAAATATGCATGTAACAATTTCAAAGTCCGGTAATTGAGTAGTTTTTGTGATTCGCATTGCTTTTATTTATTACACCTCCCCGATAGGGAAAGTTGCTATAAGATTTCCATAACGTCATTGCATCATAAATAAACTAGAATACCTTGAAATACCTCAATTGAGCATGCAGTTTTGCAAAACAAAACAGATAATGAATTATACGTCATATAAACTAAACAGTTTCATTTTAAATTATTGACATTAATTAATTTGGTGATTAGAAATGCTTTATAATTAATGGTTCCAAGAATCGATTTGTTATTGTTATTGCAGTTCAAGTGATAAGAACAAAGTTTTGTTCCGTTATTTTATTACTTGGCAACACAACAGAATAAGAGAAATTTTATATAATTATTTGAATGTTATTTCAAATATGCAATCGAAACAAAATTATTATGAAATTAATTAAAAGATACATATATATTTGTTTATATATCAATATACATAGTTTTTATAGAATTTGTATGGCATTGGTGCGACTATTCCAAACTAAGCATAGAAGAAACCTGTTTTTATGAGATAAAAAAAGAAATTGAATTGTTAAACAACTTTTACAAAACGACCTAAGAATCTGCGTACGAAAACAAAACAGATAATGAATATATCTAAAAATATTTGCCATGTGTTTTTTTTATTTTGGGGTTGGCCTCCAAGCGTTGGCACCAAATTAAACAACAAAAAAAAAGAGAACAACTGAAAAACTGATTACTCTCTTCTTATATTTTTATTTTCTGCGCAAGTGGAATAAGTGAAAAGATGGGCCAAATTGAGAGGTGGTAAGAAGTGCGATCAAAGCAAAAAGAGAAACGAAAACTAGAAAGCAGAGTGTAGGTGACAATGAACTCAAGAGGAGAGTGCAGTGACCCACTAAGAACGGAAAATAAGCAAGGCGAAATCAGTGAGAAAACAGCAAACAGCAAACAATCAAAACAGCCGGTAAATCGTGGGCAATGTTATTGAAATGATCGAACACACACGTGTTTTTTCTTTGGCGAATCGAAGACTCTCACACACAGTTATTCTCTCGCATACTCTTTATGGATTCTCATATTTTTTGCTTTGACTAACTTACATAATTTGAGTTTTTTCTTTTTGACTGTTTTGATGTTATTTTTGTTATTCAGCGCGAACACTTGTGGTTTTTTTTTTTATTTATATTTTTTCTATATTTTTTGGTTTCTTGTAGTTTTTTTTTTTGTAGCACGACAAAACGCAAATCGACCGCACGCAGCGAAGCCAAAGCGTAAACTGAAAGCAGAACAGGATCGGATGCTATAGAAATTGTGGATCGCTGCCGTTGACGTTTTGCTGCCGCTGTCGCTGCTGCTGCTGGTGCTGCTAGTGCTGCTGCTGCTATTGCTGCTGCTGTTGCTGCTGTCGATAAAGTTTTCAACTTTAAACGCTGACAACTTAGGAGAGCCACCTGCCGGCATTGCTCTTATCAGTTGCGGGGCGCCCACATTGCGTGCCGACTTGCTGATTAGAAATCGAAATTGCCCTTCGACCGGAGCAGTGCGCATGCCTGCCTACCCAACACACGAAATCTGTATGATCTTTACATGAAAAAACCGGGCCAAAACAACAACGAACATTTCGTGCTCTTATCAGTCAACGATTTGTCAAATCGAGGGGGTGAAAAATGTACTTTAGCTGTTTGATTTATTGTGCATTAGAAATATCAAGTAGTTTTGATATGGCAGCGGGTTTCTTTTCTCCGTATCGATACTAAGACTCTATTATGCATTTTGTGTATATATGTATTTATGTATCATCAATATGTTTTAAAAATAGAAACAGATTTAGTTTCGGTGTTTAATTGCCGAATTCTTGCACGATTTATGAAGCATAAAGTTTATCACTGTTTTAATCCCTCAGCGTTGATATTATTTTGTTGAAATTTTGTACTTATCGCAATTTTCTACAACAATATTATCACAGAAATGTCGATTGTTTATACATAAATGTGGATTACTCTAAAAAAGAAAACGTGTAATTTACATTTCCAAAACTCTTTAATATTTTCAACTCTGAACTTTCACAAAATTACCTCCCGTCTTTGATTTTATATTTTTTACAGTAAAGTGCTCATTTTTTACCTCATTTTATAGGTTTAAATTAAATTTTGGAGTGCCCACAATTTTTGAAATTAATATTCGTTAAATTTGCATATTTTAGTATTTAATAGTGTTATATTTTTTTTTATTTTTTGACACCTTATCACCTCTAATATGATTAGGGGTCATAAATGAGAATTTACTATATATTCTATTTCTAAAACGCAATACAGATGCAAATTAACTAAACTTAATGATCATTGTTGTTCTACAAATTGCTTAGAAACGGAATATAAACAAATTTATATATATATAAAGATTAGCTTGAAATAAACGCACTATCATTATTAATTTTTTTGCGTTTCGTACTAAAGAAATAAATGCATAGGTTTTTTCGATTTGATAATATTATTTTTAGTCTTGAGACAAAACATGAACTTGACTCAACTACAAAATGACTATATTTATATGTGTATCAACCGACTTATGAAATATATACAAATGTGTACAATTAAATTTTGTCTGTAGCTGAGTAAGATAAAAATTCAACAGTCTCAATTTTCTTATCCACTTTAAGAATGAATCGTTGAATATAAATAAATAATAATTTAATATAAATATCAAGGTGGTCGATATATATCCGAATTAAAATTTAAACTTATTAAATTCCCCAAAAATAAATCTAGAGATAATACCAAGCTTATCTGCTGTCTGTCAGACGTAGGCATAGTAATATCATATTTTTCGCACAACTGCTAATTTTAATAAGAAATAAAGTATATATAAATTTTCCTATACCCCGTCAATAGGTGATTTTTAATAAAAAAAAATACGCAATAAAATGATTGATCTATTCATTAAATGTACGCAAATAAACTGAAATATTGCCTTATAATAATGAATATCGATAAAAGACAATAAACGAAATTAAATTCATTTTACAAATTTAAGTTAAGTAACAGAATTTATATCATATATTGATTAAGAAAATTTTATATAAATAGAAAAAAAATCCAGTGACAAATGCAGAAATATCTTTAGAAAATAAACTGTTAGCTGTTGCCAATTGTTGCCTGTTTGCCGCTTATCAAATTATATTAGCTGGCCAAATTTTATGGATTGATAAACATGAGCGGAGCAGCAATTTAAGCTAATAAGCTGAAATACTAAGCAAAATTCATCACATGGACATAGCATGTCGTGTCGGCAGTTCTTTTAATATTTATGTCCAACTCGGGGCACGCTTCCGCTGCTGCCTTATCTACAAGTGTTTTGAAGGGGGGGGTCAAAGGTGCAAGCGCAAAGCTTTGCATCACGTCGTCAATGAAATGCAGCTGCCCCAAAAGTTATTCAACTGATAAGATATGCTCTATATATACTCTATATATGGCTTATATAAATCATAATTCTAGCATCTGTGTGGCTATCAAATCTGTAGGCTTTGAGATTATCTATAAACAACTTTAATCAAAATTTATATTTATTGCCTTACCTATAATTCTGTTTTATATACATCTTTTAATGCTGCTTATCTCTGGCTTGCATCGATTTACATAGTAGATTATTTTTTATTATTTTATTTTATTTATGTATAAATATGTCTTTCAATTATTTAATATATTGGCGTCGTCAAAAAAAAAAACACGAGATAAGATACGATTTTTGGAACTATGAAATGTTTTTAGGTGCATTTGGTTCTTGTAGGATTTGTAAGTATTTGTTTACCAAATTTTAGGAAATCAGCTAAAGTTTTGCTTCTAAGAAAAAAAATTAAATTCGCAACTTAAATTAAATGAATGTATAATAGTTGCAATCGTTAAACATATTTGTAATTAATAATAATTGATATTGAATTAAAAAATAAACAAATGACAATTACAATAATTTATAAGCCTTTTCAATTTGTGTTAATTCAAATAAAATAAATTTCAGTTATTTATTTGTATGAAACATGAATAAATTTGTATTTTTAAAGCTCAACTTGAATGGAAAGCTTTTGCGCACACAGCGTAGTTTCCAACCAAGCGAAAAGCTTAAAAGCTTTTTGTTGAATTCGCCGCAAGAGTTGTTTACGATAAGAATACAAAATTCTTTAATATTGATGACTTCAAATGACAAACAATGCATTGACAATATTTATGGTTATTTGCTTCAGTCTGTTAGGATATCAATTTACCAAGGATTGGTTGACATTTAAGCCACGATGAATCAAAATTGCATTGCAGTGTTGCTGCGGTTCATGCGGCCATAAGAAACGCATTTGAGTCATCATTTGAATGCCGCTGCTGCTGCTTTTAGTGCACTTTATATGACATTTGAGTGCTGTCAGCAGGATGAAAAGAATATTAAGTTGATGCCGATATCGAATGCCGAATGCCGAATGCCGATTTTTGTTGTCATGTTAATGAGATTGTCGTCAGAGCTGTCGCCGGCGAAATCAAATAACATTGCACAATGTTGCCGTTATTTACGTCAGCTACGCCCACACACACACATAGACACATAGACACACGCCCACACATGCACACTAAACGCATGCAAATGATGTGCTGATGTGTTTGGCAGGAGGTGTTTGCTGGGCGAGTGTTGTGGGTGTGTGTGTAAAAGAGGCGTTTAAAATAAACTTGAAACGAGCTTTTAAGCACACAGGTAAGCGAAAGCAATGAGCGTGATTTTAACAAGCTAGCAAAATGGGGGGGGGGGGAGGGGTGGAGGTGTGTTAGGGAAAGCGACAGCATCCAGCAGGCAAAACAAGTGTTTGTCTAATTAGTACAGTTGAAATGTGCGCGACACACACACGCACACACACAGAGCAACAAAGTCAGACAATGAACTGAACTGAACTGCATATAATTGTCGTGCCACGCCCAATGCACTAGCGCCATTGGGGGCGGGGGCAGAGCAGGATAACAGAAAGTAGCAAAGCGATTAAGTTGAACTGTTTAGAATTGACCAATAAAAGATCAGAGTTTATGCGTTTGCGGATTACTCTCAATGTGATGTGTATAATGGCACTAGAAAATTATCCTTTGCACTGATTGTGCTATATATAAAAGTATCCTTTGCACTGATTGTGCTTTATATATATATAAAAAGTATACCAAATGGCAAATCAAAGTGGGAAAACATCTGAAAGTTTTAACGGCAGCCAAAAGATAATTTCGATTTTTAAGCATAGTAAAACTTGTGATAAATATTTAAATATGTTTTAAGAAATCTCTTACTAAATTTAAATTAATTGCAAGTTCGAGATAAATTCGTTAAGCTAAAATTAGTTATATTAGTTAGCATATTCATAAAAATGGGAATTAATACAAACAATAATAATAATAATTATTATAAACAAATTATATATTCAACAATACAAACAAACTTAGTTAACTGTTTTAATTTTACATATATTTTTATATTTAAAACGTTGGACAAAAGATAATGTCGATTTTAAAGGGTTTACTATGCTTAAAATAATTATTTAAATATGGTTTAATAAATTTCTTACTAAAACTAAATTAATTGAGAGTTTGCGATAAATGGATGTGTTAATGTATTCATTAAACTACGAATTAAATTAATTATAATAATCAATCTAAATCAAAGAATAATAATAATAAAATATATAATATAATTAATAAATAAATACAACAAAACAAACAGATTTAATTATTTGTTTTAATTTTACATATATTTCTAGCAAATTATGCCAAGTAGCAAATTCCATCAAAATGGTAAATTTATTTATAAATTTCTGCATTTATAATGTAAAAATAAAAATCTATAAATAAATAAAACGCAAACCGCAGCAAAACACGCCAACAAAATTTCTTTGCATTTTGTTGCTGAGCGCTTGAAGAGCCACAATGAGTTGGCAGTATTCAACCGGTTCTATGGTGTAATGGTTAGCACTTTGGACTCTGAATCCAGCGATCCGAGTTCAAATCTCGGTAGAACCTGAGTGAATTTCATATTTTTTTTTCTTTTCTTCGTTACACAATTTGTTTTTAGTGTACTTATTTCGAATTGTTTCCTCAGTGCCAAGTCTGGGCAATTAGTTGGCTCATAAATTTAAAGCAGCTCGAAATGCATTGGCCAAAATGAAGCTGCCATTTTCTTGCCTTTTATTCGTGCAATCAGCATTTGTTGCCTGGTGGAAAATTTCTATTTCTATTTTACAGCAGACAAATGCACAGATACAAGTTGCATTTGAATGTGTTGAGTTGGCTTTAACTACAGCAAAGAGTTAGCTGGCTAAAATAAAATGCTATTGGCCATAAAAGCGAATAGCACAAAAGGCAACTGCTGCCAGCAACAAATGGCTGAAAGAGATGCAGATTTTAAGAGAAAGAGAGAAATAGTTGGAGATAAATGAATGATAGAGCGCTTGGCCAATTTGACTGTGGTATTAGCCAAAACATTGTTTTGATTAATTTGTCAGTCAGTCAAAAGTCAAAGGCTTTAAAATCATATCTTTAAGATACAAGCTCAGCTGAGGCGACTGCAACTGGTTTTTTTTTTTAGCTGATAAGCGGATTTTATTTTTAGTTATGTAATTTACTTAAGTGTTTGACATATAAAATATATTGATTGAAAGTGGCATATTTATCACATTCGACGTTTGCTCCCAAGACTGAAAGTTTCATAATACACAATTAAAAGACGCCTACAAAACTGGCTAATTATAGAACATATTAAATGCGACGCCGTTTTTGGGGGCAAACCCAATCAATAATCGATAATTGACAAATTAAGTAAGAGCAAACGCATTTTGCCAGATACTTTAACTTTATGCCTCAAGTGTCGCAGTGTCAAAGCTAATTAATGAAATTTTTGAACGCTGACTTCAATTGAAGCCAAAACTGAAACTGAAACTGAAGCTGAAGCTGAAATTGCAGCTGGCCAACTTGACTTGGCTGGTCAGCAATGGCCAGCAATGGCCAGCATTGGGGGCCAACAGTCTCCCGCAGATATTGTGTATGGTTGTCCGTAGTTCTCAGTTCGCAGTTTACTTGTCAAATTCCAATAATTTAGCACACGAATCTGTCCAGACAGAAGCCGTCAGCGATAAGCCAGACGAGCAACAAAGACGCAAGAACACTTTGCAACAAACTTGATAACCCTTAGACAACACTTGTTGTTTTGCCACACTCCAAAATTGGGCACATTCATTTTGTGAAGAAATTGAAAATTATTTAAATTCTTCGGAGTTAAACTCAGCAAAAGAAATATAATTTTATTAACGTTAGCTTCTCGAAACAATACATTAAAAAATATATTTAATCGATTACAGCTTAACTGCAACTGATTTTAAGTTTTAAATGTTATTTTATTTTTACATTATAAACAAATTTATAACGAGCAAAAAAGATACAATTTTGTTAAAGTTTACTTTTCAGACAATATTAAAAAATATCTATCATCGATTACAGCTTAACTGGAACTAATTTTAAGTTATATATGTTAAATTATTTATATATTATTTACAAATTTATAACAACCAAAACAGGAAAAACATTTTTTTATTAATTTTTTAAAACAATTGTTTTTTAATGGATTACAGCTTACCTAGAACTGATTTTAATTTTAAAATGTTATTTTATATAAATATTATTATTTACAAATTTATAACGAGCAAAAGAAATATAATTTTTTCAAAAGTTAACTTTTTAGACAATTTTAAAAAATATATTTAATCGATTACAGCTTAACTGGAACGGATTTTAAGTTGAACATTTTCAATTCTTTATTTATTATATATTTTAAAAATACAAATTATAATAGAAAGCGTATTTAAACAAAGTTATTTTTGTATATTTTTTTATATGTTGTTTGCTTTTTGTTTTAGGTAGAAGATTTCAGAAATTGTAAACGTAAAATTAAATGAGATTCGTCTCGTGGCATTTATTTAATGCGCCTCGTTGGTTTCTTCAATAAAAATAGCAGCAGAGGCAGTGGCAGAGGCAGCAGTGGCAGAGGCAGCAGTGGCAGAGGCAGTGGCAGTGGCAGCTTTGCTTACACATCTCGAATGTGTCGCATGCACCGCAGAGGTGACATCGAGGTAAATTGTTATTACACCAGACACCCACACACCCCCCCTCCACCCCGTCCACAGCACCATTATATAATGTAATAAACATTCGCGGTTGGACATCTGTAACATAAAAATGCGAATAGCTCAAATATCGCATGGGTTATTCAATTTAATCACAAGTCTCTCAGAGACTAATAGAATGGAAACGAAATCGAAATGGAAATGAAAATGGAAATTGGATTAAGTTTGTGATTGGGATTGATTATGGTATGAAGATTAATCCCAATTGACAAACTGGTAAGTCGAATGGGAATTTGCAGTTGTTAAGCTTGTGTTTTAGTTATTTTCCTACAAAAATGATTAATCAATTTAATTTTATTTTCTTTTAAATTTATTGCTGCAGAATTTGGTTTATTTGGTTGTTCAAAAAGGCTTCCTTGTCAGAGCTGGTGCCACAATTGCTTCTGTCCTCAACGAATGAATGGTGTCCGTCGTCTCAATTCGATAGCTGCCACAATGTTGTAAGTGCGTATCAATCTGACTTTTAAATTTAGTATAAATTGCCAGATTGTTCTAAAATTGTTATACGGCAAAAATTGACAAATTTGAGAAATATAGAAACAAGCATTTGCTATGTGGCGATATAGGAGTGAGCTCCTCGGTTGCCAGTTGAAAAAATTCTGCAGACTGTTATTCCAAAGATTCTGCCAGAATTTCAATGTTTCGGGCGATTCTCCTGGTGGCCTTACTTCGAGGACATCAGTTGCCACATTTTGAGGCAATGTAAAGATTCTGCTTGCGTATCGCATTGATCTTGGGTGTTCTTGTTGCATTGCCGCGAATTTAGATGCGATTTTTGGCAGCTTGGAGATTTCCATATAATCATTGATTATCTGCGATGGAGATTTGGCATAGATCCATCTTGCATCGTCTTCCGAATTACATTTAAATAGTGGAACTATCGGTTGCCATTTTGGTGGTTGCCTAAATTTGCTTTGCACCGCAAAAAATTTGAGATTGTTGCTGGTTGTTGAGGCAAACATTTTGATTTAGAAAAATTGGATTAAAACAAAAAAACAAAAAAAAGACGTTAAAAGTAAACACGAAAATTAAATTTTTAAAATATTCATGCGAACGATTTTAAAAAATAGACAAAAATTTTATTTAATACAACCGATAAGTTTTGAGCTGGAATTCATAATGAGAAATATACAGAAACAGTTTCCTACTTAAACGCACAAAGTTTAAATTATGGCTTACTAGATTGCCTCAAAAATAATCTACCCTATGAACACATATATGCTATGGTATTTAAAATTCGGTTTACTGAATTTTAAGTAAATACCCTTTATAAGCGAACTTTCGCTTAGCATAAAGAATCCATTGAAGTCCAGAAAATATCTGTGTGCTGACAAAATGACAGTTTTCTGTCTTTATTTTTTTTCGAATTTTAAATTGATAAATCGATGAGATTTCTTTATGAAGCGAATCCAAATGAGAAAAAGTTCGCCAAACAAAAGTCAATACCAAATTGCAGAAAAATAATATTTTTTTGTTCTCAACTTGTTTTTATATATATTTATTTATTTTTTCTCTGTCCTTTGTGCTACAATAAAAAAAAAAAATAAATGCGAAAAATTGTGTTTTTTATATCGTTGTTGGTTTACTTTGAGTGCATGTAAGTGAATGCATATGAATAAATATTTGTGCGATTTTTTATGCAAATTGTTGGACACTGAACTTTGATTGTTTGCACAGGCTGCTATATTGGGAATTCTTATAAGGGACACTGATCTAGCATAAACTCAATTTGTTTACCCTGGTTGGATATTGCTAAGTGAATTCCATTTGTATTTTTAATTCTAGCTAATGCTGATTTAATCATAAGTTTCTTGTATATTTTTCCTTACTTGTTTGCTCAACTTTGTTATACGAATTTCATTTGATTTTCTTCTATTTTTGCTTATCTTTAAATCAAATACTTAACATGTCAGCTAACTTGTTCAGTAAAAATGCCAATCAAATTAATTAACTCAAGATAATCAGCTTGACAAATTAAATGCTTCGACAAGACCAAATGGGCCATAAACATTACCAAATTAAAGCGGCAATTATTTTCTTCCTTTAATTTATCAAATAATTAACGCCTAAGCACAGCATTTGAAAGCCACAAAGTGAAAAAAAATTGTCGTCTCATTTTCATTTAATGCCATAAATTTTAGTGTCAGCAAGGTCAATGGCCAAACCAAAGCAAAATGGCCCAAAAACGCCCTAAGCTGCTCGAAATCCGCGAAAAGCTCTGTCCGCAAGAATAATAATCAATATTTGTCCTGACAGCTCAAAAAAAAAATAAAATAAAGAGAGTGGTGGTAGAAGTCCTTAGGCATTTTGAGACAGTTGCCCAAATCGGTTCAACTTGTTTGTTTGACATGCCATTGGACACTGGGTGAACAAACAAAGGACACGTTTTTCTCTGACTGGTCAACAGGAAGCACATTAGGCATTTCTCTAACTGAAATGGAGGCAGCCCAGTTTGGCTCGAAATGGCCCATTTGAGAGTGTTTTAATGCCTGATAAGATTCAAGTTGAAAACAGCTTTGAATCTATTAAAATCTTCTAAATAAAATTTCGATTGATTTCGGTTTGCTCAGCTTAAAAATGCATTTTAAATTGAGCATATTTTGATTGATTTTGCAATTTTTTCAGCATTTATTTAACATGAATTTATATTTAAATTTTTAAAGTTATTCATTTTAATAAATTTAAAAAAATTTTTCTGCTTTTTAATTTTAATAAGATGTAAACTAAATAAATATGTAAGCAGAATGAATTTTAATACATAAGTTTTACATAATACATAATAATAATACATAAGTTTTAATACATACATAATACATAGAAAAAAGTTTCATCCCAATATTTTAATATGAAATCTGTATATATAAAGCAAAACATATTTATTTCTGCATTTTTTGCATTTTTTTAGCAAATAATTAATCTGCTCTTTAATTTTCATTCTTAGGCTTATTTTTTTTAATAGTTTTTTGCTGCTTCATTTTTAATAAGATGTCAACTAAATAAATGTGTAAGCAAAATGAGTCTTAATACATAACTCATATGCAGAAAAAAGTTTAATCCCAATATTTCAATATGAAATCTCTTAATATAAATTTTCAAAGCATGCGTAGTCCGAATTTCTACCTATTTCATACTCCCAGATTTTTGATAAAATATAAATCTTTTGCTGGTTTCACTTTTTGCAGGCGCAGGCAATTTATATGTAAAATGTTGTGGGCATTTTCTAAGAGTTATCTCGATTCCCTTACAGCTTTTGCTATTTGTTTTCATTTTGAATTATGAGCAACCGAAATTGGCAAAACACGCACAGAAAAGTAAATTAAAATCTACAAAAAAAAAAAAAAAAAAAATAAAACCCAAAAAAAAAAACACTAACAACTCAACTAAATAAATAAATAAACAAAAAGCTGACTTGTGGTCCGAGGTCAAACTTGACATGCGAGTAGTCCGATAAAAATTGTATTTTGGTTACCCAAAAAGGGTTCGCATGTGGCAGGAATCTATTTAAAAAGTTTGGCGTGGGCCCGGCAAACGTGGCAAGTTTTTCGGTCATTGAACCAGGCGTTTAATGAGCGCCTTTTGGGAGCCTGAGGCACAAATCAGTTTGTGGACACATCATGATTTATGAACTCTCGTTTTTATAGGAAATACTATCTATACTGTTATATTTAAAGTTATAGCTAATCGGGAGTTATGTGTAAACAACATGTTGCAATAGTTAACGTGCCGCAGACCTGGTTACCGACTCACATTCTATTTGCATATTTATCTAATGCGATTAACTTGGCCAGGCGGTTGCAGCAGCTGGTGACAGCGCTGGAGTCCTTGTCGGATTTGCTAAGGGATAATAAAGTAATGGCAGTTTGATGAGCTGACAGGGGTAGGGAAGGGGGTGCGGGTATTGCAAACTGCTCGCCTCTACCATAGAGTCAAAGGTGCAGTGGCAGTGTGAAAATACCGAGGGATTATGTTGCGCCAGTTTCGTGTAGTTACCATTTCAAACGGAGCACTTAAACACTAAATACACTCAGCGAAATTGGTCAATAAAAAATTATAAATTAAGCATTAAATAAAATTTAGAAAATATATTTTACTTATTCTGAAAAATATATATATATTATTCATTTGTTTTTTTCATTTTTTTTAAATATTTTCTTGCTGTAGTTTTATTTGTTGTTTATGCTTTTTAAATATTTTTGTGATGTATTTTTAGAACTTAGATTGCTGATCTTAAAATCTTGATAGAGCTTAAAATATTCCTAATACAATAAATTATATTTCTAAGAATTATTTAAGAAAAGTATTTAGCAAAAGTATTCGCTTTAGTGTGTCAAACATTTAACAAAATTATATAATTAATTTAAACAAAAAGTATGTTTTATGAATCATTTTCTAAGAATTGCCTATGAATAAGTTTTAAAAAATTTAGACTGTATTTTTTTTTTATTTAAGTACAACTAACATTAAAAATGTTAGTGGGTATTGGCTAAATAATAACACTGGAATTTAGAAATTAAAATAATATAAAAAATTAAATAAAACAATTAATGGAAATATTTACAAATCTATTTAAGCAAATCAAATTCTTTATTTTTATATTTTCTTAGTTTTAATGAAATAAATTATGCAAAAATTAATATGTTACTTTTTTTTTTTGCAGTGTCGAAGAGAACAAAAAGTGAAATCAAATATTTGTGCTACGGCTCAGTGAGCGGAGCAGGAGTTGTCGTCGGCAGTGTCAGAGCTTTGGGGATTGCAGCGACAATATCCTTAGATTGGTTTGTGCTGAGGAGCGCAAGGAACGTGGTACAAGAAATTGGCACACAACAGACATGACAAGCTGTGGCAGGGGGGGGGGAAGGGAAGGAGGGGGAGGAGTGGCAACTAACCCGTCTTCTAAATGGCAGGCCATGCACTGCACATGCACTGGCATTGGCAAACAGGATCAACAGGAATTTGCATTTTATGGCGTCTGCGAATGCAGCAACTCACCAGCAAATTGCGTCGACTGGCAGCAAAAACCCAGGCTTCCAATCGCGCCGCACCCCCACCCCCCCGCCCCATTTTCCTTCACCTCTCATCACCTTTCACCTAATTGTTTAAATAATGTTGGAAAAACAGCGAAATGCAATTAAAGCTGAAGCGAAGCGACTGGCCGCAAACGATGTGCGTCACTTGTTTGTCCTTGTGCGAGATGGGGGAAAATTATCCTTATTGTTCTCATCATACACACACACACAGACAGACACGCTGAATGGCAATTAAAATGACAAAAATATCATAAACACGAAACAGCATCAGACAGGACGAGAGCACAAGGGCAACCGCCAGAAGCCGTATCGCTTTACACTTTTAATTGTCCTTGACACCGCAGCTTGTTTATCCTTTATACATTTTATTTTATTTATTTATTTTTTTTTTTTAGAATGAGCGTGTAGAAGTTCTTAATGAAAGTTTACTTGCCAACAGGATGTGACTGATGGTTAATAATGTGCTGTGCACTTAATTTATGTGTCAAAAGTCATTGTTGTAAGTACAGAATTACAAAAAAAAAAATTAAGCAAGTGTGAAGTGAAATGTTCATAATTACTAAGCTAATTAAGATTTAAGTATTGTCCTGTCAACCATTATTCATTTACATGATATTAATTAGTTACCACAAAGTTGTCTTTGTTGTTATCCTTTATATATCTAAAGAGTGCATATGACATTAATAGCAATTTTAGACAAATAATTGATGTAGCTTAATTTCAATTTGTTAGAATTTTACTTAATTTAAGATTACGATTTAAACACTCTCCTCTCCATCATTTTTCATTTACATAATGTGAGTAAATTATTACAAAGTTGTATTAATATTTATCCATTATAAATATTATAATGCATATAACATTATCAACAATTTAAGAATATTTTAATAATTACATAAAATTAAATTCAATTTGTTAGACTTTTTGTTATACTTAATTTATGAACTATAAAAAGTGAATTCTTAACAATAAGTTCAATATTTTAGTCATATTTAATCACACTGCCTTGACTTGAAATTTGTTTGACTTTATATCTTTAAAATGATATGTTTCATTCATAAAATATTTGTCAATCAAAATGGAAAAGCAGTTGAACTGTTAACTTTCCTTTAACTTTTATTACTCTAGCCATAAAGTTGGTGTCATTTCGGCTCTCGACATGCAATTATTTTGTAGGCGACTTTTGGTTGATTTGATTTTAGTTACAGTTATCAACCATCAACTTCAAGCCAACTATCAACTGTCAACTGCCGCACGCAACAAACGTTGCCATCGATATATCAATGAGGAGTGTCCTCCCCCTAACCCTACCTACACCCACACCCACCATTGTTCTGGCCTGTTTTTGTTATAAGTAGGTCGAAAACGAGCACTTTTACTCTCTGTTTTTGTTGGCTAAATGAGTGTTTTTAGTCTGTTCTGGAAATTGTTGTAAATACTTTTAGCGTATCAAAAAGATACTTTTTTGGTCGTTAAAATGTTAGAATTTAACAAAATTTCAACAATTTAGAAAATAATTTAAAATTTAATTAATTTCTTTCTACAATACTCATTATTGCCCTCTCAACAAAAGTTGCTTTTGTGTAAAATCTTTTGCGACAACATTCAAATATTTACTCATGCTGAGAGCTACATATGGATAGTGTCTGCTACGATAATTAGAATTATTGAGAATATTATGATATATGATATATATGTGGATTGAGATAAATAGCGCAATTTCACTTTTAAGCTTCTGTTTATTTAATGTTTTTGTTGTTCATCTTTGTCGTCATTTAGAATTCGGTATTATGATCTTGACCATAATTTAAAATGAAGCCGGCCTAAAAGCTTGTTCTTTGCAAAATTCAGCAGCAGCGAATATTCTGAAATTTAGGCTAAGTGCCCAAAAATAAATTGCGATTTCTGTAATTTGAGATACAATCCGCTGCACTGGCTGTCGGAAAGGCTACAATGGCAATGTTGCAAACCAAAGATTAAATGTCTTAAATATTTAAAGAATTAAGAATTTCTTAAATTACAATAAAAGTTGGCTTTGATCACTTCAAATGATGTTGAACATTTATTTTAAAATTAATGTGATGAATAAATAATAAATAAATAATAAAAAATATATAAATAAATAATAAATATATATATATATATATTAATAATAAAAATACAAAATTTTATTTTTTAAAGGGACCAATTTATTAACATATATTATGTAATTAGTTAAAGAGTGTTTTCAAATGTTGATAGAACAAGTTTGTCTGCATAGAAGTTGAGTGTTTTTCAGGTGCTTGAATATTAAGTGCGGCGGGTAACATGCGGGAATAGTTGCACAAACTACTTTACAACAACAACATGCTGGTGCAAAGGCAAATGTCCTTATGGAATTATAGAGAGAACACACACACGTGCACACACACAAACACACACACACATACACACTGAGCCGAGCGCTGCAAGCTGATTTAGTGTGTGTAAATATTTTGCACTCCATGTAAAGCCCAAATGCCTGAAGAGGCAGCCAAGCAGAGACCCTTAACATGAAAGGTCCTAGTTGTCGTTGCATTTGTCCTTTGTGCAGCATGGTCAAAAGTCATGTTACGAATACGCCCAGAACCAACTAGGACACTCTATCTAACTATCTCTCTCTCTCTTTCACTCTATCTCTCTCTCTCTCTCTCTCACTTTGTATAACTCGCGCGCCATTTGCTGAAAGTTCCGTTTCCGTTTTTGCGGCTAGGTCAATGGGGTGCCTGTTGCATATGTGTGTGCGTGTGTGTGCTGTGTGTGCATGTGCTGTGTGTGTGTGTGTGTGAATGCAACTATAGAAACTACTCAGCATAGCAGGCTTCTGAAAATTTACGAGTATGGCACACGCTGCATTCCTCAAATTACCGACACGCATATTTTATATTGGGGGCCCCGCATTAAAGCCCTGTTCTGAATCCAGCTGAATTCAGCTAGCATATTACATACATACATATATATATATATATACATAGTATCTGGTCCATCGCACTTTGTACCCGCTACATATCTCTTGCAATTTGCGGCGCTTTTAATTAACGGAAATTTATGCATAATGCTCCACCCATTTGTCGCCAAGAGCCTTCCGACATCCACCCACAACTGTGCCACAACCCCACCCTCCATACCACCAACGTCGATGCTCGCTGGCGTTGCAACAAATTATGAGCCGTCAGCGAAATGCGAAAATTGCAAATGCAAAACCAAAACCAAAAAATAAAGTAATTTTGGTATTCATAACATAAAGTGTGAGGACTTTATTAGAATTTGGTAATTGGTCAAAACTTGCAAGCGGCATAAAAATCTAATTAAACTATTTAAATTTATACGTGAAAATAAATGTTTAAGATTAATTTTACACGTGAGATATAAATACATACATATTATTTATTTCCAGTGGTTTATAATTAAAATTTCTTTTGTAATATTTGCATTTTATTTATAAGACTTTATTTCTAAAACTATGAAATTAAAATCTTTTAAAATTTTTATATATCATTTTCTATAAAATAAAATAAACTGTGAAGTACAAATTGCGAAACAATAAATATACAATAGATCTCTTTCTCATAACTTACAATTAAATTATTTAGTTTTTTAGTATCTATCTAAATATATAATTTATTTAATTAATTATATAAAGACTTCTTTTGCTGAAAAAAATGTATTTACTTAAAGCTATCACAAATATCGTTATCGTTGCACGTCCTTAAAATTAACTATCAAAATATTTTACTATTTCTACTATTTCTATATAAATTTGAACAGCAACAAATACCAAAACTAATTCCAAATAATTTGAAATAATTTCCTTAAATTTGTCGCCCTTAGCTACAAAGCTAATAATATAAACTGACATCACTTGTGTATGTGAATTAGTGTCAACAGGCTAATTTGTTTAATGACACAAATTTCTATGGTATTTGCTTGCCCCAAATAATGTATTTCAATTATCAGCTGTCAATAATGCGACATTTTTCACATGGAGAATGTGCCAACAAGTTGTGCTCAAAAAATGTAGAAACATAAATAGAACTAAATAAATGCCAGCAAATAGAGCCAATAACATTTTTAAGCTTCTTTTAAAATAGCGAAACAAGGCAAAAACTTTTATTGTTTGGATTTTAAAAAAGTGTTTTATTTTGTTGCTATAACAACAAACAGCTTATGGGAAAGGAAGGAAGCTGCAAAAACTGGCATCAACAGGTGTTGCGGGGCCCACTCGATGAATGGAGGCGTAAATCTTGCATTAAGAACACTTCGTTAAAGGACGTGAAAAAGTAACGAGTTGCAGCCAGATGTTGCCGGCTAGCGGCTTTATGAACTCTCAAATGCGCAATCGCTGCAACATGTGGGAAAGAAAATGCAAAAAGTATGGTTTAGCTTAGATAGAACATTTCAAAGTAATCAGCTATAATTTTTAAATAAAAGCAAATAATTTTTAGCAATAAAATTTAGTTAAATTTTTAAAAGATATTTATTTCGAATATAATTAGAAACTTCAATAATTTCTCAGTCAGCTTAGTTTTAATATAATTAACAAATTGTATTCCGTTTTCAAAACTATTTGCGAAACATGCCCAAGTTATAAATTGACACTAGCAACATTGTTGTGTTGCTGGCAACATGTCAACAAATATGTTGCTGACGCAGCTGCTGTTGCCGTGTAAGGCTCCTCGAAAACATGAAAACAACAGTTGCGATTTCAGTACGCTTTGTGCGTTCGACGCGTGCGGTTCGAATTGACGGATAATAAGTCGCTGAATATTTAAATACGTGTATAACGGATAAATTGGCTTAGAGTTGTGTGTGAGTTAAACTCTTGTTGTTGCACTTTTGTGTTGTTGTTGATGTTGTTCGAAAATGTGCCGCAAGTTTTGTCGGCGCGTGAGTTCGTTACGCATAAATTACATTTTTGACCGAGTTTCAGTTATAACTGATCACAAACAGCAGCAGCAGCAGCAGCAGCTGTAGCAGTAACAACAGCGACAACAAGGCGTGCAAATTGTTGCAAGGAGTCAACAACAACAACAACAGTTGTTGCAGTTTTCCTCTTGTTATTGTTGTTTTTGATTGTTTGCTGCTGCTTTTTGTTGCTGTTGCGGTTTTTATTGGCGTTAAAGGTCGTTTACTTTTTGGCGGCATCAACAACTTTTGTTGTTGTTTTGATTTTCATCTGCCTCTGCCATGTGTATGTGTGTGTGTGTGTGTGTTTGTTGTGCGTGCATGATTATGAGTGTGTCTGTTTGTGTGTGTGTGTGTTTTAAAACACACTTTCAATTTTCAATAAAATTCTCGCGCGCGGCGGCTGCTGATCGATGACGTCGATTTGTTTGCATTACTCGTGACGATTTATGCCCCAGAATCGTGTTTGTGATAGCCCATAAAAAATAAAATTATATATACCATATAAATACCTCCACAGTTGACATACATATATGGCACGAGTTTTCATTTGGACAATTCATATTTAGTATTTTACTAACGAAATTCTTAGATATGGTGTTGAAAGCAAGTGCTTAATACATTAAATTTAATTATTTATTTATATTTGATTTGTGAGCGCAAGCTTTGAGCTCCGAGTACAAAATCTCATTAAAAATTTAACGGCAATTAATTTTATAATTTTATATGTTTTATCTGATATCTAAACTGTGTTTGGATTGCATAACCAAATGTTATATTTATATAGCTTTGATAATGCGAAATTAATAGAATGTATTTTTTTTTATAAATATTCTATTTATGTAGTTGTTTTGGTAGTTTCTTATATACATAATTTGATAGCAAGAAAATTAACTTTTGTGTTTGATAAATTCCTTAGTAAAAATAGTGATTTTACTTTAAAATATATATTAAGTGATGTCTTACATATTGACCTGATTTTAATAAAATATGATGTGTGAAAATAATGAAATACGAAAGAAGAAATTTGAATATATAAATATATATAATATATTTACATATGCAAACAATTGATATAATATTGATAAAATACGCAAATAAATGACAATTAAGTTAATATGTGTAATTTAAAATCGATTGAAATAATAAATATAAATTAACAATAAATAACAATTGTGAATGATAAAAAAAGTGTAAAGCTGTTTAATATAATAATAATAATTGAACTAATTGTTTTTAGTGTGTAACGAAGGTAAAAATTTGAATGACATTGATGACTAATAAAAAAGGTATTAAATTATCACATTTTAATGTTGCGTATTCATAGAAATACAGATATAATATTATTCCAGTTAATTTGAGGTTTTCTAAATGAATACCAATTCAAACGAAAAAAAACTAGCAGCAAATTTTTATGACAAGCAGACTTAATTTACAATAATACGAGAAAAAACCACTAAAAATGTCAATGCACCCAAGTTGCGGATTGGAAGCCAATCAAATAGGTGAACATCCAACGTGGAGCACGCTCTGATTGCAATGACTGAACCAAGTAATTATGTATGCCAATGTTGTAGAAAAATGCTCATAACACCGAAAAAAAAAATATAAAAAAAAAATAGCGACAGACATTGAAATCTTCTGCATTCCATTACGATTGACAAGTGTCCAAGTTTAACGGGAAGCGGGAACCTTGGGGCATGGAGTATATATCGCCACCCACTGACTAAGTGGTGCGTGTTTTGATTTCGATTTAGGCCCTCTGAGATCTGAGAAATTCCCACAACTTTTTGGTTTCTTGGTGGTGGGGGCACCCTCTCTGAATTTTTAATCAGACCCTGAGAGCGAGCACCGACTTCTTACTTGGACTTTTAACTTTTCGAGCCGGTGCAGTATATCAATTTGTAATCCATCAACCTTTTTCCGTCTCATTTTTTTTGGAGTTAACTGATTTTTTTTTTTTTGGTTTCCCCTGAACAGTCTCGCGTTGCTTGAGTAGTCATCAATTTTGGCAAATGTTCAACAGCTGCAAATTGCAGCCAATTGTAAAGAGTATAGAATGAAAAATTAAGCCTAAGTGCTGCTCCAAGGCGATCCGGACTCCGAGTTGCCTATCTGAATTGTTTAACGAGCTTTAGAGGAGGCGTTGTGGTTGATTGTAGAGCGGAAGGGGTGCTAGGCAGCAGGAGGGGGTGGCACGCTAACGATGACGACAGTTTATAAAAATTACGCACACTCAACTAATTTTCATAATAAAAAAAAACAAGTGGAAAACAAATTGATCATTATAATCGAATATAAAATGCTCTTAAATTAATATGCGCTAGATAATAAATTCATTTTACTTGAAAATGTCGTTTAAATTTTTGACTTAATAAAAAATACTTTTGGAATTAGACTGAAATATAAAATATAACTGAAATATAAAAGATTACTTCAATGGGTCCAGAGTTATTGGGTTATATGTTCGTAGGGAAAGATCAATTTAATAAAACAGTTTTATAAATTGATCTTTGTTAGTTATATAAAGTCATAACATATAAAAGTATAAGAAAAAGTGTATAACTATAAATAGAACTCCACTGAAGATATTTATAAATATAAAAACTATATGATAAATATATTATCAAATAAAACTAGCAAAAGAGAAAGCACAATTTATTATATTAAGTTGCAAATTATTCGCATAAATTATGCTGCAACAAATTTGTCTACTTAAACATTGAACGGATCCAATTTTTCACTGAAACGCCAACAAACAATCATGTTGTTGTTGTTGTTGTAATCCCACTTATTACAACTTAATGTTGCACAAAATCTGCGATAAGCTCCATGATTAAATAGCTTCTTTTTGCTATATGAATTTGTGCTGCATGTGCTGCATTTGGTTGCACGCACGATACGCTGTACTCAACTGATTAAAAGCGTATTTTTTTTTTAATGCAAACCAGTCGAATGCGTTTTTGGTAGCGCGAAAAATAAACAATTTCATTAAAAATGTATATTTATTGAATTGCTGGCGACTCTTCTTTGATATGAGATGTGCGGTGTGTGTGTGTGTGTGTGTGTGCAGACGTGTGGGCGTCACCGAGTCTGAGGTGGCTGCGGAAATCGTTTACTTAATGCTCGTGAAAATTGTAGCGCAATTGACATGAATTCGCAAATATACCATATAGTGTATATATACATATATACATATATATATATATATATATCTACATATATATCTGTGTGCCTTAAAGCTCATCAAAGCAGTGAAGGAAGAGAGCAAGTTGCAAGTTTTTAATGATGTTGCCACTTTGAAATAATTAGGCAAATGGGCCAAACAGCCAGATAAGGGATGAATGGGGGAAAGGGGGAAATCGCTCAAGTTGAAAGCAAAAGTTTTTGAGTAAATGCAATTTGCGACACTTGCCGCAAATGGAAAATTTTCCACTTCGTCGTGTCCAAAAACCCAAGTCGGTTTGATCGAAAGGTGTGCGAAGCAAAATTACTTTTCATTCGTATTAAATGTGTGCAAGGGTGCCTGATTGATTGGAAGAGTCAATGGAAACCCACTTATTACAGTTGTTTCAACTCTGAGTTTTCAATAGTACTGGTTTATTTACAGCACAAGAAGTCCTCTTGAACATATCCTGACAGCTACAGATGTCGTTGGCAAATAGGTCGCATTTATACAGAGAGACTTCACAGACGGACACGACAACGACAGGCCACAAATATCTCGGCAATTACACTACAAAATGTGGCCGAAAACCCAATAAAATTGAATGAACCCAAATGTTCTGTATGCTTGACACTCCTTTTGCCCATTTTGCACAAGCGACTCAATTGCCCCGGCTCATAAAAATGTCTGCACAGCCAAAAGAGATAAAAACAAAAACAACAAATTTCAAAAGTTGCTAACAAAACGCTCTCATTTCTCTTGCACTCCAACCCCACATTTACATCCACAGTCACATCCACAGTAACTATTGTTATCTACACACAAAATATATAGTTCGTGGTCTGCGTGGCGTATACGTAATCAATTGTTGCAGCTGCTTTGGTCCACTGGCCGCGGCTGACCTCTGGCGTTGACACCAACCTCAGACTTTGACCATTGACTATTATTTTTGGCTTCTGCCTCAGATGCGATCCATTTGAGTTGATTTTATAGTTTTTTTTTTTTTTTTATCTCCTTTTGTCACAATTACAATTTGCTTAATCAAGTTTTGCGCAGATTTTCAGGTCAGTTGGCAGCCTTTGTATTCCACTCAATTTCCCATTGCTTTCGAACAGTCGCCACTCAAAGCTGCAACGGATTTGTTGAAAAATGCAAAAAAAAAACAAATATTATGGAATTTCGTTGCCAAGCAACCCTACACAAAATAGTGCTCAATCCATTTGCTGCATGTAACAAAAAGCATAAAATATGTATTCGAAAATAGTCTAATTTATTGGAAACCCGAAAATTGCTTTCAAATTGAATGTGCAATATATGTTGCAAGGTGGGAGAATGCAACCAAATATTTCTCTGTATGCTTAAAAAATAAAAAAAAAATCTTCTTAAATAAATCAATTTATTTATAGACCGGTTTAGTTACAAATTAAGTAAAATTTCTTTATTTACCTGTTTGATTTGTTTGATTAAAAATCTAAAAATAGTATCAATAAATAATCGCAATAGTTTTTTTTTTACCATAAATTATATGGATCCCAAGTACGATCTTGTTCAACGTATAACAATTTAATGCCTAATAAACCAAAGGTGCATTTTCAAGTTGTTATTTCTCGAGATTCTCCCAAATCACTTGAAAAGTGAAAGAACCGAATCACTGCAGACACATTTCATATGCCAGACAATTGACCCAAACTGCCAATAAAACTGAGTAGCATGAAATGTAAATAAAAAGGCTTCGCTAATAGCCCGATTATGATGTGTGTGTACGTGTGTGTGTGTGTGTGTGTGTGTGTGTGTGTGTTGCGGGCGATGACGTTGCCAATTTGAAAGATCTGCTCTGCTGAGATGAGCTACACAACAATCTTATGGATGTAATGAGAAAGCCATAAAATAAACAGTTGAATAATCAGCAATAATGTGATTGCCTCGGGCTAAACACGAAATCGATTCGCTGGTAACTCAAAGAGAACAATAGCAAAAACAACAAGAATTGCGAATTGAGTTAGTTCAAAATAACAAAAGAGAAGAAGAAAACAGGAACAGTTCAGTTGAACAAGATCAAAGTGGCCGTCATCTAAAAATTGTGTTTGAGAATTCGCTGAATAGGTGTGAATTTTGTTGTGTGGCATTTGCCACTTGAGCGCAACGGGAACATTTTTCTCTATATTTTATAAATATTGTAAAAACATTAAACAACAATTTTTGATTAATCAAATAAGCACATGTGTAAGCAATTATTTCCGCCTATTCATTTAGACTTTTATTTGTTTTCTCATATTTAAATGTGATTTTTTGCTGTTGTCCGTTTTGGCTTAAATGGATTTTGTTTCCACTTTCATACATTTCTAATTGCTTACCATAAAATTGTTGCCCCAAAACTGAAACCACATTTAATTATTTAGCTCCTAAAATTAAGCTGAGCATGCCAAAAAAAAAAATCACTTTTAAATTAAATAAATTATGCAACTACTGTCATTAATAAAGTCGAGCGAATAAAAAAAAAATCCCACAATGAATGAAGGTCAGCATAAAGCAGCATAAATGCAACAATAACAACAATAACAACAACAGCAGCAAAATTAAAGTTGCATTTTGTGTTGAAATACCAGTTTTGTATTTGGTGAGCTGCACTTGAAATTAAGATGAAAACAACAAAATACAATCCGAAACGAGATACTCTATCAGCATTTAAAAACAAGGAAAAAAAGAGTATTTCTTATGAATTTAAAAAAAAATATATATATTTAAATTCCCTTCAAAAACTTACAAAATTTTACTTATGATCTATTATAATTGTATCGAATAATTATACAAAAAATATTTAAAATGTCTCGTTTTTGATTTTCAGTGCAAATATTTTTTGTTGCGGCATTTTCTTTACTTTGGCAACTTAATCGAAAATGATTTAATCAATGCGCCAAGCCCCAAAGCGTAGTTTGACACCTTTTTGAGTTTCAAATATTCGAGATGTTTTTGTTTTTTCCACATTTTGTTGCAATTTTCCGTCCGCTTTTGATTTGGGCGCATAAAAGTCAATAGTATATCGAAAAAATATATATTCTCCTCTGTCAACATCAAAAATATATGTGTCGCGATAGCAGTTTTGAATTTCATTTTTATATTTTCCAGGGAGTGGCTGTCTCTTAAGATTTTTTTGTAATTAATCGCAGTGTGTGTGTGTTTGTGTGTGTGTGTTTGTGCAGCAATTTATGGTATTTTCATGAAATTTTGATATCTTTTGAGTAACGTGTGGGTTGCAGTCAAGCTGCGTTGATATTTTGCTTGGCATTGAAGTGCGTAAATAAAAAATATATATAACACGTGTGTCTATAAATTTTCATATGTGTGTGTGTGTGTGTGTGTGTGTGCTGTATTTGCCTATAAAGTGGCCATATATCAATTACAGTCACAGTCACAACAAATCGTGTGACAATTAAAAATTGGCATACGTTCAACTATATCAATTTGCATATGCCATGAGACCGGCTTAAATAAAGAGCTCAGCTCAGCTCTCAATATGATAGCTACTTAAGCACTTACTTAAATTAATCTCTAGCTTCCACTATTTAGAGATTTATATCTGACAGCCCCACTCAATGTCATGCTTAATATGGGAAAACAAAAGGCAGATCAACTCTTAAGAACTTAAGCTTTGTCTTAATCTGATAGATGTGCTCAAATATTAAATCTACATTGATGTATCCATTGAGTGAAAGCTGTATAAAAAGGGAAGTTTAGCTTGAGATCATTTTTTATTTGTAGAATTAATTATTTATTTGACATGAGAGATTATTTAAAAGTAATATTGACATATAATGACATGCATAAGATTTTAGCATGTTCTTATTTTAGAATCAATGCAGTTATTAAGTGTTATTAAGTATAAATGTTTTATTTCAAAGAGCAACATAAATTTAAACAAAAAAAAGAAGCAGTTTCTAGCTATTGGGGTAGGTTTTACCGGCTGTATACCAATAAGATTAATTCGGACTCACAATTATATAAAATTGTATATGAATATTTTTAAAAATATTCTAATCTTTTGGCATACTATAAATATAGTGAGTGTGTACGTCTGACAAACCAATTACAGGTAATTATTATCTTAGTTTGACGTCTGCATTAAATTTTGTGCCTCGCAGCAAAGACCCGTCCAAGAACAAACACAGACTAAACTGTCAAAGTCTATTAATAGCTTGTATACACATACTACACGCAGGCATTATATTTATATATCTATATATATATTTATATATATATGCTATCAAGAGCAGACCAAATCCTTTCGGTTACTCGGTTATTATTGGCACTCAGCAGACAGCAGTTTGCCACAGCCGCTGTCGGCCAAGTTATGGGAAACGTTTCCGCAAAACCGCCAAATTGGAACTAAAACAATACACCCAAATCTGCTCAGACACGTGTGTGCGCATTTGTTGTGTTGTGTTGCGTTGTGTGTGTGTTATTTCTCTCCTGCTACCTTTTCCTTATTTCACACCCACTCAACGGCAAAGTTCAACGTAAATATTTGCATTTTGCCGCTTCGGTTCGTTCGTGCAGTGAGCCAAAAAATAGAAGCAAAATCCATTTTTACAATTCTATTTTTTGGCAGTTTCGAATATTGGGTTGCTATGCAATTATTTAGTTTCCATGAGAGTTTAGTGAACACAATTTGCCAAGTGAAATGAAAAACTCAATGGATCTGAATAGGTTTTGAGAACTAGATATATATATATTGTTATTATTAGAAACAAGTGTATCTCAGCAGTTTGTCGCCAATCTGTTTAAACTCTTTCAAAAACTCATTGAACCAAATGGCATAATATTTATTGTTTACAAAACATAATTTTAGCAGACAAATATACAGATATTTCATAGATTGTTTACAATTAGCCATATTATTAATGAATGGATCTGAGCTCATAAATACTAAACAGATTTAATTCGTTTCGCTTTGATTTGCTTCAATGCGATTAGGAGCCAATTCTTGAAACGATTTCAAGAACAATCATATCAAAGACGCTATCAACTAGCCCTACAAACACATATAAATTTATGTTGTTGTTTTTGTTGTTGTTTTTGTTGTTGTTTTTGTTATTGTTGTTGCTATTACGGTTAACATTGGCGAGGTCAGCGGCACATAAACATGACATAAATCATCCAGAAATGAGAAGTGCGAGTGAAATGAAGGCACGCTGTCATTTAGGTTGTGCGAATGTCTTTCACTTCCTGTTGGAGTCTGAATGTGCCACATTTAATATCCTGATGTTTGTGAAATATTTGCTGTTGGTTTGCTTTCCTCTTAAACTGGGTTTTAGGCATGTGTGTTGTCCCTTATTCGCAGTGGTTTTTACCACATTTCTTGTTCGATGTGAATAGAGAACTGTTGGAATTTAAAACTGTCATTCATTAATTACAGTCAGTGTTGAGCAATGGGCGTGGTAGTTGTCAAATTTGTCATTCATCAGTTGCGCTTTGTGCTCGGTTCTTGTTAACTTGCTCCTCTTGTCCTTCGTCTGCTCCTTTTGTTTTTGACAGCCTGATGAGATCTGGACACTAAATGGCTCATTTTTGCACTGTGAATGGCGCTGACATATATGAGTCTTTTGTGCTTGATTGTGAGCTTAAAATAGTTTAAAATGTGCTTGGAATGAGAAATTTTAAATTATTTAACAAATGGATATTTGAAAAATGGATTGAAAAATTTATTATATATATATATATATATATATTATGTGAAACAGATATTTTAAAAGACTGATTGAAACCAGTACAATTAAAAAATTAATATATAATTGTTATTTTATGGTACATATAGAAAAAAAATATACATATATTGGAGTTTGACATAGTTTTTAAGTAATATAAACGTATTCTTTATATATGCAGAGTATACTAACAACGTTTGGAATTGCTTTACATTAAAGCGAGTATGAATATTTTAATTTTCCATATTTGGTCAAATTAAATATATTTGAATATAAACTTGGAATGAGTTTGATAAGCTACACGTATAAGTAATACAAATTTTAAATAGCTTGTATATTTACATGTATTACTTTTACGTGACTTTTATATAAATTAACTTTTTAAGCCCACTGTAAACAGCATCAACTCACGTGTAATTTGAGAACTTTCTAAACTATTGAAAAGCTGGTAAATAAATGTTGCAAACAACTCCACAAGAGACACAGAAGTGAAGCGAAGCAAACGGAACGACAAAACCAACAAATTGCAAACACAATGAAATGCAGCTGAAGCAGAAAGTGAGCGTAAATACAATAAAATAAAATAAATACAAATCAAAATACAAAAGTGAGCGAAAAACGGCGGTAAAACTAACGTGCGAGGCGAGAAAACCAGCTACAACAACAACTAATAGAAATACAATAACAACAACAAAGAGAGGGAAAAATCATGAGCGAGAAACGAATTGCGCACAAAACTGTCATCAAATGACAAATGCTTGACAGCATCAATCAGCAACTGCGACGACAAAGGCGACGGCAGCAGCAGCAGAAGCAGCAGCAGCGACGCCGACTGAGACTGAGACTGATACTGATAGAAGAGCCGAGACGATGGCAGCGCATTGCCGGCGCCGCCGCAAGCAAAGCAGCGACGCCGGCAGATTAGCAGTAGCGATAGCAAAAATAGCGGCCAGTTTACTGCTGCTGGCATCTCTGTCTGCGTCGACCACAGCAGCGATGTCGACGCCGACGCATTTGAATGCAACGGTAAACGTTGCCAGCTTCATTGAAACCAAAGAAAATCGCGGCACATCCAAGCAACTTAGCACAATTACTGTCAACAACATGTCCGCCACACCCACCGCAACGCCCAAAGTCAGCACACCGCCTGGCATTAGAGAGAACGTATTGCTGCCCTCATCAGATCCCGAGCGTGAGGCGCAAATTCTCTACGAGAAGTCTCTGCAGGAATATCATGGCAGTCAGCGCGCTGCTGCCAACGATGACGTCGAAGGTAATAATGGCAGCGGCAGTGGCAGCGGCAGCGGCAGCGGCACCGGCAGTAAAACATCATCTCGCACACAGCACAGCGTCTGCGAGCTGTGGGTGCAGAAACATTGCCATTGTAGTGGCAGCCTCGAGAATCTTAAGTTGAGTTGCCGCAGCATCGGCATCCTTGCGGTGCCTGTCAATTTACCCAGCGAGGTCTCCATTCTGTGAGTACTCAATAATTGTATATCTGTAAATCCATTCACATCGGGGTTTCCGTTTATAAATGACAGCAACTATTTTCATAAATTAATCATCATATTGCTTAAATTTCAAATATTCCAATAAACAATAATTTATATAAATATTTAAGGTTAATGAATGAATGAAATTTTGTCACTTATGGCCAACGGAATCAAAGAATCTAAACGCGTGCATATCCAAAATTTAAGTATTAGCCACAATCGCTGCCCTTTTAATGATTTTGATCACCTTTTCATGAACTTTTACCTCATTAGAAGTCACATTACCACAAAACATTATTAAACTGATATTAAGCGTTATTAAGCGATAATTGGTGGGGAGGGGAGGGGGGGAGAATTGACTAAAGAGATTGAATCATTTGGTTGCCAATGAATTCCTCGTATTCCCCATTCGTATAATTACAAGTCAATTTCGCAGTGTTGTCGAATCGCTTTTCGGCTATGTTTTGGCATGCGGTTTAATCTAATTACACATACGCCACGTTGTGCGACATTTCACAATCGACGCGAGTTTTCTTGTATTTTAGTCACGTTTTCTTGCCACCAAAAAAACCTCTCAAAGGAGTTCGGCTCCGTTTTTGGTGGCCATGCAGCACCAAGCACCAGCAAAACAGCAGCAAAGCAGCAAAGTTACCCACTGATTAATGGCCGAAACGGACGCCATAAATAAATAAATATATATATAAATTATTTATTAATTAACGCATCGCAACGGTGCCAGCCAAAACAGCCATCATTCACAGGCTATTAAATTGTGCTTTAATTATGACTGCCTGGAAAATGCGATTCATATGTGACACGTTTTGCACACACAGTTTGCATTTGCAATTGTTGCCGCGGTTCATCTTCATTTTTTTGCCATTTTACTGTTTGCCAACCAAATTCGCCTTATTGCCAAGTTCAGTCAAGTTAGCTCAATATGTTTTTTTTTTTTTTTCGATGAGCTTTTACCATTTGATTGATGGCCTTTAGTCAGGCATGGGCGCTCTCTGTGCCTTATTTGGCAGCGTTTAGTCGGCCTTGTTTAATCAGGATAATATTTTATTAGCCGTGTGAGTGGCTTATTGAAATTGATAGATGGCCATCTTGAAATGATATTTGTGTGAACACATTAATTTGCTTATTATATATATATATATATATATTTTGTTTGCTATTTCTTTTTATCGTTCACAGTGATTTGGGCAACAACAATTTGACCAGACTGGAGGCCAATTCATTTTTCATGGTGCCACATCTCGAAGAGCTGTAAGTGTAACAGACGAAATGGGGAAAATTTTAACCAGTAACTTTTCTTTTTTATAAATGCCTTAAAGTTTTTAATGGCGGGAAAAAACAAGGAAATCGCAACAAGCTTAATAAAGATTACATTATCCTTGCTGAGGGTAGAAAAAGTATAGCTAATGGTATTGCATAAATCACATGTAATACTTAGCTATAAGTTCGGAGTACCCTCTGCAAAGAACAGCGGTTAATTTAATTAAAATAATACATTCAAATATAAAAAACAATATTCAATTTAATATTGAGACATTAAAATCCACAAAGATGATATTAATTCACTCAAATATAAAAAACAATATTCAATATAATTTCGAGAGAGTGCAGATTTTCTGTTTACTATTATAGAGATATATCATATCGGTATTTCGTGCCTATCTAATAAACATATTAATTATATTTATAGCTAAATTTATACATTAACAAGCTCGTTGGTATTTCTGATATATATTCAATATTGTTAATGGTTATTTCGAGCCCAAACCCCCTGTTCCAACCCATTGCCTGTTTTGTCTTTTTTTTTTTTGGCAAACCACAAGTAATGCCAACCACAATCCGAACCCCTTTTTAATCTGTAAACTAGGCAGCCTGCGATTGTGGAAACACCCACAAAAATGTGCTGAAAAACATAAGCGAGAAAAACAATGGCAAAAAAGGACAAAAAAAAAACTTTCATTATTGCTTGTCATGAGCCCTGCAACTCATTATTCAATTTCAAACAGTAAACCCTCATTTTGATGCTCGAAAAAAATCACAGTAGATAGTTGTGGGCAGGGTTCGGGTTCGGGTTAGGGTTCGGGTTGGGGTTAGGACATGACAGTTTCTGGGACGAGCTTTATAAATTACTTGATTAAGTTCTATGTATGAATATATTTTTAGCAAGTTTGCAGGATTAATTACATCGACTGTTATCCTTGCAATTTTGCTTGCATTTGCCACTTTTGACTTTCGTTGTTGACGAAGGGAAGGTTTTTTTTTTTTATTTGCAGAACATTGTCCGACAATAGCATCATTAATATGGATCCGAATACGTTTTACGGTTTGGCCAAATTGAAGCGTTTAAGCTTGCAAAATTGCGGCTTGAAGGTCTTGGCGCCGCATTCATTTCAAGGACTCAGTAAACTAGTCAGCCTGTAAGTATGCAATAAGGAGTTCAATTTGTTGTTTGTCGCTAAGTGTGTGTGTGTGTGTGTGAGTGTATGTCTGCCTGTGTGTCTGTGTGTCTGTCTTAATGTTTGCTTTTAAGCGTTGCCATCGCATACACATTGAGTAAGAAGAGAGATGGAAGTGGAAGGATGCAACCGAAGGCTGCGACGCCTGCAGGATCAATTAGTACGCTTGCTGCCATTTAGTTTGCTCACACACATATATATATATATATACCAACACACACACCCACACACACACACACACACAATAGTAGTTGCAGCACTTGCCAGCAATTACACGCTATTTTGCTCATATTTTACGCTTTTCTATTTCCTTCACTCGTTTCGATTTGCAATCGTTAAAAAAAAAAAAAAATACAACAAAAACCAAATATAAATATTACACTCGACACCGCCGCACAACCCTGCAACCCCCGCCCGCTCAGTCAATTGAATGGCAACGCCCTGGTCAGCCTGGATGGCAACTGGTTGGGCAACTTGCAACAACTGCGCTCCCTGCGCCTCGAGGGGAATCTCTTCTATCGCATTCCAACAAACGCTTTGGCCGGACTCAAAACACTCGAAGCACTGTGAGACTTTTTTTTTCTATTTTTTTTCTATTATTTTTTTTTTTACTTCTTTTATTTAAATTGCTTGCATGCTTAATTTTTAGCACTTGCTTATTCACTCAACTAAATATATATTATCCAACTTGTTGTGCATATTTAATATGTGAATCTAATTATGCCTTCATCGTTTTGCATGTGTAATTAGCAAAATTTGGTTTTTAACCAGAAATGTGAGTTTTGTGTGCGGCTTAAGCTGTAAATATTTGTGCTTATAATTGAAATAAATGAGCCAAATGAATAGTGTAAAATTGTTAATGCCATAATTTGCTGGTAACTAAATCCAGTATTTAATTTGACAGTTACAAAATGGTAGATAATAATTTTAAATTATAATTATGATATTTTTAAAAGTAAATTAATGAAATACTTTAACATCTATTTTAATCTACCCATATATTGATTTCATTTTTTATGTCTTATTTAATGACATATTTCCTAGTAGTTTTCCTCAATTTCCTTCTTTTAATCGATTACCACATTCAAAACTAAAATGAACTTTTTCGCATGTTTTTTCTAACTCTTAACCCTTTAAGATATAAAATTTCTAATAGCAACTTAACAACTTTTTGCAATTCGAACTCATAAAAAGTTGAATAATAACCGAAAACATTTGCACATAAAATTTGCGATTATTCATTATTTTCCTTTTATTCACTTTCATTCATAATGCGACCACATTAATGGAACCAAAATGTACAGCAATTTGGGCAGCAATTTGTTGACAATAATAAACGATGAGGATTTTCCCCGCATGCCAAACTTGATTGTGCTGTAAGTAATCGTTTGGTTAATAATTAAATGGTATGTTAATAATTGACTTTATTTATGGTTTCTCTTACAGTTTACTGAAGCGAAATCAAATTATGAAAATATCAGCGGGGGCTCTCAAGAATTTAACAGCTTTAAAAGTTTTGTAAGTAACTTTAGAAAGAAACATATAACTAAAGCCATTTTTATACATCAGCACATACATACATACATACATACATACATACACAAATACATACATACATATGTACATACATAAATACATACATACATACATATATGCACATGCCTTGGCAGGGCAGGACGGGACATGACAGAATAGAACAGGATGATTCAGAATTTGGAGCGACCTACAAAAACTGAAAGTGTTATTTGAGTCATATTTTAGACAATATTAAAGTCATTTTACATGCTCTAAAAAAATTTGGAACAAGGACGAAGAAAGTGGGAAAATTAAAGTTCTAATATAGCTAAAGTTTTTGTAAATAATGGATAGATTAATAATTAGCTGCCAAGTCTTGGGGAAAACAAAGGTAAAAATTTGAAGAACAAATATTTAACAAATTAAATTAGAGAAAATCGTTAATTTTTTAAAAATATGCTAAATGAACTATTGACAATTTAAAAATTAGGATAGCAGCTAAAAATAAATAAAATCAGAAATCTATTTCAGTATAGAGTATATTTATTTCAGATTATCCGTTGCACCGCCAATTTGATAGGAAAGTTTCCACACTTGAGCACTTCACCAAAGTACAAACAGCAGCAAGTTGCAAGTGCAAGTGGAAATGGTGTTTATCCGTTTCATTTTCATTTTCATTTTTGTTGTTGTTTTTCTTTTGTGTTTGTGGAGCGAATAAATTTCAATTTTAAGCGAAACTTTTTTTTTTTTTTTTCGCTTTGCGACAGCTTAAATTGTCGTCGTTTTGACGCCGCTGCTGGCGTCGCTGTCGCGGTCTCAGTCGCCGTCGCTGTCACAGTCGCAGTAGTTGTTGTTGTTGCTGTTTACCACAAATTTTTGGCTTTTGCGTTGCATACTTTAAGGGCGTGTGGAAAATACGCCGTCAGCCCACCTCGAGGGCTGCAGACGATGACAAATATGCAAATTTATGTTGCGGCTGCAGGACGTGGGAACTAAGCTAAAACGACAAACTATGCGTGTCAAGGGGCGTGAGGGGATAAGGGGAAAAATGCAACTGTTTAACTAGATGCAGCAGCAGCAGCAGCAGTAGATGAATGCATCGAGTGAAAGTGAAAAACTTTTGCCGTGCAACGCGTAAATCTGTGTTGAAACTATCAAGAAATTTTCCGTATGCATTTCTCCAAAGATTTATGAGTTCTTTTACCCAGACTCCACATCGGACACGCCCCAACAAGTTGCGTGTCTGCTATGTGTTCACCAAGTGAAAGTTGTCCGGGTTTTGTTTTAATGCCAGACACGCACAACGACGAATAGGGAAATGAACACCACAATGGGAGGTGTAAAGGATGTACATATATATTATACAATATCCATACATATATATATGTAAATATTTTTACGGTTCCGTTAGCTTTAATTAAATACGCCACATTGTGCGGAAATATATCTTAAAGGCATTAATTTAATTTAAGTTTTTTCTTTCGTAAAGATTTCGCTGCAAAAAGCAGCTTAAAATTTGTAGTTTTTCTTAGTTCAAAAAAGCATATTTTTAAAAATACATAGGATAAATAATACGTATAAATAATAATATTACTTATTTTAGACCCTCTCGTACAATTGAAATCAATGCACTTTGTTGCCAACTAAATTTGATATTCATGCATAAATTTTGCGTCACGACCACACAAACTGTTGCAACTGTCCGGGGTCGATCCAATCAGAATGTTACGGCTACGTGCGGACACGTACTTTCACAGACTGGACCCTCGAAGGGCGAACCGCAATGGAGCCGTATGCAAATCCACATGACTCACAAATGAAAACACAATATTTTTTAAATGTTATTTGAAATGTGCTTGAATAATATTTGCTATATTTGGTTTTTTTTTTTTGTTTTTTTTTGTAGGGAGCTGGATGATAATTTGATAAGCAGCTTGCCCGAAGGACTCGGCAAATTGCCGCAGCTGCAGGAGCTGTAAGTATCTGTGTCAGGTGTTTTTAAAAAGATTAACAAAACATCGGTTGTGGAGCGCTAAATGAGTAGTGGTAAATTGTTGTTAGGATTTTCTACAATTTGCTGCATTGTTAAGTTGCCAGGACAACATTTCCCACTTTGTCAGGCGGCAAACAAGCGGAAACCAAAAATCATAACGCATCATTACTTTGTAAATTTACGAGTTGTCCCCTCTACACCCCCCCCCCCCCCCCACACACACACCATTTTCTATGAACTACATTTGCCGTTGACTTGAGCCACATCCTGTAGCCATTGCAAATGCAACTCTTTTATTATGTTCCCAAAATGGAGTATATCAACTATATCAAGTCGGTTGCAGGGCAAGTAGAATTTTTGGATTTAAAGTCGAAAGAGAAAACGAAAGGAATCCAATTTAATTTATTTAATTATTTAATTACATATAAAGGTTTTTATCAGACTCAAACAAATAACCAAATATATATTAAATATATCCTACATATTCGAAAATCAAATTTTTATATTACTGCAATAATGCTGTAATTTTTATTTTATTTTTTTACTGGATATATAATAATGTTAAGTGGATATTTTAGTGTATTTTATGTCTATCATTATGTCCAACGATTGTAAGCCAGAGTATATCTTTCGATCTGGTCGCAGTTGCATTTTGTTTGTGCCACACGCACTTCCTGCAAGTGGCATAAGCGGCAACTGGCAACTGGCGACTGTCATTGAAATCGTTGACATCGTTGCGACGACAGTTTTTTTTTTTTTGCCTTTCTCAACGTTTCTCAAATGTCTCCCAAAGGAAATTCAATTTCTGGTAAACAGGATAATTATGAGCATGTTAAATGTTGCGATAAAAGCCACGCTGCGTTGCACACAGCATCGGCATTGCTATCCCCATGATTGGGGAATTAAGCTGGCCAATAAATTTGTGGCAGCGTTGCATGTCTGTGGGAGGGGGGGGGGGGAGGAACATGGGGATGCTCTGCCTTTAGATATCTTGCACTTTTTCTTGGTTCACATGTGATGTGGTTTATTTTATTATTTTTTTTTTTTTGTTACACACTGGCAAGAAAAACAAATTTAAAAGGATTAAGAACATTTTGTAGTGCTTGCAGTTTGTTGTCTCAGCCAAGTTAAGTTAACGCATTCACAGAAAGAAGCTTACAAAACTAGTTAAAGAAAATCCAGTCAAGAAATTAAAACCGATAAACTCTGAGCTTTCGCAGAGACTAATGATAGCTAATAAAAATTAGTCTTATGACTAAAAATTTATTGGAGTGAATGAAGTGAATGAAAATAAATTAAATTTGCAGTTGTTGATAATTTGCCAAATATGAATAATTATATAAACAGTAAAAGTAAAACTAAACCGATAAAATACGTTTTTATTATTTTCGAGATTTTCTATTTAATAAAATATATATTTTTTTAAAGAATTTAGACTACTTAAAATAAGAAAAATGTATAAATGAAAAAGTAATTAAACCTTTAAGTGCTTTATTCTTTCTTTCTTTATTTAAGAAAATACTATAAATAAAACAAAAAGACAACATAAAAATAAATAAATTTAGTGAAATGCATTTATTATTGCTCAGTTGAAATTATTTAGGATATGTAAGGAAACTCGTCCTCAAATGTTGACCCACAAAAGTAAAGCACTTGAGAAAGTTCACATGTGCATTTCCTGAATGTTGGCCAAGAAAAACTGAAAGACGATAACAAAATCAGCGCCCAAAAACTGATTTTATGCGTGGCAGTTGTCACAGTTCCCTTTTGGTTGCTGGCCAACTTGACTTTCAAATGCAGCTGCAACGCGGCAAGTGGCACTTGTCAGCAGAGTGCAAATTAAATATACACGCCACGTATTTCATAAATACATATCTATCTTTTGCAGTTCCATGACTAGCAATCGCCTGCGCTGGATAAATGATACCGAGTTGCCCAGAACCATGCAAATGCTTGATCTGCGTGCGAATCCCTTGTCCACGATCACAACGGGTGCCTTTCGTGGCATGTCCAAGCTAAGAAAACTGTAAGAACTTAAAGTTAATGATTCTAATTATATATATATATATATGTGTGTGTGTATTGTAATTTTAGTATACTTTCCGATGTGCGCACTTTGAAGAGCTTTCCCGAGCTGGAAGGCTGCCATGCACTGGAGATACTCAAATTGGATCGGGCCGGCATACAGGAGGTGCCACCAAATCTGTGTCGTCAAACGCCAAGACTGAAGAGTTTGTAAGCTAAAATAAATATATATATATATATTATATTAAGATTAGAGCTAATCTTGTACATTTTTTCACAGAGAACTTAAAACCAATTCACTGAGAACCATCCCAAATTTAAGTAGCTGCAGAGACTTAAGGCTGTTGTGAGTAGAAAAAAAAAGTGCACAAAAAATCGATAATTTTCGAGTATTGTTTTTCAGAGATCTATCGAGTAATCAAATCGAAACACTGCATGGAAGACCATTTCATGGGCTGAAGCAGCTGCATGATCTGTTGCTCTCCTACAATCGCATCAGCTCCTTGCCACAGGATGCCTTTCAGGGAATACCCAAACTGCAGTTGCTGTAAGTGGCACGATAACTTCCATAAAAAAGTATTAAACTTAATATTTTCTTGTGCCCCACAGTGATCTGGAGGGCAATGAGATTAGCTCTATACACAAGGATGCGTTTTCCGCGTTTACGGCTCTGGAGGATCTCAATTTGGGTAACAACATATTCCCCCATCTACCCGAAGCCGGTCTACGCGCCTTACTGCATTTGAAGACATTTAATAATCCAAAGCTTCGGGAGTTTCCTCCTCCGGACACATTTCCACGTATTCAGACTTTGATCCTATCCTATGCCTACCACTGCTGTGCCTTCCTGCCGCTGGTGGCGATGTCTGCTAAGCGCAAGACCTCGCAGGTCCAGGAGGCAGTGCTCTTCCCATCGGATGCGGAGTTCGATATGACTCTGTGGAACAACAGCATGATGAACATTTGGCCACAGATGCGTGAGTAATCCATTTTGGGTGGAAAATTGAAATTCATTATTTGCAAATATAAATCAAATTGGAATTTTTGTAATTTCAAAAATTATTTATATCTGCAAATTTTTAAATTTTATATTCTTAACTAGAATTCCAAAACTTTTTTAAACCAAATTCATTTTCATTCTTATTAAAATTTTATTTTAAAAATAAATTTAATTATTTAATTGAATTTAAATTGAGAATTTTTATATATAATTAATTTCCATTAAACTCAATTTGATGAATTAAATTAAAATTATTGCAAAATATTAAGAAAATCAAAATAAATATTTCGTTACATAAATCTCTTACTTATTCCAGATAATCTCAGCAAGCAGTTGGGTGCCGCCATGCATGATCTGTGGGATTCACCGATGAACAACTATAATCTTAACGAGGATTTGCAGCAGCTGCCCACTGGCAGCCAATCGCCCAGCAGCTACATGGAGGAGTATTTCGAGGAGCATGATGTGAGTGCACCCGGCACTGGGTTCGCCTTTGGCACTGGTCTATTTAGTGGCATTACGGCTGATGACCTGCAGCCGGGATCTGTGCAATGTTTGCCGATGCCGGGTCCGTTTTTACCATGTGCGGATCTCTTTGACTGGTGGACACTGCGCTGCGGCGTTTGGGTTGTCTTTCTGCTGGCACTGCTGGGCAATGGCACTGTTGTCTTTGTGCTGGTCTGTTCCCGCTCCAAGATGGATGTGCCAAGGTTTCTTGTCTGCAATCTGGCTGCCGCTGACTTCTTTATGGGCATCTATCTGGGCATCCTGGCCATTGTCGATGCAGCCACACTGGGTGAATTTCGCATGTTTGCGATACCCTGGCAAATGTCGCTGCTCTGCCAGCTGGCTGGATTTCTGGCGGTGCTCAGCTCCGAGCTATCCGTCTACACGTTGGCAGTGATTACGCTGGAGCGCAACTATGCCATAACCCATGCGATACACCTAAACAAGCGTCTCTCGCTCCGCCAGGCGGGCTACATTATGAGTGTGGGTTGGATCTTTGCACTGATCATGGCCTGCCTGCCGCTCCTGGGCGTCTCCGACTATCGCAAGTTTGCCGTCTGTTTGCCCTTTGAGACGACAACGGGTGTGGCCAGTTTGACCTATGTGATCAGTCTGATGTTCATCAATGGATGCGCCTTTCTCACACTTATGGGCTGCTACCTGAAGATGTATTGGGCCATCAGGGGTAGCCAGGCATGGAATACGAATGATTCGCGTATTGCCAAGCGAATGGCTCTGTTGGTGTTTACGGACTTCCTCTGCTGGTCGCCCATTGCCTTCTTCTCGGTTACGGCCATCTTTGGACTGCAACTCATCTCGCTGGAGCAGGCGAAGATCTTTACGGTTTTTGTGCTGCCATTGAATAGCTGCTGCAATCCGTTCCTCTATGCCATCATGACCAAGCAGTTCAAGAAGGATTGCGTCACGCTCTGCAAGCATTTCGAGGAGACACGTGTGGGTGGCGCCGCCAACGCAGCTCGTGCCGCACGCGGCAAACGGGGCGCAGGCGGAGAGCTGCCGCCACCTTTGCTGCCCGTTACGGGTGTGGCACATCCGCCGGGCTGCCGCTGTCTGCGCATGCTGCCCAGCGAGATGCCCAACTGGCACAAGATGGAGCGTGAGCCGACTCTGTGGCAGCGCCTCAAGCGCCTCTGCTGTGGCAAGCATAGTCGCAAGCAGCGACGCCAGCCGCAGCAGCGACGTCAGCGTGCCTACACCGCAGCCGCCGCCAATCCGTATCAGTATCAGTTTGCGGAGCTGCGACAGCAGCGCAAGAATCGCGCCAGCTCCATTTCCAGCGAGAACTTTTGCAGCTCGCGCAGCTCCAGCTGGCGGCATGGCGCCAATTCATCGACACCAGCGCCGCAGGCAAACTGCAGCATGCCACTGAAGCTGATGGAACCCGGCCAGGGTCATGCGCATGGCAGGCGACGTCACTCGGCCTGGCTAATCACCAGAAAGACCTCACAGGACTCCAATCTGTCCAGTTCGCGCAACGACTCCTCAGCATCGGCCACCACAGCCAGCACCTCCACATTCCGATTGTCGCGCTCCAGTGCCGGCAGCAGCACTCCACTGCCCTCCATTGGTGAGTGTTCAGATTAAGGATTTAGAGATAAAAAGAGAAGGCTTTAAATTAAAATTTAATCAAGTTTAAGGAAAATTTATTTCGGTTTTAATTTAATATTTAAATCAAAATTTTACGACAACATTAAAAATTAAAATGATTTTTTTTTAAATATTTATAAATTTATTAATATTAAATATTATTATAAAATAGATTTAAACAATAGAAAAGCATAATTTATTTTTAAGAAATTTATTTAAAGACAATTTTATAAGTGAAGTGAAATTTGATACATATTTAAATCCCTTGTTGCAGCACACAATGGCAAGCAGCCGCATGAGGCATTGAGCAAGCCGCGACTGGTGCGCCAGGAGGCGGTGCAGGAGGAGGAGGATTCATCGCCGCCACGTTTGGGTGTGCGATTTCTGCCCACCATACCATCCGCCGCCGACAGTTCAGTTGTTATGGAGGATGGGGATTCGGCGGGCGGCACATTTATGGGCATGCCGCTTCCTGGAGTCTCGAGTGGATTTCTGGTGATGCATACGCCACCAGCAGCTCAAATGCAGCCGGAGAAGCCGCCGCCAGCGCCAAATGATGCACCGCCGCCGCCATGACTGGGTAGCTCTCCCGGGTCTTGGCGTAGCTGGAAGCGTGCGGGTTTGGGGGAAGCGGGTGTGGGAGTGGGAGCGGGAAGAGGCCAAGAGGAGACCTTCTTGTAAAATGGGGAACAGAAAGCTCACTGTGTTCATAGATTTTATTCGGGGCATAATGTAATATATATATATATATATATATATGGAACTGGCCACGTTCATCCATACAATCTAATCTTAAGTAGTCAATTTGTTGGTTTTGAGTCAAGGATTCCACATTTTCATCGATTGGATCCAAGCGACAGTTAAAAACGAGTATTATGTACTACATATATGTATGTAATTTATTAATAGATCTACGCACTAGTTAAGTCCACTATATATAGTCTAGTATACCCAACATATATATATATATATATATAAATATATTTAGTGTATTTAGTGTTTAGTATAGCCTAGTTGATATATGTCTATATTTCGATATGCTCGTAAAATAATTGCAGAATGCTAAGCATTTGACGATATTACTTGATGAGATGGAATTAATTCTATATGCATATAGAAACCGATTGATATGAAACCGAAACCAAGCCATAAAATATTAAAGTTAATCTATTTACAGTAAACATTGGATTATATTTATTGGGAAAACTATTGTTCATTTCCAGCTGATTATAGTATTTTTTTGAGTAAGCTCAATTTCGATCCACAATCCAATATCTTTCCCAGTAATCAGTCAGACGTTTTTAGCTACTTTTTTCCTATATGTTTTATATATTGTGTGTAGATGACATTTATCAAATGCCAACTCAATGGAAATTAGTAAAGTTAACTTTCAAAAATAATGTTTACTATTTGTATAAAAATGAGTGTATTTAGAATGGAAACATCAAAATTATGTAATATAAGATAAGTATATCCAAGCTTAACCAACTCGGGGCTCACAGTAGGCTTACCCTAAGATGGATCCCTGTTCACGGGGAAATAGCAGGTAACGAAGCGGCGGATAAGTAGGCTAGAATTGGTGCAGAGTGGCCCCATGAATAGGAATAGGCTTAGGATATTTCTTGCTCTATTGACAGGACATTGTGGACTAAGAAGGCACCTAACCAAACTGGGTATTTATAGTAACAATCTGTGTAGGTATTGTCAAGGTGAGGAGGAGTCCTTAACTCACATTCTAACATCCAGGAAAATTTGCAGCATCCTAGGGATCATGTAATGAGTGTCAACGAGATAGAAGCCCTCAACCTATCAATGATTCTGGCATACGTGCAGGAACTGGGATTGATGGAGGAGCTACAAACTCCGAAGGGGCACAATAAATCTAATAGGTCGCAGTGCAAAAAGCTCCTCCCCCAATAAGATATATTTACCATATGCAATCGAAGATGTCTCGTAAATGAAAAAATTATTCAACTTATTCAATTTAAATTTTAACGTGCCAATTAATGAAATAATTAATCAAACTTTAATTCAATTCCGTACTTGATGCTCATTTTATTAATTTACAAATAATAGCTGAAAATTTGGAGCCAAATTCGCAGAGGTCGCTGAATACTCTTAAATGTTTTTTTTTTTTTTTGGTAGTTGCTAGTTTTTAGTACTTAACGACTAATAGGCCAGGCCGTCCTCTTGGTCACTGGGTAGCTCATCGCTCTGAGCCAGGATGACGCCATAGCTGGGATTCTCGATGAGATGCACCTGCTGCTTATCCTTTTGCGCTCGTCTGCGCTGCAGAAACAGACGCACTAGCAGCACCGGCAACATGATGATGACCACACAGAGCAACACCATCAGCCAGAGTTGCGTCCAGCCGGAGAAGCCGCCGGCTCCGACTGTGGAAAGAGCATGATGTGTTTGCTGCTCACAGATTTCGGGCGCTACACAGAGGCTGTCCTGCTCACAGGGTTGGCTGCAGTAGGGTGCACACTCGGTGGTGCTGCCCTCGATGAGTCTGTAGCCAGACAGGCAGGTGCACTCATCCGGACGCAGGCACTCGGCGTTGATGCAGCGCTCCTTGCACTGAGCGCGACACAACTGGGGTTCACTGGAATTGGTCACCTCATAGCCGGCACTGCACTCACAGTGTCCCGGTGCCGTGCAGCGTCCATTCTCGCAGGCCGGACGACAGCTGGGAGTGCATATATAGTTTAGTTTGGTATCCTCATAGCCCGGCAAGCATTCGCAGCTGTTGGGCTCCACGCAGGTGCCATTTCTGCAGCTGGGCGAGCAGATGGGATCACATATCGAATTGGAGCCAGCCCTCAATTGGTAGCCCTCATAGCAGCGACAACGTCCAGTGCCGCCCTCGCAGCGACTGTTGATGCACTTCTGGGCGCAGTGCGGCTCACAAGTGCCGCTGGGCCAACGATTGGCAAAGCCCTGATCACATTGACAGACCTCGGGCGCAATGCAGCGACCAAAGCCACAACTCATGCTGCATATGGGCTCACACACATTGGGATCATTGGCACTGGGACGATGGCCGTTGAAGCAGCGACAGAGATTGGGACCGACACAGCTGCCGTAGATGCAGGATCGATTGCATTTGGGTACACAGTAGGAGGCAGTCATCGCTTCGTAGCCCGCCAGACAGGAGCACACATCTGGGCTGCTGCAGATGCCATTGAAGCATCTCCTCGAGCAGTATGGCTCACAGTGTGTGTCGCTGCCATTGACCCGCACATAGCCCTCGTGACACGTGCACGTGTCGGGTGCACTGCAGCGGGCGTTCGGTCCGCAGGCCGGCTGGCAAATAGGACTGCATTGATGCGGTGATAGCTTCATGTAACCCTTGTGGCACTCACAGCGACCGGGTGCATTGCAAAAGCCATTCTCGCAGCCCTGACGACAGCTGGGCGTGCACACATGATGGGAGCCATTGAGCGGCACATGACCATCCTGGCAACGGCAGTGATTCGGTGCCGCACAGCTGCCGTTCACACAGGCCGGCTGGCAGACGGGCTCACAGCCGGTAGAGATGCGTTTGTCCAAATGCGCATAGCCCACATTGCAGACGCACTGCTCCGGCTGCATGCAGACACCATTGCGACAGCCGCTGCCGCACACCGGATCGCAGCGCTGGTGCTGAAAGAAACTCCAGTGCAGCTCATAGCCGGCATGGCATCTTATCTCATTGGGGCCCACGCAGTCGCCATGCTCTGTCTTGTCCACGCATACCGGCACACACTTGCCAAGCGTCTCGTTCCGCTCGTAGCCCGAGTTGCAGACACACTGCTGCGGCGACACACAGTGTCCGTTGGTGCAATCTATGGCACCACAGATCGGCACACAGACGCTCCGACTGTCGTTGCGGAAACGGAAGCCCTCCAAGCATCGACAGACATCGGGCGCAGTGCAATTTCCATTTAGGCAGGGCTCACTGCACTCGGGCAAACAAACGCTGCGATTCTGTTGGCTCTTGTAGCCCGCACGACAAGAGCACACCTCCGGTAATATACATTTGCCGCCGGGGCCACAGTCATGGCACTTGGGCAAACACTCGCTACTGCAATAGGATCAGTGAAACACAGAGAGAGAGAGAGAGAGAGAAGAGGGGGAAGAGGAAGAAGGGAGAGAAGGAGTGACAAGTTGGAGAGAATTCATTATTTTGTTCACTTTTTATATATCCACTCACTTTTTATCCTTGCGCTCGTATCCTTTACAGCAGACAGTATCTGTTGCCATATATGTCTATTTTCGAATTGAACAAAAGTTGATAAGTTTTAAAACAATATTTAATTTAATCTATTTACAATTATTCTAAAAATAAATAAAATATATGTAGCTATTTATAAACAATCATAAGTCAGGGAACATTTAGTATTCAGATTAATTGACAATAATTTTAATATTTTTTTTCCCCTTTAAACACATTTTCAGTCTAAAAATTATATATAAATATTTTAAGTGTTATTTATTTAATTTCTTTAAGCCGTTGTGAAAATACTTCTACATTATTTTTTGATTCTCTAAATTTTATTGTTTAATTTTAAACAGATCTCATTTCGCTGTTAGATTATTAAAACTGTACGATTTTTAGTGACTTTACTTGAGAAAAATTGATTTTCGTTGATAATTTATTGATTGATAAAATCTGCAATATTAATTATTCCCTTAAGCTGTAAATTACCAATGATAAATTATAATAAAATTTTATAAAACAAAAAAAATTAAATCGTTCTAAATGCCGAAATTGATTGCAATTCTGATTATTCAAATATTCTTATCAACATTAAATTTACAAACACTCAACTGTATTTTTTTTTTTCAATTTTTTTAATTTTTGAAAATGGAAATATAATGAAATGGAATACATACCTCAGTAATAGGTCGCACCACAAAGCAGTCGCTGGTGCAGTTGCTCGGACCATGATATTTGCGCATAGTCACCGGAACGGTTCTCGTTTTCAATGCACTTTAAAATTGTTTTTGGATAAGCTTAGCACTCGGATGGATATATAACGGAATTACTTACCGCACTTGCTCAACACACGCATCAATTTGCAGTGGCCAGAAGAGGCACATGCTCAGCAAACCACCAATGAGTAGTCGCCACATTATTGGAATTTTCGTACCAGTCGCCTTAACGCACAATTTACAAATGAGCTGAGAAATGATATTTCAGTTACAGCTGAATGAGCGAACCAGGCCGGACAACTGTGCTGGCTCTTATCAAAGAGCTATGCATAATATTTATAAATGTGTATACATATGCGTTTATTGAACCCAATGTTTCCAAAACATTGACCTCATCCTCATCCAACAGCCGGATGGTATTTGTGATACCGCCTAAAGTTGCAGAGGTCCTTAACATTAAATATAACAAATGAATTTAATGATTTTGTTCTCGTGCCAGTGCTCAAGCAGTATTCGCTTATGACATCACTGCCAAAAAAAAAAAGACTATGTATTAATTTTTTTCATATTTATTAAAAAATGTTTTAAACATTAGAAACAATTTTTGACTACACTGGATCTGAAATCGTCAATCGTCGTTGATTAATAAAGACAAATTAAATAGTTAAAATAATTTTTTTGTTTTTTTATTGCTACTGTTAAAAGTACAATTATTGCTTACAATGTCCTAAAATGCAGTTTTTTCAGTAATTAGTTCAGATAGATTTAAAACAATTTGTTACAATATTTGATATTTCTTAATAATACTAGAAATACTATTGGAATGGTAACGAACAATTTTACCTTGGCCGCGGATGATAAGTGTGACCAGCGCATCTGAACCAAAATGAGCTAACTATGCTTTCGCATCGATATCTAGGCACATATATTTTTTTTTTTTTAAATCTATCTATAATATAATCACAGTTTAATGCATATTGAAGACTAATTGAAGACTGATCAAAGAATGCTTTAGATTATTTAAAATATAACTTTAAATCAATATGAAACATTGTCAATTTAGAAAACATTTGGATTGAATTAATGAATAGCTTATTATTTCTAATTATTATTTCTAATATCCGTTAACAGTATTCTTGCCCATGCGGCATGTTGACTTAATAAACATTGCAAAAATCATTGCCAAATATCTGTAATTACAAAGATGGCTATGAGGATATAGAGGCAGGGAATATATTATCTGCAGGGCTTCAATAGAAATCATACGGAATTTTGTATGCCAACACATGTCAAAAAAATAGTTATTGTGTCAAGATGCCGGAGGTGGCTACCAGGTGGATGTGTAGGGCATTTCGGAGTCCATTTTTCAGAGAAAGCCTAATAATTGTGCCTGCAATGATGGATATCAAAAGAATTCAAATGGTATTTGTGAAGGAATTTATTCGATGGAGAACAGCTTTTGTGTGAAACGAAAAGAGTCTGACTGTAAGTTAGGCATTCTTGATAAGGGTGCGTTGATAACCGCTACTGTGCCCTGCCAAAAAAAAAGCGAATGCATTGCCGGGTGTAATCGAAATGATTTAAATAGTCTTAACTGCTCTAATAATAATATATAGCCTAATTGGTGTTGTAGGACGCGTTTTCCGTATTGCCATTGAATAAGAACCCAGTTTATACCTCGAATACGGTTATGGAAGCGACTGGCTACCATCTTAAAACTGTTGATCTGCGCACAGATACAAGGAGGGCTTTAAAAATATCTCCTCTATGTAAAGTATTAACAAACTAAAAACTATTCATTATATGAAGAAAAACTCGAAATATTTTTGACCCAACGTAATCAGTGCAAAAAAAATGTGTTGCAACAATTCGAACAACAAAATTACCCTTTTCGATGAACATGAATTCTTTATGACTCACAAAAATGTGTAATACCCAAATACAAAAAAAATGTATGAATGATAAGTACTTTCAATTGGCATTGTTTCAAACAATACTATATTTATATAATAAACTACTTTCTTTTTGGCATTTGCGTAAAGACCAACGACAAAAAATTTATTTACATATAAGTGTTTTCAATTAATTCTTTCCTTCTCTTATTTGTGCTCTCTGATAAAATTCTGATATCCGTCTCAAGGTCTTCTACTATACTGAATCATGTGGAAAGAAATTTCTTTGTTATATATATAGATTTTTTGTGAGCATATCAATTATTATTTCAAATGCAGTTGAATTAATAAGTATAACAAATATAACACATATGTGGTTTATATATTAGAAAACTGAGTAACGAACGGTGGTCTGAAAAATATAATAAGGCAAGTTGTATATTTGATCCGATGTTCAGTTTTATTCGAAACGCGTCCCTTTATGGAGTATAAGAAACAAGTTTATTAAAAAGTTTTTAACAGTTATTATTTGTGGGCTAGTCTTTTTTTTAGTTTACCATATGTCAACTATTTTTTAAAGCTTTAAATTAAATAAGCGTTTTTAATTTACAAAAAAAATATATATTTTATATAAATATTATTACTAATTATATACTAATAATTATATATACAATGAAGACAGGAAAAACAAAAAATTTTATTTAAAGCAACATTTATTATTAGAAAATAAATTGAAAATTAACTAATCAACAAACACATTACACAAACTCTTACTGAAATAAGTAAGTCAATTTTAGCAAAATGAATAAAATGGACTTTATAATATAATTTATATTGTTTTTGTTCATGTATTAAAATTTGCGTTTTTGTTTTGTGTTATAAACTATAATATTTGTATAGGAGCTAACAGAATAAACGGATGAGGAGCATTAATGATCCCCAGTATAAGCTAAAGAGCAAGTGAAGTGTCCCCACATGGTAGATGTGATAAGCCTCCAAATAAATACTATTTTGAAAACTCGACAATGCAGTGCAACATTTTTTGGACTCTTTTGTTGATAGTTGTGCTTGGGTGTTGTGCAACAACAGCACAATGGCGAAATGTGTGCCCAAAAAGCAACATTGAGAAAATTATTTCAACAGTCAAAGATTTTGAGGACGTCGAGGTAAGACATTGAATTCCGTCATTAATAAATAAATTTATTTTTTAAATCGGTTTTGGGTGTACTCAAAACCAAATACTTCCTTGACTATACAAATTTCATATATTTTGATTATTTTTAATATTTTTTATATTTACTTAAATATATTTTATATATATTTTTCTTTCATACCTATACTTTTATTTTCATTATCTCATGTCACTTAGAAGACACACGAATGCTGTAAAGGCTACGAAGGAACAATATATAACTGCAGACCCATATGCAGAGGCTGTGTCGAGAACGCCAGCTGCATTTATCCCAATATTTGCCAATGCAATTTTGGCTACATGCGAAATGGCACTATCTGTGCACCCATATGCGTTTCTGCTTGCGAGAATGGCACTTGTCTGGCTCCGAACCGATGCAGCTGCAACAAGGGATTTGTTCCCGCTGATGGTGACAGCGCCACGATCTGCAAGCCCAACTGCAGTCGAGGCTGTGAGAATGGCAATTGTGTAGCACCTGAGGAATGTCAGTGTTTTTCTGGCTATAAACAAACTGAAGATGGCTGTGTAAAAGAATTAACGTCGACTGAATACTGCAGTTGTTGGCAAAAATTGACCAGGTCGCATGATGTTACCAATGACATTAGTTCTGATAGTTGGACAGCGAGTTTAGGTTTAAATTGGTTAGGTTTAATGGTCTCATTTGAAATATTAAATATATATTTTTTTTAATCCATTTGTTATTGCATTACACTAATAAAAATAAATAAAAAAATATATCTATTTATTAATTACCAAACATATATTTTGAATGTCATTTGGTTAGGCTAGGATACCTCCTAACAGAATGTGTCGCCATATCCAGGAAAAGATGCAGCTTCCTAGGGATTTATGTTATGAGTGTCAATGACATAGAACTCCTTAATCCAACAAAGATTCTGGTATTCGTGCAGTAACTGGGGTTGATGGAGAAGTTATATAAGCACAAAAGGGGGCACAATAAATCGAATAGGTCGCAATGGCAGCTCATCTGATTTATTTAACTTCTTCTCTTTTTAATGTATTTTTTTTCTTTCTATAAATTAATGTAATCGATTTCAATATTTTTGAGTTACAAAAATAGAATATCTTTGTAATTCTTGGATGTTAATTGAGCAAACAATTGACTGTTAAACAGGTACGCAGATCGTGGACTGCTCATGATATGTAAAGCCGGGATCACAGATGCATCGATTGCGACTCACACAGATTCCATTATTGCATTTTCTGTAAGTTTTAAATGTTTATGTTTTGTTACAAAATACAAATGGAATTGAAACGAATTACAGTTGTCGCTCGCAAATTAAAATCTCTGCTTTGATATTAGTTTTTAAAAATCTTCTTTTCTGTACTTATTCTAATTATTTAAAAAAACAAAATTATAAATCTAATTTGGAGAGTTTTAGTTTTTGAGCGATAACTGAATTCTAATACACTTTTATTTACTGATAGCAATCGTTTTGACAGACGCCATCCTTGAGCATGTAACCCGGACCACAGTCGCACTCATTGTCGCTCTTGCAAAGGCCACCGATGCCGCAGTCGGGCTCACAAATGGGCTGGCATCCATCGTTGGTCAGCTGATAGCCTTTGGCGCAGCTGCACACCTCCGGTTCAGTGCAGTTGTGGCGCGGATTGTTGCCACACCCGCTGCTGCAGATGGGCCGGCAGAAGCGTCGTTTCTCGTCCAGCATGTAGCCCGCGTCGCATTGGCAGCTCCCGTCAAGATAGCAGCGACCATTCTGGCAGCCAATCGGACACGCAAACACGCAATCCCCATTATCGTTCTTCACGAAGCCCTCGTAACAATCGCACTCACCTGGCAGACGGCAGCCACCATTCTGGCAGCCACAAATGGGCCGGCAGACGGTGACGCCCTTCAGCCGGGTGGGCGTGTAGCCGGTGCAGCAGACTTCAATCGAGGACAGCTTGTTGGCCATATCCGTCTGTATGAGATTCGCAAGCGGATACTTGGACACCGACTCTGCTCTAGTGATGAGATAGATTAACATGGATCATTTGGCATATGAAATTTGAATCTCTTCAAGCACTTACGGCACCCAAATGCGACACTTGTGCAGTTCCCGACTGGAGATACTCTCGTGAATGCGCAGCATATGTTCCCGCCTCCGTGGCTGCTGGACTCCCGTCCCGTTCACATAGTAGTTTGGGTCACCAGGACGCTGATAAAGCGACTTTGGAGCAGCCTGATTCCTGTGCACATTCGCTGGCAATCGCTTGTTATTATATTGCATGGGCGCATCGTATTCCGATCCCTGATAGCGCCGCTCATTCGCTGTAATCCTGGCCAAGCACAGCAGGAAGATTAGCTCCCGGCCTTGCGTAAGTAGGCGCATTTTGAATGTTTGGAAATTTTTTTGTTATTTTCCGTTGCTAACTAGCCGATTGCTAAATTCCCACTAAATTCTCAAGTTTTGCTCGCGTTCCACTGCCCCAATAATTGCTGAAGCTTATCGCTTATCGCTTATCAGTTGTTTTTTGCTTTTCACACTGGAGCAGTTCGGGTATATTTATAATGATTATAATAATTAAACTTACAGCAAAACATTTAGATTATTTTTTATTTGAAAATTAGAAATTAATAGGTCGTTAATACTAATAATTAACAAGTCGTAAAAATTTTATAACTGAGTTGGGATACTATAATAATTAAATTTAAATAAATTTAATAAATAAACAAATCGTAAATATTTTATAATTAAATTGGGATACTATAATAATTAAATTTATAACAAAACATTTATATTCTTGTTGATTATAAATAAACAAATCGTAAATATTTTATAATTAAGTTGGGTTACTATAATAATTAAATTTATAACAAAACATTTATATTCTTGTTGATTATAAATAAACAAATCGTAAATAATTTGTTATTACGTTGGGATACTTTAATAATTAAATTTATAGCAAAACATTTAGATTATTTTTTATTTGAAAATTAGAAATTAATAGGTCGTTAATACTAATAATACTAATAATAAACAAGTCTTAAAAATTGTATAACTGAGTTGGGTTACTATAATAATTAAATTTAAATAAATTTAATAAATAAACAAATCGTAAATATTTTATAATTAAGTTGGGTTACTATAATAATTAAATTTATAACAAAACATTTATATACATATATTGATTATAAATAAACAAATCGTAAATATTTTATAAATTTATAACAAAACATTTATATTCTTGTTGATTGAAAATGAACAAATCGTAAATATTTTATAACTGAGTTGGGTTATTATAATAATTAAATTTATAGCAAAACATTTAGATTATTTTTAATTCAAAATTAATAAGTCGTAAATAATTTTTCATTAAGTTGGGATACTATAATAATTAAATTTATAGCAAAACATTTAGATTATTTTTAGCTAAAAATCACTAAGTTGTAAATATTTTATTATTAAGTTTTCAGCAAAACATTTTTTTCACTTTCTTCGAAGGTAAAATTTTAAATTTAATAATTGAGTTGTCAGTTTTCACACACTTAAAATTTTCATCATTTTGTTGTACATCGGAGCCAATAAATAATTTCTGCTTCGTAATATAAATTGTATTATTATTTTCAAAGCCTCTCATCTCTGTTGATCTCTCATTTTGTGACTGTCTTCTGTTGGGTTTAGACCGCTGAAGTGCTCTTAATTTCAGTGGTCCTCAGTCTCTCGCTAATAATTAAAAGCCCCCTTCGCTTATCGCTGCTTGCCACGCAGCTGCGATTAAAGATTGACCCGTTTCTCCAACTGCGCCCGCGGCTGGCACACAGTAAACAACAGCGAGTTGAGCGGGCCGCAGTGCAGCCAGAGAAGTGCTCATCTTGGAAATTTTTACAACTTGGAAACGAGCGACGGATCAGTCAATAATCCATGTCCGCACTGCTGCGATCGGTGGCCCTGCAGGCCAGTCTGCTGCTCATCTATATTTGCGTGATGCATGCCTTGGATATGCAATTGTATGAACAGCAACTGAAGCAGCAGCTCCTCGATGAGCAGCAGCGTCTGCATCAGAAGGAACAGCTGGCGCAGCAACAGCGGGAGCAGCAGATCCAACAGAGACGCTACTCCTCGACCACATCCACACGCAAACCGTACATAATTCGACAAGGATTATCGTTGCCGCAGCGAGGTGTGTATCCGGATAAATGCTCTCGGGAAGTGCCGTAAGTAAAATTAGGAAATTATAAATATCGTCCAGCTCGACTGATAAAATACTATTGCGACGTATGAGAAACTTTTTATTAAAATAAGCTACAAAGAAATAGTTAATTAAAGAAATAAAGCTACAACAGATATGGATACCATATGTGGCATAACTGATATGCCCAGACAGAATATTATATATTCTACATAATATATATAATAGTAATATTTTTTACTTTTGCAATATTTCATATCATTAATATAAAATTTCTCCTGTCAGTGCTGTATTCTTTCAGTATGACAAAGATGTTAAGATTGTAGGCAACAGCAGCACAAATATGCACTTTAATGTCATCGAGGTGTGCTGCAAGGGCTGGCGACGCTACGAGTATGACTGGAGCAGATGTGTGCCGGATTGCGGTGAGCGGTGCCAGGAGAATGGCTTTTGTCTGCCTGGTGGACGCTGCCAATGCTTCGATGACTTTGTGCTCAACTATCGAAATGATTGTGTGCCCACCTGCCCGCTGGGCTGTCCGCATGGCCAGTGCTATTTGAATGGCACCTGTAGGTGCGAGAAGGGTTTCGAGTTGGATGGATCGCAACGCTTTTGCCAGCCGCAGTGCAATGCCACATGTGGTCACAACGAGATCTGCCTCGAGCCGGGCAAGTGTGTCTGTGCCGAGGGATTTGCGCGCGGACTGCGCGAATCGAATGCCCTCGGCTGCCAGCCCATGTGCATCCCGGACTGTGGCTATGGTCACTGTGTGGCCCCCAATCAGTGCGAGTGCTTTCCCAACTATACGAAACCCATGAATGGCAGCTCTTGCGGAGTGAATTGCTACTTGTAAGTATCTATGAGAGATTTGTGGTTTGGATATATTAAACAAGTTTTCCTGAAATTAGCGTAGAAATATGTAAAAAAAATTTTCTGTTAATTTTGGTTTTCATTTAATTTTCTGATAGTAAGCAGACAAAAGTTTTTTAAACTTTCTCCAAGAGCAACTTTTCTAAAGTCTAAATATATTAATAAATTTAAGTAAATCAGATTTTAGTATTAATTTAGACGCTGTTCTCAATATTAAAATGATGTTTCTCCCCTTCCAAATAGGCGCTGTGAGAATGGCTTTTGTGCAAATAAAACCACCTGCGTTTGCCAGGATGGTTACCGCTACGATATAAACACCACCAGTTGCCTGCCAGATTGTGGCGATTACTGCCAAAATGGCGTGTGCATCTCACCAGGGAATTGCCGTTGCTTCAATGGGTATGCGCGAAATCGGGAGCGATGCGATGCTGTCTGCGATCGTGGCTGTGGCTTCTATGGCCATTGCATAGCGCCCAATATCTGTAGCTGTGCGATGGTGCAGGGTGCGGTGGAGAGGTACCAGAGTTGCGAGAATGGCTATTGCAATGCAGAGGGTCGTTGTCGCTGCTTGGAGGGTACGACGCGATTCATCGATAAGTGCATGTCGATGGATACGGTGACAACCTACGCATCCATGAATCCAGTGCGGGTGAATGCCTCAGTGATGCACGAGTTCGATTTGCTGCTGGGCAGGCACTTTATACTGGGCTCCGCCGACTGGTGGGTTTGAGCTGGCGATAACAGATCGAAAAATTAATATATACATAATGTATACATATTTCACAAAATGAAAAGAAAAGAAAAGAAAAGAAAAAAATACAATTAAATAATTTTTACTATTTCGATGTCAAGCACAATGAAATTGTTGTCTTGAAATTACGCTGCTTATCACTAAGCCAGTGGCGTCGCTCCAAGGGGGTTTCATTGAAAATAAATGTGTACATATATGCGAATCGATTCTATTAGAAATTCGACATTCAGATGGTATTTCAAGAGTCAAATTGTGAGAAAAATATTCAGTTAAGATCTTAAATTTGTTTTTCTTTTAATTTTTTGTTAATATACAGAAAATTTGTTAGAGTTTTTCCAAGAGATAATTTTCTAAAGCTTGATTATATTTATAAATTTACATATATCACATTATATTGCTCCTTTTAATAGAATGTCACTGCCTATTTTGCAAATATACCTAATCTATTTATGATTCCACAAAGCTCAGTGCGTTTCCTTCTATATAAGCAGCGCTCGTCCCAAGAGCAGCTCAGTTGCTCGACTACATTTGAGCACTTTAGGCAAACATTGCGATAATTCTGAAATTCTAGAAATAGAAAAGAAACATGCTAAAGCAGAGCAAAATAATTGGTTTGCTGATCGGGTGTTTAACATTGCAATTGCTACCCGCGCACACATCTGGACAATTTTGGTTAATGAGCGCCTATCAAATTTGGGAACGCGAGATGCTTGCGTCTCGTGACTCGGGTATTTGCTACAAAACCAAATTGTAAATTGTCATTCAACTGATTTGAGTATCAGTAAGCCAAATATTATTATTATTATATTTTTGAAAATTTTGCAGAGTTTCTACTTTGGATCCGCAAGTGAGCCAACGTCAGTTCTCCTATTGCTGTGATGGCTACGTGAATCGCGGCGATTCCAGAATTCTCAAATGTGAGCCCATCTGTGTGGAGGATTGCACAAAAGGTGTTTGCCTCTCGCCTGGCCACTGTGAATGTGGTCCTGGTTATTGCAGGGAACACGCACATTGCCAGTTGGGCAATAAAATTGGATCGGATCAAACTTGTGAAAATTTAAATTCTTGATTTCGATCGATTTAATTTTTGTTTACAAAAATTGATCTGAATTTTAGACAAAGATAAATTTTTTATTTAAAAGTTTAAGAATCTGGCAGTTCGCTCTGTGACTGTGACCTAATATTAATATATTAATATATATTTATAATATTAAATATTATTGTATTAAACTTAATATACTCGTCCAGGAGAATTAATGTGTTTTTAGTTATATTATAATATTTGTTGTTTGATTGGGCTCAACTGCTCAATAAGCAAAATTATTTTCGGATTGATTGCATCACTTAAGAATTTCTCGGAACTGCTCAGAAAACACATTTAAGCTAGGTAGAAAAAAATAATGCTCAACCTGATTGGCTTACGACAATAAAAAGAATTAAGAAAAAAACAACAACAACAACAAGTTTGAGATGGGAGAGTAACCTTCGTTATTATTGATAGCCACCGTCCGAGGCTCTGATTAGAAGCAATCGGTTGGAGGCAGGCAGCTGCAATCGCGACTCGCGATTGGATTTGGAATTTGCCAAGTGGTTAGTCAAAGTGCAGCAACTGTGAAGTGCGGACGTGAGCATTATTTGAATAAGCAAAACATTGAATTTACTTGTTAGCACTTCCAACAAAAGTGACGTCAGCAACCATGAGCTCATCGTGGCAGCTGCTTGGGTTGACGGTGCTGCTGCTGCTCGCCCTCTGCGGCACTGGCGAGGCACAATTCAAGACGGCGGGCATCAAGACCCGCCAGCCAGTGCCGGCTTCGGACAATCTGCTGCTGTCTAGCAATGGCACCAGCGAGCTGAATCACACCGAATCCCATACCCAGACTCAATATAGCAACTTTGGCAGCTACTCCAACTTTGGGGCTGCCGAGACCTACCAGGGCGGTGAAGCATATTCGGGCCACAATGTCCAGTCGCTGAACCAGGCGACCCGTGCTCCAGTAATACTGGACGAGACGGCGCTGTTTATCAACAAAACCAGATCGGCAATGGCCAGTGGCATCTGCCACAAGGAAGTCCCGTGAGTATTTTTCAACCTAAAAGGCCTATTTTATAAACTGAAATTATTATCGCGCAGTTCTCAGTAATTGAGTAATTGATTCTCAGCTAAACATTGAACTGATGACCTCGACTTCCTCGACTAGCTTGATAATAAAATGCGTCTTCAAGTTGAATATATATGTATTCAATGAATATATATATATATATATTTAAGTAATATTCCAAAACAATTCTGATTAGCGCTTGTGGAATAATATGTGCACAGAGCGAAGTATCAGTCACAGTTGAAAGTTGATCAAATAAATCATTTAAAGACGAAAAAAAAAAATGTCGTCAATTTTTCGCTTTAATTTATGCATGAAAAAAATGCATAAATAATATAATCTTGAATTAAAAGGAATGTGTGGTTAGCAGAAATTTTTGAATTACAGAAAAAATGTTGATAAAAAATTAAATATGAATGTCAATTAAAAATATTTTCAAACTGTAAGTGTAAAAATAATTTATATTTCGCTCTGATTTAAACCATTTTAATATCATATAAATATTTACTTTGCAAAGGAAACCGATGCGAAAATAGATGGATTTTAATTTATATTTGCATAGTTAAATAATAAATAAAAAATTAAGTATATTTACAAACTGTAAGTTTGTAAAAATAAATCATTTATATCCCATTTCGATCTGAGGTAAAAATTTAAATATCATATTCATATTTAATATTATATTTATTATAATAATTTAACTATCTCTTTAACATATTTTCTTGGTTTTTTTACAGCACCGCCTCATTGCTGCATGGCTCGCGGGACCATGTTGAGGGCAATGGCACCACGCCGGAGTTGAGCCAGATTCAGGTGTGCTGCGAGGGTTACGAGCGTAATCCGCATATCTATCGGCGCTGTGAGCCCATTTGTGCCGATGACTGCCCCAATGGCATTTGCACAGCGCCCAACACCTGCGTCTGCATGCCAAGGCATGTGCGGACGGACGAGGGCAAGTGTATCTCCACGTGCCCGCTGGGCTGTGGCAATGGCGTCTGCGACGAACAAAACGAATGTCGCTGTCGGGAAGGCTATAGCCTAGATCCCGTTAGCCGTAAATACTGCCAGCCGCAGTGCAATCCGGGCTGTGACCACGGACGCTGCGTGGCGCCCAACAAATGCGACTGCCTGCTGGGCTATCGGCGTGCGGGAGATGGCAGCTGTACTCCCGTCTGTGACCAGTGCGATAATGGACAATGTGTCGCGCCTGGCCAATGCAACTGCCACACCGGCTACGCAAAGGTGGCCGGACGCTGCGAACCCGTTTGTGAACAGTGAGTTGTCAAATGCTGGCTCAAAGTTGAACTAGAATCAGCTTAGAATTTAAATGGATTAACTTTAACCATTGATCGATCTCTACCCAAACAGAGCCTGCAAGAATGGCGGCCGTTGTGTGGCGCCCAATACATGCGAATGTGCGCCCGGCTACGATTGGGAGAAGAAGAGCGGCCAATGTGTGCCACACTGTGATTTGCCCTGCTTGAACGGTGTCTGCATTGGGCAGAACCAGTGCGAATGCAAACCAGGCTATATTCTGGACGAGCATCAGCGTAATCTGTGCCAGGCCCACTGCCCGCAGGGCTGCCCCAATGGCTTCTGTAGTGCGCCAAACTTCTGCATCTGCCGGCCGGGCTTCATCAAGAGCGGCATCAAGGGACGTCAGAGTTGTCAGCCTGTTTAATCAATTTTGCTTTGCTTTATTTCCTTATATGAATAAATATGCATCTTAATGTGACTCCCAATTAAAGGGACGTCCAATCAGTGTGTTGAACTCGTATTTGAAGTCATCATTATATTTCCTGCGCTGCTGCTCGTTCCTCACCAGCTGCATTATATGCTGCGGCTCTATGCACTGACCGACGTAGTGCGTCCATCCAGCTGCACACTGACAATGGCCTGTGGCATCGCAGTTGCCGCGCAAACAGTGCTGCCCATCCATACCACAGCCGCAGGCATTCGGCGCCAGGCATTTGCCATAGTTGCCGCAGTTACTGTAAATATATATCGAGAGACAGTTGAGAGACATCAGTTCCATATTTGATATAAGTCATTGTTTGAAATTATTATAAAATATTTCTCAGTATTATTTTAAACACTTTTAACACTGAATTAGTTAAGAAATGAAAAGCAGATTTCAATTTAAAATTTCTATGCTAAAAAAACTTTCTTAGTTTTATTATGCATTATTTATTATTCTAAACATAGAAATAATTTGGTTGTTTGAATTCTTAGCGTCCGCCGGAAAACAGTTAGATTTCCAAAATTTCTAATTCCAACACTAAAATTCTATTATGAATTCTTAATGAAAGTATTTGGTGTTGATTTATTTATGTTTAGGTACACATCTGGAAGTATTAGACAGAATAATTTGATTTTAGCTATAAGCGAATTTTGAATTAATTTTAAATATTCTTTTTATTGCTAATAAGCGTTAAATATTTAATTTGAGTTTTTGTTGATAAAAATGCTTTATTAAATACGAATTGTGAATCACTACACACAATTCACAATTCGTATTTAACAAAGCATTTTTATCAATGAAAACTCGAATTAAATATTCAACAATTTGCTTTTTTCTAAATGAAATTAAAATTGCATTCATGTTGACTTTAATGAATAAGAGAAAAGATTTTTAAACATATATTAACTGATATAGACTGATAAGTAATATTGATAGTTAAAAAAAAAAAAACTCTTAACTTTCTTTAGACTCACCCCTCGCACTTGGGCTCACAGCTGCTGCCCCGAAGCTCGTAGCCCTGAAAGCAGCGACAGATGCCGGGCGCAATGCAGACTCCATTGCCGTGGCCACAATTATCCGGACAAACAGGCAGGCAGCTGGTGGTGTTATGATCATATCGATACCCCTCACGACACTGGCACTTGAAGCGCGACTCACAGAACCCGTTCTCACAGTTGCTATGCAAATAAATAATAATAAATAAATAAAATAAAATAATAAATAATATAAAATAATAAAAATAAATTAAAAAAAAGTAATTAGCTATTAATTAATTTAATCTACTCACATATAACACTCGGCCTCGCAAACATTGCGCTGAGGACGCTTCATAAAGCCCGGAAAGCACTCGCATTGATTCGGCGCCACACACTTGCCGTATCCGCAGTCGGGGGCACAGATGGGCTGACAGCCGAGCTCCGCGGTGCGTCGATAGCCGGCGGAGCAGTCGCATTTGCCTGGAGCAATGCATTCCTCGTGCGTGCCGCAACCCTTCGGGCAGTGAGCGCGACAGAACAGATGCGTCTCCTCGTCCAGCGTGTGGCCGCTGTGGCAAGCACAGGTGCCATTCAGATAGCATCTGCCGTGCTGACAGGCAATGGGGCAAGTGTGAATGCAGGCGCCCTGCTCATTGCGCACAAACTCCGCAAAGCACTCGCAGCGCTGCGGTCCACGACAGAAGCCATTGCGACAACCGTACGGCGAAGTCTGCTCACAGTCCGGCACACAGTGGCCGCTGTACGGGTCCGGGTGATAGCCCTCGCAGCACTGCTCAATCCGATGATAGTAAATTGTAGAGCCATTTCCACGCACCGGCGAATCCTTGTGTGTCTGAAAGAATAAAGCACTGAGGCAAAAATACTTTAATTCAATTATATTTTATATATCTCCGATTTTAGATCTGATCCAGCTACTTACGGCAGTTCGCGCTGGCAGAGATGCTGCTGACGCTCACGTGTCTGACTGAGTGATTCGAAGTCGCCCGATACGTGTATATCACCAAAGAGCTCTTTTCCCGCTGCTGGCTCTGCTGCCAGCGTTAGCGTCGCTGCCAGCAAGAGCAGCATTCGCAGCCGCAGCGTCTCAGCGCATTTCCCGTTCCAGGGCATTGTTTCTCGCCGCAGTTCCATCCGGCGAATGAGTCAATGAATCTTGCGCCGCTTGCCAACGATGCCTTATCAGTAACTATGCTATGCTCTCATATTCCAGCTGAATTTTTCCAGTGAGAATGGTGATTATTATTATCAATATTATTAAAATAAACTATTTAAATGTGAATTGTAACAGAGGAAAATCAAATTTATAAGTGTGCTGAAATATAAACAATCGATTTAAAGAACATAATCTAAACAGACTCAGACAAAATTCAATTAAAATAATAAATATATAATAATAATTAATATATTGTGTCACCAATTTATAATAGCATTACTCCTATAAGAATTAAAAAACAATCTATAATGAGTAAACTTTATTAAACTTACATTCCAGTGAGTATCAAAAATATAAAATAAGTAATATAAGTAGAATGATATAGATCAAACAAAACATTAAATTTCTAAAAAAAAATCGCTGAGTTTACTTATCTATCCCCAGTAACTACAAAACCTGAAGCAACTCCATTAGAACTTACCACAGAAACAGAAAAAAAAAACCAATCAAGTGTAAAACCAAAAATTAAAACAAACAAAAAAAAGTATTGGTCAAAATGTTTATGTATAAATCATATAGTGTTATACAAATGTATAGATTATATGGCAATCATGATGAGCTTTAAAAATTCAAAGATCAGATTAGATTTGAATTGTGATATAATTAATTTTTGAGGAAGATTTGTGGTTGTGAAATTTACAAATGAGCAACCCGGCGCGTGGTAATCTGGCTGGGCACCTGCAAGAAATTGGAGTTCTGCGGCGGTATAACCAAGTGGGAAATGTGTGTGCCACCACCCGAAGTGTGCTGGTGATGCTGATGGTGTTGCTGGATTGAATGAGTGTTATTTTGTTGCGGCTGGATTGTTGGAAGTGCCGGAAGAAAAGCAGTTGCTGTGGTTGAATGCGGATATCGGTGCTGCGAGGTTTGTGGTTGCTGATGTTGCTGCTGCTGCTGCTGCTGCTGATGATGATGCGGATGATGTTGGTGGTGGTGGTGTTGGGGGTGGCTGTGCTGCAGCTGTTGTTGCTGATGATAGCGTATCTCGTCATACAGATGCGAGTCAAGGCTGCCCTTGCGGGACTTGGGCGTAATGACCGAGTACAAAGATTCCTTTCTGGCGTAGGCATAGGGCGGCGTCGTAATCGAAGAGTTGTTACTTGGCGTATCATACAGTTCCGGTAAAGATGCTGCAAGGAGTCCAACTTTAAGTTGTAGTTTCATATAATTTTTTGTTTTTAATATATAGTTAGCTAACACGATAAATAACCTGATTGTGAATTTGTAAATTATTTAAATTATTTAACTTATTAATTAATGCAATTTTAATGTTTGGGAAATCTTTAGTTCTGGTTACAAAGATTTATATTTGTACTCTCCCGGAAGTACTTAAAAACCTTTATCCTAATATCAAGTTATTTAACGAACCGTCCTCTTGGTGGGAGGGGCGACACTTACATACCCTCGTTCGTTTGGGACTGGTTAGTCGGCAATATAGCTGGTGGTTTTGGCAGCGGACTGTGGAAGATTTTGCCAATCACACCCGACTCACTGATCACAACTTCAGGATTGGAATGTCCATGAGTTCCGTTCGTTCCATTGGCATTATAGATGACGGCCTCTTTGTGCACATGATAGCGCCTATAGACATAGATAAAGCCCAGGGTTATGCCAATCATGAGTATTAACACCATGACGACCAGTGTGCTCAGCAAGCTGGTTTCGTGTTCGTGGGAGCTGTGACTTGGATTGCTCTCGCCCGAAGCGAATCCGGCCAGATTCAGCTGTGGTGAATGCTCCTGCTGCACACTGCCACCGGCATTGGTGATGACGTGGATAACTTCTGGAGCTGGCACGCCAGCAACAGCGGCCGAATGTAGATTCTCCAGCAAGGCATTGCTTGACTCGTGCAAAATGATCTTCGGCGTATGCGAGGAATCCTTGATCAGGATGACCTCGGGCAATGGACTGGGTGTCACCTGCACATGACTTCCATCGGACATGCTGCCAATGCGCTTGGCAATATTATTGATATTGTGCGTTAGATTTGCCATTGTCGAATTGATGGTCTCCAGCACGACATGGCTGACGATGTCAGCGCCAGCCTGATCCGGCCCAATACACTCACCCGACTGCGGATGACAACGTTTTCCAGCACATTCGCAGGCCTTGCGACACATGACGCCATGTGTGCCATTTGGACAGGGCTGTTCGCAGCTGGAAATTTCATGGAAATTTGAATTTGAATAAATTGTTATTAAGTTGCAAACACTGATCATGCAACTCACAATTGACCCGACCATCCTGCGATGCAGTGACAGCCGCCCGTCTTATTGTCGCAAACGGCATCGTTGCGACACTTGCACGGATTCTTGCAGTCCAATCCCCACCGATCATGATCACATCCTGCAGTGTATGGAAGAACCATTAAGAGTTGCTTAATAATTGAACGAGATTTCTTGACTCACTCTGTGTGCAGTGTTTGCCAGTGTAACCCTCCTCGCAGCTGCATATATCTGGCATTAGACAGTTGCCACGCCCACATCCGCCGCGGCAAATGGGCTTGCAGCTGGCATGGCTGTCGGATAGATTGCCCTCATAGCCCTGACAGCAAAAGCGAACAGTGCGCGTTTTATTTAGTCTCTAAACCACAAAACAAAATACAGTTCAAATGAGTCATTATTAAGACAAACTTAGAATAAAAATAAAACAAAATATATTTTTAAAGAGTTATTCAACGATAACTCATACTCATACACTCTGGAAATCAGTGACAAAAACAGTTCTTATGATATGCGGTTATAGTTTCCGTTTGTAGCATAATAAAATGTTTGTACATTTCGCAAAATTCGCTTAGTTATCATTTCGCGAGCAGCCTGTCAACACGAGCACGTCTTAAAAAAAATTAAATAAAAATCTCATTTGGGTAAAGAAAATTCAAAATGTATTCTTTTCGGTTGTTCAGTTGGATCTGCGTCTCTTGGATGTTTTTGCTTGTAGCATGTGCAAACGCTGAAATTATTTCTAATCCACCATTGGCTGACGGAGAGTCCTCTACTTCAGAAAGGAACATTTTATCTACCGACACAACAACAGAATCAAAGGAAACATCATGGGAAACTGCATCTACCGAGATAAGCACAACAGAATCAGGGGAAACATCGTGGAACACTGCATCTACCGAGATAACAACAACAAAATCAGAGGAACCATTGTGGAACATTTCATCTACTGAGACAACAGAAGAAATCCCATTGTTGGGCACTTCAAATACCGAGAAAACAAAAAATGTTCCACCGATCCCCGAAAAAATAACGAAATCCACAACTGTTCTTGTGGTGGTGGCGGGGGTTCTGACTACGGTTATCTTTGGGACTGCCGCTGCTTATATACTATTTAAGAACAAGAAAATGTATAATTTCACAAAAAATGCTGTGATATAGCCACGCATAAACTACATAAAATATTTACTTCAAGAGTTGATTGAAAAAGTTTATCAGATTTGATTGACTTAACCCAATAATAATTGTAAAATTTACTTATATTGTATAAATATGTTGTAATAAAATTATTAAAATATAATTTAAATTAATTATTATAATTCTTCCTGCGTTATGAAAGTGTTTTTTGTTTAGGCTTTGTTCTTCATATTTTAGTTATTTATTTATTATTATCATTATTAGATTTGACTTCTTTATTTATTTATGGCTTTAAATATTAAATATAAAAATTGTGCAATGTACAGTAATTATTGTCACTCTTAGGATTTGTATACCATAATTAAATTTATTAGTCCCAACATAAAAAGATATAAAAGACCAATTTTGTATATACATTTTTGCTATTGTAAGAAGTAAATTTAAATATGACAAATCCTAAAAGTGGGCAATGCTAATTAATTAAATAAAAAATGAAGCCCAATAGTATGCAGCACAGAGGCTTGCTTGAAGTAATTATAAATCCAATTAAATTATATCGTCTCAGCTACTGATCCCAATCTAGAATATATCTACTTTTTTTAGAGATGATTCCTTCTGTGTTTTGCACAAAACTATTATCCCCTTTTTGTTAACTTCAGTGTGTTCAGGGTATACAAAATTTAAATATAAATAGCAGCAGTTTAATTGAAAATAACTTTCTGATTTACTGAAATATATGACATACATTTTCTCATAAAGATGATTCTCCATCCGCTTCCGCAACAATTTTATATAATCTAATGAATATTTAGTGAAGATTATTTATCTTGAGGCAATGTTGCCTTTACTCAATTCAATGTCAACTCAACTTGAACTTTGTAACACTGCTCCGTTCTGGATAGTTACAAGAGCTTTAGAACTGATTAACTGGTAAATCTGAGATATATACACACACACCCCGCCCATTCATACACACACGCGCATACACCCCTTGAGTTGCCAATTTAAGTGAATGTACTCAACTGAATGCTTCTCACAATCATCTGTGCCATCCAGTGTCCAGTGACCAGTGCCCAGTGCCCATTGCCCATTGCCCCGAAGCATTTAAACTTTTCATTCAGTAAAATCTCCGCCCAACTTACGCATTGTTCTGTGCCCCTTGTTGGATAATATAATTTGTAGCTGTAGCTGTGTGTCTGTCTATCTGTGTATTTGTGTGTGTGTCTCTCTGTGTGTGTGTGTGTGCATAAATTAATAAGGCGGAAATTTTAATATAAACAGTGATATTCGATTCGATTCGAGTTGTGTTCTGTGCGTTCCCATTGTAAACATAATTAAGCGCAACTTTAAGCAAAGCCTTTTGTCAAATGTTCATCATCAGCAGTGCTTTTGGAGTAACATTTATGCGTTTTACTTGCTAAGTAATTGAATACACATTGAGCAATGTTTTTTTTTTTTACGAATGCGACATATCGCATTACGGCCACAAATCGTAGAGCTTCCAGCTCAGCTCAGCTCAGCTCTCTACAACTTTTCAAACACCACACTGGCTGTCAAGCCCATCAATCATCAGGGGATATGCTTTTATATAATATATATATATATATATATATATATATATATATACGTGGATTGTGGAAAATCTTTGGGCACTTTGCCTCCGTTACTAATGCTAAGACCGAAACTAGTTTTCAAACTGTTTAATTTCATCTAAATCGCTCATGCGATTTATTTTTATGTGTACAAAAATATATTTTTTTGGCTCTGCCAAATAAAATTATGGCGCTGCAAAAAAAAAGCATTTTTCCTAACAAAGCCACAATGTCTTTGCACTAATCAAATTGAGCTCAGTTCCAGTTGGCGTCAATATTATCTGTCAGATAAGAGTCCGAATCCAACTGTCCATCTAAAGTCATTTAATTGGTAATGCGTTGAACGATTTTTTGGTTGTTTTCTTGTTGTTGTCAGCAAGTATCCATGTTGAAATCCAAAATAGTTAAATTATGAAACTAATTTGCAATCAGCTTGGTGGCAGCAGCAGCAGCAGCAGCAAAAGCCACAAACATGTATGTCGTTTGTGTGGACATAATTAGACTCGAAACTCTAAACTAAAACTGAAACGAAAACTAAACCAAAACTGGCTGCATCTTATGGCCAGTTTGAGTTGACATGATGCAATCGAAAGTGTGTCAACAGCCTGAACAGCGTCAACTGCCCCAGTTCGCATTCACATATGATCTAAGGTAATGGAGCACTTAATAATTGTTGCTCTAACTGTGCATATCTACTGGATTTTCCACTTTTATTAGCACTTTCCATCATTGACACCATGACATAATTATTATTTTTTATACAAAAAGAAGAAAAAAAAAATAGTAGAAAAAAAATGACAAAAACCAGCCAATCCTGATTAGGCACCCAAACATGCAGCCGGATTCTGACCATATTTGTTAGCCACTTGTTTTGTTCGAATTAAATTGTTTGATTTTTTTTATATACATTTTTTCTTACCATTAAGCATTTAACATAAAATGCAGCTCCCAAATGAGGGTTATTTTTTTTTGTTGTTTATATGTGGCATAAATAGCTAACTAACTCAGCTGCTTAAAAGTGGTTGCAATAATTTTAATAATTAATATATAATTAATTCTAGAGTATCACAAAAGAAGTAAAAATTTCTTTACATTAAATCTTTTTAACTTACTAATAAGAAAAGAATTAATAATAACACTAGCATACTAAAAATTAGACAATTTATTAGGGTATCTACTGTTTGATTTTATTTAAATTACGTATACGAAATGGATGCCCAATAGTTCAAAGAAACTTTGACAGCCAAGGACAATATCTGTGCTTGGAACTTGGGTCAAAACCGGTCGCAATCCACCAAGTTGCATAGATTTTTATACGTGCACAGCTGCAACTTCCGTGCAGTGCAATCGAGTTTCCTCTCGACGCTTGCGCAACTCTTTAAAACATAAATAAATCGCAAGAGATATATATATATATATTTTTTTTTTTTACAGAACCCCATTTAACGTGGCAAAATAATCAAAGCCGTACAATTTATGGGATATCACAGCGAACCGTTTCCTGGTTGGCGGTTTGGCGACTGTGGCAAATGAAATCAGGTTTGTGGGGCAAGTGGCCAAAATTGACCAAGACTAGAGGTGTTGCCACCGATCGCGATGACGCAACCGCCGCCCGCTATGGCAGTGGCAAGCACCTGCAGGTGTGCAACCAATCTGCACCACATACGCCATAAAGCACTCACCTGCACCCGCATCACCTCGCGCATTTCCGTCTGGAATGAGGAGCAGCGCGGCGGTATCTCCAGGCACCAGCTGGATGTGCGCACGCGGACCGGCTGCACCTCAGGCACCTGCACCACCTCCACATAGGGCTCCTCGCGTGTACAGATGTTCCCAAAGCCCTGTATCGAGGGCAGCGCCATTGCGGTTGCATTCACATCCTTGAGGTATGTATTCACACGGAGGCTACTGTTCTGACTGCGCACGCAGCTCAGTTGCAGCAACATCAGCAACAGTTGCCGCTGCAACACCAACTTAAGTGTCAGCTTCATTTTTAGATTTAATCACTAACTTTTGCTTTGATTTAAATGTTGTGAAAATTTATTTGTTTCTTTTTGATTCACACGAATTTCATTATTATATTATTTTATTTATAAATTCTATAATTACTTCTTAAATATATATTTTTTGTATTGAATCATGTTTTTTTTGTCTTATTATAAACTTGTGGAATTATAATTCCTTTTTTAAATACTTATATTTTGTGAATAGACAGTTTTATTAGCCGTATTTTTTAAAATCTTTTTCTAACAAATATTTTGAAATTATTTTCGCTTCATTTTTTTTATTTTTAACTTTTCACAGATTTAAGCTTTTATATTATTTTTAAAGTGTTCATATTCCATCACTTTCGCTCAACTTTCGTTTGATTTGTTGACTAAGATTCTGATGTTATCCGCTTCAATTGCGATGCGTGTGCGCTTGGAACGCGACTCTGGAAATGACTGTTCTTCCCGTTGGCTCTGATTCAACAGCTCGTCTGGTCGTGTGTTCCTTCTCCAAAAAACAGTGAACAGTAAACAAATGTGGAAAATTATATACACACACACATAATATATATATATATATATATATACGCATGTTTATATACAAATTGTTGTCATTGCAAATTGGCGACGTCGCCGACACTTTTGTCGAGTTAATGAAGGCCGCAGTGCAGCGACAGCGATCGTTTCAGGGGCGGGGGCTGGTGCTCGGCGACAGGGCGGAAGTACGCATTGCACAGTTAAATTCTACAATGAAAGTGAAATGCGACACACAAAAGTCTCCAAAGCAGCTGCACTCGTAACTCGCCATCCGATCGAATCTCGTTCAGGCCTACCGATTGCCATACCCTCCCCCACCCCGCACACACCTCTCCAGTCTGGGGCGATGACGATGATTGCATCTAATTGAAATGTTGATAATGTCCTTAACATGCTGTCGCTTATTGTTGTTGTTGTTGTTGTTGTTGTAGCAAGAGCAAGGCAAACGCGCTTTTGTTGTTGCATTTGCGCTTTTCTGTTCAGTCGGGTGACAGTCACAGCGACAGTGACGAAACGTGGGAGAATGCATAAATTAAACGCAATTCGAATTTTAAATGAAGAGAGAGATTTTTTTTCTCTGATTGAGAATAATAATTCAAGTATTACTTGCTATAAGCAAGAATACAAATTTCATAATTAATTGTTTTGTATTTATTTTGGGTTAACAGCAGCTATAAAGTTAAATTTTTAAAATTATATAAGTTATTATTATAAATTCGAATTTTAAATGAAGAGATTTTTTTTCGCTGATTGAGAATAATATTTCCAGTCATCGTTGCTATAAGCAAGAATACGAATTTCATATTTAATTGTTTTGTATTTATTTTGGATTAACAGCAGCTATAAACTTGAATATTTGAAAATATATAACTTATATATTTATTTACTCTATTTATTTTTTATTATTTATTTACTTACTGTTATCAAAAAAATAATAATAATAATTTGTTGTTGTGCATTTCACTCTAATTTCATTATAAATCTTCCAATAATTCTTTGATTAGCTAAGTAAACAAATGACTTGTCTGCAGTTGATTATGTTAACGATATAAAATCGCTTGGAGCACTTACACAAATCCCACACTGACTCGATTATCTTGTTGATTGCAAGGGGCATGTAAACAACCTGACCCCCTAGCAAGCCGCAAGTCGTGTTTGTGTTTCCCCTCTTGAACCCGCGTCATCAATTTCATGGCAAGATGGAAAACTTGCTCTGCACTCAGTCAACTAAAGTATCTGACTTCTTAGACAAACTTTAGAACAATGTCACAAAGCTGACAGAGTTTTCAATGTAATGTTACAACGCCACAATGCCTCGCCACCGATTCACTAGCCAGGCCACGCCCCCGTTATGCCCCATGTTGGCGCTGATTATCTTGTTTACACTGAAGTTGCAGTTGCAGTTGCCGTCACTTGGGCATTGCAATTTATTAAATCAAATTTACAAAAACAATTACGAAAAAACCAGTTGAGAGCTGAGCAGCTGAAACAAGATAAACAAAAAAAACTGCAATTGCCTTTGAAGCGTTGTGTTTATTGTTTTTATTACTCGTTTAAATTATGAACTAAGAACAACAACAACAACAGCAACAACAACAACAACAGTTGCTGTTAAAATGTGCGTGCGACGCTGGCGTTCCAATGACCCGCATCGCTGCTGCCGGTTTCCCCAATAATACTCAATAATCCCGAATAAACATGTTTTTTTTTTGGTCTTTTTTTTTTTGTTGTTTTTAGGAAGCGGCTCAAATTTGTTTATTGTATTTGTTTAAACGTTTATTTAGAATTGCTTTTTGGCATTGATTCAAGTTCAAATTGGCTATTGACAAACCTGAATAAGCGGAAATGAAAATAAGTATAACAAATATTATATATATAAATTTGACTCTTAACTCATGCTAAGTGCGAACAGCGAGATAACACAGCCAGCTGCTTAGTAGGAGTAGCAGGTTTAGCTCCCGGCCAGCCACGCCATTGTAGTAGCCGCCAAAGACCTGGAGTCCGGCAGTTTCGATGCTGCGCTTACAGTAATCCCCATCGTAGTTCCAGCCCACATACTCATTGGTGCGCAGCGCCTCCAGACGCAGCCACTCCTCCAGTGGTGCAAAGTACTCACGCAGAGCGCTGCCATCGAGGCGGCCCTCGCCCAATGTTTCCTGCAACACCTCTTGCCACGGCTGTGAGGCACCCTTGGCCATCAGTTCTCTAAGGGAATTAAGGAGTGGGTAAAACGTAAGAGTTTATGTTTAAATAATGTTTATTGATAATAATAATAAAAATTCTATTTTTAAAAGATTTGAGTAATTTTTAGCATTTCGAATGAGTTGCTAAATATATATTAAATTATATACCAGCAATCAGATAGCTTTTGTCCAGATAGAATTTATAATAATCTTTTGTTCACTGTGGTTTAACTATTTTTTTTTTTGTTTCTCCATTTTTTGCAATAAATATTTTCGATTTATATATTTACTTATTTTTTCTGTTGAAAATTTGTAATTAATTAGTTTGACTTTAACTTGAAAAATTTAATTTGAAATATGTATTTTTTAATCTAAGAAAGCTTTTAGTACGCATTAAATTATTTTTTTATTTTTTTTTTATATGCTTTAGGACTGCTTTCAGTTCGCAATAAAATAAATAATTAATAAATATAATTTAATATAACTAGAAAATGGTTTGGAACTTACTTTAAAATATTGCCCGCGGCTGGCTGGCGATAGATGTCACATTTGTGCAACGGTTTCCGCGGATCGTTGGGCACATATTGGCCAGCGGCACGGCACATGCCGCGATATAGCTGAAACTGTAGAACCGTGGAGAAAAAGTATCTGCAAGACAAAAGACGAGATATGGCATATGGTTGAGACATGACTTTTAGAATGGCAACAGTCACGCTTATTGACCACATATAAGTTACAAATAATCAATTGTTCTGCGGTGAGAGTTGTACAAAATGCTCGATGACTTTTGTTGTTCTTGCTGCTGCTTGCTGCTGCTTGCTGCTGTGCCTCATATTGTGGCTCAAGGTCGCACCACAATTACAATTAAGCCATAACAAATTACATTCGAATTTCCATTACGAAATCATGCAAAAATCTGTTTCATTAACCGGTAATTGCAATTTTCTCAATACTGACCCGATTTTCAATAACCATTGTTCTAGATCATGATTTGACTTTTATATTAATACAATTTGTCAATTTTCAAACGTATTTCTAGCTACAAATTCATATTGAATTTATGCCCTTAAAATATATTTATTAGAATTGACCAAAAATTTAAGGTCTTGTCAAATATAGTTTCATCGAATAGACAAATTGAAGTTATTATCACTTTGGTATTAAAGTATAAACTATTTGGTATACACATTATTATTTTATATTTTCGAAAACTGTCATTTCATGCTCTAAATGTCTCACATTCTAATTTAGATTTTAGTAGACCTCGAAGACAATTCAATTAATTTTCAGCCCATGCATTTTTAATATTTAGCATATATAACACATAAAGCTGGGGGTCATTTCAAGAGCTAATGGATATGGTGAACTTGACTTAAAGATAGATGTTCACAGCAATCTGTCGAGTCATAGCTAAAAAATTTTAATATGCTTATTATTATCCAATGTTTGGCACATAAACGAATATAAATCAGATAAATTTTTAATAATCCGAAAACAAGTTCAGCCAATGTTGGTTTTCACACAAAATAAAAGAACTGCAGAAAATATTAATCAGGCTTTTTTTCCAAATTAATTATGCAAAGCTAGTTCTTCATTTAAAAGGCCTGAAATTATTGAAGAAGTTGGCAGCTAATTTATTAGTTGTCTAAGGGGATTTACACATTTTATCAGTGTTAAAAAAAGAAAGATAATATATGATTTATAATAACGTTAATATGCCTTTCACTGTGTTCTTAAATTTTTGCATTTCATATTTAAATGTTGATCTAAAAATAAAGAAAGGTACAAAGATTTTGCATATGATTAATTAGGAAGTTTGCTGCCAAAGTCTTTTGATGCCATATCTCGAAGTAACCACAAAATGTGCTGCCAAATAGTTTCGATGAGAGATTCTAAAGTGGCAAAACTGGAATTGTTTTGGCAATTAAAATATCTTATTTACCATTTGCCAACTCTGAATTAAAAGCGAACTCAAATCAACTGCAGAGCAAATAGTTATGGAATCTTGCATTAGCGTTGAGCAGTTTAACGACATTGCTCATACGCCCCGCAGCACCAAAGCAGCAGCAGCAGCAGCAGCTGAAGCATAATTGGAGCCGTTTCGTGAATGGCTTTGGAGCATTACAGAATTACAGATTTTTCAAATATTTTCTCCCCCCGCCGCCCGCTACCAACATTGATCGATCAATTGCAGTGTTTGGAACGACGCGAAACACATGTTTCATGTCCAAAACGAAGCAGCTGAAAAGAATTTTCGCAACATTTAATTTTAGCAGTGCAAAAAAACAGTAGAAAAATTGGACTAATTGCCGACAATGTTCGGTGCTAGGACTGCCTGTTTGACTGTCTGACTGACTGACAGATTGGACGACTGGACGACTGGACGACTGGACGAGTGTTGAACCCGCAGTCAGTGTTTCTGATTGAGTGATTGAGTGGCAGTGGCAACTGTTGAGACACAGACACAGACAAAGACCCACATAAAGTAACCAAGTAGCAGCACCAAACAACAGCTGCCGCCTAATCCCTGTTATTGGGTCATGTCTGAGACAAACTATTGCAGTCTTCGTCTATTGGTCTCTTGGTCAGGGAAAATGTCTTGCGACGATGTGGCAACTGCTGTGCCAAGTGCCAAAAACATAACACACCAAATGATATTGTTATTGTTGTTGTTGTTGTTGTGGATACTGATGCACTTCAGCTGACTTAGGAGCGTTGTTTCTGTAACTTCTGCACTCGAATCACGATCGCGAATTATAAGAAATGTGCAATAAAATACATATATATTTATTTTGATCCTTCTTAAATGTTTAATGGTTCATGAATTGTTAAAAACCGATTTGTACTGATTGATTGAGCCATAAATATGAATGGCTATAATCGTTTGTTGTCCGGTGCTAAAGAAAAGCCTGTTTTTGAACATATGCAGTTGAAAAAAAATAGATTTTACTTAAACATTTATTCGCTATAAAAAGCAAATGTCTTGACGATTAAATGGAATAAAGACATTTAGCCAATTCGTACAATTGACTGTAACTTGGAACGAGGAGTGTTGCACAATTTTTAACTCGCAAAAATCATTAGAATTTAATCAATTGACCTATTTTTGCATAAGAATTAAAGTGTGCATTGCCTACTTTTGTGATTTGAGCAAACGCATTAATGTAAAAGTATGCCATGCATTTTCATTATTCTTACCTGTCAATCAGAGTAAAAGTATGCAGTTTAATATTATTCATTTAACCCAGAACACCAACTGCTGATTCTGTTTGCCTGGTATCGCAATTAGCCAAACAAGCAAATTTCAAGTTAATTTACATTTGAAATCGAACTGCATTAGATAAAATAATTTCTGCATAAATATTTCTGTAAGGAATTCATATACTGGATTGACTCATACGATAATATAATCAAGTTCTTAATAATTACGTTTAAATGTGATTTGGTATTTGGAGTAGTTTACAGCATGCACAAGGTACTAGCTAATTGTTGATTTTTTTTTTGACTACTACTAGACTAACTTGCCCTTGTAAATTAGCTTTCTCGCAGTATTCTAGTTTTGAAACAAATACCACAAGTTGCGTTAAGATTGTCCTCATAGCTTTGCCACCAAAAAAAAACTGTGTTACAAAACCACATTACAAGGCAAAGTGACAAGTGTCAAGGCCAAGTCGTAAAACAATTAAATAACAAAGACACATTTTTTTTGTACTCTTTCAAGCGCAACAGTGTGAAAGATATGACAGAAGCAACAAGCACAACAATATTAAAAAAAAAAGAAGAAAAACATAGGCATAAATCAAAACAAAAATTAAAATCCCAATTTGAAGAAAAAAAAAATGTTGTGTCAAACTACGAAATTACATGCCGAAAAAGATTGGACATGTCAAAATGTTGGATGTGAGAAGCATCCAGCGAAACGTTTGAATGCATTCGCTGGCTGGTCGCTTGGTCGGTCAGTTGTTTAGTGGGTTAGTTAGTTAGTGGGTCAGGTGGCTGCTGGGGGGGGAGGGGTTGTTTGCTGCATTGAACATTGAACCACATTTGTGTGTGACGGACTGGACACAGCAAAAAAAAAAAAAAAAAAAACAATTCCAATGACCTTAAGGTGCTCAATTTAACGTGACATTCACAGCACACTAAATGCACACATTTTATGTTGAATCTGATATACGATTATGCATAGCCATCGCCATCGCCATCGATATATCCATATCCATAAAATGTTGCATTTAGTGTGCAATAGCCTAATGAATAAATTAATTGAGAACTTTTACGACTCCACTGAACAAAAATATATATATATAATTTATAAATAAATGTTGTTGTAATTTGCGCTAAATTGATTGAATTTTGCTATTTATGTGTGATTTTATTTACGAAAATCATTTTATATTCATAAAACGTGTCTTCATTTTTAAAGATAATTTGAGTTATTTATACAGTTATATCTTTTATATACAAATGAAGGACAGTTATTATTGCTTAGAAATGATCATGTTTTGCGTATTTAAAAAACTTTTAAAAGTTTGCAAAACCTACGTCATAAATACACTCTAAGTGAGTTCTGATAGATTTAATGATTTTATATAGTATTTTTTTTTATTATTATGTTAATTTTTATATTAAGTTTTATTCCAGTTTTCAATTCTAATTTAATTCAAATATGCAAATTTTAGTATATAGTTATAATGTTTTGATTTCTAAATCAAACACGCAGAGGAGTTTATTTTATTATTTTTCTTTTTATTTATTAATATATATATATATATATATATATGTTTAAAATATTTAAAAGTTAAATACCACTAATTATTAACAAAAACATTTTTATTATTCATTTCACATGCACTAGGAAATTGTGATAGATACAATTAAAGGATTATTCAAATAATTAATGTAATTTCTTGTTATACATTTAGTAAAATAAACGCCTTTATTGATGTTGCAGATAATAAAAAAAAACAAGCAATAATTAAGCTAATAAGTAAAATAACAACTGGTATTGCACTTTAAGAAAGAATTGGATCAAGTTCGAGCGTTTTTTGCTTGGCGTTTTAACCCAATCGGCGATTTATGTTGACTGCCTTCAGCGCATTGTGGAACATGAATTCAAGTTGATTTTTGTGCTTTTTTTTTTTTTTGTTTTTGTTTCTTTGGAGAACGAGACTGAAATATTTTGATTTATGCGCACGGATCTTGGCACGGATCTCAAGACCGATCGATCGAGAACGGCGCAACCGCTGACGTTATGAACTCAAATTAAATGCTAATTAGATGGCGAAACGGCAAACGGATCTGGGACAACAATAACTATAACTAATGTTGTAATTAAAAACAGAACAAACTAAGTATCAGCGAACGCTGCTAATGATTTTATGTCACAGCTAAAACAGAACTCGAATTCAGATTTGAAACGCTAAACGTGAAACTGAAAGTGCATTCAAGTTGCATACATTGTGCAACGCACCGCATTGACTCGCCGACAACAACAACCACAGCTTTGGCTCTATTTATGGCCAAGACAAAAACCGGCCCAACTTCTTGTTTGCGACTGCATCCGCAATGTTTCTAAACGGCCAAAACGGCGTCCAAATAAAAAAAAGCCAAACGCAAAAGCAACAACCAATAACAAACAAAAAAAAAAAAAATAACCCAAATAGCGAGGTATAAAGGAAGCTGTGCTCCATTTGTTTGCCCCAATGCAGTGCTTGATGTCGTCTCGATGTTGCTGCTTTTTTTTTTGTTGTTGTTGTTGTTGCTGCTGCTTTTAGTTTTGTTTAGTTTTGTTTGGACGCCTATGGCGCTTAAATGATTTGCGGCAGACCACAACGATCACAAATGCGCAAATGGCCAACAGGGCGTATGCTTGATGCCTGGCAATTTAGGTGCATTCGCACATGCATATATAGGCTGGCCCGATCGATCGCTTGGCCGACAGCTGCTGCAACATTTTGGCATTTTGACATATCAAGTGAAAAACTTAGTCGATTTCCGACAACCGACCAGTTTTTTGTTAATGCTCGACTCGCCTTTTGACTAAGCAAAATAACCAAATAAAAAAGAAATAAAAACAATGAAACAAAACAAAAAAAAAATGAATGCGCATAGATTAAATATATAAAATTAAAATAAATTGAAAAGTTGTGGCATTATCAACCACATGGAAAAGACAAATATAAGAAAGGGCTTAACTGATCGATTTAGCCGACGTGTGAAGGCTAATTAGAAGCATTAACTTAACTTAATATATCCTGCTTCTGTTTTTAAATGAAAGGCATAAATTAGTTGATGTGTTTAAATTAAATTATACGCCAATCAGTTTTTTAATTTTATGTAGGAATTGATAAATTTAAATATTTATGCTGGCAATAATTATCAGAAAATTTTTTTTTTTCTTATCTTATTTTCGACTATTGGATCTCTTAATAATAGCTGCTATAATATTGGACCAACACAAACAATTCTTCACAAATTTAAAAAGTGCTTTTATCTAATCTGAATATTGTCAATAATTTCCTGTATCATTTATTCAACTTTCTACTTTTCGGCCCTTTCTTATATAATTCAGCTGCCTCAAAATGAAATTCATTCAATAAACGCTTTAACTTTTAATACTTCAAAACGTGAATTTTTAATATATATTTAGTTCTTAGAATAATTTATTATTATAATTAAAATAAAATTTTTTAGTTATTAGATTAATATCGATTCACAGCAAAACACATCCAACTTGTGCATATGAAAAATCTCAGCTAAAATTTGTTTTTTTCCACACGCTTGGCAATACTCTCAAGACTATTTCCTAAGTATCTGCAATCCACTGAGGATCTGCATAGGTGCAGCATGCATCATATAAGAGCTGCTGCAGTGTGGCACAATTGTGTGAATTGTCGCATGGCAAAAAAAAAAGACAATAAGAAAATTTAGCTCAAAAAAAAAAAAAATGTAGACCTCGTGTCGGCATTCTGTTTGTATTGTGGCTGTAATAATCTATAATTATATTAGCTAATTTTATGCCGTCTTTTCGCATATTGGATTACAAACGAAACCAATCGTCTGATCAAGTGGTTGGGCCTACCAAAAACAAACATGCAGACAATTGGCCATATATCAGCAGGTAACAAATGCTGTGCTAGTGGAGCACAGAAATAGAGAAATATCTGTAGAAAGAGAGATATAGGAAGAGGGAGAGGGGCGGGGAATGAGAGGATATACTCCATTGCATTGCAGTTATTGTTGTCGTTATAATCAATGAATTACGTCGCATCGGCTGCATCGGTTGACCACAATTTATGGCGATGGCAAACATGAGAATCCGAAATACGAAGCACAAAAACTGCAAATGCAACAGCAAACGGCAACAGCAACGGCAACTGCAGCAGCGGCACTCTTGCAACTGCATGGTTTGAGAGAGGGGATGAGCCGCCAGAAGGGGAGTGGCTGCAACGAGTAGTCGCAGTCGCCTGGCTCTTGGTGTTGCAATCCGAAGCACATGCAACTAAGCGCCCAGCTCGCATGCCAAGTCACAGCAAACCGATAGCAACCTCCACATCCACATCCACTAGCACAAGCACCAGCACCACCGCCTTCACCACTGACTGCCCCCGTTTGGTGCCACAAAACGCCGGCATCTCTCAATTGTAACTCGCATCTGTTGGGTTCGTTGTCTGACAGAATCGTAACATTTCGTTGTTGTTATTGTTGTTGTTGTTATTGTTGTTGTTGTTGTTGTTGTAGTTGCAGTTGTGGGCAGCTGCACTGGTTGCTTGAATTGGCTTTTGGCTTGGTTCCATCTGGTCGAACATAGAAAACGACACATATTGAAAAAGTAAAAGTTGACCATTTTGTTCATTTTGCGCCTTTAAGTGGATGTTACCAATTTTATATATGCGAACACTCTTGCCACACTCTTGAATTTTTCAAAAACTAATTACTTCATCGATGTTTTAGAACTATGTATTTTTTTTTTTTAACAATTGAAGCTTCAATTTGCACTGAAAGCTTTCTCTTAGAATTATTACTTTATGAATAGGAAAATAGGAAAATAGGAAATCATCATAGATTTGAATTTAGGTAAATTTAATGGTATACATAACAAAGCACTTTTATATATATTTATTGAGTTCACGCTTGTGAAACTGGAACTATTTTAAATTAACAAACATAGAAAACCAAATTCCAAAATAGTTCTGGTTCTTGCCATATGAAATTCATATTAGAATCAATCGTAACATTTAAAAATAAAACTTTTTTTTTTTTGGTTAACTTGCTTTAAAGTTGTTTCCATTAATTACGAATCAGATCAGAAACCACACGAATTCATATGCAAACTGTGAACATCTTCCACTTAAAATTATAGCATTCTTGTTTTTAAAAAGTTGTTTAATACGCCCAGCAAGGTTGCTTTAAGATAGGAATTGTATTGTTTAATCTATTAAATCAATTATAGAATCTTTTTAGCAACACAATAGAAAATGCAAATCTATGTTTACGTATATGCGCAATCTCTTAAACTAACACTGATCTCAACTGGTTTCCATTTATTTGCTGCGTATAAAATGAAGAGAAATACTTATGCCAACAATTGCCAAATCGCAGCAATGCATCTGATATATAATCACATCTGTGCGACCCATAAAGGCCTTTCACTTTTGCGGCACGCATTGCACACAATCCCAATGCCCTCCTCCTGCTCCTCCTGCTCCTCCTCTCTCTCTCTCTCTCTCTCTCTCTCTCTCTCCTTGTCATCTTAGCTGCCAATCAGCCGCTGTGGCAGCTTTATTTAGCTACTTATGCCTGTTTGCCTGACATCCAGATACGCTTGCAACATTGTAATTCAAATTAGAAATACGATCTCTATGCTGCCACATGATGTGTTGCTGTTGCAATTTATCGAAACATAACCGCATCAACAACTTCCCAATACTGCGTGGCATGCGCAATATGCGGTTCGCCCTCTCAATTTGCTAATGGTCCTCTGCTGTTGGCCCATATCATATTTATAAGGGATGTGCGTGAGCAACTTCCGCTTCCACTTTGGTCATATAGCCCTAATACACTTACAGAAAATATAAACACTTTACCATTGAAATCTTATATTCATAAGTGTTAATATAATTAATTTTGAAAACAATTGGAATTATTTTAGTACAGCCTTAATGCATATATATCCAAATTAATAATATCACAAAAGTAGTTGATATCTTTTTTCCATCTAAGACTTGGGTAAACATATTTTATGTGTTTCCGACTTACAACACTAGCACCCAGTTATGAATTGCAAATATTATTAAGAAAATCTCCTTAATCCCTGACATTATTTGTAAATACTATTTTACATATTAATTATGTTTAAGTGTATAAAAAAAAATATGTTTGTAAAAACTGCTAACGAAGTCATAATTAAGTAAAATGAGAAACGTGTCACTATTTGTAAACGATCTCAAAACTTAACTTCAAACACAACGAACAAAATTAATAGAAACCTTTCACATTTTTTTAATTATGGTTATAACTCTTCAAGTCAAGTTTTTTAATATTATTAATAAATTGTTCTAAAGCAGTTATGCAATAAATCTATACATTATCAAAAGAAGATGCAAAGCAATCTGATTTTATTAGCTATTGTGGGTTTTTACCAGCTCGTTTGAGGCTTTATTCAGGTTCGCCCACCCAAAAAAATGCAAATAAACTGAAATCCGCAAGAAGCTCTTTAAATAATGTTCTGAACTAAGGATTGACATTTATTTCGATACAAATAGTGATATTTTTTTTACTTGCATATTTATATATGGCATTTCTCTTGAATTCCCCAGAATACATTATTTTTTTTGCTAACTTAAGGTAATTAATGCTTGACGCAGACAGTTTTAGTGACTTTAAGAGTCAATTTTTTTTCCATTCTTGAAACTCAACCATTCGCCAAACCAACACAAATGCAGCAGAGCAGTGGCTGCATTGGTATTGGTGGCGTTGCTTTGGTAGTTGTGGGCGCTTCCGTTGAAAAACAATTCGAGCAAAACGCACACAAGCACAGCGCACCAATACTATTGCAGCTGAACTCAAGTGTGGAGCTTTGAAGAGAGCGTTTAAGCGTCTCTCGGCAAAAAAAAAGCTTTTTCATGGGCGGCTCTCTATTGACTTGGCGCAAACAGAGCTTTGCGGCGTTTTCAGTTTCGTTTTGACACAAAAACTCTTTGGGGGTATAAAAGTGCGCCACTGACCACAGACAGCATCCAGTCAAAGGTTTGGAATCGTGTGTGATTCTACAATCCTTTCAACATATTTTCTGCTCTGCTCGTAAGTGTCAAAGTTTCTGCAAATTGTTTTCGAAAAAAACTATTGTGCTTAAGTTAAACAACAATTTTTATTGTTTTTCAAAGTGAATTGTGTTAAAGTAAAATATTTCAAATTGAAAAAAAATATATATATATTAAATATGTGCTATGATTTTTTTGTTTATTTCCTGAATTGTTTTCGTTTATTAATATGCAAACAATTTTCTATTATTTATTTACAGCCTTGGCGAGTCCAAACACACTTCACGATGAAAGTATTCGTAAGTAACAATAAAAAATTACATATTACTCTGCTTAATTATGTGCAATTAATGCGGCTGAGAATCAATCAGATATTTATTTAAATGTGAGAAGCATAGTTTTCTGATTATCAATTGTAACTCGATTCAAGTCAACTCCCACATAGATTAAATCAATCATTTCTAACTGGCCTGCATATGATAATTGTTATATTATTTATGAGCAGCTGGTACAACTTGTCTTTAGCTTTGGGTGCTTGACCGACCCGTTAACTTCCTGTCCATAAATTGCATAATACTCGAACACGTACACAATTTATATCGGCCAATATAGCAAAACATTATTATAAACAAATAACAAACTTCAACTTGAATCCGCACAACTAGCGAATAAACGGCAAAAAAAAAAAAAATAGCGAATAATCGATAAATGTGCACAATTAACAAGAGATCGACTATAATCAAACTAAGCCAACAACTAATCAATTATGACAAACAAACACACAACTTACGGTAAATGCACTGAAATCCGCTCGCTGCGCATGCGTGACGTCTACATTTGTATGTTGGCTCGCATTTTCTCATGTGTGTGTGTGTATGTAGTGGTGTGGGGGGAAGGTAGGGGGAAGGCAGGACAGACAAGTATACATCGCATTACGGATGCGTTGCACGCATGCGTTTCACTTGACCATTTGAAAGCGGCTTTGTCGTCGCCTCATTTCGTAGCCAAATTGGCGTCATATCTCTCATCGAGTCACTTTCTAATCTGATTACCTAATTCGGTCGCTTAATAATATTGCATAACTAGAACCAGTTTCGAATTGTTATTGAAATTGTTTGTTACTTTTTTTGGCTCGCTTTAGTTCTGCCTAGCCGCTCTGCTGGTGGCTTCAGCCTGCGCCACCGATGTGGCAAAGAAGCTGGATAAGCGCGGTCTGCTCGAACTGGGCTATGGCTACGGTCATGCTGGTCTGGATGTTGGCCACATTGGTCACGGCGCCGTCATTGGTCATGGTGCCAGCTATGGCTCCTCCTATGGACACTCTGCTCCCGCCGCCATTGCTGTGGGACACAGCGGCTCTGGCATCTCTTATGGCCACAGCGCACCCGCCATTGCTGTTGAAAGTCATGCAGTGCACGCTCCCTATGTGATCAGCCGACAGGCCGAGCTCCACAAGACCATCTACGTGACCAAGGGTATTCCCGTGCCCGTCCATGTCGACCGCCCCTACCCAGTTGTGCATGAGAAGCGTGTGCCCGTTGAGGTTAAGGTGCCCGTGCCACAGCCCTATGAGGTCATCAAGAAGGTTGCCGTCCCCGTCAAGGAGTACGTGAAGGTGCCCGTCCCAGTGCCACAGCCCTACGAAGTTATCCGTCACCAGAAGGTGCCCGTCCATGTGCCCGTCGACCGCCCAGTGCACGTTGAGGTGCCCAAGCCATACCACGTTACCGTCGAGAAACCATACCCCGTCTACGTCGAGAAGGTGGAGAAGGTGCCCGTCCATGTTCCCGTCGATCGCCCATACCCCGTCTACGTTAAGGTGCCCTCCGTCTCGCACTCCGTTGTGAAGCACGCACCAACCTACGCCATCAGCAAATACCCCGACACCGGCTACGCCGTCAGCGGTCATGGTGTCTCTCTCGGACATGGTGTCGGTCTCGGACATGGTGTCGCTGTCGGACATGGTGGTGGACATGATGCTAGCGTCTATGCCGATCATTCTGGCTACCACAAATAGAGCGGTTTTTTGCGAAATCTATTGGAGCATGGCGGACTTACAACAATATGAGCCGAATCAAATTTAGCTACATTTTATTTTAATTCTGTCCAACAAAAATTAAGAAAACGATAAAAAAAATACCACTTATCAAACGGTCTCTGAGCTCCCAACATAATTTCCAAGAGGTTCTAGTAGAACTTCCACCCTGCCACTCTTCTAGCTTCTAAGTATAAAACACCCCACAGGAAGAACAACAAAAGCCTTTTGTAAATTATTTCCAAAAACCATCAAATGGAGCATTGTTATGTATGAACTTAAAGATTAGGATAATGCTCAGCTAAGTGTCTATAAAAGAATTATATAATTTTATAGACATTTTAACTGTGGCTGTTTATCAGTTAAAGGTTTCAACGTACAATGAATGAAAAATGTATAAAAAAAAAGTTTTAAGAAATAAAATTGTATAAAAAATTAATATGGTGTCCTTGTTTTAATTACTTTCGAACGAAAAATTATTGTTTTTAATTTGAATTCCAGAAGAAAGAATTAAGAGTTGAGCATTGACTACAACTGAAATAACTTTGCATTATTTTTAAAATTAGAAATCAATTTATTACAATTAATAAAAACAATCCATTAAACTATATACGGTAAAAAACTCATAATTAAAATATTTTTTAATCAGAAGAATTCTAATTTGTTTCAGAATATTGACTGCTTAAGCCACGCAGAAGAAAAGTTAATCCAAGAAAATTTTAATCAAAAAAGTTAGTCGAAGTAAATTTGAATCAAATAACTACAACGAATTATGGCACAAAAGGTTTATAAAAATTAACATAATTAATGTTTTTTTTATATTTTAGCAATTTATGGAATAACTTAAATATAAACAAATATATGCATTATCTACATTAAATTTATGTTATTGAGATTTTATCGAATACGGAAACTGGAAGAATTGGAAAGTATCACTGAGCTTTAAGCTTTGGCTGACATTCTTAATACATAAAATTTGACTTCGAGATCACATATTACAATTTATATATCCATTTATTCATTCAATTTAAAGTCCTCTCACTCTGCCACAAACACCAATAAGACAGTTCAAATTGACTTTAAGCTGACCCAGTTTAAGGAGGCCTAGTCGATCAAGGGATAGTATGTCATTGCCACTGAGGGATTAGCGAAACGATCCATAAATGATAAGATGACGCGCATGTCGCAATATCTCCAGTATCTTGATCGCCATCGTGTAATACATATCATTTGACAGGTGCAAGGCCGTCGCCAGAGTCGCTACAGCTCCCGATTTGTCGCCGCGGGGATTCAACTAAAGGTTGGGGGGCGGGGATTGCTTTAAGCGGTCGTAAATTTTAATAACACTTGAAGAAAACAAGAGCAGTCGCAGACAGATCTCATGTCATTTATGGCAAATGTCGGGTTTTTCTGTCACATCTCGCAGAATAACAAAATTTCAGCCTTCAAAAGCAACTGCTGTCAAGTTCTATGAGCGAAAGGTAAACACTAAATTTAATTGACCATATAAATAAATAATACTCAAAAATGTATACAGTTAGATTGTTTGTTTGTGCTCGATTATAAAATTAAGAACTGTTTTGCATTTTCCACTTCTGTTTTTTTTTTTTTTATTAATTGTAATTAGCCGAAGAGACAAACATCTGCCAAATTTGAAACCGGTCCAATTGGTCAAATTTAATGGGCGGTAAAAGAAGTTCTTTTGTAAATGATTATATATATCAAACAACTGGCGCAAATTTGTGGCTCTGTTTTTTTTAGAGGGGTCAAAGCCCCCGCACACGACTCTTTGCATTGGCTCAAGGACTTTGATGACGGAACTAACGTCAAACAACTTTCTAATAAAAAAGTCAACTGACGCGTCAGTAGAAGCCGATTAAATTTCTGATTTAATTTTCTTACGATTTCTTACTCGATCTCGAACCCATGTAGCTAGATCAAACGATGGCAAAGAGCCGCATTAGAACCAGTTCCAAGACCCAAGAATTCATACAAGCCGAAGGTCATCGTCTTTACAGCACCTAGAAAAAGAAGGCGTGGCACTTAACTTTGACTCTAGCTTACCGTACAATCAATTATGTGAATTACTGGTATTATTTGTATATTTTTCTATATTTACCATCATTTGTTACATGCTCTGGCAGTCTCGTAGGTGTTTCAACATCCACTTGAATTGGAATTATCTGTGCTTTTTGGTTGTGCAACCGTTGTACCGCAATTACCAAGCGGATCTTTCAATGCAACTTAATTGCCATAAGTAATTTTGTAGGGCTTAATTATAACAAATTAAATGGCACAAGAATGCAGTTCGTAATTTAATGTAATTAAAAAATTGATCTAAAAACCAAATACTTTACTGATAGCAACTAAAATTATATAGTCGAAGGCTAGCTTAAAGTCGGTTAAAGTGTATACAGATGGTATTTCTCGTTTCCATATAACAAAGATTTGATCGTATTCCTCAAAGCATTCCGCTTCAGTATTTACCTCATATAAAAAGACACTCTTTGGAATACAAACATCATTAAAATATTAATAACCTACATAATGTCCGCAAAAATAGCATATTTCATATCATTTTTAATTATCATGAAGTACAAAAAGAGCCTGATTTATCTGCACGGACGATTGCGGAATTTACACAATTATTACTTTAGGCAAAGGCCACCCAAATGACTGAGACAAGCAAACAAATTGCGGCAATCGGCCACAGAGTTTTGTGTGGTAACTAAACCCATATTTTTACCTTAATAAGGGGAGCAGCAGGGGGCGTGTGTGGAGGCGGAGTGCGGACATACGCATATTCGGTAGAGATTAATTAATTGCCACAAAATGACAGAGACAACGACGACGACGACGACGACAACAACGAAAAAGTAAAGGAAAAACTTGAAATGTAATTTTTCGCAATTTAAGTTTTTTTTTTATTTGGTCTTTTGCTTTGGATTTGATTTTGTTGTTTTACTTTGTTGTTGTTGTGTGTCTGAGAAAAAGCTCGAAAAGACGTTGCACATTTTGCAAGAGCGACATTTGGTCTAATGAGCGGTTTTGCGATAGTGCTATGAACTGATCTAGACAACGACTTTTGGAGGTCATCGCCGTCGTCGATGACGTCGCCGTTGTCGTCGCCAAGCTGTCCATCCAATTGAAGCTAAATGTGTTAAAGCTGTTGTTGTTGTTGTTGTTGTTAAATTGCGAAATAAATTTGGCTACGTTTATGGCCAAAAAATGTAGCGACAAATGCATCGCATAAGCGCCTCAGTTGGCAGCCAAAACGACCAAAGTTACAAGTTGCACCAGTTTTGATCAACAGCAAAAAGCAAGAAAAAATAAAAAAAAAAAAACTTGAAGCGATACGAAATCGTTAAAAGTGTAATCGAAATCAGCCTCCGCAAAAGCATTTGCTGCAATTCGGTTGCCCTCCTCCAAGTCAAGTGAAGCAGCAAGCGGCAGCACACTGTGGCAATCGAAAAATCCCAGCTAAAACTCCTCCGCACTCTTCTGCACATGTATTTCTGAGTCGTCTTTGGGATTCTTTGGTTACCCTGCATCTGGCTTTATGCTTCGCTTGGCCAGCATCGGGTGCTGCAAACTATGTCGTTTATGTCTTTTTTATGTTTCTTATTTTTTTGTGGAGCAATTGAAGTCGTTAACATAAGAAAATGCCACTAAAGATGCAATGGCTGTATTTAATGAATATATTTATTCCAGTGAATTATTTATAGAAATAAACTTAATTTATTTCAGTTGTTTTTTCTATAAAAAGAAGATTATAATGTGTAAGATATTTGAAATTTTTTTAAACTTATCCATTTGAACAGGTAGCAGACATCCGTCACTTTTAACTGAAAGAATACATTCTATTCTATTAATATTTCATTCAATTACAGCACATAAGCCGTCTACTAATATTATAATGATTATATTTGAATTGCTATCATTTCCTCGATTTGAAGTCTTGCACGTTAATGGTTAGATGCAATGTTTGACCTCGAAACGGTCATAAAAGAAACGTGCGTATGCGAAACTATCGGTCATCGAGCATGATACATCAAAGCATTCATTTCTCATGGCATGCATTCAAATTGCAACAATTAAGTCAGACATAAAAACTACCGCATCGCATCACAGCTTGAGTGTTATGCAATTGTGTTGGCCACTTTTGGTCATTTGCCATATCATTTTTTTCTGCAGACGCATTTGCAGCAGATCCCCGCTGCTGGAAACGACAAACTTTTCCTTTGTACATTATCCAGCCACGAAATATGAATTATAGCCCCAAATTGCAGCGGGCGAATAACATTATTCAAATTGGGTGTGTCGGCGATGCCTTAAGTGTAACTGTGCCACACATATACACATAACAACAGTATATACACATACACACACACATTTGCAGTAGCTGATCCTTTCACCTGCTGCGCAAAACAAAAGACTTAGGCAACGAACTCGATTTGCCATTTTATATATTTCCGTATTGAAAGTGATTTTTCTATTTTTATTTTATTTTTTTTTTGACAGGCAAAAAGCACTCCTTCAAGTTCTTTATCTTTATCTTTAAATTATGGTTAATTGTGCTGCTGATACACCTCTTTAGGGTATGCCCAACATACACAGGCACTTGTAGAGTAATTGAATGCGACATATCTGAAAAGTATCTCTGGGTTTAAGCCAACTTAAATAGCCAGGCGAACGGTTGCACCTTCCCAAATGTGGCGAACATTTGCCTCTTAGCTACTAACTGCCTACCAGCAGTTCACCCAAAATCTGCAGCGGCTGTCTCCGCTGCTAAATCTGGCCATGCCACTGCTAGCAGCTGTCCGCATCGCAAATGTTGCATAATTTGAGTTTTCTTCAACATTGTGGTATAGTTGCATGTGTTGTTTTTGTTGCTGTTTTGGAAGTCACCCAGTTAGTGTGTCACTATGGCATTTGAGTTAGCCAGTTGTTGTTTTATTATTGTTGTTGCTACTAGTGTTGTGGACCTCTTTGTGTTTTGAAAAATTCAGATATTAGTAATTTGATAATTCATGCTGTTTGTTGTATTTGCGGTTGGGCAAATCAAATCCAAAGTGACGTTAATTCGCTTTAAATTATTTACATCACTTAATGGGCGGCGCTCAATAATATACCAGAGAATCAATTTAAAAATACAAAAAAAATATATATATATATATAAATTGCTCTGCTTAGCTAAGCGACTTAATTTAAATTTTTTGCATTGGCATTAGCTGAACAAATAATGAAAATTAAAATAACAATTCAGATTTAAATCATTTAAGCGGAAGATGAAATAAATGTATTTTATTGAAAGGAAAAATAACAATAATAATAACGTACATTAAATTCAAGGCAGATGACGATTTGGATAAATAAAGACAGAGGTTTCAAATGTGTTAGAATTAATGACAAGTTAGCTGATTTGACATTCAGATATTTCTACCTTAAAACCAACAAAGGTTTCATCTAACAGTAGTATTAATTTATGTGCACTGGTTTGATATCAGACGGAGATTTTTATAATTTAATTAACAAATGATCGATTACAGCTTTGCACCTGCTTCTGCATGGATCCGTCAGTATTTGTATCTTTAACAACGATTCGAATTCCTTCAACTTGTATTAACTGAATTCGATCTCGAGCTGAACTATAAACATTGATTTTTATTAGTATGGCTCACTTTTAATTGCAACATTAGGTAGTCGTCTGAGTTATTACATATTCCAATTTAATTTCTATGAGTTTTCTAGTCTATGTGTGCAATCGCGGCTCTTTTCACAGTTGCCACATAACGACATAAATTTAAATTCAAATTACAGTAGCTGGGATGCTAATATATAATAGAAACAGATGCCGGTTCGCACACACCTCACACACTTACACACCTCACGACAAAAGGCGATACAAATAACGAACCAGCGACATAATTCCCATGCCTGTGATTTTTTTTTCTCGTTTCTTGCTATTTTTGTCTGTGCTTTTTTAATCAAATTCTTTTTTTTTGTGATCTTATTGTTTCAGTTTTACGCTAATTGCTCTTTTTCTTAACATGGGCAACCAATATAAATAACAACAAAAAATAACTTTTAAGCTCACACAATTATTTATGCTTTGTTTTAATTGCCAAAGATGGGTTTAGGGAATATGAATATGTATTGATTATTAGGGATAGCTAATAGGATGAAAGGTTTGTCCAAATGCTTTTAAGATCTTAACAAATTTAAATATTTAAATGAGCAGTGTAAAAGGCAAAGCATTATACTTAAAATACGACTTTGTTAATTTATTAAGAGCACAATTAATAAAATATATTAAACCTGTTTAAATAGAATTACTTTTGTCATAACTTTAATTACGTACAATCTAAACAACGGTATAAATAAAAGAGTAAAATTGCAATTAAGTTTTTAATATAATTAATTCAGTTGAAATAAAGAGTCAAATTTTAAGATTACGTTAAACAATGAAACCCAATTTTTATTGCATTATGCATAATATATTTGGCACATATACAAATTCATATTTGAAATTTATATTATATTTGTGCAAAAATTAAAAGCTGACATGAATGTTATAATCTTGATTTTTTTAATTACAATTTTAGCAATTTAAATCTTATTTCAGAGCGGTATTTTTATCTTTTATTTAACAACACTTAAGCATATATTTAAATTCAAATTCTACAAGCATTAATTTGGTGTCAAGTTTATTTTATACAACAGCACTTAAAACCAGCCCCTAACTAATCTTTAGTTAATTTTTTTTGGCTATACTTTTTTTTAATTTGCACAAAACTCGTTGGCAATCGCAGTGCCTTCGTGTTAAATGTGTTGGAAGTGGGCGGGTTTGGTGGGCGTGTTGCTTAGTTCTTTAATGCAGTTTCAGACACTCCACCGTGCACCAAGTTCTCTAAAGCCTCAAGTCTGGTTCCGTATGCCAAGCGTCTCGTGGAGGCGTTGTTGTTGTTGTGTTTTGTTGTTTTTTGTAGTTTTTTTTGTTGTTTTTGTGTTGCCAGCAGGCATGTCGCTTATTTCAAGGTCTTTTGCGTCGTGCCCCTGGCCAATTGCTTGGAAAATGTCAAATGGACAAGAAAAAAAAAATTGGCCACTTCAGATATAACTGATTTCTGGTTTTGTGTTTTGCATTTTTATTTTTTTATTTTCAACTATTTTCCCAAAAAAAAAACATTACATCAATATTTAAGTGCGAAAAATGTTGCGGACTAAGGTCAACCGCCGTTTGTTATGGCGGGTGTTGAGGTCACAATTATCAAAGCATAATAACGGTAGTAATAACAGTCAATTAAGTTAACAGTGCCACAGAATGCACCATCAACAATGAAATGAATCATATATTTTTATTCGCGTGACCTTTTCGCGCAGTTACCAAAAATATACAAATAAAAAATACTTAAATCTTTTGATGTTATTGTTGTAGTTGTTGTAGCCATGTTGCTGTTGTTGATGCCAAAAACTTTTTTCTGGTCGTTTTCTTTGCAGCTAAACGTGCACAGTTCAAAATGTGGCCAAATTAAATGTCGAAGGTTTTGCACGACTGTCTCGAGACTTCCCCACGGCCTGCAGCCAATTGACAAATACTATCCGTACCTACCTCAACTAACCTCGACACAATGTAAGTCTGGCTCGGGCTCTCGTCTTGGCTCTGGGCACGAAATTCGGTTGCCAAAGAAATCTTGGCCAGTCCAGTACAAAATTTAGGTCAAATTGTTGTCGCTTGACTTGCCGACGTCTTGAATTTTGACAAATTTTACTGATCTCTTTTAGCTGATTAGCGCAATGACCCTGATACATGTACACGTATCCAGCTACTAACCACAACAATTATGTACTAACTCTATTTAATGAGCAACATTTTTTGGTTGTTTGGTCTTTCATGTCCAAAAAAATGTATAATGTTCAATTTATATCGAGTAATAAATATGTGATTATCATAATGACGGTTTGTTCTTCCTCAAAAATCTTGTTAATAATCCACTTATAAGCCATAAAGTTGCAATTAATTGGCTAACAAAAAAAAGTAAGCTGCTCAAAATAACTAATCATTTTTCAACATAGTTTCACGATTGTGCACAGAAACATGTTCGGTATTTGAGACGGAAAAATCGCAAATCGATTGCAAAGTTCATAAAATGCGGCAAAAAATACAATAAAGGCAGCAAAAAAAAAAAAAAAATAAATATATATATATATATATATATATATATATAGTAAAAAATCGTAAACGATTGACAAATGCGAAGCATCTCAAAAGTAGAGCACATTCAACAAGCGATTGCTCACAAATTATAGACCTGCTGCATATGCGATTATATTAAAAGCAAAATTGCCAGAGTCATCGTTTAAATGGCAAATGACAAATGTTCGGTTGCAGCCAATAAATCGACGCTGTCTCGTTGAAACCCACATTTTTAACTCCTCTTATGTATGCAAACTTTGTCGAACTACTGTTTTAGCTTTACACAAAAAAAATAAATATATTTCATTTATAAAGTTATATGAGAATATGTAGAATGGAAGATCTAAAATGACATAAGAAAATTTAAGTTTGGCAATTTTATAATTATCTATATGTAGCATTTTAGCTATATATATATATATATATGTATATAAATATATATATTTTTTTATGTTATTAGTTCATGACCTTCAGTTATCTCTATAAAGTATGTAATCTGTCGATGCCATGGCAATGTCAAATATGGTTTATTATTTTCTTTATATGGTCACTTGACACTTAAAACAAAAAACCGTTTTAGTTCCAAACAGGTATCCATTTCTTTTGTTATATAATAAAACATTTAGATATAAAACCGCATTTTAACAATAGTGCATCATAAATTAGTAAACTATCAAAAAACTTGGCAAAGTTCTTAACAAACAGATAATTAAAGTGTTTAATATTTTTAGAATTAACTCCATAACATTAAATTTCTTGTCATTTTAAGCAAAAAAACAACTTTCTGCTAAGCTCTGTTCCATGTATCATTTGCATTTTAAATATTATGTTAAATAATTTGCCCACAAGAATTGCAGAATATTTGAATTTCTATGGGACAAACACTACTTAATTCAAACTAGAGAAATGCGATCTTTCATGACAATTTATATTGTTAGAATATAATAAAGAAACGAAAAAAAAAACTTTATTTTATGTTTATAGACTTCTTTGTCTTTAGAACTGGTTAACCTCAACCAGACGAATTAATTATAGATAATAAATGGCAGTTGACAACTTTTAATATTATTTGAGTTGGCTAATGGCCTGTTGATACTTTATGCAAATATTGTGCTCTGCATTTAGACACACATTATTGAATTTTAGCATAATCACACAGACGTCACTAAAATCTACATAAAAATAGCTGAAACATAAAAATCTGAAAATGGCGAAACGGCTAAAGAAAATAACATTAATCCTCGAAGTTTAAATGGCAAAATTAATAGCAATATAAAAAGTGATTTTAATTTAATTAAAATTAAAATTTAATTATTAGTGCACTAATAATTCGCAAACAAAATATATATAAATGTGACTTGATAGTAAATGCCACTAAACCAAACTACATTAGTTTGCCAATCATTAGAATATTTTAGCAAAATTTATTTTGCATAACCTGATTTACATAACTTATTGGGAAGTTTTGTTTTTAATAAACTAGAATGTTCATTAGATTAAAGCATTAGGTTTTTTTTCTTTCTTTTTTTATATTACGTTTACCATTTGGATGGCACGTGTACGAAAGTTAACTCACAAAAAAAAAAAAAAACAAATAAAAACAAAAAGTAGAAACTGCGGCTGAAGAAAATATATGAAGCACATAAACTTGAACTTGAAATTTAATGTTGGGCCTTAACCGCTATGTTTCCCTTCACTTTGCTTGATCATTGGACAATAGACAGATTGCTCTTTTCCCCTTCATAACTTCTTCTTAAATTTATTTTGATGATTTCAATAATGCTATTGGGGTCATCTACGCGATGCAGTGTTCTTTATGTGCGCTAAGTTTTGACCACAAAAGGCGCTTAACAAAAGGCAAAAAAAAAAAAAAAAAAAAACTATAAACAGATAAAGACCGCATTTAAGATAATTTAGTATAACTTTGTCTAATGATAATGATAATGCTTATGGCTGATGGGTAACCTTCGCCTTCAACTACATAGTACAATGCACAGATTTATAAAGATTCAAGATCTAATGGAAAACACCTTTAACTGATGGCTACTCATTGTTCACACGTTCCATTTACATAGCCATTGACCGATTAGACTCGCAAAAGTACCCAGAATTCTGTCAATATATTTATATATAGTTGTGTACATTATTTGTATATATATATTCATTGCACATTGAAATGTCAAATTACACATACAAGTCAAACATTCAATCAGTACACCTATAGTTGTATACAATTTAAAATTGCTTGGCTCTGCCGAAAATCTAAGATCAAAAGTTCAGTCACGAATCCAAACGAACCCACCAAACGTTGCATGTTTTTTCTTAAAATAAAAAAAAAAACACTGAAATTTACTCAAACTAAACTATTTTGCTGTTGAAAAATGTAATTGCACGCGCCAAATGAATTTCGTTTATAATGTAGATTTAGTGTTCTATTTTTTATAAAGATCGTATTTTTGTCTGTAGTTATTATTCTCTAAGTATTTCAGTCCGAATACTATAATCATTCTAGCATTCTACAAAGAAAGGATATAATGAAAATATTATAGTTAATTATATTATTAAAAGAGACTTGAGTAATTTGTATTGTTTCGTAAAATTTAAAAAATACCGGTATCTTTACACAACTAGAAGAATCTACGAAGTTTATCCGAAAGTCAAGCAATTAAATTGAGATGAATTGAAAAACAATTAAAATCAATTGCAAATTATTGAAATATATTTATAATCCTATTAAATTATTCAACACATCTAGAATAATCTACGAAGTTTATCCGAAAGTCGAGCAATTAAATTGAGATGAATTGAAAAACAATTAAAATTTATTAAAAATTATTGAAATATTTTTATATTCCAATTGAATTATTTAACACATCTTATCAGCTTGGCTTTCAAATCTTTGTACTATATTGTGACTCCAGTTGTCTACTAAGCACTTGGTACCCTTAAGCCATTAGCCGACAAGCCAACTGCCAAGCCAAGTCACACAGATTTGCACCAATACACGCAGAGCAGCTCACACGCATTGAGCGTATACACGGACAGTGTCCGTGTGAGGCGCACGTAGGCGCTGAAAGCTTTTTGCCGTACAGCATTTCCTTTTGCACAGAGAGAGAGACACACACGTATGGGCAAAGCAGAGAGCATGAGAAAAAGAGAGAGAGATCGAGGAAGAGCGAGCTTTTGATTTGAATGGATGGTGGCTGGTGGCTGGTGGCTGCGTGAAAGATTGACGTCGGCAGCAGCCGTTGCAGAAACTGTGGAGCAGCATCAAACGGCTTTTGACGGCATCGGCATATAAAAGCTTGCAATGTCTGTGCAAAATTATTCAGTTAACAGTTGCGGGTTGGTTGAGACATACACACCCCGACCAAGTTGTTGAGTGCGCCTGTCTAGAAGTTTAAATAAAGTGCAAAATGAAATCCATGGTATGTTGTGCATAAGCGTACTATAAAAATTCAATCATCCCAATAAAAAAAAAAAAAAAAAAAATGGAATCAAAGATGATCGCAGCTGCTACAAGTTCTTAAAGTGTCTGCATTATATCATCATTTATATACATATACTTATCACAATACAACATAACGGAAATTTTTGTGTTATTCAAGACTTGAATTATAATTTCGTGACGTTGTATTGGTATTTTTATAAATGTCAAATGTGTGCATAAAATTGCTTAAACGTTTTCAAATATTGCAGCTCAGCTAAATTACGTTAATGTTGAAGGCAGCTTAAAAATCGATTTTTTTATATTTATAAATAAGCAGAAAATATATTCAATACTTTCATGCGTTTCATAACATGTTTTCAAAAATTATCTTGCGTTCTCCTTTAGAACTTTAGTTTATAAATTCGAAATTCAATAAAAACTACATTTTTGGTAGATAGAAGTAGGCAATTAAAATTAAAAAAAAAAAACAAAAACAATAATATCCATTTATATACAAACAAATGCAAAATAAAAATTTCTCCATAAATTTCATCTTTTCAAAATATGCTATAAAAGTTATCCCATTGTCTAGAATTAGGCAAGCCAATAATAAAATACCACAATGAATTGCGATATATGCAGATAAGTTTTAGTTTTGAAATTGTTTTGATATATTTTTTTTTATTTATTATATTGCGCACTCACTTGCCATTTACCCAATTATTTATTTATCAATAAATTACGCATACGCAGCTACGCAAGTTCTTTCACATTACGCATGCGCCCCGTCGCACGTGACATGCCTGCAATTATGCTACCATTGAACTTGGCGTGCTGCCAACGCGAATGCGAGTACAGCTGGCAGATTGCATAATTGTCATATTTCAAATAATAATGAAGCGACTGGCGGAAGTGTTGCCAAGTTATATAACATTTGTAGTTGCGAGCGATCGATCGATCGATCGATCCACACGGCTAACCCACTTTAAACACTTTATTACATTTTGCATTTGCAGCTCGTTTTTGGCCTGTTGGCTATGTGCGTGTTGGCGGCCTGCGCCACCGAGGAGGCCCAGAAGGTGGATGTGGTGCCGGCTGTTGAAGCCAGCAGCTCGACATCTGAGAAGAAGCAGGGCAAGCGTGGAATTAACTATTCCGGCTACGGCTATGGTGGCTCCAGCTATGGTGCCTCCGGCCATGGTTTCTCCGGCCATGGTATCTCCTCCGGCCATGGCGCCGTTCTGGGCGGTGGAATCGTCGGCCAAGTTGGCCACATCGGTGTTGCCCAAGAGCTGCCTACACAGGTGCACACAAACACCGTGGTGAGGACCGTGCAGGTGCCCTACCAGGTGGAGCGTCGTGTGCCCTATCCCGTTGAGAAGACCGTCACCTATCCCGTCAAGGTTGGCGTGCCACAACCCTACCCCGTCGAGAAGATTGTCCAATACCCAGTGAAGGAGATCGTTAAGGTGCCCGTCCATGTGCCCCAGCCCTACCCTGTGGAGAAGGTCGTCCAGGTCCCTGTTAAGGTCCCCGTCGATCGTCCCTACACCGTTCATGTGCCCAAGCCCTACCCAGTCCCAGTCGAGAAGCCAGTGCCCTACACCGTTGAGAAGCGCGTCATCCAGAAGGTGCCCGTCCATGTGGACCGCCCCGTCCCCTATGAGGTGAAAGTGCCCGTCAATGTGCACGTTGAGAGCCATGTGCAGCCCGCCATTACCGTCACCCACAAGGTCACCCGCACCGAGGGTGCACCAATTATCAGCGCACCAGTTGTCGGTCATGGCGTCGCCTATGGCGGTCATGGCATCTCTGGTCATGGCATCTCTGGTCATGGCATCTCCGGTCATGGCATCTCTGGTGGTCATATCATCTCCGGTCATGGAATCTCCGGTCACGGAATCTCCGGTCATGGCATCTCTGGACCCGGTATCGCTATCGGTCATGGAATTTCCTCTGGCCATGGTATCTCGTACGGCTCCTCCGGACACGGCGGCTACCTCCACAAAAAGTAGATCAATTTAAACGCTAACGAGGGCCATCAGAAATTTGAAACGGGTGAAGGCGAAAAGGCGCATCAACATCACATGTCGAAATTTTCCAATTGCCACAAGAGAAAAAAAAAACAATCAAAAGGAATAACCCCAAATCCGAACCCGAACTCAAGCCAGCAACCCTCACCGTACGACTTACAATTAGTTTTAGTTTGTGATACCAGGCGAAATTCTTAGGAGGAAGCAACATTCGTTCAACGGGAAGATCATCAAATGCGGCATTTCGTAGAGTGGAAAACTCTGAAACTCTGAAAACTTGCCAGCACCCGCCAAAACCCTAGCCCCAAAAAGTCGCATTCGTTTGTCCTGCTTGAGTTGTGTTGTGTCACCCCGCCTCCTTTTATGTACAGTTCTTTCTAGACAAGAAAAACAAAAAAACTAAAAATCAGTTGCACCTTCGACTTTTTTCACGTCAATTTCTATTCTATGAAATTTTTGTACATATTTAATAATGTAAATAAAAAGAAATTTAAAAAAAAAAATCTAATATGTTTTTCAATAATTATATATATAAAAATTATTTATAGTTTTCTGTTATCTAAGTGGATTGTTAATTTTGAATGATCTAGATTTTTCAAAAAGTTTAATTTCATTATAAAATCAAAATGCGGAATTTTAGTTGATTTCGATATATTTTCAATTCGAATTTCGAGTATTAATATCACTAAGAACTGACTTTATTCTTTGCTTAGTGATAATAATAATTAAAGTTTGGCTAGGAATATTCCACTAAAGAACTAATTAAACATGTACAAACATGTTCAATTTTTAAATAAGTTGTAAACCAATAAAAAGCACAACAACATATATAATATTAATATGGTTTGTTGATAAAGCTCTAATGTCATTAATGTAACAAAACTTGAAGCTTTACTAAGTTTCAATTGTAGTTGCAACTGTACCACAAAGCATTATTTTCAGCTTTAAAATAATGTGCACAAAGTATGCTAGGCTTTTTTTACTCATATATTTAAAATATACTATTTATTTTCAAAAATCTTAGCCTAAGACTATGCCATGGTAAAAACTAGAAAAACATTTCAGAAATTGTGTAGCGTATTTTTATACTTTGATATCAAATACAGCAAAGTGAACGACGATAACTCACTCAAAAATGGGGATAAGATTAAAGAGCTGAACTGCTATTGTGCTCTGTACTGCTGTGACGGCTATGAGTAAAAGTCGAGTAGCACTCTTTGTGAGCAAGGGATGTGTTCATATTTGTCGATTAAGCAGCCCGAGTTGTGTAAATGTGAAAAAAAATCCTTATTCAGTGTGAGACTGGCTATATTAAAGGAAACTCTTAACTCTGTAAGCTAATTTGTGGGTTGTCCTGCACACATCAGCCGAATAAGATAAATGAGAGAGCCATGAAGTATACAAGCTGCCAGGCTGCCAATCCATCTGCTCGGGGGCCCAGCCAGAGCAGCGCAGCTGCATGCGTTCAGACGAATGGAAGTGCGATTTGGCCTATATAAAACTCCCCATTGTGAATACTCTGGCCCATTATTGCCAGACACATTGTCGGTAAACCTGCCACAGTATCGCTAAATGTGTGAAGGTCAGTGAGTCATGTGAGTGTCTGCCTGGTTTCAAAACGTTTTACGTTTACTATATTGGCCACATTTTCGTTGAAAGTTGGCTAAAGGACAAACACGCGTGCCACTTAAAACTGAAAATGCAAATCGAAAGAGCTTGTTTATTAAATTAAAACTTAGTACTTGTACGATTTACAAATATTGCCAACCTTTTGTTATTAGAAAGCTCAGTATGTGGTCATTTACTTTCAAATTAGTTTTTCACATTTACGAAAAGTAATAAATATATTTAAACACCACTTAAAATATAAGCAAGCATTTAAAAATTTTAGAAAATTTGTATCTTAATTCCTATTACTATCTTGTTATTTAAAAATATAATAAAGGTACAATTGGACAACTTATACGTGGACATGTTGACTCAGTCTGCAAGTGTTAGTAATTCGTTCTATCCATCTTAACAGCACACAAACTTTCTTCTGAATTTGCCAACAAGACACATAAAAACGTAGTAATTTAAAGGTAAAATATAAACAAGACGCACTTCTTGCAGCACACACACGGACATACATAACACTGGTTAACTTTCGCACATCAAAATGATCAAAATGTGGCGATCAAAATGAACGAGCGGATTGCGTACAAATTACGCAAGATTTAATGCAGTTGAGAGCATTAAAAGTAAAATAAAAAAAAAAATACACACACACATACAACGCCCAATGCAACATAAATAATTCCAATAACAAATGGTCTCCAAAAAAAAAAACTGAAAGAAAATAGTCAAGTTCGTTGCCTAAGTCTTTCGTTTTAGTGGGCAGCCGCGAGAACCAGTTGCCAATTGACCAACGCACAACATTGATCTTGTGCTAAACTAGCGGGAATCGAACCTAGTTGTTGTCGATTTGTGTGTGTGTGCTTGTGTGTGTGTGTGTGTGTGCTACTTATATTTTGGCATGTGGCAACGGAGAATGGTCTGACCCAAAAACAGAAACAAAAACACTGCAAACCAAAGTGAATGCAACAGCTGCGTCGCGCAGACGCAATCAATTAGCGCTATGCGATGACGTCGACGCTGGCGTTTGCGTTGCTGCCACATGTGGCGGTTGCGTCATGGCGCCAAGCAGACCGTCTAGCGGTAATTTACCAGCAATTTCTTTTGCACCAACTTTTTGGTTACAAAGAAATTTGCCAAATATGTTGCAATATGTATGTTGCCAATCCGCGAAAGCAAAGCGCCGAGACTAAGACAGCTTTGAGCTTGTTTTATTTTAGCCACATTTAAATATAGAGTTGAAGCTAATATGGCCAACAAGTATAGAAAATTATAAATGCAAATATAAAACATTTTAGACATTAATTATTACTTTTATCTAGGTAATATGAAAGATAAATAATGGCAATTTATTTGGAATGTTTCAGGTTTTCTTATCAATATATTTAAATAGTGATTTTTAGATTTTTTAATAACTTTTAGTTAATTTTATACTTTATAAACATGCCACTTACTTTATGGACTTGCTACTGCATTGAATTTAATTTTTCATGCTTGCTTGCAATATATTTATATATGAATTAACGTCCAGTTATTTGCCAATTTTAATGCATTTATATTGCAATTTTTTCTGCAGCAAGGAAGTGTTTAGTTTGTTTGTTGTACGCCCAATTTTCAGTTTTTTTCCAAATATCGTTGGGCAATTAATTTAATGGACGTCTGTTGCCGTAAATATTATTTTATTTACGTACAAACAATTTTTGAATAATGAGACAATTAACACACATTCTGAGTTGTTTTGCAATTTTCATTTGTTACCATGTCTCTCTCTCTCTCTTTAAAATCGGTGGTCGTTGTATGCTTCAAATATGTACCTGAAAATGTTTTACTCGGCACTGCTGCTTCTTGGGCAATAGCTTAATTATTTTATGTTTTATTTGTGCCTTTGTTAATTTACGAACATTTTAGTGCTGCCTAATTACAGTTCGCGCTATATTTTTCAGCAAGAGCGGGTTAATCGATAAGTTTTACTGAGGGTAATTACATTAATATTTATTATCAATATATTTAATTATATGCATAGATAATTCTATGTGAAAATACTAATAAGTATTTTATGTTGAAATTGGTAAATGCTTTTCTAGTTTGTAATCTAGATTTTATAATATTTCTATCCAAGATTTAGTTTATATTGCTACTTTTATTTTGAATAAGACTTGCCCTTAAGAAGTTAATATTATTATTTCGATTTTCAAATTTAAATTTACTTTTTCAACTTTCTTTAACTCTTCAAGCCGCTCTCGCTTCTGTAAAACCCATAGCAACTTCATCTACGCCTCAGTGCGGCTAAAAGCGGCAGCCAAAAACTAAAGAAACAACAAGAGAAAAAAACCGAAAACAAAGGCTACCAAATAGATTTACAAAATATGCAACTAAAGTCGACTTCATAGCATAATATGTATTCAATTTACGCAATTTACAATAATAGCAACAACAGAAACAGAAACATTGCTTGGCATTTGATTGCCAACTGTGTTTTTCGCTATTGTTGTAATTATGAGCTCAAAAGAAAAACCCCCAAAAAAACACTACTACAAACAGCTAAAAGAAACTTAAGTCCATATTTAAAAATAATTTGCTAGCAACTGAATAAAAGGAAATAAAACGAAATGAGGACATCGGGATTTAAAGTTTGGTAAATAAATCTTCCAGTTTATATGCAAATTACATGACGAGTAAGTCAATGGGTCAAGACACGCCCCCGGCAACCCGGAAAGCTGCTGCACACCTCGCTGCCCGCTGTCACAGTTGCAACTGCTGCACAGCTGCAGCTCGATCGCCAGAGGCGGAATTACTTATTATGATAATAAATTGTTTTTGACTGGTTTTTACCTGGCTCTTTTTCATATTTTTTTTTCCCCCCATTGGTTTGGTGTAAAATTTACATAGATCTGCAGTTGGCCTGAGACTGGCTATTAGATTAGGCCAATGGCCGAGAGCCAACAAACAGTCGACACTTCCTGACAGCTGAAGAGATCTGTTAGCCAAAACCATAACTTGATTAAGTGCATTCCCCTCTCGACGCTCCTTGCCGCATTGACTAATCAATTGAGCGCAGCGTTCAATGGCACGTGACAATTTGGCCATGTTAACAACAAATAAACGCACAATAAAAATGACTAAGTCATAAAATGTTAAAAGAGGCGCCACAAAAGTTCAAACGCTTTTGCCATTGACCTCTTTTTTCGAATGATCAGAGGAGAGGAGAGTTTGGCGGGGCGATTCAATTGCCGTTATTAACACTTTCAAATCAACGGCTTCTCGTACGTCAATGTCATGAAAAGGCAGCTGGTTGAAAGGGCCAAGATTGCAGTTTAAAATATACAATTTAGCTGCGCTACTTATTTTACTGACAGCTCTTTCTAAAGTCATTAATTTAAAAGGCAATTCATATTTAGAGTGGATCATCTGTTCAAAATTGAACAACTTTTAATAATAATTTGTAAATAAACGTTAAACATAAATTTATACATTTCGTATTAAACATTGAAAGCACAACAAATCACAATGATTACTGGGGGTTTGTCCTCATCTGCCATAAATAACATATGTTTAAATAAAAAATGAAAATGTTAAAATAAAAATTGTAGCATTTGCTCTAATAGTTTCGGAGATCCATCAGTTCTTATAATCAGCAATTCGAAACTAAATCAGAAATTTTAAAGCAATTAGCAACTGAAATTACACAACTTGTTTGTTCATTTTTATACATATTTTGACTACAGAGTTGATGTAAAAGTTAATTATTTGTATCCATTTTCCCATGACTTGGCAAAAAAGTGGCTCCAAAACTTACCAAGAGGTACTGTAACAGTTACTTAACCACTTTGTCAGACACTGAGCATTGTTAACAGGGGCAAATGCCTTCGATCGACCTTGACCAGCAATGCAATGAACCCACCATTAAAATATCGTGGAGACTACCGTTACAAGCCTGGGTGAACAGTGGAATAACAACAGATAATGTCACATAAAATGTCATAACTGTCTCTTTGGTTTTAGGTTTTAGCCTCGTCATACCCCATTTGCAAGATTATCTGCCAACAATTGGAACGAATTGGAAGTGGAATGTCAAATCACGTCAATGTCTAAAAAAAAAAACACAATAAACTCTTTCACAAATCACAAAAAGCGGCTGCTAACAAATGCAAATTTCGAATTGAAGACGCCTCCAAAACATGATTAATCGACAGCTGCTGCGCAGTTGGCACTTTTGTTGACATCGCAACTTATCAACAATTCCAATCTATACAAACCCAATCAAATTTATGTAAAGCTACATTTAACAACAATCTATATATAAATGAAGATATAAGACAAGGTCAGGTCGCCTGATGCTTTCAAAAATGAAAAACCTAAAAACTAAATAAATATTAATGTGCAATATGTTTACAATATGCAAATACAAATATATAAAAAAAAATGTATTTATATCTATATATATATATATATATACTTTACACTCGTGGTGTGTAATTAATTCAAGGAAGTGTGTAATTGTGTGTTGTTGGACTTAAGACAATGGCGCTTATGAGCACTCGCAGCTAGCTGTCTATCAAAAGCAATGCAACATACAAACAAACCGTTGGCGCCCCCATGCAAACTTATGACATAATCAGCTGGAACGTCTAATGGCAGCCTCCTGTTATTGCATTTCTTTCACACTAACTGTCTCTCTCTCTCTCTCTCACTCTCACTCTTGGCTGCTCACTCTTGCAGTTGCAAGCAAATCGAACAATATGTGGTCAAGACATGCAAGCAATGCGAATGAAACTAAATCGAAAGTTGCATGCAACAGAGCAACAGTAAAAACAAAAACTGCTGTGCCGATCGTAACAGCTGTGCCAGTCTCTCAGTTGCTCAGCTTTTCAGTCTCTCAGCCATACACACACACAAACACACACACACACACTGTGTGTGAGACCCATTGACATAATAACGAGGAAGGTAACCAAAGTAAGACTTGACTTCTGCTTCTTCAATTACAGCGACCCACAATATGAAATTGAAACATGTTGCCGCCAAAAAAAAAAACTTGTTGCCAGCGTCTCAGGTTACGGTTGTCGACCGCAACACAATCGACTCAAATGTGGCACAACAAATGTGATACAACACACAGCCAAAATGACCGAATGACACACTCCCTTTTTGTTGACAAACGCTTCCCCATTTTGTTGCTCTCCAGCTGTTTCATGTGGCTCGCCCAGCTCTCAGCTGGCGCTCCGCTTGTTTGTGTCTGGTCAAGTGAATGTACGGAAAGTAAAGGTACTGCAATTGGCAAAGACCATTCGGAATTGGTCTTTATGCTCAGTTGACCGGTGACATCGTGAGCTAATCCAAAAATATGTAATTTAAGGAGTGGAGAATCACGAAATAGTAAATTGAATATTAGTTTCAAATTGACCAACCTCTTAATGAAAAAATAATCTTTGAAAATTTTATCTGCTCAGTAAATGATTATATTAAATTTAGAGAACACTTTCCATTCTTTATAAATACTTTAACTTTTTTTAATATATTGAGAAACTACATAAATTGGCGTTTGAATTTTTAATATACTTTTTAAATGAACTAAAAATCATTCAATTTTTTATTTAGTAGTTCTTAGCCAATTAGAGCTGCATCAAAGATTCAACCAAGATTTTTATATTATATATAACAGAGATTTCAACTCAACCAACTGAATTGTGTCAACAGTATAAAATATTGGCATAGCATGCAAATATTAACAATTAACACACATTTTAAATATGATTTTGAAGTGTTGTGTGATGCGTCACATCTGATGCATTAAGGTATTATTCAATTAACCATAAAAATAAAATTGTTGTTTATTATTATTGTTGTTGTTGTTGTTGTTGTTAATGCTGCGAGTCAATGCTCGTCAAAAGCTTGAGAAACCACAACAAAAAACTGCAGTTGTCGGTAGTCGAATTGGGCAGCAAAATGGCACGCATCCATAGAGTTAGCATTGCTTCCACCTCGGACTGTCCCTCTGTGTCCAGTCCAACTATGATTGCAATTGCTGAATTTGGCGTCGCTTGCCACTTGGCTGCATTGAGTTCGCGCCTCCGAAATCCCAGCAAGCAGCCAAGCAACTAAAATCGACAACGCGACTAGCCACGATCAACCATTCACCATTCGCCGCATGTGTTATTTTTTTTTCTGTTGTTTTTATTTTTTTTTGTTGCTTTTTAAGTTAGTGCGATTATGATTATACTCTGCTATATACAATTGCTATTGATGTTGTTGTTGTTGTTGTTGTTGTGGCTGTTGTGGCTAGTCTTCGTGCTTGTCTGATTCGTCGGATTTAACGACGTCGTCGTCGTCGCCGTCGTCGTCGAAGTTGTTGTCTTGTCTTTGGCTGCAAGTTAGAGTATAAAAGTTGGAGCTGGCGCTGCAGAAGGCATCATTAAACCGTTAACCATCGAACAGTGTGCAGTGGTACGGCACGTGTGTAGAGAGTTGGGTTAAGATCGTCTGCTCCCCATTCAAAAAAATATATATTTAAAGAAAACCCCCATTCAAAGTAACCAATATCGATTGTGCGGCATAACATAAAAGCGGAACACAGTTCGACGGTTACCTAACCAATCCACAAGGATAATTTACGCCAGCAACATGAAGTTGATGGTATGTATTAAGGATCTTTCAGTGCAGTGTTGTGAAGTGTACACAAGAACTATCAAGTTAAATGAAAGCAAATTCAAAGTGAAAGAATATAATGCAAGAGGGACTCAAGCAAAATGCGCCTCAAGAATGACATCTTAAAACTGAACTATTCAGCATACGGCTCCGACTTCACCATTTTTCACATTTTAATTTTTGCAGCGTTCAGCGACATCTGTCGCGTTGGTGCTGCTGCTTGCCACAAGCTATGTGCAGGCTGGTGGCGATGAGAAGGTGAAGGCTGCCGAGAAGACAGCAGTTGAGCCGACGGAGAAAAAGGCCGTGGAGACAGCTGCTGCTGCTTCTGAAGATACCACAAAAACGAAGCGTGGACTGCATCACTATGAGGATTACCATCACCATCATGTGCCACACTTTCCCGTCCATGAGGAGAAGACACTGACGGTCATTAAGAAGGTGCCAGTGCCCGTGCCCGTTGAGAAAATTGTCCATGTGCCCGTGGAGAAGCACATTCATGTGCCCGTTAAAGTCAAGGTACTGAAACCCTATCCAGTGATCAAGCATGTGCCCTATGAGGTAAAGGAGATCGTCAAGGTGCCCTATGAAGTGCCACAGCCATATCCCGTCGAAAAGAAGATTCCCTATGCTGTTCATGTGCCCTATGATCGCCCAGTGCCCGTCAAGGTATAGAGTCTAGCTGCTCCTTGGATAACCCTTGTTAACCTCCAACATCCCTTTAGGTACATGTGCCCGCCCCTTATCCAGTTGAGAAGAAAGTCCATGTGCCCGTCAAGGTTCATGTGCCCGCACCCTATCCGGTCGAGAAAATTGTCCACTACAAGGTAGAGAAGCACGTGCATGTCGACAAGCCCTATCCCGTTGAGAAGATTGTGCACTATCCAGTGAAGGTGCCCGTCGAGAAGCCAGTGCCCCACTATGTGGATAAGCCAGTGCCCCACTATGTTGACAAGCCAGTGCCAGTGCCCGTAATCAAGAAGGTGCCCGTGCCCGTTCATGTGCCCTATGATCGTCCAGTGCCCGTCCACGTGGAGAAACCAGTGCCCTATGAGGTGAAAGTGCATGTGCCCGCCCCATACCCAGTGATCAAGGAAGTGCCGGTTAAGCATGAGAAAGAAGTGCCGTACCCTGTGAAGATCCCAGTGGAGAAGCCCGTCCATGTCCACATTGAGAAGCATGTGCCCGAGTATCATGAGAAGCACATCAGCTACAAGGAGCCAGAGTTTGTCCACAAGCACATCGAGGAGGAGCACCATCATCATCATTCTCACCACGAGCCCATCCATCATCATTCATCCTACTCGGCACCCATTGAGGAGCATCATGAACATGAGCATGAGGTGCAGCACGATTTTAACTATCATGATTACCACTCATATCACGGTTACTAAATTGGTGAAATGAATTTCTTTCTTACTCTTTCTTTGCAGCATTGATAAAAAAAAATCGGTTATGAACGGTAACGGTTATGAGTGGATAAATAGCTAAACCTAACATCACAAAAATTACAAAAAATAACAAAAAATACCATCACCTAGAAACATTGCAGCTCCAAAACATTTCCATATCATATCCAATTGCCAAACATTCCAATTACACTTTGCTATATCGAACGTGATAACGATTGAGATTCTGATATCAATTTATAATGTGACAAGACGAACTTACTTAGTTTTTACACACAACGAACTCTCTTTTAGCTTAAGCCATATAAAAACAAAAAAAAAAACAACATTAACAAAAAACAAGAAAACGTTGACGAAAATATCCCTTGAGAAATGTTATGAGAAATTATGAGATGATTAGACTAGACTTTAAGAACAAGATACAACACATTTGGAAGAATAAGACCCATGACAAGACCAATAATAATAACAAGAACAACAACTACAACAACAACAGTAATTAGCAACAACACATAAACAATATGAACACCTTCATCAGGATCAATTGGAATGTGTTGTTGGACTTGGACATGGCTCTCGCACTCCCTGGGTACATTTGACGTGGTTGGCTGCTGCTGTATTGTCCTCCAGCTGCGGCTACTCCTCCTTCTGCTCTGGTCCACCGACTTGTGCACCCGGTTCGGTTCAGTACGGTTCAATTAATGTGTTGAGATCTAATTTGCATTGTAAGCGTGTGATAAAGACTTCTGTTTAGTGTTTAAGTGTAGACTCTAAGGATAAGGAAGGCACTCCTGTTGGAGTCCCCAACAGTTGCCCATTTAAGTCAGTTTGTAAACGAACGTATTGTATTATTTTGTAATAATTTTTTGCTACCTAGTTTTTAATGCAACCAATCTATCTATAGTTTTGCTTATTGTAAAAAGCAGCTGAAACGGATTTATAAAAAGTACTTAATTTACCAAAAATATTTTTTTGTCTCTGTAAAAAAATAAATACAAACAACAAAAAACAAAAACAATGATAATGAAGCTGATGAATGTAAACAATAAAAATGAAAAAAATCAAGTGATCAAAACTAAAACCACAAATTTTACTTTTTATTTACTTTTAAATGAACTAATTTTTTTTTATTTTAAAGCATTTTACTTCGATTTCTGAATGAAAATAAATATATGCATATAGCAATAGAAAACTTTACAATAAAATATCATAAACATAATCCTTTAGCATTTACTCTCTTAAAAAAAAAACACTTTTCAGAATAATCAACTAAAGTTAATTAAGTGAAAATAAATACTACATAACTTTTAGCTATTTGCTTTATGAGGAGAAAAAGTAGTTCAAATTGTTCAAAAGTACTTTTATGAACTTGAATTTAAATTCTTTTGTAAAAGTTTTTTCCGTACCAGTTAAAAGTTTCCTCATTATCAGTTAGCTCCTTTCGAACTTAGTATTTGTACAGAACCAAAGGCAATAATTAAAGTTCAAACTTAACCCAACCCAATTGAATTTACTTTCCCACAATGGTTCACTCTGCAAGTGTCTGCAAGTATCTGCAAGACCACAAAGACACAATCTGCTCAAACTGAAAATAAATCAAGTTATTTCGTATAACCCATAAACGGTTTATCTAATTTTCAAAATGAGGTAAACATTGGCTCTCATTCATAATTGCATATGCAAAGTGTCTCTCGCCCACTGAGACTGAGGCTTGAAGGCAGGCAACATGTTTATTACATTTGCCACACTATGTTTTTATTATTACGTTTTCATGCCACAACCGCAACGGCAACAGCAAACAGCAACTGCAACAGCAACAGCAACAACAAAGACAACTTGCTGACGGCAGTCGCCTCCATTTCCTAGCGTTTATTTTGTGGTCTTGCATTACTTTTTATTAGCACCGCCGATTAGTGTGTGGTTCGTGTGGTTTACAGTGGTTATACCCTATGCACACAGCATGTCCAATAAAGAGTATTCTAAAGATTTATACATAGGCCAACAAGTCATGGGAAGTGAAGAAATAAATATAAAATTACAGCATGAAAATTCTTTACGAACTGTTTTAAAAGGTTTTCTAAAAAACGAGCGAAGACAAAGTAATTTGTGAATTACCTTTGTTTAAAATAAATAATATATATAATAATAAAAAATAAAATACATCTGAATTACTTGCTAAGTGATTACAGAGTATTTTCCAGTCATGCAATTGCAATTGCAATATTCAAGTTGTGGCTGCCTTCGCCAGCGGCTGGTCGGAGTCGACGGGGATTCAGATTAGGTTTCAATTTGCATTTCGGCTTCATTGAAGCCATGCTGCAATTTCAGTCCGTTAAGTGGGGCATAGATTTATCACGTTTTCCTTAGTCGGTTTGTAGGACATGTGCTCCTAACCGATATTTGAGACAAAAGCCGAGGCACAACCACATGCGCAGAGTGTGTTGTGAAATGAAATGAAAAGTGTTCAGAGCACTGGCTCTGTGACTATGGCTCTAACTTTGTTTTATTACCATATCTAGGCTAACTAACTCTGTTGTCTCTGGTGTCTAACCGATTTCTGGTAGCTGTTGTTGTTTATGTAACTGTAACTGCAACTGTAGCATTTGCACTTTATGGATTATGCAATAAATAATCAACACACAATGGCCTATCCAAAGCGGCCGAATAGAATGGCCAGCCATAAAATCAAACTAATGGGTTTTTTTTCTCCAGTAAGCTGTAATTAAAGTGAGGTATATAACAAAATTTAAATATACCTGTTTTATTCAATTATATCGAAGTAACTAACTTTATATTATTGACTATCTAAAATATATGTTTTTATGTAGCCATTTAGGAATATGCACTACACCTTGAAAGAATCTCAACGCTGTCAACACAAACCGCAAACTATTGTTAGCCAAAAAAAAAAAAACAAAAAAAAACCAATCTTATGCAACATGCTGCCAGTGGTTTTGTGGTTGTCATAAGTTGTAGCGCCTTGTCTTACATTTAAATAGGCTCACAATAAAAGACCAATAATAATAATAATACAAAAAACAAAGCAAAACAATGAACAATCGGTCAGCATGGTCAGCTCTAATGGGACAGTCATTGACACCAAACATTTTCTTGGACGGTGTTGATGGTGTTGGTGCCATGCATTGCTCCACATGTTGTTGTTTTTTTTTTTTTTTTTTTTTGAGACACGTCAAAATTTGCATTTCCATTTGTATTCGCCGGAAAAATGAGTTTTTTATTTTTATTGTTGTTTGCATTGGTTTAATGGGTCAGTTAGCCAGACAACCGGCCAGCATGTACATACATACATACATGCATACATATTTACATGCATTCATACATGCATACATACATACATATATTCATAGATATTTTCATGTATTTTGTACGTGTGGCTTTTCATAACAGTTTCTGTATGGGCTTATTTAAATGATGTCAGAGCCAAAGCTAAAGCAGCGACGAGCCGGTCTCCAGCTTTGGCAGCAGCCAAGTGGAAAGTGAATGCGGGAAATATCGTCGACATGCGAGTTTTTCTTTCTTCTCCACCCCGCAAACACACACACACACACATGTACATACACACATGCAATGTGTGCAAATGTATGGCTGTCTTTACTGGATTGGTCATTATGTGCAGTCAGTGGGCCAACTTTGTGGCCAGTTGGCGGATTGCTTCGGTTTCTTGGCGTACCGAATATTGCGACTCGTAATCGCCGTCAATTTGACGGGAAATATTCGAAATGTTTGTGTGCTTATAAATTGTAATCGAAATGAGTTAAATTAATAACATACTTTTATTTTCTTGATTTTTAATTGTTGCATATGCGTTATGTGGCTTATTAAATAAGAGAAACATTTTGTGCGGTAATACAAAATTCAGTCAGTCGTTGGCAAATAATAAAATTATATATGCGTAAGGAGATTACCAAAAAATGTTGTGGAAGAATGTTATATAGAGCAAATTTTTCAAAGATAAATTGCAAATGAGACAAGGGAAACAACTTAAATAAGCAATAAACTTTGATTTAAGTATATATAATATTTAAAATTTTCTTAGTAATTTTATCCAACAATAAACGAATGGATTTTGTCAACTAACAATTGAAAGATATCAAAATTAATAATAGAGAGAAAGTGATATATATAATAAATCAGCTCTGACAGAATCTGGGTCATATCAACAATAAAAAATTTTCAATTACATTTGATATATTACTTATAAAGTAATAATTTATGTCTTTGTGTTCTTGCTTTCATTAATGAATGATGTAACAATGGAAAATAAGGAAAGTACATAAGAACTTACAGATTTTAGATATATTACTTGAATTTATTTAAATCAAATAAAGAATTAAAAAGCATTTTATGTATTCATATATGCATAATACTTGGAAAGCTTGAAATGATATTTAAATAAGGCCTACCTCATGCTAGGTTTTATTCAAACTAAAGCAATATTTAAAGCAAAGTAATAGAAAATCAGTACTTACTTAACATAGGGTATATTTGCTGGAATATGATATTTAGCGCCCAAATCAAAGTCCTTCTCAGAGCGCAAAACTGGTGGTTTCATTCCCGAATACCTTTCACTGCAACAAACAATTAAGATTTATTAATTAAGTAGTTAAAAATCAAATTAAAGCCCATATTTACCGCAAATTCCAATAATGACAGTTCATAATTCGCTTATTAACATTGCCACTGAAGACGTCATAGCGCCAGTTGTCCAAAGACAAGGCGAAGGGCAGAAAAGCCACCTATCCCAAAGTATATTCAATATTCATGCATCCATTATTCATGGATTCACTCACCTTATCAATGGCCATGGTAAACAAATAGTTTATATCATAGCTGGACTCATCCAGTGATCTCTGAAGCAGTCCCAAAGTTTGCAAATGCTTTGGCGTGGATACAGATAGACCGATAGCATCGCCCACTGCCTGATGGAAGGCGGGATTGGCACCGTTCCGAAAGATCTTCGGATGGTGACGATACTGCAGAAAGTACTGAATATGCGCCATCTCATGATGGACGCTAATCAGACTGCGCTGATTGATGTCAGTGCAGATCTTCACACGGAAATCGTGACGATTGCAAAAGTCCCAGGCGGAGGGTTCGCAGAGCACTCGCCTGTCCAGCGGCTGCTCAAATACAGAATTCCTATAGAAATCCGGACCCACAGCCGACATATTGATGGAGGTAAAGAACTCCTCGGCCAGTTGAAACATTAGCAGCGGTGTATATCCTTGCTCCACCATGCGCGGCGTCACATCGATAAGCTTGCGACCCGGATACGGTATAATAATGTCCAATACATTCGACCAGGACTGTCCATACATGTTGCCCAATATGTGCGAAGGGATGGGCGCAATCCGATTAATCCGATCTGGTCCATAGTAGTCCCTCAGCTTGCGACGCACATAGGAATGCAGTCCTTCGTAGAGCGGACGTATCTGCTCCCAAACGTTATCCATATCCTGGCGAAAGTTGCCAGATTCGTAGGCCAAATACCAGTACTCCCCGCCATTGGTCACATCTGCAAAATAATTTACATTACTATATAATTATAAAATTAACAAAGAAATTTAATTTAAAATCTCCCCTTAAGTAAAATAAAATTATGCAGAGTTTAATTCAAGAATTTCAAAATATATAAATATATATAAAAAGGAAATGATAGATTTAATAATTTCAATATACATTTATTAGATTAAATTCCAATGTTATCAATCAATAAATTTGATTTTCATTAACAAAATTATATATATAATAAAAATGAATTTAGAGATTTTTGTATAGTTTACCTGCTACAAATGCGTTATCAACTTATACAATATTAAAAATATATATCTTTAAAGTTAACTTACTATTGACAGAGGCCACATCCTGCATCACATCAATCAACTGCTCATAGTTATCCCGCATGCCACGGCCCGCCTTGCGATGATACTCCACCCAGGTATGCTGCAGTTCATCCCAATCTCTGCTCTTGGCCATAATATCCTTCAGTTGTGGTATATAGTGCAGATCACATTGAAAAGGCTGCTGATAAGCGCAGATGCTGGCATCGTTGTACAGGAAAAGCATTTCGTTCAACAGGCGATTGTACTGTGAAGCAAAGTTATTGAAATAAGAGTTTTTTAATGGATTCCAAACCAACTTACCCTGTCCAAGACATCGATGGGCAGCGCATTAGGCCCAGCTTCAGATTGCAGCATTAACTGTCTATAAAGACGACGATCGAATATGAGATCCTTGTTAATCCTCTTTGACTGCTGTGCTGTTATCCGCTGATACTCCACATAGCGCTGCTGGGCATTCAGCTATAAGTGGAGGATTATAAAATAATTTATATGTTGGTCTCAACTAAGGATGACGTATTTTGAGAATAAAATCTATTAGGTTCTGCATGTGCCAACTATCTATCCAATTTCTATTACTTTAATGAGAATGCTTTCGGTATTAACTCTGCAACTCTGAAAATATTTGTTAGTTATTGTTGTGCAAAATTGATTAATCAGAATTTAATATTACTTGTTTTTTAAATGTTGAGATTAAGCATTTGAATAGTTGATACGTACCAACTTTTTTTTTAAAAACATTATGTATACATTTTTTATTTTACTAAAGCAATTGAATAGTTGAACTGAATTTTTACTAAACAGATGTATACATTTTTTATGTTACTAAAAAATTAATGTTTTAAACTAGTTTTTCATCCGATGTTTTTAGTATAGTGTATTTAGATTACATACAAAATAAAATCTTTTTCTAAATAAAAATCACATTTCTTAGTTTCAAATATTTTACGTTGAACAAAGTTTGGCCAAGAGCGTGGCTCAAAACTCTCAGACTGCAACAGTTTGACATTGGCGTGTTTGCCTGAGAACTCTACAAGGCGAACGACCTTGGCAGCAAGAGTATGTTGTGTATGTTGTTTGTGTGTGTGTGTGTGTGTGTATGTGAGTGTGTGTGTGAGTGTGTGTGTATGTTTGTGTTGCAAACGCTGTCATGCCAAGAAAATTGCCAACTTGCATACGCGTCAAACTGAGGCTGATGAGAATACTCCACACACACACTCACACACACACACACACATAGGCACCCACACACAGATATCGCGTGCTGCTCCAGCACAATTGCAATCAAATTACAATTACAATTAATGTTTATATAGTATAGTCTATCACTAAGTACTCACCGCTTCCGTCTGTGTAAAATCGTTGACGTTCGTCTCGAAGTTCCATTGAGCCGCCACATTTGCGGTGCACTCGAGCGAACCCTTCTGATCCGTTTCGACCAGCAGATTGCGCAGCTTCTCCAGCTCCTGCTGGTATCGACGATCCTGCTGAAAACGCTGCCGATCCACATACGCCTGATTCAGATTGAATCTATCCTGATTGTTTAGATAGGGATTCTCGAAACGATTCCGATTATTGTTCAATCCCACAAATTCCACATTCGGATTATTGTTGAAATTATATTGCGCGTTGGGGTTTTCATCCGCAAAGGGTCGATTGTTGGGCTGATCGTTAAAGTTGCCATAGTTGCGATCGGTGGTGGACGAAGTGGGTCCATAGTTGTGATTCGCATATCGATTATCTTGGCCACGATCGCGATTCACATCCGCACTGAAGGGTGAATCATCGGCACGATCTGTGAAATTCAATCGTGGCGTCGGATAGGCGTAACCCAATCGCATGCGTTCGTCATAGGTCTGACCGTACTGCAAATGAGAGATCATTAGATGCTGCCCCACAATTCACATGCCACAACTCGAGAACACACACCCTAAAATCATCTAAGCCATCATCGCTACTGCTGCCGGTATTGCCACTTCCACTTCTCCCACCATCTTCCGAATAGGGTGGTCCATAACGCAGGTTACGATCGCGATCGGCCTTCAGCTGGGAGGGGGTTGTTGCCACATTGGGCGTGTACCCATTGTAGAATATCTCTGGCTGTGGTGTGGGCAAATTTAATTGGGGATCAGCATAAGCCAGATTCCATATGGAAATGTATGTGATAATGATAAGACAATGCCACATATTCGTTTAGATCATGCAATCGGATCTATATATTTAACTGTCAAGGTCACAAGTAATTAACAATTTTAATTGTGGTTTTATGGCATAAACTTTAAAGTTAAGCACACAATTTAATAACGCAAGGGGGGGGGATTTTTCACGGGTCACGCGATGAATTTTATAGAAAGCCCAGTATTTGAAGAGCTTCAATATGTTTACTGATTTAGGCGGCAACTTCACTTTATATAAAAAAAAAAATTATAATCTACAAAATTGGTTCACTGATCACACGCAGGGAAAAGCGGCACTTGAAAGCATAACTATTTTTAAAGGCCCTCTAATTCAAATTCATGTTGTATTTGAAAGTAGATTTTATTTATTCTCTTTGAAATCTTTAAAATTCAGAGATTACCACATGCAGTATGCACTTTAAGGATAGATCATAGAATAATATAGGATCTTTTCTCTCCAGCAATTTTTTTTTAGTTATTCGCACGCTTTCGGATCACTTTCAGTTTTGAATTGTTGGAGAGCTCGTACACCCACGTAACGTCACGTAACGCGTCTAAAACTCTACTGAGTTGAGTGTAAGAATTTTTTTCGAAATTACTTTGTGACTATTTTTTGTTTTTGTTTGTGACTCGAAAATGAATTCAAATTTCAACGACGAGTCGCAGTTGCAGTCAGCGTCGCTGTCGCAGTCGCAGTCGATGGAACGCCCGATGTTTCTATATGTTGTGTGAGATAATCGCAATTAGCACTGAGCGTTGACGTCGCTGTTAACGACAACAATAACAACAAAAATCACCCATAAGCTTGGGAACAACAATGGGGCAAGTGTTTGCATGTGTGTGTGTGTATGTTTTGCATGCATTTTTGTAATTATAAGGGAGGGTGAGGGCATACTTACGACGTATGTCTGCGACTACTAATCAGTCAAGAAAAAGCTTTAACCGCATAATTATAATGACTGTGAGAAAGTCGCCGACAAAACCCCGAGTGAATACTCAGGTTATAAAATGAATGTGTCTCCGGCTCTGAGTGGAATTAGCTTCAGTCGTATAACACATAATATTAAATATATACTGGTCATATTGTGTTAAACGATGCGACATATATTTGTATATAAATTTTAGCCCAAAACACATATTTCTGTTTTACTTTTGCAAATGATGCAATGACAACAATGAGTATCGATACCTGCTCTGTAAATAAAATGCATTTATGTTAGCCTACTGTTTACAGATTCATGCTTAACATTCTTCTGTTGTTACCAAAAACACTATTTGACTAAGGATAACAGTCGGGCGCTTTGGATAACGTAACATATAACGTAAGCACAACGTAATTGTAAAGTAACGTAAAAATAGCTTAGATCAAATGTAAAATTACTTATAACTTTACGGTCACAGCGGTCGCTGTCGCGGTTGCTGGCGCTGCTGCTGTCGCTGTTGCTGTCGGCGTCGACGCCGGCATCAGCGTTTAATTGCGATGCAAAACATTCGCGTAGCAGCCGCATGTGGAATGTTTGTTGTTGTCACTTTTGACCTAGCCGCATGTGAAAATAAGGTTTTGACTCATAAGCAGCATCAAGTGAGCAAAAGTGTTTTGAGGGTGCAATTAATGAATGCATTGCACAGATTGTCGGGAATGATACGAGGCGAAGAGAGTTCTATCTAAAAAAGATGCCAATCAAAGGAGGGGCGCATGAGTAACTCACTCTCCAGACTGATTGATGCTTTGATTGCGACCCACTGGCATACAAAATAGAGGTAATCTGTTGATGTCTATATGATTCATGGTGTAATTAGTTCGGGATTGTGTTCCGCGACTCAAGTAGATGTCTCAGAAATGAGCTCATAAATAAGTGCGGTTTGCACCTGGAACAGTGCTAAAACCTTATTTTATTTTGGATTGCTGAAAGTCAAGGTTAAATACTATATAGTTGGTTTCTACACACTCATATATTATATATATTATATAAGTTCTAGTATCATTCAGACCACTCACTGCAAGCGTGGGAAAACAATCAGCATTATTTGTCTGTAGCAAATTGAGAATTGAGTTATGCATATGTATTAATAATCTTAAGTTGCAATTTTATTTCAACTATATGTTTACTTTTTTCTAATTAAGTGTTAGCTTTTCCATAATTATAGTCCCGCGCTGATAGGTATTTTTTTTGTTGTATATTTTAGTTGTATTTTAGAATCTTTCCGGCAATTCACTCAGTTAGTTCTAACACAAAACAAACGCTGCGCTTTATGCACAAATTAATTGTTTTTTGTTTATGTTCTTTTTTTTTTTGTTTAATTCTATATATAAAATTTGAAGTAACTTTCAAGTTAGTTTAGTCGAAGTTAAATGTTCAGAACAGACAAAACATTAGGTTAGAATGTCTAAGTATATTAAGCACTGACTAATAAAAATAAAATTGGTACGGAAAAGAATTGATATATTTAAAATAATAATGACAACTGCCAGTTTTTGAAATATTTATGATAAGTCTGAATTTTGCATGCTAGTCAGTAGAAGGTATAACTTATAGTCTAAAATAAAATATTAATTATTGGTTTTAGTTATTTTGTGTATTATTATTTTATATATTACTATTCCAAGAATGTGTTTAATTCTCTTCTTTAAATAATTTTCTTCGTATTTTAAACTATTTTATATTGCCTTTATACTGGTATTTTCAAATGATATTTTTTCATATATAAAATATATAAATATATAAAATAAAAAATAAATTTATAATACCAAAGACTGTTAAGTTGTGTCTGCAGGGGTTTTCATCATATCATTCAAAGTCTACTTATATAAATATTTACCGCATACTTTTGTGTGTTGGCCAAATTAAAGATCTTTTAGAGTATACATTTAGGCATAAGCCAAATCTATTGCCAACCCACTTCCAAACCATTCACACGATTTTGCACCGTCAGCCAATCCTGTAGAGGTTTAAAATAGGTCAAGAGTCCATCCAGACTAAGTTCATCCCTGCCCAGCAATTGTTGCAGCAGCTCTTTGTAGTGCACCGACGAACCCATAGCCATGATGCGACGCAGACTGACTCCAATCTCAGGCTGATCAGAAAGATCACATAGATCCAAGGGTTTGTCCACAGAGTCCGCCACAAACTGACCCGTGCTGTTGCAGAAGTGTAAATGGAGCTGGAACTGCAGAACGATGCTCAGGAATTGACTGTGAAAATAAAATGAATTTATATTTGTACAAAATGTTATTTGAATATTCACTCACCTGGTATACTGATCATCCACCTCCATGAGAAGCTTTGCAGGTACATCAAACTGCTCGTTGCTGCGTCTGCGTGGTGCAGTGGCTCCGGTGAACAGCTCCGTTAGTCGCCAGTAGGCTTCATTGTCGTCAGCATGGATGTGTCCGCTAAGCACCTCCACTCGATAGCGATCCAGAACATAGAAGACAGGCAACACGAAAATCACACGCAATCCCTGCAGATACAATCGATTGAGGCGAGCGGGCAAACGACTCCACGCCGTGCCCTGCACAAGTCCCAACTGGCGAAGGTAGCGGGGAGAGGCGGCGGCAAGAGCGAAACATTTGCCTAAAGCTTCCACAAAGTTAGGAAAGGGCTCCTCCCGCAAAAGCATCGGCTGCGCCGCGGCAGATCGAAAATAATGCATCTCAAACTGTGCCTCAAACATGCTGAAGAAACGCTCCTCATCATTTAGCGGACAGTAGCTAAAATTGGTTGTGGATTGCGTGTGGAAACGCCAGGCCTTGTGCCAGCAGTCATCCTCGTTGTGAGTAGCCACAGGTTGAGCATAGTTCCAAACAGAACTGAGAAAGGAAAGAGGAATAATTTTCTTTGACTTGTCGAATTTGAAATAACTCTGCAGATTTCTGATTCAGACATCATTTATTGACACACTTCTATTGGAGCTACACAATATATATAGTTTGGAATGGAGTAGAACCCAATTTTAATAATACGCGGAAAATTAAAAATTAAGTATTACTCCAACGATTCCAAAATGTAATATTTAGCTAATTTTTTTCCAATTTTCCAATTTTCTATTTAAATAATAAACGGTTTAACCAAAATTCTAGAAGCAGATATACATATTCGGATATATAGATATATATATATACATATTTGGACAGACAGAAAAGATGTACCTAACGCTTTTTCCACAAAACTCAATATTTTTGAAGGGAATTGGAATTTTTTCAAATATATGATTCACAGATAAAAAACTCTTGTTAATGTTAAACACTTACCTTTCCAATTGTGTTAGACCCAATCCTCGATAGTACTCGGCTACATTCCAGAATATACGCCGTGTGGTGCTCAAGCTACGTCGATGTAGTGCCTCGGTAATATTCGGCAAGCCACTCTCTGGTGAGGGTATATCCACAAACCAGGAGGCATTCGCACGCCTAAACGCATTGCCCAAAAGGACCTCGGCCAAATGTTGGGGATAGGGACGACCATGTGGCACTTGCCGCTCTCCATGCATCTTTCGCAGCGTACCCCTCACATGGGCATGGAATTGTAGAAAGAGCGGCTGCAGAGAGGACATCAATTTATTTAGCAAACTCATCGCTTGCTTTCCATTTAGCTCCAGCTGGCTGAACCAATAATCCGCCGGTTGATTAAATCCGTTTAGCTTTGCCGTCTTCTTGTACAGCTGCATAAAGCTGACAAAATGCTGACGTGTGGGCAGACCCGTGCAACGGCGCCACTCCAGCCAATAATATTCAATCTCCTCCAGATTTCGACTCTGCTGTACCACACTCTGCACATCGGGAATGAGTCTAAGGGTGCAGTTCTGTGGTTGCCTGTAGGCGCAGAGCTTCACATTGTGATAATTCCCACTCATGTTAGCTGCAAGCTGGCAGACTTGAACCACCTCATCAGACGAGAGTGCCTCATAGCCCATTTGGGGCATCCTCTGCAGTTGGCGTCGCTGCAGTGCATCGCCCGAACCCAATCTCTTAAGTTTGGCAACGCGGCTGCTGATGCTCTTCACATATTTCATTCGCTTCTCATTTGCAAGTTCAGCTTGGAGCAGTGCCATTAGATTATTGGGTCCATCAACCTCATTTTTGTATAGTGCTAACTGCTCCTGATCGTACAAAGTGGACAATTGCTGATTCACATCGCTTAAGAACGCAGCCAAGCTCGAATCAATCGTTGGATTAGCTTGGGATAAGGTCACGCAAAGCTATAAATATTTATATATATATTTATTATGTGAGAGAAAACCAAGTAAATAACTGATAACTGAGGCTGATAATGGCAAGCCAGAAATAAATTTCAATCGTTGACAAGCTTTGCTGATTTCGACTAAGAGAAAGTGAAAACAGATTAAATTTAAATTGAGTCATCAAACTATTTTAGTTTAATCTCTAACTGGACTTAGACACATTCAACCCGCCCTAGTTCCAAATTTACTTACTAAGATTAAAACGCCTTTAATCATCGTCAAACTTTCTTTAATTTGGCTTTTTTTTTTAATATTCACAACACGTTTTCCAAACTGAGCTGTTGACCAAATTTGGTTCTGCGCTGGAGCAGCTCTTGAAGGCAACTGGCTTAACTGGCCAAATGCTCATGGTCAAACATTGGGGTATCGACCAAAATTTGTAATTATAATGCGCTCCACTTAGCCCAAGTAAACAGAAAAAAAGCAACGGGTTTTGATTTTTAAATAGTTTTTAATACTTTTTGCGACATATGAAAAACTCTTGAAGATTTGGCAAAATCTTTTTGTTTGAGCAAATAATTTGAGAAACTCCTTAAGAAGACACGCATTCTGTAAAATAATTACAATATAATTAAGACTGGCTTGAGAAATTCAAAGATTTTAAATACTTACTATCAGACGGTGTCCAGCCAATGTGCACCTTGTTCTTAATGTTCTCCGCCTCCAGCCAGACGCGGAGGGGCTCAAAGTATTCGGCTATAGCCTTGCCGGTCATGATCCGCTCTCCATTGAAGGCTTGCAGTGCATCGGGCCAAGGCTTGGAGGCACCCAGCGAAAGCATGTTGCTGTTGGAAAAAAAGTCGGTTAACCGATTTGTTTAGAGTTAGCCTGGTTTATAATACTCACTGGAAAGCAGCGCCAGCAGCTGCGCTACCATAGATATCGCAATTGTCCAAACGCAGCTCCGGATTCTTGGGATCATACTGACCAGCCTTGATGCAAGCAGACTTGTAGAATTGGAATTGTATGATGAACGAGACCAGATACCTATCCAAAAAAAAAAAAAATATAATTTAAATAGGATTATTTTTAAACACATAATACTACAAAAAAAAATATACATTTAAAATAAATTATAAATAATTAAATTGCGAAGAGACTATTTTAATTTCAACTCAGTTATTTTGAATAAAAGAAAGGATTAAAGAAACTAAATATATTAATTGCATTTTAAATTAAAACTTTTAAGAAAGATCTCAAAAAAAGTAAGTATTAAGTAATTTGATTATAATTCAATTATTTTTTACTTCAGAATAATCACTTACCTGGCATACTCCACATCCGCTGACACGTGATACTTGGCAGGGGCATCAAAGTCCTTTTCGGTGCGCACTACTGGCGGCTCAATGCCAGAGTAATCCTCGCGCAGCTTCCAGAAGGCACAGTTCCAGTTGGCCTTGTCCACCTCGCCGCGGAACAGAGCCCAACGGTACTTGTCCATCGTGAAAGCAAACGGCAAGAAAACAATCTTATCCAGTGCCGTCAAGAAGAGCTGATTAATGCGTGCCTCCTCGTCAAGCACAAAGTTCTTGAGCAGACCGATCTTTTCCAGATGCTTGGGCGTCGACACCGACAGCGAGAGAACATCACCGACAGCCTCATGGAAACCGGGATTGGCACCAGTGCGATAGACAAATGGCAAGTGCTGGTACTGGAGGAAGTATTGGATATGGCCCAGCTCATGATGCACTGTGAAGAGCTGGCTCTGGGTCACCGTGGTGCACTGCTTGATGCGCACATCATCCTGCAGATAGAAATCCCAAGCGCTAGCATGACAGATCAAATCACGGCCATCGGTGGGCTTCTCAATTATAGATTTCTCCCAGAAGGTTCTGTAAGAGTAGGAAATAAAATGAGCAAAGAGTTGCCCGTAAAATAATTTGACATACTTTGGCAACTTGGTCAGATTCATGGAGGTGAAGAAGTCATCGCCCATCTGGAACATCTTGAGTGGTGTGTAGCCCTGCCTGACCATCTCGGCGGAGACATCCACCAGCGGCTTGTCCGGGAACGGTGACACAATATCGGCAATCTCGGACCACTGCTGTGCCCACATGTTGCCCAACAGATGCATGGGCAGCGGACCCTTCTCGGACACGACCTTATCGCCATAGTGTTGCCTCAGACGATGACGCACATAACCATGGACTTGCTCATAGAGAGGACGAATTTCGGTAAAGATATCCTCCAGCTGCTTCTCGAATGTTTCGTCCTCGTACTCATCCAGCCAGACCTCGGCGCCAGACGTGAAATCTATTAGGGATAAAACCAGACAAGAGATTAGTTTGATTAGATTTTAGAAATTATGACTTGTGATAAGATAAGATCTGGGTTTTTTTTTTTAGTTGTTGAGGGCCAAAAAACTAAACTAAACTATAAAATTAAAAAAGAATTAGTGTGGAGCATGAAAGCAAAACTGTACCAAAGATGAAGGATTGGTTAAGATAGAATATATAAAAAACAAGAATATTGGAGAAATGGATAGTGAAAGATTCAAGTTGGATTAAGAATCTATATAAAATATCTAGTTAGAAATATTTTACTACCAAAAAAAAAATGATAATTCCCACTTACTATTCAGTTTAGCTGCTTTTGTATTGAGTTCAATGTAGCGCTCGAATTGGGGTCTCACAGCTGTTCCGGCCTTTTCGTAGAACTGTGTCCAGTAGTATTTGAGCTCCTCGGGATCCCGACTCGTCGTAATAACCTTTTCGATTTCGGGCTCGAGTGCCAGATCGCACTTTGTGTTGTCCTTGTAGTCGCATACCTTGACCTTGGCAAAGTTCGATTCCATGGCGGACATTGTCTCCAGGAACTGGGCATAGTCGGCCTCACTGAGTGCGGCATAGCCGAGCTTGGAGAGAGACCTGAACTGACGCTTCAGATCGGCGTTTTCATAGCTGCGCCAATTGAATTTCTGGATTTCGACGGACACCTCCTTCATGAACTTGGCCAGTTCGGCGGATACCTCGTTCTTCTTCTTCTCGGTCTCGTCATTGATATTGGAGCCATAAGCCCAGGAGGCCTCTGTTTCGATATTGAAGCGTCTCGCCTGCTCCTTGTTCAGATTCTCCAGATACTCTTTCGCCTGGATCTCCTCCTTAACCAAGGCTTGTGATAGCTGAATCGCTAGCGTAGCCAACAGGGCTACCAATAGCAGCTTCATATTTCCAAAATGCTCTGCTAAAAGTAGAAAGCAAACATTTAATTCGAATTTAGATCAGGCCATTAATTTACTGAGTTAAATTGAGGGAACACACACGGCTGACGCTGATCGTGTATCTATATTCTGTCTACCAGAGAGAGGTCTCAGCTTAATTGATTAAGATGACCCTGTCTGTGGTCAGTCAATATATACAAATGTAAGTATATATATATATATAATTATATTTAAAAAATAACATTGTTTTACTTTGTTGTACAATCCATTAACCACAATCTAAAGTCGAATTGAGCAGTAATTGAATTGCACGATTATTTGGTTTTTTTTTTCTTTCCTGAATAATACTTGACTATTCGTCGATAAGCAGCAAGTCAATTTTAGGCGATAAGATTTACTCAGTGATATATAATAAGCAGTTCTATATGCATATCATTTTTAATTATATAATTATATATAAGGCGCGCATTACCAAGCCTCAATGATTTGAAAACAAATACTGGTATTTAGAACATCAATTATATATAAAATCTTAAGTTTTTTTTATTAAAACCAGATATTAATTTTTGAGTGTCTTCAAAGTTACCTAAACAACATTTATTTGTTGATTTAATTACCAAGTACAGAATATGACAGGTTTATTTTTTATTTTTAGTACATAAAATCGAAATTTAAATTTAAGTTAACATTTACCTTGTTATTTGTAGTTATTTTAAAAATTTGCAACTGTCATTTAAATGTCAAGTGAATTATAATTAATAATTTAAACGACAAAAGCAATAATTATAAAATTGTAAAACAAAAACATAAGCTAAGTTAATTTAACCAAGAGCCAATTAACAATTTCAAGTTATTTTCATAATTGATCTGAACAGTCTAGAAAATTTCAAATGTTTACACATTTTTGAAATGGTAGATAAAAACAGTTTCAGGTAGTCGAACGTGGACAGCAAATGTTAGCTGAGCACTTAAGTGGATTATAGGCAAACATAAAGATCTGTATCTATACATTATAGCAATAAATAAGTGCTGATAAACTGAACTAACAAATACCGGCTATACTTCTTCGAACTATATAACACATATATAGTTTTACCACGATGATTTTCATGAATTGAAATGTAGTCAAAATGTTGATTAGATTTGTAATCGGATTAAATTTAAACATGAATGCAAATATGTATATTTATATTAACGTATAAACCACCAATTTATAAATTTATAGATATTTATTTATATTTAATTGGTTGAATTTACTCCTATATACATAAAAATATGTTTTTGAATTAAATTATTTAATTACCAATTTAAAAATTCAGGTCAAATTAACAATGGTCAATTACGAATTCAAATTAATTCTTTAGTGTTAACAATAAATAAAAACTCACGTATAATTTATGGGCCGATTACAGAGTTGATCGAACCGAAGCGAACTTGAGCGCTTCGCACGCAACTTAAAACTGAAAATGTTTAAATGACAGCGAGTCACATTTATAGCAGAGATACTGAGCGACAGCGATACGTGAGCGGCGCTGCTAATCGCTGCTTCGCTTTGACGCAGTCGCAGTCGCCGACGCAACGAGAGTCACCCAACTATAAAGAAATATACCTGATCAATATTTACTACCGATGCGCGCAGGCTGAAATATCTACCTGAGACGGAGCTAAGTTGTCTTCAGTCTGCTCATTAATATGCCTGACACACTTCTCTTCTGAAAGGTGATAAGTTCTTAGCAAATAAATATGTATTTAAATTCGCTTCTCTTTGGTCAAACCGAAACCGAAACCGAAGACAATTTTAAGTAGTATCTACAGCATATTTTTATTTAACATGCTCATCGTATGTTATAATTAAAACTCGCATTATAACTAAATTTTGTAAAAACGTAAATTAAATGTAATTTTTAACGTTCTTCAGACATTTCAAATAACGCGCTCCTCACACTCAATTACCTGCAGCTTTGCTGCTGCTGTATTTATATCGATATTTATTAATCGAACAATCGCACGCTAAAGATACTATCACGCATAATGAATTGCAAATAAATATAAACAAAAGTATTATTCGTGGTCTATTAGTATGTGTTAAATACTAAAAATCGATAACACGAAGAGCTTGCCTTGGCCTTAATGTAAATTTTACTCACACAACATATACTGACAAAACACAAAGTTGTCATACGGACTAATTGTGAACTAGCTTGTGAACATAGTCGTACCGCATGATTTGCGCTGTCTGAACGTGTCAACTCCACTTTGTTGTTAACAAAGAAGGGAAAAGCAACGCAAAACGTGAACAGTGCAAAGATAAAACAATATAAAAATTGATAAAGGTAACTAAAATTTAAACTTCTGCAAAAAACCAATAATTTGTGTGGAATTAAAGCCAAAAAAATTGCTGTGAAAGTGCTAAAATAGATTTCGCAAGCTGCATAAGAAAATGAAATCTCTTCGATGCGCGTAGAAAATACCAGAGCAGCAGACGCAGTCGCAGCGCAGCAGCAGCAACCAGTCGCAATTTAATTGATTATTCAATACGCCGTAATACATACATACATACGTTGGTGTGAGTGTGAAGGCGCGTTGTCATTATTTTAGCAACAAAAACATCATAAAAATCTGATGAAATTTATTTGTGCAAACAAAATTCGTCAGCATATAAAAAAAACCCACTATTTGCATAGAATCAGCTGCTTAATTTTGAAACTTGTTGCTTCACTTTTTTTTCATTCTGGGCGCTAAATTGTTTTTCTTTTCTTTTGTGTGTATAACAATTTCAGTATCTCCAACTTTGACCATGGAGTCAAAACTTAGTTCCGGCGGCTCAAACGCATCCAGCGAATGCGCCGTCGATGCTAGCAGCGGCAGGGGCGGATTTAGCAACAAGAATCGCTATTGTAATCTAGAAGCGTCGCTCTGCGGCAGCAGCATCATCACCAACAACAAATGCATGATGCAGCCAAATAACGGCAACGCGCTCAGCGCCGATGTGAAGGACTTGTATCGGTAAGTTATTATTCATAATTAAATATATATTAATATGTAATTAACTAAGTTTTGTTTCTCAATTCTTTAGCACCTTGTACACAGTTTCCAAGCAGCTCGACGATGCCAAGCGCAATGTACAAAATATTGGTCAACTGTTTCAACATGATATCGAGGAGAAACGCGCGAATCTTGTACAGCTGTGTAAACAGATAATATTCAAGGTAACTTACCAAATTGTCATTGACATGCGCAAAAATACGAGAGCCTTAAAAATATGTATATATAATTGCATATTAAGTATTTGTTTTGTTCGTATTTAACGCTGAAAATAATTTATGTAGGAAACGTATAAGCCCAATATTAAATATTAAGAGAAAACCAAATATAAACATATCCTGAGCAATAGCTCATATTTAATAAACAGAATTATTTTCGCTATTTATGATTTGTGATAACAAATAACAGTAGTCATTCTAGATAAGCACGCACATAAAGAAAAACCCCATTTATCAACACAAAATTTGGTAATAAAATTTTATTCGCATTTGCTTGCAGGACTATCAATCCGTGGGCAAGAAAGTGCGCGAGGTGATGTGGCGTCGCGGATATTACGAGTTCATTGCCTATGTGAAGAAGAATGTGCACAAGCAAACGGGCAACGATGTGGAATATCTGCAGAAGCTGGAGCGCTTCCTCTGCGCTGGCATCTTCAACTATAAACGCCTGTCGTCCAAAATGGAGGAGATCTACGATCTGGACTTGAAATACCTAATTGATTTCTCAATTATAAGCGAGGGCTATATCAGTGACTGTATGAGTGACATGAGCGGCAACAAGGAGATGGAACCGTCCCAGGCCGCTGTGGACAAGAGTCTGGAGGCCGTATCCTTCGCTCTGGACACAATACACTCGTCTCTGTTGAGTTTGGGCGATTTGCATCGCTATTTTTTGGACTTTCGCATTGACAGCCGGTTGAGTTTGAGCATCAGCAAGGAGCAGGTGGCCAAGTATTATTTGGAGGCATTCAAACTAAATCCATCGATTGGCATGGCTCAAAATCAGCTGGGCACACTCTACTATGGCCAGAACTATGATCTGGACTCCACCTATCATTATGTCTATTCGCTAGTGTGCATCATTCCGTTCGAGCTGAGCGAAAACAATTTGAATAAACTGTTTGCCAAGCACACGGAGTATCTGGAGCAAATGGATCCCGCTAAGCTCGAATTTCATATTGAGGATTTCTATGCACGTTTCTATCTAGTCGTGGACATATTTTTCTTTGACAAGGAGGTGCCGGATTTCAATTCGCTGTGCCACTGCGTGCTCATCGATTTGCGCAAGATTCTCTGCGCACAGCAATTCCGGATGCCAGAGCCATGCATCTTTAAGATCATCTCCATACTGTTCTTCTGCCTGTCCAAGCTCAAGATGATTAACTCCCCCAAGGTGTACTCGCTGCACGCCTTTCTTGTGGCCGCCTGCTCGGATCTGATGGACGCCTGCATTGTCAACATCGAGCAAACAATTTTGGCACGCGCTGCGGACAACGAAGAGTTTCAGCTGGAGTACGAGCAGCGTTTCCAGGAGTTTGACACCTCGGTGCGCAAGTCACGCAATGAATACAAGAACTGGCTGGCCGCCGTTGGCAAATGCGAGCGCAAGGATAAAAAACTAATGGCGCGTCCGCATTCGCTGAAGGATTGCAGCTCCGATTCGCGCGACTCACAGCACTCTGTGGAAGATGGCTGTGTGAAGACACAGGAGACAGCCGACAATGATAAACTGGGCGTCGCCGAGCCCATCTCGACACGCTCCAGCGACGAGGCCAAGGAGAGCGATCTGAAGACACCGCTCTCCTGCAAGAGCAAGCGACGTGGCATGCGTCTGCGTCGACGTCGTCGCAAAATCGCCCAATCGGACGACAGCAGCTGCTATGACAGCGAGAGCGAGATGGACACCGACTTCTACACCGACGAGGAGGACTACACCGATCTGAGCTCCAATTTCGACACCGATTTCAGTGACATCGATGCTGCCGAGCCCGACGAGGCAACAAACGGTGAGTAATATAAATAATAACAATAATTATAATAGGAACTTAATGGAAACAGTTCAGTTGTCTGGCTAATACGGGTCAGTTCACCTATCTTACAGCTAAGAATAGACAACTTTAAAATAATATATCATTGATACTTCATTTTCTAAAGTCAAAGAAATTCCTTTTCCAGCTGACTATCCCAAAAATGAGCGCATCGTGCGTCAGCAAGCCGGCGCCATTGTCGCGGACAGCGTTGATGTGGTCATTGAGGAGGAACGTCTAGTTTATCCCGACGAGGTTGAGCGTCGTCCCAATTCGCAGGAGGTCGACTCGGAGGAGCTATTGCGCAGCTTTGAGGTGTTGCAACTGAACTTTAAGAGTGCCGAAGATCCAAAGGCAGCTGTTGAGTTGCCAAATAGATACCCAATTTTCGATAACGAAGTGGTGCCGCCTGTCAGCATTTCGGAGCCGCCCAAGAAGCTCATCTATCGCAACAAGTACACAAAGATAAATCCAAATATAATTATTGATTGTTTGCACAATGATCCCACCATACGCGCCATAAAGATGCTGTTCGACTGGCTGCGTATCAATCCAGAGATATTGATCGGGTGCTATCACTCCAATCCCGAGTTTGTGCACAAGATCATGAAGCTGCTCAACTATTGCAACATTGATGTATTCACACGTAAAATATACTTTGAGCGCGAACTGCTGACCACCAGCAATGTGCGGGAGGCACTTGTCGAGCTCTTCGATGTGCGCGCCAATGTGCCGTTGACCGAGGACTTTGCCTTTAAGAACTTCGACATCTTCCAGAGCACACAGATCACGCTCGACTGGGAGACGACCATCAGGGAGCGTGTCACACAACAGGAGGAGTCAATTTTGCGCATCCTAAAAATGGTTGATTTCGGTTTCTTCATCTGCAAGCAGAAAAAGTTCAACTTTCGCTTTTGTGTGAGGACGCGTCGCTTCATCGAGAGCCAGAAGAAGAAGCGCGAGGAGAAAAAGGGTGGAGGAACGCGTCGCCGCGAAAGACGCACTGCACCAAAGACGACACGGAAGCGGAATGAGGGACGCACACGTCGCTATTCGGATCGCAAAAATGGCATCGTTCGCAAGAGCTACACCAGCAACGAGGAGAAGGACACCGTCGAGGAGTGCCGCAAGTTGCCGCGCAAGGGTTACCTACGCAATCGCAATGCCGAGAAGGCAGCCGCTGTGATTGCCAGCGCCACAGGCACCTCGGTGGCCGGCTGCACATCAGCCTCTGCCTCGACCACCACGAACAGCGTCATTGAGAAACTTAATCTGCAGTCGAGCAGCGGTGCCGATGAGGAACGCTCCGAAGCTATGACTAAGAAATGTGAGATAATGGGCAAACTCTGGCTGCAGAACGAGGTGGAGACTCTCGAGGAGGAGCTGCGCGACGGTCCCACCCATTTCGTCATGTCGCCGTTTGTTGTCGTCGATTCCAAGGCTCTAACCGAATACAATGGCATTATCAAGTCGCTGGTGAGAACCAAGAAATGCATCATTCTCATCCCAAATGCTGGTAAGTCTCTGAAGTCATCTTCAATCACACCATTTCCATTAACTAATCTTGCGCCTTCCCTTAGTGCTCAACGAGCTGGATGAGCTGAAGAAGCGGAGCGAGAATGTGCGTCATGTCATCCGCTGGCTGGAACAGGAGTTCAAACATGGCAATCGCCATCTGCGCGCTCAGCGCGACAATGAAAGTCAACCATTGTCGCTGATCAAGATTTCACGCAAAATGGGTAAGCTAAAAAGAATACATGTTTATCATTTGGAAAAGCAAACGATTTTTTGAAATTTTCTAAACAATTAGTTAAATATGCAACCACAAATTTAAATTTTAATAGATACTTTGACTCCTTTCATGTTATCATAAATATTTATTTATTTGCTTTTCTAGATTTTATGCACTGTGTGAAAATTACATTTTTTACTTATTTGCTATATGTTTTTTGCAGATCGCGATGCATCGGTGTTTTTGCAAATTGCACAATTCTGCAATCATTTGGTGGCCAATCACGCCGATCCGAATGTGAGTGAGCTGCAAAAGAATGTGGTCACGTATTTGTCCGGGGATAATATGCACGAGAAGAACCGTCAGCAGAATAATTTTAGTTACACCGGCATATTGGATTCGATACCGGTGCGCTATGCCCAAATTCAGAGCTTCTATGCCAAGTTCAAGGCAAACAAAAAATGAGTGACCCAGAGCGGACGCAAGGTGGCAAATGCAAGGCGACTGCAGATGCAATATATATGCAAGGATATGCAAGCGTGTGTTCTCTGTACAACCACAAAAAAAAACGACATGGAGTTCCAAGTTAACGAAGTTTCTCTCAGACGAGGCCGGCGGGCAGCGGCAACCAAACCAAACCAAACAGCGATCGCTGCAGCGGCACATTGTTGTTGTTGCTGTTGTTGTTGTTGTTTGCTTGCTTGCTTGCTAAGCTTGTTTGTTTTTTGTCGTCGTTGTGGTTACAAAACCATATTTAAAGCAAAAGCGAAAACTGAAAACAACAATCAAATCAGATACAGCATCAGCAACAACAACTGCTGCAACACATTGTACAATGGGGGACAGGCTCATGCGGCAGAATGGCGTGGAATTTGCGTGTTGTGTTAGAAAAAAACAAAACCAAACAAAACAAAAAATGATAAAACAAATTCAAAAATCAAACAAAACAAAAAATCGTTCACTTTCAACTCAAATGGCAGCAACGAAGACGACTCTTCGCTAACGTACAAACGGACAAATGGCTAACGGAAACTTAACAAACAAAAAAAACCAATTGATGAAAAATCAATCAAAAATAACACAAAAAAAAAAAAAACTAAAACAAATGAAATTGTTCATGATTTAACATTCATTTACATAACATTTCACACCCTCATCAGTGTTTGGCATAAAACTTAAATGTTTTTACAATCTCTTCGAACCGGAGCCCGATTCAAGCACGGCGCTTGGTAAGAATTCATCCTTTATTTAGGCGCGACTAATGTAGCTAATTGGTAGAGCGCTGCCTTTCCTCACCTCTCGCCTCCAGCACCACATGACCATTTCGTTTGCCTCACACAACATAACCAATAACCGCAATACTGGAAAGTATTTTCTATGTGGAATACGGCGTATTTGAATCATTGGTCATTCTGCGCCTTTTCATATTCTTGTGAATTTTTCTCTCCTTTAACAATTTCCGTCGGAATATTCAATTTTCGTCCATACTTATCTAAACAATTTACAAAACTAAATAACACATAAATAACCATTAATATTTAAATCGATAGCCACATAAATTAAAATGTCGGACAAGTGCGTGTAATATTCTATTCTAGAAAAGAAATAGAAACTAATAGATCTATTACATACAGGTAAACAATTCATTATATTCTACAAATTTTAAAACCTTTAAAACAACTGTAACTATTTAATGAAATAAAGAAGCCGACAAAAAAAACGAGATGTTTTTATTATTTTATGAGTAAATGGGTTAGCTACTGAAAGCTTCAAAATTCATTACAAATAACGATTAAAATATAGATTTTGAGTAGAGCTACCAGGTGACCAAAGGATACTGAAGTCCACGTGTATGAGCTCTGAAAGTTGTTAGATAGAGCTAACGCAAAATGTCCTTCAAAAATCAGCAAAGATATTGCTTCAGCGCAACAACCTAAATGAACGTAAAAAGTTGTGTAAAAAAAATTAAGTCGTATTTAAAATGTTTAATCAATTTTTATTTATTTGTTTTTTTTCGTGTTTTTTTTCGTGTATTTTGTGCCTGTTGTTTATCCAATTAGATTGAGTTTTGTCACGTTCTGTTGTTGTGTTTATGTTTGAAGTGGTACAAATAGCGTACACAATAAAGGGGTGTATACATATATATATCATTTAATATATAGATTTTTATAACTATAATGTATAATTGGTTTGAAATACTTTCAAGTGTTTGCTACATACATAGTATATCATATATATATTTTGTCATTTCCTTCTAATACAATCCACTGACGTATTTTCGTATTGCCAACAAATGTTTAATTTTGTAATGGAATTTTAATAGCAAATTGTGGTGTTTTTTGTTTGGTTTTTTTGCACAAAACTACAAGTTAAGCGTGTTTTTTTTACCGATTATCAAGCAATTTCAACTTTATATATAAATATCTTCTTTTTTTTTTCATTTTTATATAGATATAGTGTAATAAGTGGTTTTTGGCTTTAGTCTTAGATTCACTATGTTTATACGTATATATTTTTTTCATCAGCTATTTTTCGGCGTATTTTATATTGATTTATATATATGCTGATGACAAACGAGAGGTGTTTTTTTTTTTTAAATAAAAATCAAAATACATTAATTACTTAAATTGTTGTTTTGCAAACGACATAAAAAACCTGCACACAGTTTAAAAACAATAATAATTATAGATAATGGTAATAATATTACAAGAAATAATAAATAATTAATTAAAAACTTGAGATTACAACAAGACTGTACAGTTTTTGTGCCTATCAGCTAAACAAAACTAAAAGCTAACAATTTAAAAAAAAAAATAGAACAATTCATTTTGTGAATTTCGAATGATTTGCACATTTTCGATTTTAAGAACTATAAAACTAAGCGTCATTCAAAACATTCCCGATACGATTGCTATACACAGAAAGAATTTTACGCGTAGGTTTTTAACTAATTACGAACAACAGATTAAAAATATTTTTAGCTTCATTTTACATTAATTATATAAAAATTTTGTGGGTTTAGCTTATTCAAATTCAACTATGCGCGTTCTTAGATAACGCCCGAAATGGATTTCTCATAGGGTGTGCCGAGCGTGTCTCGTCGCCTTGGCAGCGTGCCGCTGGCCGTTAACGGCGCCGATTCCGGACAGCCCAAGCCCACCAGCAGCTCGACCAGTGCCGTCGTATCCTCCACATTGTACTGCGGTGCCGGTATGCCACCATTAGCTGCAGCCGTCTGCGCCGGCGGCGGCGGCGCTGGTGCTGGTGTGCCGGCGGCCAAAGCAGCGGCGGCCTTCATCGACTTGGCCGTGGCCAGAGATTGTGCGGCGCGTGCATAGGCCAAACAGGTGCGACCCTCATGATCCGTGTGCTTGATATTCGCACCGTTCTGTGGAAGCAAAGAAAATGGTAGAAAATCTAATGGTTCAGCTAAATGCAATTTCAATTCTTACCCAGACGAGCAGTTGGGCTATGGCCAGATTGCCTATGGCACAGGCCAGCAGCAGCGGAGTGCGCACATCCCGGGCACTCACATTGGCATTGGTCACCTCCGCCTGACAATTGGCCAGTATGCACACAATCGACTTGATGTCCGCCCGGATGACTGCCTCAATCAATTGCTGGCCGGGCGAGGCGACATTCACATGATTGCCGCTGCCCAGTGGCGTCAGAAAATCTTTTGCCTCGTACTTGCTGCGTATCCAGCGTTCTTTCTCCTCATGGTTGGCCAATGCGCTGGGCTTGACGCGTTGGCGCGTATTCGACTCCCACACAGAGTTGGCCAAACTGTTGCCAATGGCCAGCATAACGCTCAGATGCGGCGCACTGAAAGAAAGATGCATTAATTAGTTAATGTTTTTTTTTTAAGTGTTTGTTGTTTGTTTGATTTTTACTTACGGCCAATCGTCGAGGCCCAAGGAGCGCACCTTGGAGATGTGCGAGCCGAGATTACGATGGATGCCCGAGCACTCAATGCACATTAACACGCCCAGATTGAGACTGGCCCATTCGGGATCTGCAAATGGTAAGCGAAAATGAATATTTTATTTCTTTGGATGTGTAAATCTTTACTTACTTGGAGCACCACAGTCGACGCAGTGTCCATTGCCGGGTACACGTTGTCTGATAGCCACCATGGCGGCCAGTTCAGTGCTGGTTGCCTGCTTCGTTTTGCTACTCTCGATGCTCTGCAGACTCTTGAAGATCTCCTGCTCTACGGCGGCGACCCATTCATCGCGCTCCTCCGAATTGGCGGCCTCAAAGTGCCACTGCTTGGAGTCGAGTGAGACAATGTAGAACTCATAGCCATCATTGTCATCCGCCTCGTTCGCCTTGACGCTGCTGCTCTTCATGCGGCGATGTCGCTTCTTCACATTGGGCGTTTGGGCCTCCAATTTGTTGGACGGCGCCTCGCCAGCAATGAATGTCTGTGAGTTCGAATTGGACATGGCAATGCCCTCGTCACCGCTGGTCTGCTGTGAGCTATTCGATTTGAGTGGCTCAGCAGCGCCGCCAGCAGCCACACTGCCCAGCAACGAGAGCTTCTCGCTCAGCTTGCGCTGATTGTCCTTGGCCAAAGTGAGGCAACCAATGCCCTCGCTCAGTGTGCCCTGCGCCCGTTGTCCGTTGGCCAGCAGTGAGCTGGTCAGCGCACTGTTCGTGATGATCGACTTGGAGCCACGCGGCTTCTGGCCGGGCACCTTGACGGTGACATATTGCAAGGGTATCTCCTTACCGTGCACATCGTCCATGTAGTCGTGCAGCGATGGATGATAGGTGAGTCTGCCATCGTCGCAGAGTGTCACGTATTTCTTTTTCCACTCCTTGTTCAGGGATTTGCTGGAGCGCTTGTAGAGATAACCCTGCTTGATGGGTATGGAGCGACCGCTGCCCAATTCACTGCTCTTTGGCTCCTTGTCGCTCTTCTTCGAGGAGGAGGGTATAAAGAGATTTGAGCGCCGTCTGCTCTTGCGGCTTGTCGTCGGCGTTGATGTGGGCGTCGGCAGCTCCTTGCCAGGTGGCGGCGCCAAATCACGTGGATCACGCAGCTGCACCTGTGCACAGTCACCCTGCAGCGACAATTGTTGTTGTTGGTGTTGTTGCTGCTGCTGTTGCTGTTGTTGATATTGCTGTTGTTGTTGCTGTGCTGCTGCTCCTGGATTGTATTTGGTTATGTTGTTGTTTTCAGTGGCATTCGCCTGTAGCGACCAAAGCTTTTGCTCCGCCTGGGCAAAATCAGCACTCATCCGCAACGGCAACTGCTGCTGCGCCCGCTGTCCATTCGTCGGCGCCTGATACGTGGCCAGACCCAGTCGGGAGCCCTGCGGGGTTGTTGGCCGCGGTGGCTGCATTGCTGCCGGCAGCGGCAATCGCTGTGACAATATCTTCTGGCAGGCTGTAAAAAAGTAGAGCGGCAGCTTAGTTATAGTCCCTTGTTAGCCGAGTCGAGTCATTGAACTTACCATCCTGAAAGACGCGCTCCACATTCAGGCCGTAGGTGGCACAGGTCTCATAGTAGGAGCAACGCTTCAAATCGTTTGCCAATTTCCGGGCGCGAGTGTCATCAATTACACGCGGATTACGCTCGCTAATGGCATCTGTGGAGCAGACAATTGTGCATTGTTGAGAAGATTAGCAAATGACAAATAAATACAACTAAATTCCATCAATATTTTAATTTATGCAAAAAAAAAAAATGCGACCAATCGATCGAAATTGAATTTACTTTAAACATTTCATTCTAATAATGTGCTAATAAATTCCATTAATAATAAAATAGAGCAAAACAAAATGCGACCAACTCATTAAATATAAATTAAACTTTTATAAACTTTTGACTGTATTTTTTAAATAAAATTTCTCTTCATAATAATGGAAATAAATTGATATCTTTTATGATTTTTTTTATCAATTTATATAATTATATGTAAATGAAAATGGACGGCTTAAATTTAATAAAATTGTGTGAATCATCAAATAAATCGATAATATAATATATATAATATATAAAGCACTGATTTAAGAGACAATTAGGGAAATATGCTTGCACAAATAGTAATTATAATAATAACAATAATTATAATAATCACAATAATATCGAATTATAATGTGAAATCGCATTTTTTATTTAAGCAATAAGAGAAAGAAAAAAAGAATTGAAAATTGAGCTTACCCTGTGTGCCGACCAATATCATTGGAATATCCTGGCCATTGCGAAAGTGCGCCATTTTGGTATAATAATTGTAGACGGTGTTGAAGCTGCCCTCGTTCTCCAGGCTAAACACAAAGATTACCGCATCCACCCAGCCAGCGAACTGAAAGAAAGAGCGCAACGAGAGCGAAAGAGAATTAGTTAAAAACAAAACAGAAAAACATAAAAAAAAAATCAACCATGAAGCATGAACGAAAACAAAAGGCTGAAGAAGAAAAAAAAAAAGTACGTGAAAACATACAAAACTTTTGGCCGCGAGTCCTTGACTTTGTGTGTGTGCGTCCGAAGGACATGTGGAGTAAACAAAATTGCTACGACTGGCGGGCAGCACAAAAGGCGGAAGCGGGCTTAACAATGGGCAGTAGCCAAGAAGGCGAAAGGATCAGCAGGCAAACTCTAAGGACAAACACACACACACACACAACACACACGCACAACACACTCTTGAGAAAGTCGCTAATGAAGCTCTTGAATCCTTTCGAAGGACCCGTTGCCGTGTGCTAAACTTTTAATGATTTTCATATGCCTCAAACAAACACACACACACACATACACAAAGAGAAAGAAACAAACACACAGACAGACAGACACACACAACACACACACATAACACACACACACGTACACAGAGACACGTAGGCAGGCACAGGATAATGAACTTTTACATTGGCTTGTAAACAGTCGCTTTGTGTTTACTGCGCAGGATTCGAGTGTCCTGCAGTGAATTGACGCTATCGATTACTTCTGTTGTTGTTTATTCCTCTTCAAAACTAAACATATAATTAGGCATTCAAATATGTTTTGTAGACTCACAAGTGATATTTCGTAGAATTCTTTAAATTATTTATTTATAAGAAACAACAACAACAGTTTGAGCAGCACTGAAGCACAACGAATTGGAAAGCCGCCCGCCAGCGACGCCAGTCGACAAACAACTGGCGCTTTCGCTCAGCGCTCTCGTTGTCCGTGGTCCTCGCGGCCTGGCGTCGTCCTCGGTGGGTGGTTGGCCTGACAGCGGGTGGCGGTTGGCGACTCGGGTGGTTGCCGTTTTTTTTTTTTTATGATTTGTTGTGAATATGCAGGAGGAAACAGGAAAGCGCACAAAAATGTTCTGCTGCAAATGCAACGCCAAATGGCAGCGACACGGTAAAAGCACACACACAAACACAAACACACACACAAACACAAACACACACACATGCACACACACACACACACACACACATTTATCAAGAGACACATGCTTGACAACAAAACAATTAAATCAAAGTGGGGGTTGGATTCTTGGGCTCTTGCCACGCTGCAGTTCATTCAGTTAGAAGCAACAATGGGTTCAACTTTTATTTGGGTTAAGCAGCATTCAAAGTATTCTTGTAAGCCTCAAAACTTAAGCTGTGAAAACTTGAAATATTTTGTTTTCTTGTCACGCAAACTAAGTCAAAAACTTTCAGCTGACAATCGGTGACACTTTTATGACAAATGTTATTAGCAACAAATGTTGCAAATAGTTGCAATACGTATTTGAAAATTTTAATGTTGTAATGAACAATGAATAAATTTGTACTATAAGTTTTTGAAACATATAAATTATTATTACACTTTTACGGTTATTATTATTTTTTTTTTTTTGTATAGGTAGCAAAATCAGACGATAAAATATTTTGGTTATTGTTGTAGGTTTCAAATTCGAAAATCGTTTAGACACTAACTAAAATATATACATAGATACATAGATATATATTTTCTTAATATAAATGAAGTTCAAAATATATTCTGAATGCTTCAAGATCTTTCACAGACAAATTCTCAAAGCATTCTTTACAACTTTGCTAATTATTATTCAGTTTATATCGCTTCTAACATCTTGAACTTGTCTGTCTAAGTAATATGTGGATTTAACAACAGTCGCTGAGTTGAGTCGCATGCAATATTGTCGTCTCGTATATGGTAATGATATTCCGAAGAGAGAATAAAAACAAAAACAAATTGCGACTGACTGGCGACGCGACGTGGCCATTGAGTGATTTCATACAATGCTTTTTGCCCAAGTTGTTTTTTGCTATTGCTCTTTACTTAATACCCTGTAAATTGAGAAAGCGAGCAATTCCGGCCAGATTGAGCAAGGAGACGATTGTTGGTTTTGGTAATGAGGGTATTGACAAGTTCAGCAATTGAGTATTTGTTACATTTTTACTTTGAATTCTTTATTCTTCTCGTTGTCTGAGAGGGTGGCTCTGACTGCTTTTAGGGGGTTGCTTACATATAGAGGGTTATTTTATGCAATTGAAATATGGTTTATTATGTTGCTAGCAGAAAGATGCGAGTGGCAGAAGTTATTCAAGAAATGGACATTAAATTAGTTAAATCGCGGGAGAGAAACGATTTGCCAAACTGTGACAAAATGTGCAACCAACTGAGCAAGAGGCGGGGGAAGCAGAAGGGAAACCAAATGAGACACAGATTAATAGTAAAGAGCAATACTGACAACAGTTTGACAGTCATTTTGACATGGCTCTCAAACTGTATGCAGCTTAAAATTGAATTTGGGTCAATCACATGCTTGACTTGCAAGTATTAACAACAAATAATTACAAAGGATATAAAAAAAAAAATGTTCATTAAAATAAAAATTGCTGAACCCGAAGGATAGTCAACTGTTAAGCCCAAGGATATAGGCCAGGGTATTATGCGATTTTGAGGGTCGAGTCGCGTGGCAGACACATTTTTTTTTAATTCTTCGTATTTTTGAAGAGCAACCCCTACACCCCACCCCAACCCTAGCGCATAAATACAACCGCAAATAAAAAATAAAAAAATGCAAAAAAAGTGAAAGCAGCTTAAAAATTATAATCCACACTTTCACCCTTTAAGCCGAAGGGTATTTGGCAAATGGCAAAAGGGGGTAAGGGGTAGGGGGGTAGGGGGTGAGGACCCCTGTCAAATTAAAGTCTATAGAAATTATTGCAAATATCGCAAACTGAAAACTGAATGCGAATGCAACAAAAGCTTTGATCAAGCTGCGAATCAATGAGTCAAAAATAAATAATAAAAAAAAAATGTTTGAACGTTGCATAGAAATTGAAGCAAATAGTTCGCAGTGTGTTTACTTTGAATGAAAAAGGGGGTTTTTGGATATTTACTTGAAAGATTGCAAGCTGCACAAGAGGGGGTTGCAGCACGTAAGAAGATTCCTTATTTTGACTCAACTTTAACCTTTTTTGTTGGCCCAAATGATATTGGCCAGTTTGCCGCATCACGTAACGTCCAAACGGGCAAACAGACCTTTGGCTAGACGGCCCCACAAATAAATAATAACAACAACAACAACAAAAAAAAAAAGTGTCACAAAAAACAGAAATTGGCCCGAGGCCAGCCAAAGGCTGTGGATTGTTGCACGCCAAAGGTCGAAGTTCGATTGAGTGAGTCAGAGCAAAAAGCCTTCTGGAGAGGCTCCCAGGAGAGTGGGGACATGGGACATGGGCAGAGGCCGGCCGGCCGTCAAACGTTCAACGCTGCGGCAAGTTTTTTCGCCATTGAATGTGAAAGCTGACAGCACAGCAAAAATTTAACAAAAGTTGCAGATATTTGCTAGAGAAAAAACTTGATAATTGGCAAAAACTGCGACAAATGTATATCTCCGCAGTGCACTCGAACCGACTTTCCAGACTAGTTAGGGAAACTCAAGATATAATGCGGCAAATTTATCAGACTGACAATTACGAAAAGAAGAAATTCTTGTCTAAAAATAAGATTATTATTTATTTAAAAGCTAAAGTCTTAAATGTACATTCGACTCCAAATCTATTGCCTAAAAATCTAAAGTTCTTGCATTGGAAATCATTAAATTTTAAATTTGAAATTTATTATTTATTGTTTGAATTTTAAATGTGGAATTTATTATTTATGGACCTTTTTTATAGTTTAAAAGGGGGTTTAAACTGAAGCCTGCGAAAAATGAAACATGTCTTCTTTAAAATGTTAAATTGTGCATTTTAATTTATTAAATATAGAAATTTTAAGTTTACATTTAAATTCCTTTTAAATAACGTGTTTTCATCCTTTTAAAAACAACAATAAATAATCACAATTTAAAAACAATACTTTTTGATACATACTGGTGATTTTCTCGCAGTGTATGACAACCTGCTAAGCCACGTAACAACCCCAGAAATTTCTATAGGACATAATAAAACTGCTTACATGCTTTATTTTCGTGTTTCCCCTCATCTCCTCTTTGATTCCACGCTGACCTCAATTCAAATATTTACAAGATGATAAGGGAAAATTTATTTGTTGCGCAAACTTTATTCCCCATTATATGACAGGGGGACGGGCGGGCAAAGCCACCCCTATTGTTGGCAAGATGTGATCTGGAAGTGGATGTGGATGTCTTACCTGCATTTCTGGGGCGCCGCCCTCGTCGCGTATGAGCAGCAAATAGCTTTGGCCATCGATGAAGACCTCCTTCTTGAAGCGTCCACCCTCGGGCGATTCCTCCTGCATGTAGGAGCCGGTCAGATAGCGATGCACCAGCGCCGATTTACCGGAATTCAGTGAACCAACAATGCCCAGCCGCAGATCGGGCACCGAACGTGATATTGTCCATTCCTGGCTGTTTACAAAGGAATCTAAAAAAAAAAACGAATAAGAAAAAAATTCAAATAATCATTAGCAAGAATACATTTGACTGGAAGCTAGTTCGACACGACGTAATTAGCAAGCGAACGAATCGGGAACTGAAACTCGTTTGCCACAACTTGTGTCATCTTTTTGACCTACATGCGAAGCGGCCAAAAGTTTTTTATATTTTTCTTTTTTTTGTTTTGCTGTCAGCTCATTAGTAATTCTTCTTATGCAAATGTTCAGTTCAGTTCAGTTCAGAGTACAAGGACTCGAGCGATACAAACATACATCATTTTCTGACTGGCTTTGATTGACAGCTTTAAAGATGTTGAATAAATGTTTTCATTGCCGAAGCAACTTTTCAGAGTTTTCGGCAATTGTTTCGTGCACAGCAAGAAGAAGAAAAAAAAGGAACACAATAAGCAAAAGGAAGCAGAAACTTTTTAAATTGTCTGTTGCTCAAACAGCAGATTTTTTTTTTTTTTTTGATTTAAATTAGCTCAGCTCAGTTCGCACAATCAAAAGCAAAGATCTGCAGTCAGCTGGCTGCTCTCTGGCTTTTGATTACGCTGACTTTCAAGGTCAGCGATAATGCGGATGGCAACAGTTGTTATTTGCTAGTTGCCTAACAGATGGAGCCTTCTAGTCAAAGAAAAATAAAAAAAAAAAAATAAACCAAACAGATGTTAGCGAAGTTGATGCCTACAGCGACTTTATGCGTGAGCTTTTACAGAGGCGAGCTTTTTGAGTGCGTAAGTCGTATGTGTGTATTTATGAAAGCTCGCCTTTTCATGTGCTTTTACCTCGCTCAATTTGCATAGCCAATTTATTGGCCACTTCATGCCCAAGTGTGTAACAAAGTGTTAAGCCCAAAATATGAAAACACCATAAAAATGCCAAATACTCGTAAATCTCGCACAAACCCAGACCATTAGGCAAACGAGTGGCGCGATCAATTTCACTCCCAGGGGGCCGTTTGTTGTACGGTTTAGTGGAAAGGCAGTAGGAGAAGGAGTGACAATGGAAGTGTTGATCCTTCTGCGTTGACCAGTTCGGTTCGCTCTCGCTGTGTGTGAGCTGATTTACGTGGCAGCAAAGGACACGTGAAAATTGCTCTATTATGAGTTGTTAAGAGCTGGATGAGTAAACAGTGAAGGGTCTCATCTGGACATGGATATGGACAGGCGGACACAATGCGTCTTCAACTCAAGGGTGACACTGAGAACTTGTTCCCGTCGACAAGCAAAAAAAATGAGCTTGTTAATCGACTAAGACGAGGATGAGTACGGAGACGACGACGAACCAGCGCCTTTTATGTACAGTGCAGATTCGCTAACAAGTTCAACTGGTTTCGGGTTTTTTTTTTTTGAAGCGCTCGCTTTGACCATAGCGCAAAATTACAAATTAAAACGAAATAAATATACCTTTTGTTATATAATGCAGCCCAAAATGAATGCATACTGAAAAATACAACAGCTACAACAACAACAACAAACGTCTTTGTGATACTGATATGTCAGATGGAAAAAAAATTAGCGCGGTTTTGCAATTTGCATGGCCATAAAATTAAATGAAATTGAATGAAAAATGGCGTAAACTGGTTCTCTGGCATCGGGAATCGAGAATTGAGAATCGAGAATCTAATCCAAGCAACCCAAAATGGTAACAGAAAAAGTAGCTAATTAATGGCTGCCATCAGCCTAAAGGCGCTTAAAACAGTTTGCCAGACAAAACCGCCAGTTACAAATGAGTCTTTAAGTTTGACTAATGATGTCAAATGTTGTCTGAGCAGATCGGCTTAGGCGTAAAGTTCAAACCGCCGCCAGCCCCGAGGTGTAAAGATAAGAAACCGAAAGAAAAAGAGATGATGAAGAAGAAGAAGAAGAATTAAAAAAAACAACGCCCCTCTGTAACAACTCGTGTAACTCAGTTCTATATATATATATTCTTCAATGTATTCTGTCTGATCTTAACGATCGTAACTCAAACGCATGTCAAATGTCGCCATCGTTGTCAAAATTCCCAAACTAATTAAGTATGCAAACGAGCCACGATTTCCACGTTTCTCACATGCCCAACTTATACACTTTCTTTGCCTTAAAAAAGGGAGCGAGAGAAAGTGGGCAAATCAAAGGGTTGTCCTGTGTTTGTCTCCGGTTTGTTTGTTTGTTTGTTTGTTTACTATTTACCATACACCCCATTTACGACTATGATTTCTGTTTGTTACACAAATGCGATTCAGGGATTTGCTTCATCTTGATGTGGGTTAAGCATTTTAATTAGCGCACAATATGATCAAAAGAAGAAATATATTTTTTTCTCGAAATGTAACTGTTATCATTGACCCTGACCCTGACCTGACCTGACCCAAGCACATGCCCAGTTATCAAGTACATTGGCTTAGTTTTATGACAGGCAGCTGAACAAAAAAAGAAAAAAAAAAAACAAAGTTTTTATCATCATTTGAAGCGTGCCATCAAAGAAATGTGCTGGCGCCCACTGGGATCAGTTTTGGGATAAGACTTGGGCAAATATCATAAATTTTATGACCATTTTGTGGTTAACGGTAGCCAAAGAAACGGTCAATTGTCAGCGCCAGTTAGGATTTTATGAGCTCTGAAAACAAATGCAGCTTGAGTTTGGTTAAACTATAAAAAAACACACACACCCAAAGATAACTTGGTTATGTGTTGAGCAAACTCAAGGAAATTTGAGATGTGTGTTTAGCATGTGTAAAGAACGTATTAAATGTGCTATAACAAAAAATAAAAGAAAATTAAATAATAATATTTTACGCTGTGTTGCGCGACATTCACCTTGACAAGAACTCGTCTGTTGACAGCATCAACAAATGCAGCTGCAGCTTGGTTAAACAATTTAAGCACATAATGTTAACTTGGCTATGATATACGACAAAATCTTCAAGAAACTTGAGAAGTGCGTTGAGAATGCATAACAAGAGTTTTATTGCATATTTAAAGTTCGGGCATGCGCACAATAATTAAGCTAATCAAGAAGATTTTAATGACATTTACCTTGCCAAGCATTTGAAATGCAGCCTTGTACTCGAAATGCTCGTTAACGCTAATTAGAGCCCACAATGGGATGGGCAAATGGCATTTCTATGAGCTATAAGCTGATGCTGTGATGATGATGCATTTATAGAAATATTCCATGCATGTTTTCATATTTCTGCCGCAAATAATGCGTTTTTAATAAACCGAAACAACCATAACCATGGCAAATTTATTTTGGTATGGGAATGTATATATTGTGTATATCGATGTGCATCTTGAGTTATAAATCATATGCAGTATTTGCATTTGAGCCCACTATTTGAGACGAAACCTTCAATAATATTTAGGTAGGCTGGCCGTGTCGACATTGCAGCACAGTGGACTGTCCAAAAACAACAATAAATCAGGCCAGGAAGCAACCTCGGATCAGGCTGCCCCTTCTTATAGCTGTTGAATTTCTTTTTTTTTTTGTTGGGTTCTCGTTTCTCAGTTGGCGTAGGATGCACATCTGCTCCAAAATCTGATTTACTTTCTTTGTGTTGTTTGCCCAAAGACATAGGGAAAGAGAGAGAGGGAGCAAGAGATCAGTGAAAAAGATCAACGAAACTGGTGTGGCAAAAGTAAGCAAAAACGGTAGTTGAAAGAATATTTGGTTTCTTCACTCCCAGAAGGCGAGACAAAGGCAAACAAAATTAGCCAAAGCCCAAAAGAGAGCAAAGGGCGATCGCACAAACAAGATTAAAACGGGGCACAGACAAACAGACGAACACACACACACATAGATCGATAAAGAAATAGAGAAGTGCAGTGAGAAACGGAGAAAGGCAAAAGGTAAAACAAAAATCAACTGTTTGGTATCTTTACACTGGCAGCAACTAGCTTAACAGAGTTCTGTTAATGTTATTTACGGTATGAAACTCAGATATTAACTGTTAGATGTAGATTCAATCCTCTTTCCATAATTATTTCGCTATTCATTTATAATGTAATAAATCCAAAGATATTTCTCGTCTAATAATGATAAATTTGTCTAATAACTGCTCTTTTCAAACGCTTAGTACTTCTAATCTATATAATCATAACTTTTTCAAGAAATATACTTTCATATTAACAAAACTCTGCGAAAGTTTCGGCTCACATTAATTAACGGCTTAACTAATTTAACAAAATAGTTACACTAAGTAGCAATTACTAGAAGCAAATAATGTTGTTCAGGGAATTTTAGGGTGAGGGGTGAAGGGGGCGCCGCGACGTTCATCCAACTGTTGTCTAGTTATTTGAAAAAGTTCTGCACGAATGGCCGGCAACACTTTCCAAGGTTCGGTCACGCAACGTTCACACAGCGAGCAGCAGTCTTGTAAATGTATCTGACAGATACGTCATATGTCACGTGCTGGAATTTCATATGAGAATATTAAGCATACCAATGCGGTATTTTGCATATGCGCTATGACTTCATCGGCAAATAATATCTATGATTTACATTTTGCTCAAATCGAAAAAGCACACGATGAACAGTTCAACTGACACAAAAATTCACGCATCATTAGCAAAATGTAATGGGGAAAAAAGAAGCAAACAAAACCAAACAAAATAATGAAAATAGTTCAATGAATGAGTTTCTCGAATAAACAGCGGGTGCTGGCGTAAAAAAACATGTGTTGGATTTTGATAAATTGAATTAAAGATGTGCGCTGCACGCAGGCCAATTGCCAATTGCCTTTAATTCGCTGTCCAAACACACACACACACACACACACACACATACACAATTGAAGGTCGCACACACACACACACACATGGGCGTTAAGTGGTTCGAGATCCTCGCGCTTGATCCCTAGCAAAAGATCAACACAAAACCACGCCCCAGTTGAGGCTGCCTCAATTAAAAGGCAAGAAAGGGGTTAGTTCTCAAGATGCCTTGTCATTGGTGCACAAATATTTATGAGATCAGGTAATATCTGAATGTATCTAGATAAATGTATGCAACGAACTTGAAGGTCGCTCTGCCTGCACACTCCATTTTTGGCAAACTGGTTAAAATTAAATATATAAATAAATTAGCTGCCCAAAATGCGCATTAAATATTTTCTTGCTTTTGTTTCGTTTATCAGTCAACACAGTCAACGTTTTCAATATCAAATACCATGTTTATGTGCCAGTCATAACTCATTTATCATATGAGTCGAGTCGAGTGCCTTGGTAAAAGTATATTGCAAAACACGCGCTATCAAAAAGGAAAATACACAAAATGAAAAATGAGTCAGTGGAGTTAATGAGACCGTTAGATACCCTAGAAAGTATTTGTGCATACCCCGAACTGCTCATATGTAGATTTAAAAATCATTAAATAAATTTAATATTATGCCACAAATTATTTAAAAAAAAAAGACACCCGTCACTAAATACACTTCATAGACTCTTAGTTATTAGAACAGAGTATATGAAAATCCAAAGTAATTCATTTATAAGCTGTCAAGTCTTTTGCCTATCAGCACTTAAAGATACATTTTCATTTCTGGTCTGTCGACTTATCAGCAAAATGTTCAAATAACAACAACAAATTTGACTACGACTCTTCTTTTGCCACTCCCCCTAATTGAGTCTTTCCAATTTTCTCCTGCAAAACCACAGCAATTCATAGCAATTACTTGCTGCAATTAGCAAATTGTTTCAGCACCTGAAAAATGACACGCAAATGGCTCTCAACCTCATTTTAAGGAATGCATTACGATAACGACTACAAAAAATAATAATAAATACAAATTTCCAATTTGTTTGAGTAATAAAATTTGAGCTTGCACTCAAATGTCGAAACTATTGCACAATGCTGATTGAAAACGCATTCCACATGCAACCACATTTTATTTTGGCTTTTTTTTATGGTTACTAGCAATATGATTGTGAAATTTTTTATGAAATTTCGTTTGAGTAAAAGTACAAATTTCTTATCACTGAGTCACCTTAGTTAATCTTATCAAAAATAGGTGCTAAAGAATCTACAATAATGTAATAATTTACAACGCAGGACTTTTGTTAATGTGTACTTCATCAGACCTTGCTCAATACCAAATCCAATCAGGAGTATTCCCAGCGAAATGGAAGAAAGCAGATAAAAAAAAAACATTCTACAGACGATTAAATGTCAAATTTATGACACAGATCATTTTACAATGATCAAGAAATAAATATACAATTTCTCCCTATTTTTTAGGCATTTAATTTTTTGACTTTCTCCCAAGAAAACAGTTGTAAAAAAAAAGAACACCCGGCGAGTGTGAGAGAAAGAGAGAGAGAGGGACACGAGTCAATCAAAAAGTTGACAATACCAGTAGGAAAAGCAAGTGAGAAGAAGAAGCAGGAGATGAGGAAAAGGCAAGTCAAAGCAGGCGTTTCTTTTTAGCCTTGTTTGTTGGTGGTTGGTTTGCAGTAGCATCTCTCCTGTGGCTGAACTCTATTAAATATGACATATTTATGAAGTGCCAGCTGTGGCACAAAGCAAAAAAAAAAAAAAAGAGAAAAAGAAACAACAAAAAAAAATGCACAGCGAAAATGTTAGGAAAAGTGCTGCGATTACTTTTACCATAGTTTTTCACTCAATGTGTGTGTCTTTTATAATTTCCTGGGATTTCACTACACGCGTCCTGAGCAGCAGCAGCAGCTGTCCTGCCAAATGGCAAACGAATTTATGTTTCATATTTTATGATCATCTTTTCTTTTCATTGTCTGTGCAGAAACCACAAGTTTTTATATACCATTTCGGATTATAATGATGATCATCCGCTGATATATCTTTAATTGTTGAGTTGCGCAAAATTTGATCAAATTGTTGCCATCATTATAATTCCATTACCAAACCACAAGTTGCGTAGGCCACTTTAGATTATGACGATTAATGATTTGTATTCATAATTATATTTTGAGGTTGCATTTTATGATGATCTTCGTTTTGAACATTTCTCTTTCTTCAGTTCGATCACAAAATAATATCCAACTATTTAGCAATATATTATGTTAACTTTGCAAAAATAATTTTTTATACAATTAAATTTAATTGATTAATGATTTGTATTTATAATTATATCTTGAGATTTGAGATTGCATTTTATGTTGATCTTCGTTTCAATATTTTTCTTTCTTCAGTTCGATCACAAAATAATATCCAACTATTTAGCAATATATTATGTTAACTTTGCAAAAATAATTTTTGATACAATTAATCGATTTTCATGGTCAGCGGCGCTAATTAAGCAATGTCTTGTGCCGATTACAGATATATAATATATGTGGTAGCAGCTGGATTGAGCTGACCAGCTGACTTTCTTAAGTCGGCCAAGCGAAACAAATCCGTAAATTGCTTACTTTTACTTTTAGGTTGCATTTGCCTCTTCGCCCGCTGCGGGACTCTGTACTTGAGTCCCGAGTCTGGAGTCTCTCGAGTCCAGCGCCGATCTAATGCTGCATGCATTTTGGTCCAGTCTTGCGACTGACCTTTTCTATAGAAATCGGAGCGCCTCGTTTAAATCTTTGCCTTTCCAATTTTGCGAGCTGTGTGTGTCTCTGTCTGTGTGCAATATTATGAGGCCCATTGTTCTCTGGCTGCCTTCATTACATTCTTATTTATGGGCTCGGGACGAGGAAGAAGGAGCGCGACTGACCAGTTCCCAGTCCCATCCCCATAAACAACATACGGCGAACGCTTGTTAGTTAGTCTGTTGGGCACCGGGCCGTATTGGTATTGCCAAAATGTCTGTCAGTTATCGCAAGATTGAATTAAATTAGCTGTACAAATCACCACCTTCCCCGCACCTCATCTCATACCCTATCCTAAATTGTATTTCAGTTAACTGACGTGTTTGAAGAGTTGGCTCCAGCATAAATCTCAAATCTCAGTTAATGTTTTTGTGGCTTTCGGCTTTTTGCGGTTCAATGACTTAGTACATGATTGTCTCCTGTTGTTGTTGTGGTTGATGTTGTTGTTGTTGTTGCCACTTTTGTTGCTTTTGCACAGCTTGCGGAGGCACATACGAGACAGCAACTGCTATCAGTCAGTCATACGCCAATACATGTCTGCTGCCGGCCTATTGAGTAACACCAGTCAACAAGTCTCTAGATCCAAGTTGAGAAGCTATAACCAATTGCTTCCTGAGGGAAAGTATCTTGGGTATATTCAAGATAACTTCCTAAGCCATCCAATCTAGCTTTTATCTTGTTAAGATACTTATAAACTTGTACTTATAAGTATTCCCAAGGAATAATCATGCTCAAAACATTTATAGATTACTCGACAATAGTTCAGCTAATCTCTATTAAGAGGTACAACAAAGATCCCTTAATGAATTTATGCCTACCCAGTATGCTTTAAGATAATTTAGGAACCAAATAAAATTGATAGACAATAGTCAAAGAACTTACAATTATTAGATATTGTCATCCAACATGTATCAGAAACTCAGATCTGAAAATTACTTTTCAGTTTGTTGAACTTATGTCATAAATGTTTAAACTTTACTCGCCCAAGCAATAAAAAAAAAACTATAAATTTGTAATAGTCCTCAAGTCCTAAGGGTTCAATAAGAAGCAATAATCGATAAAAAAAATATCCAACAGAATTCTCATATGACACATTCAATTTGTATATATATTTTTTATATGCAATTTAATGGTTTTTAGATGAGATGCTCATTAGGAAGCCCGCAGGATAGTGTAAAAATCACACTCATACCACACACACACACACAGCGTCATAACTGCCCACCGAAAATGCGAAACAAACAACCGCAATAACCACTTGAACCGGTTATGTTGTAAGATTCATGTAAGTTCCAAAGAAGAGAATCACTTGAGTGTGACTGAACCTTAGCCAACAGACATATATAAATATATAAGCACATCTGTATATGTATCAGTATCTATATCTGTATCTGTTTATATATACATGTCGCTTATGCTATATGCTCAACTTAATGATCGGCACTTGGGGTCTTTATGGTTAATAGCCTTGGATAGAATTTTATTAGAGACTCACAGCATGATCCAGTGTTGGAGAGCGTCAACATATTAGAATTACAATGGACATGCGAGAGTTGAATGCAACCTAAATAATAACTTCCGCTTTTGGGCTTTGCCATCCATATACAGAAGGGGGACGAGTGGGAAGGGGAGATGGTGATTTTGTTCCATGCACAATTGGGGAATACAAACAAAAGCGCGCTCGACCCAAGGGCTAACTCTGAGTGCCCAATATGGGCAACAAGTGACCAAAACAACAAACATTCTCAAACCTATTCACTATTCAGCATTTAACTTTGATCGTTTCATGCATGCCGAACAGATACGATTCAAAAACGTCAATAGGTAATACAATAAAAAAAAAAGAAGGAAAAAAACTACTTCCAGCTTATTTGGCTAGAATAGCCTCGAAACGGGCATTGGTTATGGAAATGGTTATGGAAGGGCCGCATAAAACTGCTGCATGTTGGTGGTGGATTTTTGTCTTTTTTTTTCTTTTTCACCAATTTCAAACAAGTGTCCACCAAAGTTGGTAACGGAAGCGGCGCTTGAAACGTGTCGCGTTGCTGTCAACTCATTTGCATATAAATTTATATGCCTATTTTCCCTTAGCTATTTTCTTATTATAGCTCGAAATGAAAAATGCATTTAATCTTCAGACCTTTGACAGGTTTTTCGACGTCTTCAAATGATTTAATTGAAAATCCACAGACACACAAAGTGTTTTGAAAACATTCTCAAATAAATTTTAATTTAAATATTGAAGATGTAAGCGAGATTGCTGGAAAAACTTTTCTCAGGATTTCGTCGTTACAGTTGAAAGCGTAGTTTAGCATATTCGTTGAGTTTATGAGGGCTATATATATATATAGTGGGTGCCTTCAAATTTTCGACTAATTGCTTTAAATTTAGTCATGAATTTTAAAGTAGCCAAACTAGAAAAACTGTTTTAAGCATTTCCATTTAGAGGAAGTAAGCTACGCATCAGCAAACTGAAAATTTCTCACAAACAATACCAAAAGTAATAGCAAAATTAAGCAACAGCGGCAATCGTTTGGAATTACAGGTGTAAATGAAGAAATTTCCAATAAATTGGAACAGCTGTAAAATATCTAATCATATGCAAACAAAGACGATTCATATCAATTGCATTTCTAACCATATATCATATTTTTAATAATAATTCTAGACACGCCTTGTGCAATCTTCCACTCCCCCGAGCATTTATGACTTGCATAGCCCCAACTAAATGACCCAAATTTTCGGCTATGATAAAGATATAAAAAATATTGGTCAACTGCCTATTAACAATTATAATATTTGACTTTAAAAAAGATCAAAAAGAAAAAATCATTAATTACATGATAAAGAAAGAAGGAAAAAAAAATATAAAGATAATTACAGGTAAGAGTAGATCAAAAAGGTGCATTTTCTTGCAGTTCGATAAGGTGGCGCGTGCTAAGCAGAAACCACAAAAGAAAAAAAAAATATATATATATATATAGCTAGAGATAGCGAAACATATCTAAACACCATTTGTTAAATGCTGTCGCAAACGATGGACATATTTAGAAATGGGCCCGAAATACTCGAGTATCCATAAAAGGAACGCGGGGCTCGTTTGTCTTGGCCGTGAAGTTCTTAAATGATTAATGATTGAAATTGAGATTGAGACCGCAGACACAGTCGCTGCGATCAATCTATGGACGCGTGTCTCATTATTGACTACCAACTAACTTGATTCTAAGTGTGACTGTGCCCAAAAGAAAAACAAAAAAACAAAAAGAGTCAACAAAGTGTGCCTTAAAAGGCAACGTGTTTTTTTTATTTTCATTTTGGTGGGCGTTGATTTTATGAACGTGGGCTTACTAATCAATTCAACTTAAGTCGCAGCACATATAGACAAATTTTCAGGCAGATCTGGCAATTTGTGGAGTTTAATTAAGCGAGAGCTGAAGCTCAAGGAAGTCGTGAACTTTTAGAGGTCAGTTGTGGGCGTGAAGCAGTTCCGTGGTTCGGTCATCTAAGGAATGCGTCTAAGTTAATTCAATTTATGAGCTAAGTTCAAAACTTGGACAAATTTAAATGACATTACAACAGGAAAACAATGTCAAAAGTAGAAAATAGTAATAAAAAAAAAATGTACACAGATTTCACTTTTGTACACGCTCTTAAATTTTCCCATAGTTAAGCGTGGCATAAAAAATAAAACTCAGCACAACATAGGCAAAAGTTCAACTTTTATTGCCATGATCTCATGTTGTCTAATGCTATTTCTGATGAGCAATATCTGAAGCGACTCATGGATGCGATCTATGTGTTTATATATATATATATATATATTTTTGTGTATATATTATGATGCTGATCCCATCTGCTGCTTTGTCTAGCAGACTATTAAGCATATGTACATATATAATATATATACCCCAACTGACTGCACTGACAACTCTCGCGAGCCGGTTCGTACAATAAACAATTGCGTATTATTTTAATTACTTTTTGTTTTTTTTAGCTTGTGCTCTGTCTTTTTTTGTTGTTGTTATTTTTTTGGCAACGCTCTAGAAATTGTGCTTCTGCTTCTACTTATTCTTCTGGTTTTCGTTTCGTGCAATAAAATGTGCTAAAATGTATACCTGTTCTTGTTGACTCTTAACCAACAAAAAAAAAAAACAACAATAACAAAAAAGTGATACAAATTTAAGCTTGAATAATAAACAAAAAGCAACAAAAAAAAGCAAATATTAAAGAAAATGAAACGTTTTAGTTATATCAGTCGACGTAGATCAGTTTAGATCCGCAATTCCCAAGTTAGAACGTCAGCCAAGCGTCAAGGTCTTTGTAATATCACTGAATGTGGGGAAAGGGTTGAGGGACCCCAAGGAAATTGGAGCTCCATTCAGATATCGAAATACCATATGGAACATTATTATCAAGCCTATCTGTTCAATTATTTGCCTAGGTTTATATGGAGCAGACGGAGCCACTTATCTGTCCAGTTTTGTGTCGGTCGGCTGAAGCTGATATTTATTTGTATTTAATTAGCCATATTGCGCGACGCCCCGAGTGAATGAACGCACATAAATAGAAAATCTCATACTATCAAATCTATTATATAAATCGTAAAAAAAAATAAATAGAGAATTGGCTTATCTTATCAGTGGCACAAACAGCCGAGATCTGGTAAACCACAATAATGAAATTATTTTTATTGTCATATGCGGATGCAACGCAAAAAACAATAGCAGAAAACATTGCATTGATCAAAAAATTTGCAACTGAATTAAAAATAGATTGTGGCAACAAATGTTAATAGATATTATGTAAAGCTGTTGCGAAAACGTAAAGAATACAATTGTTTCAAAGTGAATGTTGATAGAAAGCTGTTAAAATGTGTTGAATTAGGTGTTATGTAAAGCGAATATTCAAGTTTACCATTAAAACTAATAGCCATGAACTCAACGTTCGACGTTGTTAACTTTTGGCATACTTTGCTCAAACTAGGTGCCATAAAAACGTAATAAAATGATAATTAGTTGATTTCATTTGCACTTGTGCAATTGTTTATTAAATTGTTCCCAGACGCTGATGACCTTGCGCAAAAACTAAAAAGTAACAAAAAAAAAATAAAAGCTGCTTACCAAAATATTTAAATAAAATTACAAAAAAAAATAATAACCCCAATAAACATAGCACTTTGCGTGTCATGTGTCAAAGTTTGGCAACAGAATCACAAAACAAACAAAAAAAATATGAGAAAAAATACGTGAGGTAAAAACGAATATTATAATTATATTGCAGTTTGACACAGTTTCTGTCACTTTCGATGCTTCCCAGTTATTATGTCAAAATTTCGCCAACAAATGACGATATTATGTGGCAAGCTTTGCATGAGAATTAAATGGAAAATAATGATAACAATTTGCACTGCTTTTGTTGTGTCCATGCTGTGTTTTGTCCATTGTTTAGATCAGAAAGCTGGCGAATTGTCAATCAAGTGAAAGGCCTCGAAAACGAAAGTTGAACGCACAAGGGAGGCTACTAAGCTACACCTCCTCTTGCAACATCGCAACAAGAGGCATGAAATAGAGGTCACAATTATTTTTAGAAGCACAGCAGTAGCCGTGACAACGCTTTAAGTACTTAGTATGCAATTATCGATTCTCATCGCACAATGCGGGTGAGAACTGTACAGGCTAACTACGGAGGAAGGGACACTGCCACAGAGCAGCCATTGACATTGTGCAATCAATGCCAGGTTCTGACGTCAAAGCAAAATCTCTAAAAACATTGGCAATAACTAATGTGTGTATGTGGTGTGTGTGTGTGTGTGTGTGTGTGGTATGTGTTTGTGTGTGCAGCAGCAGCAACTATTCTGTGGCTATCTTTTTTACTCATCGATTGCAGCAGCGCTTGCTAAGTGCTGATGATGATAGATAAATAGATAGATAGACCAACTGGGAGAGAGACTGATAAGCAGTCTTGTGGTCGGTCTGGTCTCCGCAGATGCTCGTTTATGTAAGATATTTTAGAACTGTACAAAGCATTTCAGCTGGTAAGGTTAAATAAATTGTAGAAAGGAGTGAGAAGCGTGGGAAGCTCTTGGATTGTAGGTAAATAAAATGTTGGCAAACATAATTAAATAGTTAAGCAGGCTTAAGCTTGGTCTTAAAAATTTCCTGAATATATAGATTACAAATACTCCACATACATTTCATACAAATATCATAAATGACTTTTAAAACTTCTATCAAAGTTAACTTAAATGAAAACTCTTTGCAAGCTCCGCTTTGAGCTCTCTGTTCATTAACCCGTTTAACATGGTCGCATTTACATCGACACTGTACCTCACCTGATTTGCGTTTCTCCGATCTGTCCGGCACCACCAAGCTTTTGGCGCGTTTGACGCGCAGCGATCGTCGGCGTATGGAGCGCAGAAAGGCTTCGGGCATCCTCGAGAACCGTTGTGGCGTCTCAGGAGCTTTGGCCCTCTCCGGCAGAAAGAAGTTCTTTACAGCTAACATGATGTTAAGTGTAACGGTGAACTCTGCTTGCGAATTGTTTTACTCCTGTTTTTCTTGTTGGCAATGAAAACCAATCAAATTAAACTATTTACAGCTTAGAGCTTTTTGCTATTTTTACTTGGTCTCAGTATCTGTTTTTGTTTTTCTTCTGCACTTTAGTTTATTTTTGTGTAATCCTTTTGTTGTTTCTCGTTCTTTTGTTGCACTTATATTGTATATTTATTTATTCATTTGATCGCTTTGCACTTATTGGCTTCTTCCTTGAAAACATTTTTGCAACTTGTTTGGCTTTTTTAAGCGTCCGCAAATCGTTTTGCATTTTAAAACATTGTTTATGACTAATGCTGATGTTTGTTGAGTTTGTCACTTTGCATTTTTCGTGAATTGGCACAGCCAAAAACATTTAATATTTATATAACTGACGACATCGATGCGTTGTCTTCGTAATTTATTAGTCAATGTTTTGTCAAACGATCGAAAAATACGTGAAATATGCGACCCTAAAACCGAAGAGCGACGACCGCGTATTCCACTCTATACGTCTGCAGTGCACGCTCGTCGAGACTGAACTAATGGGAAATATTAAAAGCGCACGAACTTTAACTTAACAGAGATGGCAAGCGAATTGCTCTCCCAGAAGACACATTCCTCTCACGGCTGTTAACGCGTACAGTGGCCAATGTAAGAGTCAATGCTGTAACATTTTACTGTTAGTGTAATCAGAAGTGAGAGCGGGCCCTGTTGCTCCTTTTTGCCTGTTCCTTAACAGCCATGTAAGAATTACTGCACACGCTATCTGCAGTAAACGCTGTTAAGGAACACTTTGGCTCAGATAACCAACAACAAGAAGAGAACAGCAGCTGTTGTGGGCTAAGCACGTGCTGTTAACAGCTGCAACGAAACAGGACAGGTAAAAAATGCTGCACCCAGAGGATGTTCTTAAACAACTTTTGCTGTTACTCTTTCAGTTTGTAATATAATATTTTAACTTCCGCTGCACGAACAGCGGAAATGTTTCTTATTAAGCTGTTGATAATTCGGAACTGGTTATTTTTTTTTGCCAGTAATAAACCGTGAACTAAATTGTTGCAATGCAAATTATTATATATCCACTTTTATTCAATTTTTATCAATTACAAATGTAACCGAATTTCTTTACTGATAAGCGCAACAGTCGCAACAGGCGGCTTTACAGACTGCTGTTAAAATTTCCCAACTCACTTGTAGCGAACGAGAGTGAGTGCGAGAGTGAGAGCGCGTGCGAGAGTAGGTGAAGAGGCTGCAACACAAAAATTCATACGGAAATCAAAATGCAATAATAAACATTGCTGTCGCCGTTGATTTCGTGTAGTTATTGTTGCTGCACAGAGGTAATAATCAACTGGCTGCTGTGCGGATGATAATAATGATAATATGCGATACGCTGCGAGCAGAATTTCCTGCCTGCCGCTGCCTCTAACTCTGTCTGTTTGTCTGTACGGAACATAAAACGACGGCTGCTGGCAGCGGCTGTGGTTTTGTTTTTAGATAGTGTTTCGGTTAGTGGGCCGCTTGTGAGCATTTGCTGCTGATGCTGCTGCTCTGTTGTTGTTGTTTGTGAAATGCAAAAATGCACTTCCTATTGTGAGAGTGAGGGAGTAATGTGGAAAGAGAGAGTCAGAGAGAGTGGAAGGGGAAAAGAAAGAAGCAAACAAATGAAATGAACGGATAAAACCGCCAGTCGAACATGTGCCATTATTCATGTGAACAGCAATATTATTACTCTGCACAATAATTTGTTGGCTATTGTGGATTTCAGTTATTTTTTGCAGTTTTCAATTAGATTTATGCAATGCTGATATAATTTACGAAAGTATATATTGGAAAAATGCACTCTTGTAGGCAAATGGACATTTTGTACATTGACGGAAATGGAAATTAATTTGAATAAATTACTCATAAAAAAAATTGAATATTTTATACATTATTTGGAGTTTTTGAGCAGTTAATAATTTTAGTCATAATATAGATGTCAGTCTATAAAACTTAAGTTAAACAAAAAAATTTACATAATAAATATACTCACATAAAATGTGTATTATTAGCTAGTTTCTGTCAAGATCTCAGATTAACATTAACTGCTCATCGAGCTTAACAGCCGCATTAGCATTAAACTGTTAAGCTTTATGGCAAAATACAAATCTGGATTTTAGTGCAGATTACATAAGAGCAGTGCGTACTTAAGTACTGAACAGGGGCAATCGGTTGAGTTTTTGGGACACGTGAACTGCATTATATGGTCGATAATTTGACACGCTCGCCACACTTATCGGGGCCACACGCCGGCACCAGACGCGATGCGGTACAAAATCATCCCAAAATACACAGGGACACACTTTGTGACTTAATTAGACGACATTGCCAAAGACGAAGAGAGAGAGCGAAAAGAGAGAGAGAGAAACAAAGTCACAGCTTGACTGAAGTCACACGCGATTTTGCAATGGAACTTGAAATTGTCGCTATTTGATGCGCGATAGTTTTGGGGCTGAATGTTAACCACCCTCTTAAAGACAGCTTGCAAGAATGCTTCAGCGACTAACAAATACCCTGTTTACTCGTTGTTCTTTGTATACAATTTGAAATAAATTACTATAGCATTTAGCAGCCTTTGCAATGATAAGAGATAATACCAGTTTTTCTTTTATAACAAATATAATAAATTAATAAATATATTTACACAAAATGTCCCTAATTCTGCTCCTCACATTTAGACTTAAAATCACTGAGATCGGAATACTAAATTATATAGTTTGCATATTACAATTCTTTTGGTTGACTTATAGAATAAAATTCTCAATTAACTATTACTTTTGCAGCTTGTCTATAATATTTACAACTGTATTATACCCATTTACACCTTATTTAAATGTGTACAGGGTATTAAAGATGGGTGCGGCTATTCATTTTTTATGGAATTTTAATGGAATTTCTAATCAACCTGACAGGGCGCGTCCCTTCGTCCGCTGTGGCGCACACCCTGGGAGTCCCCCTTTCGCCCAGACCAGAGATTTTGCGCCTGACGAATGTTGCACATTCGGTTACAAATGTGGTGGTTGCAATGTGCGTGGGCAGTTGGATGGATGAGTGGGTTGGTTGGGTGGGTGGGTTGGTTGGTTGGGATTTGAACCCCTCGGGTCATGACATGTTGCGACACTTTCGCTTTCAATTGAGCTACTTCAGTTGCGACTGTTTTTGTTTTCGTTTACTGCCGTCATTTTTTTTTGTGTGTCACACAAATCAAGTTGATAAGCGAGAAGCGAAAACTAAATGACGTTAATAAAATTGCGCTGTGCTTTTAAGGGTTAAAAGCTCAAATGCCGCACTAGCATTACGCCTTCTACCTACCCCTCCCCTCCCTCAATCCCTCCCCTTAGCACGGACTCTTCCCGGTGCGCTGCTAATTATGTGCACAACTTGACTTGAGGGTGCGCTTGTCTCCCCCTCCCCTACCCCTCCACTCCATCTTATAACTACACCCTTAGCAAATTTTAATTGCAATTGTGTGTGTATGTTAAACTAATTTGGTTTCCCTTGAGCTTTGGTCACTTAATACCACATGAGGCGTTGGCTAACCACCAAAAACAGCACCCGCTACCCACAGCCCAAACTACTGTTGTTGTCAATAGTAATTTGATACATTTTGTAGCACCCTCCCTCCCAGCTGAGCAAACCACCCGCCCAGCCCACTGATTTCCGCTCCTGTTGCGCAAATATTTGCAAGCTTTATTAGTTCATTTGGTGACTTTTACGCTCTCAACACCCAACCCAACTCAACACAACTTAACTCAACACTATTCAATTCAACTCGACTCTATTCTTTCCCTTTATCTCTTTCGGTCTGGCCGCAATTTGTCATGTTTCATGGAAGGAGGGAGGTGGGGGGTGTAGGGATTTTGTACTCATCACTCTTATGACAACTCATACATTTGATTTAGTTGAGCGGAAATAGAAGGGGAAGCAAACTGTAAAGTGGAAGTGGAAGCATCGCCTCATTTGTTCTACCAGCTACCAGAGAAAGTTTTTATTCTTCTTTTTGTTTAGTTTTGTTTTTTTTTTTTGTTACATAGTTTTCGCAAATCATTCAAGTATTTAGCACAGATGCGGCAAAGATGATTCACGAGATATTCCAAAATCGCATATGGATTATGTGTGCTGTGTGCTATTTTTAAATAATGAGCACAGACTTGGTATTTATACAACGAATTTGCATTTACTTTCTTCTGCAGTTCCCTGAATAAAACTGGGACTGTATCTGTTTGAGCTGTTTCCTGCAACTAAAAAAAAAAGTGGACCAGAAGTTTTATTTTTATTTGCCTTGGTTTAATTAAGCGAAATCAGAGAAATATCAACAGACTTTCAAGCAAACATTGAACATTTCTTCTTGACAACTTTATTTGTTATTCATAGAAAAATGCAGTAACAGAGTTGAGTTCATTTTTAATGTGTTTATAATTGAAAATTTGTGTTTGTCTATAAACGACTTGTTCTGGCAAATGTTTAATACATCTTACCTTAAGCACATATTTAATGTCTTGGAATTAATTCAAAACTTCGCTTAACATTAATGTTAAATAATATAATAAATTCTTTGATATTTAATCCTGTGCGCAATGCCTCTCTTTAAAATCGATATCCCTCTTTGCAGACCCCAATTCCACTAGAAACTCATTTCAACTCATTCGTTTCAATTCAAATGACTAATTTCATATTCATAATTAAATAATTTGCATGGCATAAAAGTCAGCTGAGTCAGTTCGACTATTCATGAGTATTATTCATATATAGATTCACCCCAAATTTGGTAATTACAAGCGAATTAGTTCTCACGGCCAAATGCGCTTACTACATAATCCGTGAATGTGCAGGGTAACCCTTTTTTGAGTCTGCCTGCCATAATTAATAATTCATAATTCGCAAAAATTGCGAAATTTCAAATTTTTTTTTTTTTTGATGGGCCTAAGAAATTCATAAAATATTACGCCCGACAACTATTCGCCAAATTTGTTGTAATGAAGCGTGAAACGCTTCAAGAAACATGAAAAACTTAAAATCCATGAAATTGGACAGCGAAAAAGGCAGCGAGAGGCAAAGAAAATGCATTAAGAGAGTGCAAGCGGAATAAAGGGGCAGAAAACTCGGAATGTGCAACAATGCAACTTGACATAATTATTAGAGGTACACACAGCGAGGCAAGAGAACCCTTCGATTTCCAACTCGCTGAAATATTGCGGAAAATCTTTGATGTCTTCTGACTGTGCAATGACTAAATCAACTTCAGAATACCCTATACAAATTTAGGTAAGAAAAAGGCTTACACTTATACATACCCATTATAATAAAACTAGGCGTTTTGCCCTTGTAAAGCAAATTAAAATTTAATTTAATCGATAAAGATTGAAACAAATATGAAGAGTCATTAAACGCCACAAACCCTTTTATACATATCATATCATAAATACTCATCATACATATCATAAATACTCATCTATCTAACAAAGAAACAATTAATTAATTTTAATTTTGAAATTATTTTAAAACGTCTACTTTTATTCCTGTTAAAATATTTTAGGGCATATCTTTTAGTCAGACACTTTTTTACAGACCACTTTCTGCTGCACTTTACACTTTAAACGCAAATTGAGTTGATTAATTGAAATGTTGAGAGGCAGTGGAAACGCAGAGAGTTGGGGGGTGTGGAGCCGTGGAGGGGTACTTGTGCACTTGGCAGGGGCAATTGCTTGGCCAAAGGGCAAAATTGCAGACGGCATAAAATCAATAATTTTAATGGGGCGACAGTCATACCCATTCCAAAGGCTCCAGCTTACAACTGAAATTTATGTATATGTGTCTGCTTGTCAATGCAAATATGTTAAGTACGGCGACCCTCGCACCCTTCCCCCCACCCAACCAAAAAAAGGTGAAGCGAATCTCTGTCCCTGTGCTGTGTGTGTGACAGCCCCAACTTGAGCCAACGTTTTTTGCTTAGGGAGCCGCAGGCAAGTTTTGCGCAGCAGTCAAACTGGATTTAATTTTGAAAAGGGGCCTACAAAATTTATAAATTGAAATGTTCCCTAGGGGAGCACGAATCTCAGATGCCCTTGCATCTAAAATTGAATAAATTGAAAATATTTAAAGAATATTTAATTTGCAAAAATTTATGAAAATTGAATGCCAACAAATCCCGATTATCGCTTGACTTTTACGAAAGTTGAAGGTTTCAAAATAAGCTTTAGTATGATTTACGATTTTGCTTTACGAAAAAATATTGTATTCCTCATTTCACAGTGTAAACTTTAGTCAATTGCAAAGAATACAAAAAAAGCATATTTTAAATTTTTAAAAAATAATTGGATAATATTTATACAAATTAAATGCCAACAAATTCCAATTAAATGTATCAATTTATTAATATAATCAAGTAAAGCCAGTCAACTCAAGTAAAACACTAAGTTAGAAATTTAATTTAAAATGATATATAAAATTAAATATAAAAATATTAAGATGATTAATATATATAAGATTTCCGGCGATATTTAAATTCAAAATGGTCAAAAATTTCTTTCATCAATTAGAGCAAACCCAAAACTCTTTGATTAAACGAAAAGTACACCCAGTTTGAAAGGGTATATTCAGTGGCGGAAAATGTAATTTTCTTTTAGATTTTTTTTAGCTGGCGGCTTGGAAACGATAAAAAGAAAAACGCAAGCAAGACGAAAATAAAATGAAATTATTATGACGAGTAATTTTCATGAAACAATTAAATTATATGCATTCAATTCGACTACTTCCAGCACAAATATACAGCTACGTAAATCCAAGAACACAGCTGACGCAAGTGCCTCTGTGCGAGTGGCAAGTGGCAACGATGAGGGGCGCGGGTATAAATTGCCACAGGGTCGGTTCGGTCAGTGGGTGAGGGGAGGTTGACGGCCCTCGCTAGAAATTCTGCTCGTTTGTGTTTATTTTTTTTTAGAGTAATTGTTGCATTACAAAATATTTGTAATTATTGCCGACGGATTTGTGGATCGGAGCTGTGAGTAATTGCTGAATTATGCAATATGCCTTATCGATGACATACATATCAAATGGTTGTTCTATAATTAAATCGATAATTGCCAATCGATAATTTAGTCAAGCCAATTGTCAATCAATTGAAAGCTGCTCTCCTTATGATATACATATATATTATATGTCTAGAATAAATATAGCATCTATGTAGGTCAACTCGTTTAGCAGCAGCAGTCTTTCGTCGACATATCCATTGCCAAAGACCTTTCACTTTAAAACGCAACTTGTAATTAATATTTCACTTTTTTTAAAGGGATGATTCTATGTTTCGGTTCGGTTTGGTTCGGTTCGGTTCGGCCCCGTCGACTTACGCTCGAGTAATTTTTCTTTTGCACGCAAGGTCAGAGTTCAAATTAGAAATAAGTAAGTCGAGGTAACATTTTTCGGCATAAAAAAAATATAAAGAAAAGGTAACATAAAATAAAAATGTTCAAAAAATTATGTCGGTATGCAATTTTCTATATTCTTTGTGTCAAGGGGTGTAACTGTAAATCCATTTCGTGCAACGTATTCTTCCTCAACGATTTTCCTAAATGGCGTGCAAAATGTAATTTTGTAAAAAAAAAAGAAAAACAAAAATCATTTTGACATTTTGTTGCAATTTTTTGAGATACTTTACGGCGATGTTTTGCCTTCTCTTCTGACAGTTTTATGATCGTATTACCAAAGATTATTACCAGCCATATCATATCAATATTGTAGTACTTCTCCTTGTAGCACTTCTCCTTGTTCCCAGGACATTTGATGCGCCTGTCACAAAGCAGCTAATTTTGCTGCAATTTATGTAAGTACAGCATTTTGGCATGTTTAATTTGCTGTGCCAAATTGAATTCAATCCAAAAGAGTTGCCAAAAAATATACTTGAACTGCAAAATGCCAGATTTTTAGAATATTCCAACAAGAATTCAAGTCTTCTATTAAACCAGCTCAATTTGATACATTTTTTTCAATATTTTTTTAATACGTCTTATTAATATTTGATGCATTTAATACTCATGATTTTACAGCTCATTGTTTTATTTGCATTCCCAAACCAAATAATTACTTACTATTTTATTTATGTACAGAAATAAAATTATATAAAAGGAATGTATAATTAATTTTGGCATACTAATTAAAAAACTACTTTTATGAGCAATATTATGCCCTCATCTTTGAGTCAGCAAGAAATTATGATTTCATAGCCAAACAAAGGTATTTAATTAAATTTACAAATTATATAGTATATATATATACTTAGTCATTCGATGATCGCAATCAGGCTTACCTGCAAAAAATAAACAAGAAGAGAAAGGTAAATTTAACAAACACTCATTGCTAGTGAATAATAAATTTAATGGTTTAGCTGGAAAATAGATAAATCGAAAGAAATTGAAAAACTGGCCACTATTTATAAGTCACACAAGGCGATTCTTGATAATTAATTATGCACGCACCGAAAAGTATATTAATCAATTGATCTAGAAACCAACGGATTTTTGCCCTAAATCAACAAATGAAAATTGCAAACAAATTGCAGAAAGAAAAAGGAAATTTTTCATTGTGGAAAGTCGGCCAGAAATCAAATAGAAATCGAATTTCTGACCAAATTCGACTCAAGATCGCCAGAAATTTGTTTGCCAAATCAATCAATGGACAAAGGCATTGGCAAAGGAAGGGGAGGGGGGGTTGTAGGTAAATGCCTTGTCTGCATCTTGGCGGCATATTTCAATGTCAAGTTAACGTTAAATGTGCGGATATGACCAACATTAATCTTGCGGCCAGCTAGCCAAGGATTTTACGCAAGGATAACGCATTTGATTGTCCTGCGGCAGCAACCACCCCAAAACTGCGATAGCCATCAATACAAAATGCTACCAGAAAACTAAAAAAAAAAAAAGGAATAAAAACGAACCCCCACCCCTCTCACTGCAGCAGGACGAATGTGACGCGTGTCCTGTGCGTATTCTAATTGTGGTTTACGCCGCAGACAAATCGCTGGAAATTAACTAATTATATTAGCGGCAAACAGCAAAACTTGATCCGTCCCAAAGGCATAATTAAATTAATTGAAATTGAAATGAAAATGGAAATTGAGGGCAGCAGAAAAAAAGCGAAAAACAAAAAGGAGCACACGGAAAAAGGACAATTAAACAATCAAATTTATACGGCACTAAAAAAATGCAGCAAAATAATACTAAAAAAAAAAAAAAAGAGGCAACAGGACAACGTCAACATCAGTTCGCTGTCTGCCGCTCAACTCGCGCTGGTCCACAGCTAACCAAGCAGGACAATAGATTTCTGGATTCCAAATAAGCCAGCCAAAACGGGTTGGCATTGCCTTAACCCATTGCTGGACAACCCCCGCCCGGATTTAGCTGACTGTTGCAAGGGTATATACATTTTTTCATGGAATGTGCCACAACTTTAATTTATTAACAATGGATCAAAATGTAAAAAAAAGTTGTAGAAATATGTGAAACAAATCATAAATTGTATTTTTTTTCTTGTGCAGAATTTCGATCTTAATCAATAAATTGAAAAAAGTGCATTTCAAACTGAACAGCTTCTGGTTTCCTCTATTTAAATAAATAAATGAAAATCATATTTCCAAAGAGTATTCACACTTCAATAGCTTTCAAAAAATGTCAGTCCATTTCCGCTGCTTTTGTCGTTGCATTTGCTTGATTTGCTTGATGGACGCACAATGCATGTCCTGCAGCAGGACATGAAGGGGGCGATGCGCAGCGACTCACTTCATTAGCGTTGAAAAACAAATAATATGCAAGTGAGTGTGCAGGCCTCGCTCAACTGTGCTCATTAGTGGGCCGAGAGGGGTATGTGTAGTGGGGTAGGAATACCAGCCGGAATTAGAGCTGTCAAAAAGGGTTGTCCAACTGTCTGTCGTTGCCATATCAGCAGCAGCACACATTACGAATGCAATCCGCGTTTGTGCCTGGGGCTGGGGCTGGGGTTTTTTTTTTTTGATGAGTTCAACATCTGATAATAATACAAAGCTCATATCTAGTTTTTTGTTTTTATGATATTTGATGAAAATAAAAAAAAAATACAGCAACGATTTAGAACAATAACAACAAAAAAGACACACAGCATCCGCGTCCAGTTTTAGATTACGGTTCAACATTTTCCGCTACACAATTTTTCGCCGCATTTTCATGTTTGCATAAAAAGCAGCTACTTCAAAGTGTTTTCATTTTTCCTCCTCCTTTTTTTTCTGGGATGCTCAAATATGGAATAGAGGCAGCTGCTCGGATTAAAGCATCACATTGTGATATGATGTAATGTGATGTGTGTGTGATGTGTGTGTGTGTGTGTGTTTGGGTGTGAAGGTGATGAAGAAAGTTGGCTATCATTGTTAGCTCATGTTTTGGTTATTACAGCTGCCGCTGACCATATAAACGACCTCCTCACCACCCCACGTGCCACGTGCTGCTGGTGCAGTCAACTGTAGTCAAATGGTAAACTACAAAAAAAAAAAAAGGAAAAATTGCGTTATGCAAACTAATTGATGCCTCTTCTGGGGTCTGCTGTGCGTAGAGTCAGTTTGCGTCATCATTTTGATGGTATAGCTATAATAATAATAGCGTTTCATGCATCATATTATACCTAAATATGTTAATTTATTTCTGCATGTGCTTATGTTAATCGGATAGCAGAGGATCATGTTTATAAGGCTTTTAAAATGGACATACATTTATTTTTGTAATATTATTTGCATTCTGTACAGCACTGAGAAATGTACTTAAGTGTTAAATTATCTGATGATAATATTTATTGCATTAATTTATTTTACTATTTATTGCATTAATTTATTTTATTATATTCACTTATTGTATATGATTTTTGAATATATTTATTACAATAAATAATAAATCGAAAAGCCTAAAACTAAATCCACATGTTAATATCATATTATATACAGATGGATTTCGATTAGCTAGATGTGTAAAGATTTATATAATTGCCAATTTTTCAATGTAAGAGTTACACTTAGCTATTAATAACCAACACTCAACTGTACCTAATCCTAGCCAAGACCAATAATAACGCAATTTAAGCCAAAAACACTCGACTGACTCGAGTATTTGCACTTAGTTTAGCATTTATCATGCTTTGCACTTAGATCAAATAATTTCAAGTAAAAAACAAAATAAAACTGACAAATGTACAGATTGACAAATGACATTAGGCTTGATGTCCATTAAATGCAGCCCGTCCACCCGACCAACCCGCCGACACTCAACGGTCAGTTGAGACATCAATCAAATTAGGGTAGCAAAAGTGGCTATGTGTATGTTTTTTGTGTGTGTGTGTGTGTGTGTAAGTGCAGCGGTGCAAACTGAACCCCTCTGCTGGCCAGACAGTTATTACAAGCTGAAAGCTTAAAAAGTCGACTGCAGCAGCAACAACAAGCACAATTTACAAAGGATTTCGTCAGTTGACCGTTGGTCAAGCGTTGGCCGAGGGGAGGGTTAAATGTGCAACCCTAAAAAAATATATAAAATAGTGCACTTAGCGCATGTCCATTTAAACTGTCTGCGCCTGCGCTTCGTCCCAACGCGCAAAATCCTGTCACAGGATACGCGAGGGGGGAGGGGGGAGTTTAGTTCATTAAAATGCGAGCTGTAATAAGCAGAATGCAGTGTAATGAAATTAAAGTGAACACGCGACACACACACACAACACACACACACACACACAATAGAGAACACACACACAGACTGCCCGCTGCTTGCGCATGTGCAGCCAGAATCACCCCGCAGCTAAGCACACCACACCACCCCACTCCACACCGTGATGCATGCCACGGCTCGTGCATCAAGTGCCGCGCTATTTTTGCTTGCACCTTGACTTTTATTATTAATTTTTTTCCCTATTTCTTTTTTTTTTTCTTTTTTTTTTTGCGCATTGCCCGCATAATTGGCAAATTTGCGCACATTTGACGAGCTGCGTTCCAGCAAATAAAAGTTGACTCATTAATTCTAGTTTGTTTAGCAAAAAACCCAAAGAGAGCGTCGCGAACTATGCAAAATATGCAGGAGGCGTCCTCAACTGAGGAATGACAGACTGTCAGATTTCCTGTAACTAAAACAGTTAAATAAATTTGGTGTAATAGGAAATATATGCTCAAAATGTATATACTTTTAACAATTTGCTAATCTGCACTGTGAGCAACGTGATGTAAATTTTAAGGTATCTTATCATTATAATTTAAATTTCTTAGCTGCAGCTCCCATATATTCCTGAACAGCAGAAAAGATCTTAAAAAATCAATAAGCATTGGTTTTACAAACTAAGCTGCTAAGTTTTTATAAAACTCTATATTTTATTTGACAGTTTAATTATCTGATATGATTTTTTTAACACTTTGGAACACTTTATTAGTAAGACTGGTAACTGATATGAATAAGTTTCACACTGTTCAAAATTATGAAAATGTATCCGTCATCGATATAAAAAAGTTTTCACACTGTTTACAAATTGTAAAATATATTTTATGTTTGTTTGTCTTTTGTATTAATTTACTTTTTTTCCGAACCAACATTTTATTTTTGCTTTTTTTATAAAAATAATTTTATTTTTCATGATATTACAGTAAAATTAAATACGCTCAATGTGTTACAAAAAATTCATATAAGATAAGACAGCGAAGTTGATAAAAACTTTAACTTTATATGGTAAAGTATTTTTACAATTATTTTACAAATGCATATTTGTAGGTTCTTATTTAATCCACTAAGTTTCTTTTTAATTAAAATATCTCACTAAATATAGTAATGTATTTTTTTTTTATTATATCGTTTTTATTTATTTTGCAAATATATTTTTGTATATTCAATTCACTAAATTTCAATATTTATTCAAATTTTTCAATAAACATAGTAAATTATAAAGAATAATTTATATTAAATTAATAAATTTTTTTACAAAAATATATTTGTAAGTTCCATTTAATCCACCAAGATTCTCTTTTATTAAAAATTCCCACTGAATAGTGTTAAGTATTTCTTAGACTATTATATCTTTTTTTAATACACTAAGTTTCTTGTTTACAAAAAAAAACTTAAATATCGATTTTCATAGCATATTTTGCTGATTCCAAATATTCCCATATTTTCCATCCTTTTGCCCATTAACTAAATCAAATGTTTTTGCTACGTGCCTCAGCTACAAGATTGTGTGTTTTAGCCTGTGGAATCATGCTCGAAAGCGTATCAAAATTTATGACAGGCTTAGAACAATCAAAGTGTCAAATAAAAATGTCAAGTTTATGTTGCACAGCGATCGCCACTAATCTGTCAACAAAGGTGAGAGTTTTGCGGGGCTGCTGTTGCTGTGGCTGCTGTTGCTGCCGTGTGGCATATCCTGTTTCCTGTTTTTGGTCACTGCAGCGCTAAGGGGTTGCTCTGTCTGCCCGACTGAATGACTGGCTGACTGGCTGGCTGGCTGACTGACTTACTGACCGCTCGACAGAGTCTGGGCCGGCTGTCATAATTAAAATATGACGCGTGTCCGTGTCTCGTGCACGGACAATTGCAACACGCACGGCAGAGGCAGGGTCAGGGGCAGGGGTAGGGCGCAGCTACCAGCTTCGTTAGTTGTTTGCCACCATTCGACACGCAAAGCATTCCACAGCAGTCCGCTTGGCCAGCTGAATGGCCAAAAGGACATGTGCCGCAACTTAATGGCCAACTAGCAGCGTGCAAATCGTGCATGCATATGCCGATTCATATATATATATATATAGATATATATATATATATATATATATGCATATAAGGATGCGGTCATTGTCTCTTGCGAGTAACTGCAGCAAATTGCTTAGCATTTGCCAATTATACAGTTCCTCCAAGGAAATTAACTCAAATCACGTGTAGCAGCCATAGAATTACTACTGAATGGTCTCCTTTTATGGGCATTATAAAAATTAAGATATCTCAGCGGCATAATTGAGACAAATTCGGGGCAGAATAATACTTTTTATATGCATATTGCATGCCACTGCTGTGTCACATGTTTGTGCAGCTAAGTTGCATTTAAATAAGATGAATTCGAATATAATTTGATTTTATAAAGACACAAATTTTTGTATCAAAATATATACTTTATTCTAAGAGTGATTTTAAAATTAAAAATAGCTTAAAAAATTAAAATATTCTTCAAACTTTTAATAAGCTGACAATTTTTTTTTTTAAATTTATGAATGAAAAAAAAATGATTAAAAATTAATTTTTAGACTTTAGAGTTCATTCGGATCAATTTCTTAGAACACACTTTATAACACACATCTTGCCGCCTGGCTTTGTGCCACATTCGACATTCTTCTTTGAGCCGATGATTTGACACAGTCTATAAAAAGTTTAATTGCCAATTGTCACGCCTCGCATTATTATTTATCAAGATTAATTAACAAAACGGAGCGTTAAAGATCAACGATCGATTTGACGACTGGCAAACAGCTGCTGTGAAATCCTTAAAGATAAATCAAATGAGAACAACTTTGCCCCAAAAAATTGAGGGTGTGTGTGTGTGCAGAAGAATGAATGAAAAGAAAAGAATCCACTCGTTTAAGCTAATTTGTCTGACGTCAGGATGTGACAGGAGCCGAGGAGCTGTCAGCCATTGTACGTGTGGCATGGCATTCAATGGGCTCCGACAGCTTTTTTGCGACAACAAACCGCCGACCCACTTTCTGTGGCACAATACAATGCACAAGACGGACACACAGGACACACAGGACATGCACAGGACACAGTTCTTTGCAACACTGCAGGCCCATCAATGCAGAGTAAAACCCATTTAGTAGTTGCTGCTGTTGACGCTGTCTGATGCTGTTATCCTTTTAATGTGAAGCCTAGTTTCATGTGCTGCCAGGATATGCCAGGACACATGAAATGATGCGCAAACAAGCGGCATTTGGGCCGACAACATTTCATCAAAGTAGGTTGCAACACATTTCCAAGGAATTGTTAGCCCTGCTGATAGATTGCCTCTGGCGATGGATGAGAAGGCGCGCGCGCGCGCTCGTTTCTTGTGAGGATTCAGAGGTGCAGGCAGCGGAGGCAGCAGCGGCAGCTATTGCAATATATGTTTGCGCAGGTGTTGGCCACATTGTCAGCCGTAAATTGGCAAATCCCTTTAGCTCTGGCACATACCAAACCAACGTTGACAGCCAACTAATTACTTGCGAACGCAAAAAAAAAAAAAATTGCCTAAAAGGATTTCTTGCCAAGGATCAACAAGCAGGCCGTAAAATGGCCACCACCACAGCGCACTGGTATTTCCCGCATTCACAAATCACATTTCGCAAAACAAGAAGTCAGTGAATGACAGTTGCCTGATGTGCTACAAATGTCAGGTAGGCGGTGGCAGCCACCGATAAATCCTCAAACTGGCATTTTGTCAATGTCAGCCAGTCGCAGCAACAAGCAAAAACCAAAAACCAAAAAAGAAAAAAATAACCCATCAGGTTGTGCATTGCATGAGGATTATAGAGGAAATATACTGGATAAAGCAATATTTTTTTAGTCAACATTCAATCAGTTAACGTTTTTTTTTTTTGCCATCGATTGTATTGGTTAGCTGGAACAGCCATAATATTGATTTTATTTTGAAAGACAGACCAACCCACTCTTAATTTCTACATAGGACTATTTAATTACTACTCTTTGCAGTTTATATATATATTATTATTTATAATTTAAAATTTAAATATCTTTAGGTAGCAAAGGTTTCACACAGATAGTAAAAATGATAATAATCTAAATTATAAAAACGGAAGTTTTAATCTAATCTTATTCATTATTTTATAGCATTTAATTTATTAAAAACAATGCATAAAAATGATAATGATTACTATTTGGTAATCTAAATTATAAAAACGGAAGTTTTAATCTAATCTTATTCATTATTTTGTAGCATTTAGTTTATTTTGTTTATATTTTTTACAATTTGCTTATCAGTCAAAATGATGCTAGATATATTAAATAAAAAACAAACGATTTTAGTTTAATCCTATTACATTAAATAGATTCTCAACTAACCCTCTCTCAATCCGTCTTTTTCCATATAAAACCTCACCTGCATGGCCAAAATCCCATAATAACTGTTACAAACAAAACTGGCAAAACTATTCACACACAGAGCAGCTAATCGAAACAAAATGAAATTCCACAACAAGGAAAACACAAGAACAAGCTGCGAATTTAGGGAACCTTAAATGCAACAGGAACACGAACAGGAACAGGAACGGGTACAACATATATGCGAAAATTAATAGCGGAGATCTGGGCCACTTTCGTGTGTGTCTGAGAACACAACGAATACCTTAATAGTTAATCCTTGCCAAAGGATGCCGAAAAAATGGGATGCCATCGCCCGGAACAAGGCTGCGAATTTGTCAAAGAGTTGTGCAAACAACAACGCAGCAAACAAAATCAAAGAGGTACACAAAAAGAATATAAAAAATATAACAAAAACAACAACAAATCGAATGCAATCAAAATTAAAGCGCTTTAGCTGTGACAACAGTTTGGCCCAAAACAATTGACAGGGCAGGAGAGGCGCAGCGGAAGAGAGGGGTGGGAGCTGCGCAGGCAATCCTTTAAGAATTTCGCACACAATAACCCATATGCGTCGCCATGCCATGTCCTGCCGGCAATTTAAGCGAATTAAAGCAAAAGTTTTTGAAATTCCTATTGATTTGGGTTGGGCAGCCCCGAAAAGAAACGAATTCCGTAGTAATTGCAAGGAGCCAGAAGACTCCTGCTGAGCCCAACCGAATATAAAACCTACAAAAAAAAACAAGTTGGAAATGCTATGGCTGAGAATGCTCGACAAGCAGATACCTATAAGAAGAGGAATGATATGTCAAGGAATATTTCTTTTAAATTTAGCTACATTTAAAATTTTGACTCTTGTTGCAAAATGTTAACCATTTTCGTCTATGTCTCGGAAAAGACGAAAGTTCTCAATATAATAACAATAAAATAATAATAATAATAATAATAATAATAATGATAATAATCATAGTCATTATCATCATAATCAATGATAAGAAAGATTGCGATAAGAATAACATTAATAATAATAATAATATTAATAATAATAAAATTAATAATAATAATATTAATAATAATAATATATAATAATAATTATAATAATAATATTAATATATGGTGCAAGTCTATAAGCTTTACATGATGCTTTCTTCTATCTGTTACAAACTTAGCACGACTTCATTATACCCACTTTGCCATCCGTTTTAGGGTATAATAAAATTGAAGAAAAATAAAAAAAAAGCGGAGCACGACGATGCAACAAAACAAAAACAAAAACACGACACTCGAAGCGTTTAACTTTGGCTTAAGTGTTTGCCAGGACGTGCCCCGGGGAGGCACGTCTTAACCCTTTACCTGATGCACACACAAAAAAGTAAACGGTGACATGCAACGTTCCAGCAAAAACATATCCTTCGGTATGGCATCCTGTGGTAAGCAAGCCCAAAAAAAAAAAAAAAAAAATCCCTCCAAGTGTCATCGACACTTGTGCCGGCTGCCGTTAAGGGTTGCCCCAGCAGCAGAGTAAGGATGTGGCAAGAATACGCGAGTTGCTGTCACCGTTGCTGTGTTGCTCTGTTGCTGTTTGAGGCACCAAATGTGTCGCTTAAGTGCTAATAATTGTGAGTCCTCGCACAGTTGGCGGTCGGGTCGTCAAGGTTCAAGACTCGGCTCATGGGGACCTGCCTGCCTGCGGCTTTTCTCAACTATTTTGCATTTTAGGTTCTACATTTTTGAGGGCCCCACCCATTCAATTTGACAAGAAGCTCGACTGATCACTGAGGGGCGTCACTCAGCTGATATGAACCGAAGTCTTATGGATCTACAAGCAATCAAAAGGCTGAGAGTTCTCTTAATTTGAGGTTATATTTACATAAATGCGTTTACAGGTCGAAAAAACCCGGAAAGGGTGGGACAAATAAATAGAAGGGACAGCCCTAAACAAGGTAAATCGAATCAAGAAAAAAATATAGAATACATAAGAGACAATTTTTGAATTGCTAATATTTGTAGATGTAGCAAGAATAAAAAGAAATTAAATATAATGTTTATTTATAAAAGGAAACAATATTCAATAGTTGCTACAAACGGAAAACATTTAAATTATATTTATCAACACTTTTTATATCTTATATAATAAAGAATAAAGTCGTATAAAGTTGGATGGAACTAGTACTAATTATGGTCCTACATTTATAATTTTTTAAAAAGTTGCCAAAAAATATAAATCATTTATCTTATTAAATTAAATTAAATTAAATTAAATCGTAAAATACAAATGATTTGATTTTATGCATCTATAAGAAAAAACATCTTTATATAATATTTTATAAATAGAATTCGTTAATTTTAAATTATCAAATTATATAATAAAAAAATAAATAATTGATTTTATGCATTTTCATCTATAAGAAAAGGCATTACTATATATATATCATATATTCTAAACATAATTCATTCATCTTATATTATCAAATTAAATAGTAAAATACAAATGATTTAATTTTATGCATATTCATCTAAAAGAAAAAGTATCTTTAGAACTTGCTGATTAATGGTGTTCATGGCCAATGTGTGAGAAAAGTAGTGCAAATAATACCTCAAATATATCCAAATTATATTGAACTAAAATGCAAATAGCAAAGGGACAAGAAATAGGCAAAACTTTGACACAATAATGAGACTGCATTAGTGATTAATGAAACTGAAGCGATGTCAACTCTCAAAAAGTGTGAACTCTGCGGCTGCAAGTTGAATTCATTCATCGAATTTGATTCATTGATTTCTCGCCGAGCGTTTTTGGCAAAAATGTTGCAGAGGAACACTCAGTGATTCCTCATGTTTAGCGAGCGTGTTTCTATTCAATTGCTGCGAAAAATGAAAAAGGACATATAAAAATCATCATTAGCAGCAGCAGTAGCAGTAGCAGCTTCCTAGGGGCATGATTAATGACTTGACTTTGTGGCCAGGCTGCATCCGATTGCGTGTTGCACTTAAGTGCAACAAGCGTCTGGAGCCACTGAACCGTTACAAATAAATCATAGCAGGCATCAAAAATGTTTCAACATTTCTCAACCGCAAATTGATGGAGTTTTGATGACATCACAAAATGACAATAGTCCAGGAGGGATCTGTATCTTTTTTTTGCGGTACAGTTTTTAAGATTGCTTTCAGTTTTTTCTGTTTTTTTTTTCTATTTCATTTCATTTTTTATTTATTGTGTTCTTTATCATTGTGCTCTCATCTAGGAAATTGCTTTCATATAATTTGTGTCGTCTTGGCATTGATCTCATTCAGTTTTCGATGATTTATTTCGAAAGTGCGTGGACAATTCTCTCTGCCCTAAGAGACAAGAACAGATCGATTACCGCAGCAATTGTCTTGGATGACATGGAAACAGAGCCCTAAGCGGATCTGATATGGGCGTAACAGCTATACAAAACTGCTTTAAGTTCAGTCAAGCATTAAAACAAAGACCATTTTGAAGATGCACATGATGACAAACACAAAAATATTAAAAAATATAGTTTAGTTTATTTATTTATTCGTAATAATCTTTATTTTACGACGCTGATAAGTAATAAGATCAGTAGCAGTATTTAATTATTAATTCAAAATAATCTTAATTTTAATTTCAGCAAAGTTCATTATAATAATAATAAGTTTAATCCCAAGTTCCATAACATTTACACAACCAGACCTTATCTACGATATTATGGCATAGCTAATTAAATCAAAAATAAAACCCAGCTCAAAATCGATCGACTCATTCTCAGTTCATTAAGAATCTCAGAGATGACAATCTGAAGCGACTTTTTCATCAAAAACCATTTGATGAGCTCAAAAAGAAATCCGCTTCAATCTTCTAAGCCAGACAACAACATGAAAGCTAAGACCGAAACAGTTTTTCATGTGTGTATTTCATGAAGGACTTTTAATTAGAGTAATTATTCAAGCGGAACAGACAACCAGACGAGCAGGAGACACAGGATTACACAGGCGAGCAACTCACGCTGGCGTGTCACAAATCCAGGATTAGACAAATGTAGATCAGAGAAATCAGAGGGACTCACTTTTTTTTCGGTCTTCAATTTTTTTTTTTCCAAACATGAACAGTTTTTTTTTTTTATATTTCCAGCTTGCAGTTTGGGCAAACCACAAGAAGCAGCCGAAGAGAACATGGCAAGGACAATGCCTGAGCATAAGACAGCGTCCTTATGAGATTAAAAATGCAAATCAGCTGAAGGGCAGCCGCAGGAAAATATGATGAGCCCGAGACAAGATGACGCTGCAGGAAAATTGTAATTGTTGTCAGTCTGTCTGTCCGTCTGTCTGTCTGTCTGAGTCCATGCTATGTCCCGTGCGCCTGCGTGTGTGTTTTGCCCAAAACATGACAGCTTCATGTGGCAAGCAACAGCAGCAGCTGCTCCCTGCACCTTCGGACCAAAACTCGACTGTGACTGAAATCTTGGCGGTTTCATGCACTTTTGCATTGATTTTCATTAGCATTTTGACGGAAGTTGCATTTTCCTTTTTTGGTCTTTTTAATTTTAATGTTTTTTTTTACGCAGCCGCTTGCATGATTTGACATAATTTTGATGAATGGTTTGAGTTGGGTTTTTGAGGTTTGTTGCTGTACTCGCTGACAGGCGTCAATAACTTTATTTTACAATGGTTAAAACATGAGAGCAAAATCCCCTAAGACCCTATGATATCTATATGCTCAACTATTCAAAAATAAAAATATATCTTTGGTATAAAGATTTTGGAGATACGATTTTAAATAGGATTCTTTTTTTTGTAAAGTATTGTTAAATTTTGGAGATATTTTAAATTAATACGAAAATAAATATGAAGTATTATATTTTAAAACAATTATTAGTCATGGTATAAGTTTAAAATCTCTAAATAAAATCAACTAACATTTTTATTTTTTTTACAAAAAATATTTTGTTTGAAAAACATGGAATAAGTGGCAATAAAATATATTTTATGGTTTTTTTTATTTTGTTTTATTGATTTGTGCGGATCCGTTATGGAATGTTAAGCCCAGCAAATCCAAACAAATGCCACTAATTAAACATAAAATTAACAAAACATTGCAAACAATTCACAGACAATTGGTGCTCCTGATCTCCAGGATCTTGTAACCCTTGGCCCTTTGCAGATGCCCGCCGCTCAAACAATGGCGCCCAAAGGGTTAAAGGTGTAAACATTTGACAAAAGTGTCACATCAGATTCCTTAAGACAGCTGTCCTGGTCGTGACCTATCCTGTCCTGGTATGGTGTCGAGGTGGTGGTTAAGGATAACACGGCACTGGACTTTTTTGTCATGCTAATGGGAGCATGCGTTCTGAATGCTCTTTGTATTGTACGAATAAAATGCAAGTGTGTCTCCAACTCTGGTTTGACAGCTGTCAAAAGTCCAATAAGTCATATATCAATGTTTGCTATATCGCCTCCTGCAAGTCGTGCAAGGATTAACCACTGCATTTGAAGTGTAATTGAAAGGATTGATTGATTAACTGCTGCAGAGACAGCCACATGTGGGTTGCATTTGGCCAAGGTTTATTTGCATTGAATGCTACCAGCATATTTATGAAGCGCTATCCTTTCAATTAACGGCAAATCTAAGCATCTTGTGGTTTACACTATTAAGGAAACATTTTAAGGAACTCTAGAATTAAGTAGATATCTTATGGTAAAGGAGCTGTATTCGAGGAAATTGTATATAGTATGTATAAAACATAGAAACTAACATGATTTAAGTAAGCGAACCTGAATAAACTAGTAAGATAAAAGCGATCCACAATCTATTGAAAAAAAATTTATCTTAATTTTCCGGAATTGATCTCAGTTGAAACTTTCTAAAAAAAAAGCCTTTACTTTCTCAACAACATTTATCATTAAAAGTATTTTCATTTTGAGATCAATAGCAGTTTACTGGTTTTCTATCTCTAAGAACTGTCCCTTGAAACTTTTAAAATCTCAACATTTACCATTAAATGCATTTTAATTTCAAGTTCCATCATACTTTCTTCATGAACTAATCTTATTTGTTTTAGCTGCTATTTTAGGTAAATAAGATAAGATTTTTATGATTACAAACGCCATAAACAATTTAAAAATAGTCACATAACTCTGTCATCAACTTAGTTATCAATTTATTGCATATGGCTTAAATGCGCTCTAATCGTTTCTACCATAAATTATTGGCTATAATGCGAAAGCAAAGGTATACAAATATCTACACATATATAATACTAGCATAAGCGAAAATCCATAATCGGATTTGTGAGTGCCGACCGACAGCGTCAGCGGGACATCTCAATTCTGGTGCTGGTCGGCTGATTCTGTTTGGCCCGCTGCTTTGTCAACCAATTGTGGAGGGAAAGAGGGAAAGAGAGAGTTCAAACCAATGCACGAGCCCCGGCACACAGCGGGAATTCAACGGGTGGTCCGAGTGGTTCAACACTTCCTCCTCTAACCTCAAATCGGCAACTGGCTTTTCGTGTGTTTTTCTATTGAGTTCTAAAACACCCGTTAAAAACTGCAGCAGATGTTTTCCTTTAGCTGAGGTTGTTTTTTTTTCTAATTGTCTCTATTACCAACTTTATTTGAAAAATACTTGAATTCCATTTATTTGTTGTTAATTAGTGCAACATCGAAACTAGAAATTGCAGTTGCGATTGGCTTAAGAGCGATCCACATTCTGTTTAGTTTGGGATCCTTTAAGATTTCTCATTCGTTTTGGCTCATTTCATTTGCAATTTATGAGTCATTGTGGCAAACACACCTTGCACACGTCTCGGACTTTGTGGCTGTCATAATGTGCAGCAAGGAGCGGACAGGAAAAATGTCCTTTCCTTTGAGTGCGTGCTCAGCACACAAAACATACACACACACACACACACACTCACATTGCACACATCCTGCGGTGTTTGCATTGTCCATATCACAGTTTTACGACCTAACGAACAGCCTGCACTTTGTCCATTGTCCTCAAACGGCTAAGATTGCCGTAGTCCTTGCTCCATTCACTTGGGCATCCTTGAACATTTGCACTACTTGGCTACAAAGTTTCATTGCTTTGTTCACATTTGTTGACATTTACGATGCAATATTCCGAAAGCCCTTAAATCATTATAGCCCTCAGTCAAAACTTTCGCTTTTCAATGGACACTATTTTGTTTACTGCCCCCTCTTGGCTTGGCCTAGTTTGATTAGCCTCAATTTTTGTTGGACCGCAAATTGCCTGGGTCCGTCGCGTAGTTTTACATATCCATGTCAGCAGAGTGGACAGCATCCTTCTGGGTAGTTTACCAAATGTTTTTCAGTTTTAAGCACTTTTCAAATGGGGTTTCTATTATACAAATCTTTCTGAATGGCATTTATATTATATTGTTATTATTTTTGGTTTTATTAAGAAATATTAAAGAGAGATTAAGCCAAACTGATGTTAAGAGGCATTTAAAATAAATTTGTTTTATTGCATTTTTATGCCTACCATAAAATTACCCAAACTTTTGTAATTTCCATGATTAAAATATGCCTTTTAAACTGCTGTCAACCGACTAAGACAACCGCTTTAATTGCCGGTGGTTGTGTTCTCAAGCCAAGTTCTTTTACAAGTTACTTTTCAAGCAAAGCAACCAGTTAATTGAAAACTTTATGCGGCAACTTTTGGCTTACATTTTACTACCGCTTTGTTGGAACAAAAGCCGTAAATATTTGCATGCAGCTTGTTCTCGTTCCTCTTCTTGAAAGGCAACTGTTTGCTATATATATACATATATATATGTATATATATACAAGTGTTATATACGCCATAAAAAGGGGTGGTAAAGTGTATTTAAAATTTATGAGAGCGCCACTTGAGCGCGGAATTGTTAAACACAGAAATTAAGATTCATTAATGCGACGGGTTTGGGTATGAAAATAATGCGCCTTTAACAATGGCGTCGCTCGCACATAAATCAAAAGTTCGCCAAAAAAAAAAAAAAAAAAAAAAAAAACAGTAGACCAAAAAATGAAATTGAGTTCAGAGGCAACTCCTGGCGGATTTCCATTCCAGTTGTTGTCTATTTATTTTGAAGATGCTGCTCCTTGATGCGCCATAAATGCGTTTTAATTTGAGACGTAGTTGAGACACCGTTTTTTTTTTTTTTTTTTGTGTACGCCAAGTCAACGATGAAGGCAATTTGGTAGGCGCAGGAATCGCGTTACTCTTTGTTGTAATCGAGCTCGATTGCTGCTCCTTAGGTGCGCTGTCCTGTAAGTGAACAGCAGTCGCAGTTGCTCAAAGGATGCCAAAGGTTGCTTTTATTTTTTCAATTAAGGTTGACATGTGTCTGATGCTGCTATTTTCTTTTCTTGCCGCATCCCGTCTCCGGGCCTCACCAAAATTTGTTTCAAGCGACAAGTCAAGCTGAAAATTGCGCATTTGAGCAACATGGTTTGGGTTTTTTTGGGCAACGGTATCAGAGAAATCGGTTTCATTTGTGAGGGGGTTGCAAGTTGCGCCAGTCGCAACTTTCGCCTAACAGGATTACACTTTCCTCGGCTTGAGTGTGTGTGTGTGTGTGTATCGCGGCACTTGCATTTTAATGTACACAACTCCCAGCTCGGAGTTTCCTTACTCACTTTGAGCTGAGCGCTTGATAGGCAGCTGTTTGCATCGATTGCATTTGATGGGGGTATCAATCAATTTGATGCTCGACTGAATGTTTTAATTGAGAAATTTCTTACGTCTGAGAGAAAAATCTTTTAACTTAAAGCAGTTCCCTACTCAACTTATCTAATTAGCTTGAACAAAAAAAAAAAAAACGAAAATCAATTATTCTGTTTGAAGATTAAAGTTTCTTCTACTTTTTCTTAATTAACTTAATAAAATTTAATTGAACTTAAATTTTATCTCATTTCTTTAAGTGCTTAGCAAAAAAACACTCTACTCTGAAGATAATATAGTATTTATGTATATATATACTTATATATATATATATTTATATATATATATATATATTTATATATATATATATATTTATATATATATATATATTTATATATATATATATATATTAAAAACATGATTTATTTTATTAAAGCTAATACATTTTTTTCACTTTATCAAATATTTATACAAAAAAGATTTTATTAAATGTTAGTCACACATCTTTAGCAAATGGGTTCTACGGGTATCAGACCTTTCGCCAGTCCCATAATGATAGCGGCTATCTCGTACCAAGCAACATTTGCCAGCACTAAATTCATTGGCGGCACAATTTGGTCTTCCATGAACTGTGCAAATGCTTGCGGATTATCGTTGATGGTCAAATCGATAAACTCATCGATAATTAAATTAATAAACTTGGTGAATATTTTACTTTTGCCAGTGAACGTAGTTCTCGAAATGGACTTGCCAAGATCCCAGTCAACCTTCCAACTGATAATGTGCATTCCATTCGCAATGCCCGATGGACGCAATATGAAACTGCCTTTGGCATGAAAATCAATCAGTTCCAAATCAAAGATGCCATCGGCGCCAAGGATTTGTCCCAAAATGTCAAGCTTATAGTTGGCGCTGGTCAAGCGAATGCTTGGAAAGTTCACATCAAACTTGATGGTATGCAGCACATTGTTCCATTGCAGTTTACGGAACTCGAAGCCATCGAGACCCACCAGGGTCAAGTCTGTGAAGTTGCCCCGGCAGCTGCAACAAGAACACTATTTGACCTTTGGCATATTTCCAGTGGATGGATTGACAGCTCACCTAAAGTCATCTGTTTGCAAATCAACTTCCTTGTAGGCCAAATGAGCGGGCGCCAGAATGGGAATGCCACGCTCCGGATACCCACAATGCATCTGGAGACGCAGGAATTCGGTCAGTTCACGCAGCTCATCATCAAAGAGAATGCGACCCGAGCTCAAAGTGCAGCCGAGCAGAGCAATTAGAATAAAAAACGAGCTGCGCATTTTGGCAGTTGGTAAGAAACTAACAAAATCAGTTAGGAGTTGGCAGGTGTTGGCCAATTGAACAGCGATTAGCAGAACTCAAGTACATATTTAAGATTAGATTGCTACCAAAAGGTTTCAAGCGAAGTAATAACAAAGCTAACAACTGCCTGAAAGTAGACTAGCTCAAAACACAACTAAATTTTAAGGGAATGCAAGTATCCTTTGAAAAAAAGGACGAAATCTTAAATATAAATGGAGGTTGTAAAAATCGAAGCAGTAATTTACGATTTATGTAGAGACTGAAGTTTCCAAAACATGTTGTTTCTATTAAAGAGTTAAAATTTAAAATTAATTAAAATTTTTATCTTTGCTAGAATATTATAATTTTATTATGAGATTTTTAATAGTTGAAACAGTTGTCTCAATACACATTTAACATATATTTGCCTAAACAGCCTTAATCTTAAAAACATAATCGAATATATATAGCCATGTCCATAAAGCCATGTCCAGTTCCGTCTCAGAACTATTACACCAAATTTTTCTGATCTTCACTTATAGTCTCGAAGATCGAAAATATTTTCCCCGTTTTTTCAATTATTATAATTATTTGCTTAAGTACCCAGTAAATGGGTTTGTTTGAGCCAATAAATAACGTTTTGCTAGCATTGTACAACGATAGGAAAAACTTTATTTTACTTAACCATTTTAGACATACGGCAATTTTTACGGAACCACAGAATATTTTTTTTTTATATATATACATATATATATTGATATAAAAACACAATGAACGAATCTAGTGAAAGTACTCTAAAAGCTTCATTGAGCAATTGCAGTTTGGACAAGTAATTTATGCCCAGGGATCTTCTGGTGCCACGCAATCAACATTAATTGGATCATCCTCACTCTCGCCCTCGCCGCTCGCCAAGATCATATCGACCAGAGTCCAGAAGTCCTTGCCCTTCAGCTTTTTGTTCACTCGTGGCACAATAGCATTCTCAATCGAGTCGGAGATGGCCTTCTGGTTCTCATTGACGCTCTTGACCACGATATTTTCCAACTGACGATTGATGGCATGATTGATCTTGCCATTGCCCATGAAACCGGTAATATCAGACTTAACTTCACCAATGGAGATGGTTGTCTTCAGCGAAGTGATTTTGGCAGATCCCCACAACACGGGCAATTTGTATTTTAGGACACCTTTGACGCGGAGCTTCATCACATCGAAGAGCAAGGAGCCGTTGCCTTCGTATTCCACAGACAGACCCAGTTGACGCAGTGCATTGATGAGGGTATCAGTGTCGTACTTCTGGGCAGTTGTATCGATGTTATTGAATAGGAAATCGAAAGTGATCTTCGATGTGATGATATTGAGCTTGAACTTCTGAATCTTGAAGTCATCCAGACCGGCAATCTTCAAACGGAACACATGATTGAGGGTCTCAAAGATGCCACGCTTCAGGTTCAGATTCGCCTCGTTGATGCGCAGTGGGGCCAATGGGGGAATACCCATCTCAGGGAAGCCGCATGGCATCTGCTTCTGCAGTTTGCGGATCATGCGACGCACCTGCCACGACACAATAAAGCTGGGTGCAACTACAACGCAACAAAATGATCAAAAAGTAAATATTGCGAATGTCTACAAACTTTCAACAAATTTTCGATGGCTCACCCTCAATACCCTCCTCAGGCTCAGTGTACAACTCAACGTCGCCATTCTCGTCGGCAAACTCCATCAGCCGCTGCTCGAGCGGATGGGGCTGTTGCTTGGGCAAAGTGCCCGCGGCACAGATGGCCACCAAACTGGCCAGAACTAACAGAAAACGCATGTTGTTTTTATTATTAGTGGCAAACCTCAACGTGCTACTGAATCCCCCACAGCATGGCCAGCTCCTTTTATAGGCCCATTATCGTAGTGGTCGAAACGATAAGACTTTGGATAGATAATGCTCGAAGATAGCTATAATCTATGAAGTTAATTAAAACGCTTAATTTTGGATCGCTACACCTGATTTATTGGCTCTCAAAGATTTGGTTGCAATTTTAAATCGTGCGATTCATTTTAAAGAATTTTTCAACAATAGAACAATAAAAAAAAAGTTGAGAATGAATGGGCATCATATTAATCTATAACAAATTGTAAATATAATAAAACTAAACATAAAAAAGTTTAGATTTACTATTGAAGCCCATTAAATTTTACCCTTTCTTTAAAAAAAAAAAAAAAATGTATAATTTGTTTTCTAATTTTGCTTTATTACATCATTTAAATATGTAAAACTGTTTTAATATTTATTTACCATGGAGGCGGAATGGGCGTGCACTTTTTGGTAGAGTTGCTCAGCTGCGAGAGCAGAAACCAAATCTTGTGTCCCTTGAGTTTCTCATTTACCAATGGCACAAAGAACTGCTCGATTCGGGCGCTAATCTCCTTTTGACGGCCATTAACAAAGGCAGGCACCTCATACTCAATAATATCGTTGATCATCTCATTGAACCGGCCGTTGCCAAGGATGCCGCCAATGTGGGAGGTAACACCCCCAAGACCAACCACACATTCGAATTTGTAGATCTTAATGGAGCCAAATATAAAGGGCATTTTGTATTTGAATGAGCCCTGAATCGACAGATTCTCCAGCGAAAAGGCAAGTGGGCCGCTGCCCTCATAGCGCACCTCAAGACCAAACTCGCTGAGCAAATTAATCAAGGAATTCGTGTTCAGGTAGTGGGCGGTGGCCTTTAGCTCCTTGAACTTGAAATGGAACTGGACCTTCTTGCTGAATGTATAGCTAATCTTTAGCTTCTTAACCTCCATGAGCTCCAAGCCATCAAAACGGAAGCGCAAAAACTGAAGCAATGAACTAGTAAAAAAAAAAATGAGAAGCAAGCGAAACATCCTATCAAAACCCTGATCAAACTGAGAGCAGAAATAAACTCACTCAACAACAGACCGAGCCAGATGAATATTCAAATCAGCATTGGTGTAGGGTGCAAGTGGTGGAATACCGTATTCGGGAAAGCCGCAGGGCAGCTGCTCCATCAGATTCTTCACTGCCTTCTTTCCCTGCGAGTTCAATATCAATCCAAATTCTTCTGGCTGCGCAGCTAAACAATAACAATAAAGATTATCCGATTAGGGCTATCTACAAAACCCCTACGTGCTACAAAAATAACTTACGATTCTCCTCGATAAGCCGAGTCCATTGCTCCTCACTCAAGTGTTCCACATCGTAGGCCAGTGCACAGGCCAACAGGGTTACAAAAACACACACAATTCCTCTCATTGCTGCACTTCAATAGCTGTTCTTGATGGCAAATGCCAACGCCTTTTATAGCAATGGCTTACACCCACTAAATTTGTCCCTAACCCTGTTGTTAACATACTAAAAGAGCGAAAATCGAACAGCCTTTAATCTGTATCCGATGAGATTAGCCAGTTTATTTGCAAAGTCTTTGAAATGATAATATTTATAGTAAATTATAATATATTATACTCTAATCAGTAATACACCATTTATAAGGAGTGAAAAACACTTGTCCTAAAGCCCAAGTGGCAATTAAACTAATCTTGACAGTCAATTGCAAAATTGAGTTGCTGTGATGATTTATTTAATAACAATAAACCACAAATTAAATTTTTCTATATAGCTTTAGGACAATTTAAAAGGCATTAAACAATGGTTCGACGTCAACGCATTGTTTGCAGGTGTTTCAGTTGACTCTTAGGTTGGCAGGAATTTCAGATACACCACAGACAGTAATCAATGGAGCGGATCGTACGACAATTGTTTTTAATAAATAAAGATTGCCACTTTACTTTTCACTATCGTCTTAAATTGATTGAATTAAATTTTGTTTGCTTCGCAATTGAAAATTATTGAAAGAAAGTTCCACAAAAATTAAGCACTTTCGACTAAGCTGTTTTTTTTTGAGTTAAGCTAACAATAAATTCTTTATTTTGTCAATAGAAATTATTATTTTTTGACTTTTAATGCTTTTACTTTTAATAATGACAAAAAAAATATAAATATATATGCCATAAATATGTTTTGAGATTTTTAAAAATGATTTTAGAGTACCCTGAAATGTTGCTAGCAAAGAAAATTTTCCTCTCATTTCTTTCGTTATTTTTACAATTCTGAGAAATTAAATTTTTCGCCAATTAAATAAAGCTCATCAAATAGTTGCTCTAGCGGCAACTAATGCACCTATTGTTCCATCCTTAGACCTATATATAAATTTATAATCAAGTGGCCATAAAAAAGATTATGAATCACTATCAAGCCGTCCATTTAATCCATATTATACTTTATTTATAAACTTGTTACTGTAAATCACTATGATTTAAACAATCAGCTTGTTTTTCTGTTTTAATTATAGGATCAGTGATATATATAGTACTGCGTGCAACCCTTATGCAAGTTTATGGACTTTATTTAGGTCAAATTATTTGGAAATTTAGTGTACCTAAATTAACATTATGTGTATATTGAGAACACAGAAATGCTCTCACTTCACCTTTTAGCCAAATAGAATGAAATCAGACATGAATCAAAACATGATATAGTATTAATTAAAAATTGATTTCCAATTTCGCATAGCCAAATGATAAGACACAAACAGTAGAAAAGCCAATCGAAAGTACCGTTGCTACCAGTATTATCTAGACCGGTAGAGCTTATCGCGTCCACCTGGCCAGTGGTGGGGGGCCGGTCTATAAAAGCCAGCTGCTGGAGCAGCTGGACGATTAGTATAAATACCGTTCGCACCACGTCCAATTTTATACAGTACGCAAAAAGCAAAAATAATGAAACTCTTTGTGGCACTTTTGGCACTTGTTGCCTGCGCAAATGCCGCTGCTGTGGGCGAGCCAATTGGTGAGTAGAGAGCAGAGTGTTGGCGGAATGAATGAATCTTAACTTATGTTCCCCAATGCACACGCAATTAGCTAAACAATCCATATCCAGCACGGTTGTGGATGTGATTGAGGGCATGCAGGAGCAGATGCCTTGCGGTTTCCCCGGCATGGGCATTCCACCATTGGCACCGCTCAGAATTGACCACAAGAACATCGATATCGATACGGAGTCGCTAAAGATGAAGGGCACCATCGATCACTTCCGTCTCAATGGCTTGAACGAGTTCGATATCGATGAGATGAAGGTCAATGCCATCACCAGCAAGGTCACCTACAAGTTCAGCTTCCGTGACGTGAATGTGGACACCACCTACGACATTGATATGTTGCTTAAGAAATACGGTTTCACCATCAAAATGATCGGTGCCGGTCATGCCAAGTTTGCCATTAAGGACATGACCGTCTGGGGTACCCTCAGATACTCCCTGGGCGTTATCTCCGGCAAGTTGAAGCTCAAGTCTCTGGATGTGCGTACACATCTGGGTGAGGTTGACTCAGAAATTGAGGGTCTGCTCGGCGATGGTAATATCAATGAGAAGATGAACGTGTATCTTGCCGAGGCCGTCGAGATGGCCATCAACGAGAATGAGGATCTGATTGCCGAGACCATTGAGCACGTTGCTCTGCCTGTGGTTAACCATGCTTTGGAAGATGTCAGCATCGGTGATATCGTTGGCGGCGGTGGTGGTGAAGGCGGTGAGGGTGGCGAGAAGGAGGTCTGCGTTCCCCCAGAGTTGGATTGGTAAACACAACCAATATGAAAGCGTCTTTTGTTAAATAAAAGTTATTTTTCAACAAACAACAAAGTAAATAAATTAATTTTTGTCTTTTTGATCTGAAAAACTGATATTCGTTTGGTTTCGGTTTTAATAAGTTGGACTGAGAATAGTTAAATATATATTTATATATTTCATTGATTAATTTAAGATTCCAAAAAATATGTAAAAACTAATATTATTCTTTAAATTTTTCTAATTAAGTTTTTTGTGACATAATTAGAAATATTGAAATACATTTTTGAATTTAATTAAAGTTTTTACTAAATTCAAAGATTCTTTTGTGTATTTAGCATACGCACAATCTTTAAATAATTTAAAGATATATAATATTAATAGAGTAAAGTCTATTCAAACAATTAAAAATGTTTATCGAAATCTTAAATAAATATAAAGTTTTATTAAAGCCTAGAACAAATTTTAGATTAATTCTCAGTTAGTTCATTATTGAATAAAAGTTATAAATCTGGTCAAAAGTGACTTCACTGTAGTAACAGCTTTCACTCAAAAGCTTTCCAGCTTTGTGCTAAACTCTAATCTTAATCTCAACGGAGGATCCATTTTTACTAGTTGCTAATCTTAAATTCTTTTTGCGTATCAACTGATTGTGCAAATTATCGCATACAGAAGTATTTTTAATGCACAGTTATTAAAGGCAACTAAACAAACATAATTAAAATATATAGTATATATATATATATAGTATATCGTGGATTGCTAAGTGCTATATAAGTGACATGAATGGGACAAGCGAATGTTCAGTTAGAATTTGTAGCTTGTGGCTTAAACATATTGAAAAATGAAGTACCTTTCTTTGGTGGTAGTCCTATTGGCCCTGTCCATCGTGCAGGCCAAACAAGTGTCCGAACTTTTAGCTGGTGAGTCAAATGGGATATTATATAGAAATTTCGAGATAAAATATCCAATGATTTTTTAGGTCAGTCGCGTTCTGTGAGCAGCATTATTGTGGATGGCATAGAGGCAGTTAAGAAGCAAATGGTTGAAGGCTGGCCGCAATATGGTATACCACCACTTGCACCACTCGAAATCCAGCATAAGGATTTCAATTATGAGTCAGGAGAGGTACACGCCACTGGTGCCCTCGATGGTGTGATCGTGAGCGGATTGAACGAATTTGAGGTTGTTAAGATGGTTGTCAATGTGCCTTTGAGCCGTATGACGATGGAGTTCAACTTTGCCAGCTTGAATGTGACCACCAAATATAAGGCAGATGTGGGCGCCGGTTGGCACATGGCTCGCGATGGAGATGCCTTTTTGGCTCTAGAGGATCTAAACGTTTCCGGAGTGATCAGGTACTCAACTGGTTTAGTTAGCAGCAATAACTATCTGCGCGTTAAGAGTATTCAATTGAAAATTGTTGTTGGCAATGTGGTATCCAAGATTGAGAATCTATCCAAGTATCGTATTATCAATCGCAAATTTAACGAAATTATCGAGGAGTTCATAAACCTTACTATTAATGATAATATCGACTTTGTGACAACTTGGATTGACTCCACAGTGACTCCCGCATGCAATAATTTAATTGGCGAGCGTACACTTAAAGATATTATTGGCCTTATCGGCAAATAGATTTCATTCTAAGCTGGTGGTTCAATATAAATAGTGTAAAATCAACTTTTAAATAAAGTTGGCTAATCTAATCCATAAAATAGATTTGTTTTATGTTTCTCTGTCAAAAATAACAAACAGCGGCAAAGAGCGTTAATCTAATCGCATTGATTAGGATTGTTTAAGAGGTTTAATGGGCGAACTCTGTTGTTTTATTTTATTGAAAATCAGTGTATAAATTCATTCAACTTTTGACTATATCTAATTGGAGCTATAAGTATAGCTCAAAATAATAAATCATTAGGGAAATGTGTATTTTTTTTGGAATTAATATTATTAGACAATGAACACTGATGCTTAAAATAATATTCAATATACAAATAAATGTTTGAGTGTAGCCAAACCAAGTGAAATGTAACCAGTTTTTAATGTGAGAGCCTAAAAGTATGCTGCAAATTTTGTAAAAACGCTTAAGTCGTAACGCCCCTCATTTTTTTACACAGCAGAAATGTATGCTACAATTTTAATAATAAAAAATAATCAATAAAAAAATTACAAACAGGTAAGCCATATATATAAACTAATAAATGTCTGTTCTATGGAAATTAATGTAATTATTAGTTATATTTAATGTAAATATTAGATATATACAATGCAATTTTTTTCCCAAAACATGCCTCATCTTTTCTTAGCGCAAAAGTCATTAATTTCTTCAGTTCAAATCAGAAAATTTTTATTTTCTGCTTCCATTTCATTATCTTATCAGAGGGGCCGAATCAGACAACCCAAGTGTGACCTTTAAAGATCGTACGCCGTCTATCGGCTGAGAAGAAACATCACGAAACTTGAATCAATTAGGCAATAACTTTCAGAGGTTGATGCGTAATTTCAAGGGTGTCAAAAAAAAACAATACCCAAATACAATTTTTATCAGCAAAGCGAAAAGAAAATCAAAATCAATTTTTTCTGTTGGATACTCTAAAATAGCTTGTTTACTGTAAATTTGATGTTGTGTAGTTTATATTCATATTCAAGTCAAATTTTAAAAATATATATATTTTAATATTATTATTAATACAACGGTATCGAAAAATAAAATATTATAACAAAACAAAATTTGTAGTCTATTAATTAATTGTATAAGAATTGAGAGTAAAATGGTTTAGATTAAGTTCGGTTCGAATTTAACTAGATTTGCTTAAATTCAGATTTTTGATCGGATTCTGATAAATAACTTCTTTGCAACCTAATAAATAAGATGATGGGAACTATAGGTAGTATCTTGCAGTCCGTCAAGCTTCATAGCTGGAAGATTATATGGTTTTTTTTTATTCTATGCTGTTGAAATCTATTTAGGGGAGCTGATAAGCCCGTCTCATCCAAGTCATTCGATGTCTAACGCTAACTCAGTACCAAATTATCAATCGTATGCTGAAGACGCACAATACGAATTCGCGTAAACATTATGTTTAAATACTTTCCAATTATATTGCTACTGGCACAGGTGAGTTGTCAGAGATTCGATTTCTTCACAATAACTTAAGCAATTCAAAACCAAACGCAGTCTTTGCTGGCGGCACCAACGCCGGATGGCGCGACAACTAACCAGCCACGTGTTCGAACCCAGAAGCAGCTGGAGCTGGAGGCACATAATGAGACAATCAATCTGCTGAATGCCCTTTTCCGAGAACAGATCGCCTACTTCAGCGGGGTGCGTGAGAAGCTGCAGCCGACCACCAAACGCGCCCAAGACATTGAGCTGTATGTGAGTCGACTTAACGAGGCCATTGCCGAGAACGATCTAGACAGAAAGGATGCCATCTGGTTGAGCATATTTGAGCAGGTAAATTTGAATCTAATTAGCTTCATATTCTATCTCAACTAATCTGTGAATGATCGCAGTTCAATAAATCCCCATTGCTGCTAAACAATCAGAAGGAAACTGGTCTCGCCGATAGTGAATACCAGACTCTGCTCACGGACAAGAAACTACAGGAGATTACACAGAGCTTCGTTCGTGATGTGACCACCTATTTCTGGAAGATTGGCCAGTTAAGTGGTAATGTTCTCGAAAATAGTATCGATCAGTATATGACAAAATCCAAATAGACATTGTTTTCTAATCAACTCTGTCAAACTTTGTGATTTTTTTTAATTTTTGCCGTTACTGAAAACTGTAAATCGATAATATTCATATGCTATGATTTCTTTATCTATGCAATAAAAATGCAATCAATAAATCGATATGGACGTGCTTGTTGACAGCCGTAAGCTAAATACAATAATTTTAAAAATTGCAAATCGCAAAAGGCACTCAGTTAGAAGTCTATCAAGATGAAATTGTTACAATTGATTGTTGTAAAATTTGCAGTACCCCACTATCAGACCATTTATAGAAGCAAGACAACAACACCATTAAAATTCGATGATTACACTATAATTATACATAATTTAATTGACGTACGCTAAATTGAAAGCAAACATCAATTGACGATGACGTTGGCGATAATTTCATTAACACCTCGATTCAAACTGATACACAACTAGGCCGCAGCCTAATATATATATATATATATATATATTTATATATGTATTTATATATATATATATATATATATATATATATATATATATATATATATATATATATATATATATGTATTTATATATATTTATATATATTTCTAAGGGTGTGTGTGTATGTCAGGGGGCTTGTATAATTGAGTGCAAAAATATAACGTCTTTGCCGCTCTTTAACCCCCTCAACAACCCCACATATTCACCCACACACGCTTTTAGCACTTTTGCCATTTATGGACGCTTGAAGACAAAAACAAAAATCGAATGTGATAAATTGTAAAATATGACAAATTTCCATAGCATGAATCATCAGGGAAGAGCGCAAAGCAAATACGATTTTTGAACACACCAACTCTGGACATAATTGCACACAAGGCAAATTGTCAGCAAATTATAATTTTTTAAAAATTTATTCACCTTTTTGTAAGTCTCCACATTTTTTTTCTGTGTTTTTTTTAACTACAAGAGTTGTGCAATTTTATTGCGAATGGCTAAGCTAAGCAAAGTGTAATGCATTTTTAATGCACTTTGTGTTTTAAAAATAAAAGCAAAACGACAGAGAGAGAGAAGAAAGGTTGGCCTTTTGATGGAGGGGTGTGCCGCGGTGCCAGACGGCAGACACGCATGCCTAAACCGCTGCCGGCGTCTCTGACGATGCTGATGTGATGCTGCTGTTGCACACATGTGTCGCTGATATTCAAAATCATCGCACCGACTATCTGTCTCCACTTTTCCTGCCCCCGCACCTCTCTGACACATGGCTTTGTGTTGCGCATTCGAGCGTATCGAATATCAACAATTGCCACTTCCGAATGCGCTACAAATAAAAGCAACACAACAAAAAAAGGGAGATATGCGCTTGGAATTCGCATTAATTTGTTTAAAAATCTGTTTGTTTCTTTTTTTTTTTTTTTTATCAATATTATTGTACACTTTGAAAAGAAATAAATAAAGCCGACAGTAACGACCACACATAAGCGATAAGCGCAATTTCAAAAATATTTATAAAATAAAAATCACGCTGAAAAGCTCGACCCGAAAATACCCTAAAGTTGAATTTTTACCAAACACGCATGCTTAAAACATTTTTGCATACATGAAGTAAATATACTTTTTTATAAAGTATTATGTACAAATTTTTCAAAAATTTTATTCTGACATAACGTGAAGACACTTACAAAATAATCTAATAGGAAATTTTAGTATTCCTAAGCATATTTTCTACGAAGAAGTCTACTTTGCGACGTTTTCTGACAATAAAAAGTGAAACAAGTTCAACTGGTAGACTTACAATGTCAGCTAGTAAGAAAGCTGAACTAACTAGTCCAGAGTAGGCTAATTCTACAACTAGAGCGTCACCAGAGACTAAATAAAGAATAGACGAGCAACCAAGTTGATTCAAACATTAAAATCATTTCAAAAGTTTAAGCTAGCAATTTGCCTACTTTCCATGAGCTTTTAAATACAATTATTAAAGTTCAATTTATACGCAAGTATTTAAGATATTTATGTATTTTGTGTAAGTCATTATACCCAAGTATTGTTAAGGGTAGACCAAACAGTTGATGTGTGCTAATTGTAAAGGCATTTAAGATGTGCTGAGATAAGAGAGAGGAAATTTGTTTTTGGTTCCCGCCTCGGGACATTTACCTTTTATTGTTATTGTGTTGAGCTATGGACGCTGAGACTGTTACTATTAAAGCTAATAGACAAACATAAACAAACGGTCTTTGAAGGTGTGTGTGCGTGTGTGTTGTATTTGCTATGTCTGTTATGTGTGGAGAAGGCTTAACATTCATTAAAACACACACACAAAACACACGTGTAACAAAGATGCCATTCAAATGCTGATATCATCTGAAATAATGTGAATCGATTTCGATTGTCAACGGTTTGGGAATTTAAAGGTCGTAGAACCTAATAAATTTTATTGTAATAAATACGACAAATGTATTTATTTTGTGTGCTGTTTGTTTAATATGAAGACTAACATTTTTCAATTAGCATACATTGTATATTGACAGACTAACAAATAAATTTACTATAGATTAGATAACTTAAATAATTAAGTTCCCTTTTGAACCACATCAATTAAAAGTTCAATTTGGTGGCAACCTTTTAGAAATGCAAAACGCTTAACATTCCAGTTTCCATTTCAGACCTTTTCACGCCATTTCAAATTGCTTCGACGCTTTTCAACACACACATGCCCATTCCGCTTTGGCGCCATATACATACAAGGCATACACACACACACATGCATATATACTTAAAAATATGCACAGTTATTTAACCCTATTGACTGAGCCGTTATACGCCACCAAATTTTGATTAGCAAATATGGCAATTGGAACACGAAATTGCCATCCATCCATCATCAGAAAAAGCAACGTTTTCAATGCCAATAAGAAAGTCGCGTGCAGAACGCTTTATGTCATATTTATGAGACTTGTATTTTATTTTGTATTATTTCTGTTATGTTGTTGCTACAAGTATCTGTTGCTTGGGGTATTTCAGTTTTTGTTATTTTTTTTTTTTTGGGTATCTGGTTTGCCGATAAGCGCACCAAAATCATGTTAAACAACGTGAGCAACAACAATAAGCAAAAAGGCCGACTGACGATTTTGTTTACAATTTGTTGTTGTTGTCGACAGATTTTCTAATAAACCATTTAAAACCGGTTCTCATTTTTTTTTCCTTTTTTTTGTGAACGGTTTCGGCTTTTGGTTTTGCTTTGGCCTCACTACTGCCAAGAAGAAGAAGCAGCAGCGGCAGATTCGAGAGCATCAAATTTCATGCTGCACACACACAAACACACTGTGTACAGCGATGCAAAGCTTGTTTTAATAAAAATGAAGCTCTTTCATTTTAGGGACAGGAACAATGAAATGGCAAAAGCAACAACAACAACACGAACACTTTCAATAGGCAGGGGTTAGATTTTCGGTCATAGATTAGCATAAAGCACACACTCACACATATACAAACAAAAGGTAACAAAAGCAAACCACAATGCACAATAACAATCGAGACAGAGAGAGAGAGCAGAGCAAACACACCTCTCTCTCTTTGTCTCCAATATACATATTTGGGCTGTTAATAAGCCTTTCCCTCTCCCACTTACCTTCAATGCACACGACGTGATCGCGTATCTGTTGGGCAATCTGCGCGTCCGGCATGGGCAATAAATCGATTAAATCGTAAATAGCATAAATCGATGGATGGACGCTCTCAAAACGCTGTATCTCTTGGCGTATGGCCAGCGAATTGCTTATCAGTGGCTGTGGCAACATAATCGAAGAAGCGCCAACCGTCGCAGAAGTAGCCGACGTCGACGTCAGCTGCGTTTGGTTGCTTGTGGGCGTATGATTATGACGATGCTGCTGCTGCTGATGTTGTTGTTGTTGTTGTAGTTGTTGGGGCGCCAAATGATGATGATGATGATGATTATTCTGTTGTTGTAGCTGGAGCTGGTGCTGCAGCTGCTGTAAGTGCGACAGCGACGCGTGCGGTTGATAATTGCTCATTGCTGTAAAGCGAATTTTAGCTAACGTTTTTAATTAACTTCAATTGGCTTTTGCCTATGGGATGCCGATGCAGAGAAGCCCAAATAAAAAAAACAACAACAAACGTAAACTAAACGCGCACACACATACACATGCACACAGCAAACACACACGCACACGCAATGGCACAATTTTCGTTCGGAGCGTTGACAGCGCACAACACCATTTTCGTTTAACAGCAAGTAGATGAAGAACAGCAATTTCGCGTATTTGCCACGAGAAATGTAAATTTTACACCTGTTTCACACATAAATACGGATTTTGAAAAATCGCACTTCTGCCAGTGGCACTTGGCTCTGGCCTGTGCGTATGCAACAGTGTGACCGTCTTAAGCAAACACCAAAAGGCCAGAGAATATATATACACATAAATACCAACTAGCCGCTAAAAGTATCGAGTATATTTTTGTAGACTGCTGGAAGCGCATGTCGTAATAATAAATTGGACATTATATTAATTAAATAAGCAATAATATGGCGCAGAGCAGGCTAGAAAAGATTGGCACCATCTTCACCAGGTAGGCGTAAAGGGCAGATCAAGTGACAGCAGCAATATATAATGTTTATTCTTAGAGTTCAGGGATTGCTGCGCGGCGGCGCCATGAAAACTGAGGATAAGCCGATTTGGTATGACATCTATGCGGCTTTTCCCCCTAAACTGGAGCCCCGCTTTGACAGACCCGCCGTTAATATCCCAGTGCGCAACATATTCTATGCCGAGGATGTGGTGCGAGCGTATGTTAACCCATCATTCTTAGTCAATAACCCATTGATCCAATGATTTTTTTTCCCCTCCAAAAAGGAAGCTGCACAAGCAGAATAAGCCTCAAGTAACCATATCGCTATTTGATCATAAACGTACCACACAATCCCAGCAGTTCATCCAGATCTATGACCAGCTGAAAAGCCAAGGTGCGCTAGATGAACAGAGGATTTATGAAACGGCTCTCGATTTGTTGGCGGAGCAGCGGCAACAATTGCGCGCAGAGCCTGTCGAGGAAAACCTGGAAGAGGATCCTGCAACGACGAGCACTTTGCTCAGTGATTTCCGGGAAGCAGGCGTGCAGCAGCAGCAGATAGAAAAGACGCCCAGCAGAACGAAAAAGGAACCCAGTGCTGGCATCAACATAGACAGCTTGTTCAAGGATTAAAATTGTGTTTACTTTTTTAATATTATCAACTTAAAATTAAAATTTTGTTGTTTTTTAAACTGCAAGCGCATCGTTCTGAGACTCGTGGCTGAGTTGTGTCTGCAGATTGGAGAGTTTGTTTTTTAGCACCTGCACGCCCATAATGACAATATTTTCGGGCTTGAGGGCGCCCGAGGATTCCACATTGAAGAAGAACTTGTTGGGTTTGGCCTCCCAGTTGTAGGGCGCCTCGTATTGGTCGTCCTCCAGTTCGGTGTGCTCGCTTTTTGGCCATTCATCGGGCTTGGGGTACAGCGTGTGTCGCATTGAATTATCCGGGTCGTATTCGAAACACACACCAGCCGTTGGATTCCATTTGGCGTGCTCCTTTCCGAATCCTTTTTTAGCATAGGCACGCAATTTCAATTCTTGCCCCTTGCGCAGCTTTATGATCAGTATCTCATCAGTGCTCTCGCCATACTCGTTATCCTCCTCACCCTGGTTGCGTGACGTGACGGGCAGCACCTTGGCATTGCTGGACTTCAGGTCTGCTGTGGTCACGTGGCGCGTCTGCTCCTCGGTGCATTTGACGTCCAGCGTAAACTCGACGCTGCATTCAGGACAAAAGTCCAGGCATATGCAATCGCGTGTGTACTGCAAACGTTCCACAACATCATCAGAGATCAGCGGAATCAAGCCGATTCGATGGGCGAGGAACTCATCTGAGAGCACCGTAGAATTGGCCTCCAGTTGCACCCAATCGATGGCCAGAGTCGGCGTTTCGGCAATGAAAACACGCCGCAAACTGTTGGCCACACTTAACTCAGTGTCCTCCAGCACAAACTTGACATTGTCGTCCGTCAATTCGGTTATTTGTACGGATGGTTGATTTGCATACGGCATTTTTTTACGATACAAAAATATAAAAACACAAAACTGCGCAAAAAAACAGTAATGCGGCCTGAGTTGCTTATGCGATAACATGCATGTCACCTATCGATATTTGAAAACATTGGTTCTCTTAGCCATACGATACTCGATACTAATATTAAATTTCAAACATTTTCCAAGACTGCTTCGTAAATTGTAATCGCGCAACAATGATCCGAATTTATGCTCGTTTTTATTGCAAAATTGCAAAACAACAAATTAGTGAATTGCCCAAAATTAGCAAACCGTCACAACTGCTGGACTTTAAGCAGCTTCATCATCCCACCAAGGTGCCACAGACACCAGTGCCAACGGCTTTTCCAGACACCAACAACAACAGCGAAATTGAAATCGACACGAAAACAATTCAATTGCTGGAGCGCCTGTCTCTGGTTAATTTGGACAGTGAACAGGCGTTGGCCACGCTCAAGAGCAGCATACAATTTGCGGACAAAATCGAACACATTGACACGCACAACGTTCGCCCGCTCTACACGGTTCTGGAGCATCAACAGTTGCAGTTACGCAACGATCGCGTGGAGGAGGGAGATTGCCGCGAGCAGCTGCTGCGGATTGCAAAAGTCACCGACGAGGATTACTACGTGTCGCCGCCAGGCAACATACCTTTAGAGCAGCTCGACAAGTAATAGAAATGTCCACTCGCCTCAGTCGTTGCCTGAAATCCTTGGAGTCCTCTGATTTTCTGCGTGCTGCACAAAATGAAGAAATTTCTAGCATAGAGCTACTGAAACATGGCGCAGTCTATGCTCAAAGGCTTCGGGAGCAATGGATCAACATGCGTCAGCTGGCTGTCAACTTGGACAGCGTTTCCTCAAAGGAATCCCTGGATCAGCAGAATCAGCAGCGCTTCTCCTTCGTGCATTCCCAGCAATTCAAAAAGCATTTGCAAAAGCTACACCAAGATTATCCCAGCAAAGCCAAGTGTCCCACGCTACTCAAACATCAGCTTAGCTGCACAACCAACTCAAGCTTGGCCGCCTCCTCCAACACAATCTTAAGGCAGCTGCAAAATACAAATGTGACTCAATTAATTACAGATTTCTTTGTGGAGCCGCATCGTGGCTTGGAGCACTTTTATAATGTGCAGCGTGAGAGTAAAATTTGGTGGATGCGCTACTCCTCCAATCCCAGTCGTTATAGCATTGTGCCCTACACTTCTCAGCTGGAGCAACTGAAAGGCTGTCAAGCCATTGACATCAAGGCAGGATTTGGAGAAGCCGGCAATGTGACAGTTGAGCAGCTCAGCCTGGTGCCTCTACCCGATGAAAAGCATTTCCAGTTGCCTGATGGACACACTGGACAGCTGCAACTGCCCGTCGTCATTCGTTCCATCATCCAACTGGAGCCGGCAACGTGTGCTCTCTTGATAGACGGCTGTGATCATGGCAGGGAGACGCATTCACTCCTCCTCAATCGCATGCTGGCACCCTATCAATGCAGCATTGTCGGCATCCAAAAAGCAGAGAATAGATCACAAGATCTACTCGACCTTTGTGCGCATTTGATGGACGTATTGCAGCGCTCCCGGTTGCGTCTGCCGGCCAATGGTTATGACCTGATCAAACAACCTGCTCAGCTGGCTCAGCAACTGCGGCTCTACGACTGCCTGGGCGTGCCATACGCCCTGCTCCTAGACGAGCAGCAATCTCTCGTCAATGGACTGCTCCAGTTGCGCAGTCGGGATACGCAGCTGGCAGAGACTATTCACATTAGCGACTTGCCCGACTATATGTTAAATATATTTAGAAACTATTAAGAATGAGTTTTTTTTAGATGTTATTTTTAAGCTTACTTAAAATAAAATGTATATTAAAATAAATGAAACGGTCTTCCTGAGATTTTAGACTACAGTGAAAACTCACTTAATGAAACTCAATGATTTTAAATATATGATGGAACATTTTAAAATTTAATGGAACTCTTTTCAATTAACTCTTAAATGCTCAATCGTAATATGGATAATTTAATTATAAAATAATTTACATAAAGTCACACAAATACTGCCGCACGTTGAAGCCGACAACTTTGCCGATATAGAGTACAAATTCGAGTCCAACGGTGCACTGCAGCTTGGCGGATCCATCCATAATATTCTGCTCGCCGGAGACGAAGGCGAGCAGCTTGAGATGCACCAGCGTAGAGATCTGTGAGAGCAGATTGCAGGTGAGGCCCACCTTCTCATCGAGTATGGCATAGAAAATGGCGAGCAGGCGATCAATGCTAAAAGATTTGGGTCCCAATGTCGTAGACATCTTTTCCGCATTCTGTCAACACGAAAGGAAGGTTAAGGCAGCGTCTTACGAGTATAATTAAGTGAGGATTACCTTGGCTCTGGCATTGACTGTCTGCATGCGCTTGCGCTGCTTCCCATGATGCTTTACAAACAGTCGTTTATCTTGCTTGGCCGAGTTGTAGCTGGCCAGGAAGGCGGCGATGAGCAGGAATTTGCCATAGTAGGGCAACTCCAAAGATTGCGCTAGCCGGCGCACGCTCTGATCTTCGATATCCGGTTCGCCCAGTGGCTTCTCCACCCGCAGATATATCTGCGTGAGCGCAGCACGCAACGGTCCAGCAATGTGCCGCCAGAGCCGTGAGACATCTGTACACTCAACGCTGCCATCGAGCACCGGCTCTATATACACCGCAAAGCATTTGCGAGCCGTCAGCCGAAGCTCGGGCACATCACGGCAAGCCTTGTAGAAGACGCTGAGAAACAAATTCAGATAGTTGCTGTAGAATTCCGGCGTAAGCGATTGCTCACAAATTGCCAGACGATCGCCATTAAGTTGCAGCTGGAGCTGTCGCTTCAACTGGCCAAAGTCGCTGCTAAGAATGCGCAACGTTTCAGTCTTGTTATACTGCGCCAAATGCACTGGAATGATTTCACTGAGACCCGTCTTGTTGTAGTACTTCTCGAAGGGCAGCTGGGAGAGCAGCAGTACGCATATATTGAGGCCGGTTAACTGCTGCAAGCGCAGCAGCACGGGCAGCACATTGGCATCCATATCACGCAGCCGTTCCGCATTGTCCACTGCAATGAGGAATCCGAGTGCCGATTTCCCTTGCCAACGACGCAGTTGCTCCACAAATTCTAGCATATTATCAGCGAGCAGTGTCTCCGCAAGTTGATGTTGTTCCGGCGCCAACGCGTCCAGAACATTCTCCAGCAATATTTTGGTCGTATAGCATTCGATGGCATTTAGCAGCACAGTTCGCACTTTTTGCTGCCTTTCACATTGCTGGAGGAGGGTTTTGGTTAGCGAGGTTTTGCCCGTGCCGCTATGGCCGAATATATAAATGGCTGGCGGATAGGCCTCATTGCAGTCGCCAATGAGCTCTACCAGCGTTCGAATAGATGCCTCGCGGCAAGGAAATTGCGGCTCTACTGCACCGCAAATCTGTTCCATTTGTTTGTGTGTTATAAACTGCAGGAGCAGCTGGCAAAATTGCGCGCCAAATACCAGGGCTACACTAAGTAGAGGTGCTGCAATCGATAGCTTAAATTTTCCAAAATATTTCAATTTTTGCACACTATAGTCTAGTTTATTCGATTAAATTTTATTTGGCAAACGAAGGAAAATTTATTAATACCCCAAAAGAAAATAAAAAAAATCTTCGCTATTGTCGATAGGCCTATCGCTATTTTAATGCTGACCCAGAGTAGCGGTTTGGCGCTACACAACACTAGCTGTCTTCGCCACCGAAAGGTGATTAATTTCAGCATTTTACCCAATTTTGTAATCGCTTGAAAGTTGTGCGTTTTCTTTTAAATTGACGCAGAGTCGTACTAAGCTCCAACGCTAGCTTAATCGTGTAGACGGCCCAGAGTCCGCGATTAAAACTAGAATCAACAAAATTAGCTGAGCACACCGACAAAAACTCCACAAACAACGCCCAACATCAAAGAATCAGAGACTCTACTACGTGTGTGGTTCGAATTTTGTGCTGCATTTAATTGAATTGAAGCACTCGCTTTGCAATGGCCGAGAAACACACTTTTGGCAATTCGCTGGCATCCATCACATGCCACGCATGGAACAAGGATCGCACGCGTAAGTGACTCATTTTGAAAACACCTTTGTTGTGCTGTTGCATATTAATTAATGACTCACAAATTTGCCACAGAAATCGCGTTATCGCCCAATAACAATGAAATTCATATCTACAGCCGCGACGGCAGCGGCTGGAAATTGGCCGATGTGCTTAATCAACACGATTTGCGTGTCATGGGCATCGATTGGGCGAAGAACACCAATCGAATTGTGAGTTGTGCCGCCGACAGGAATGCCTACGTTTGGACGCAGGGCGAAGATGCCAAATGGAAGCCCACATTGGTGCTGTTGCGCATCAATCGGGCAGCGACGTGCGTTAAATGGTCGCCGGCAGAGAATAAGTTTGCTGTAGGCTCCGGCGCCCGCCTAATATCGGTGTGTTACTTTGAGTCGGAGTACGACTGGTGGGTGTCCAAGCACATTAAGAAGCCCATACGCTCCACGGTTACCTCTCTGGATTGGCATCCGAATAATGTGCTATTGGTGGCTGGATCCACGGACTACAAGGTGCGCGTTTTCTCCGCCTTCATCAAGGACATTGAGGAGCCGCCCTCGCCAACGCCCTGGGGCAATCGCAAGCCTCTCGGCCACCTAATGTCCGAGTTTCGCAACTCTCTCACCTCAGGCGGTGGTTGGATTAATAATGTTAGCTTCTCGAGCGATGGCAACAAGGTGTGCTGGGTGGGACACGACAGCTGTGTGAGCATTGCTGATGCCACCAATGGACTAACAGTGATACGCTGTAGCACTGGCTATTTGCCGTTCCTCTCCTGCGAGTGGGTTTCACCCACATCGATTGTGGTGGCCGGATACAGCTGCGTTCCGCTGCTGTATAGCCTGAGTGCGGACGATAAGTTAGTGCTGAGCGGCAAGCTGGACAAGTCACAGAAGCGTGAGGCTGGTGGCGTTACTGCCATGCATTTCTTCAGATCCATGGACTGCAACATGCGCACGGAGAACACCGATCTCGTTGTGGATTCCATACATCAGAATGCCATCACCAGCATACGGTTGTATGCCGGCGATAAGGCCAGCGCCACTAAGGTCTCCACATCGGGCGTCGATGGACAGCTGGTCATTTGGAATGTCGAACAGGATGGCATCAATGGCGGCATGAGCAAACTGCAAATCTAGGACCCAAAAAAATTCTTGGAGCATTATTGTTTTTCCTTCCTTTTTGAATGTTTTTTTGTGTGTGTGCGTATGTCTCGCTCCTTGGGTTCCATTGCGACCTGCAATTGTATTTTTTTTTTGTTACAAACAAATTTGTAAATTGCAGGCCGGGTGCAGAGTATTTGCCAAAATGTTTTCGAAAATCGCTTTTCCCCAATTGTGTATCGTATGAAAGCTTTTTATATATATAATAATTTTTTATGCAAATAACTAAAGAGATTATGTTCTTTACCTTCTTCCATTTCATCACAAAACATTGTGTGTATGTATTTTAAATTGTTTCTTCTTATCTATAGCAAAAAGTGAAACTATAATGAATTAATTACATCTAATTGTGTCTTTATTTATGTGGTTTTAAATTTTAGGAAGTAATTTCCCATTTGGAGCTTTGAAAAGCAGTTATTATCGCTTATCGTTTGTTTTTAAAGAATCGATATTTGCATTTTTAGGCAACTGATCTTTTATTTAATCTTGCTCATTTGAAAACTTAAATATACTTAAAATTTCTTGCAAAAAGATTTGCAGCATAACATTATACAAAACAATGCTTATTAATAAAAAAAAAATGGGTAAAGCACATTCTATTTTCCATAACTTAACTTTGACTGGCAAGTGTCATTCCACTCAAAATTTAATTTACCAATCGATTATTTTGAAAGGCACTTCGATATGCAGTTTCGATAGACCGTCGCTTTTTAGTGTACGCGCTGAGTTTTTTGGATACATTTGAAATAATGTTGCTAATTTAGAATGCAACCGTTACGTTGTTATGCCACCAAAGCCGGTCGTGAACATTACGCAAGCAGTAGCGTTAAGATCTACCGCAAATTGCAGCCCAGCACAAGCAAATCAAAACCAAAGCCAAAACATGTGCCGGAACCGACGAACAATGAATACGCGGAGAATTTGGTAAAGGTGCAGATGATCTCGCAGAACTTACATGGCCAAATCTTTCCCGATGCCCAACGAAAATATACTGCATCGAAACGTGCCGCTGCCAAGTTGTATAATGCTGAATTGCTGCGTCATGGCATTGATGTTGCCAGCACAACAGCCGTGCCGGATGTGCAACTTAAGCTGCCACCGCTGCGGGGCAAGAATATAGAAGAGCATTTCCATGCCATAGCCAAGGAGCAGGTGGCACCGTACGAGGCGTTACTGCATCCGCTTGTCAAGTGTTCGCAGTTGCCCGCCAAGCCCAAGCGTTGGGCGTTCTATGCCGGTTGGACAGCCTATGATCCGGTGGATGGCGCAGCCACGCCTGTGGATCACCCACTGGAGCAGGGCATCATCTTCGATGTGGAGGTTTGTGTACGTGAGGGCAGTGCACCTGTTTTGGCCACAGCTGTTAGCACCAAGCGCTGGTATTGCTGGGTTAGTCCAAAGCTAACCAAGCATCGCCTCAGTGTGCCGCACGTGGAGCCCATAAATGTGGCACAAAGTGACCGACCTCATTACATGCTCGACGATCTTATACCGCTAGGCAGTGGGACACCCGGACTCGTTGTGGGCCACAATGTCTCTTATGATCGAGCACGTCTGCGGGAACAGTATCTGCTGGAGGACACGGGCACACGCTTTGTGGACACCATGTCACTGCACATGTGCGTCAGCGGAGTCACCAGCTATCAGCGCGCTTTGCTCAAGTCCAAAAAGGAACCAGCTGCTGAAGACCTCGACTGGTTTGAGCAGAGCTCATTAAATAGCCTGGTTGATGTGCATCGCCTGTATTGTGGCGGTGAACCACTGTCCAAGGAGCCACGCAACATTTTCGTTGAGGGCACATTGGAGCAGGTGCGTCAGCAGTTCCAGTCACTTGTCAATTACTGTGCCAGCGACGTGGAGGCAACACATCGCATCCTAACCGTGCTTTATCCGTTGTATGCCGAACGTTTTCCACATCCCGTTACGCTGGCGGGTATGCTGGAAATGGGCTCCGCCTATTTGCCAGTTAACTCCAATTGGGAACGCTACATACGCGATTCACAACTGGCCTATGAGGATCTCAGCATTGAAGCCAAATATCATTTAGGACGACGCGCCGAGGAGGCTTGTGCACTGCTCCACGATGAGCAGTATCGCCAGCACTTGTGGCTCTGGGATGAGGATTGGAGTGTGCAGCAATTGAAGCTTAAGCAATTGCCCAAGCTCAAGCAGTTGCCAACAGTACCGCTCCAGGATAAGCGGAAGCTAAATGTTGAACAGCTTCGTCTGCAGAATAAGTTCCAGCATCTTTACGATCAGCGTTCCCTGCTCCCAGCGCGACGTCCACTGTTGCCCGGCTATCCGCAGTGGTATCGCAAGCTTTGCCAAAAGCCACCGCCAGACTACAACGAGGAAGAGCTGCAGCAGCAGGATGAGCCTTGGGCGCCAGGCGCTAGTGGCATCAGCACAGGCATGCAGATTGCACCAAAGCTGCTCTCGCTCTGCTGGGAGGGTTATCCGCTGCATTATCAGAAGGGCCATGGCTGGGGTTTCCTTGTGCCCTTTCGCAGCGCCAACGAAAGCCGGCAGACTGATCTGCCCATTGAGCAGCTGCTCGAACGCTGTGTCATACCTGAATTTGCGCGTCTCTATGCTGCCACTGAGGATGGGGATCTGGCTATGGATATGCTGCCTGGTCAAGTTGAAGAGCAACTGGGCAAACGTCAGTTCTTTAAGAAGATTTCCCAGCGCCAACAGCGCTTGGAAGAAAAGTACAAAGGTAATTGTGATTTTTGATTGGAAGACGTCCATTTTATTTATATTTTGCTCACAGGCTCTGGCGTCTGGTGTAACCAGGTGCTGGAGGATTGCTGCTTTTTTCTGAAGCTGCCGCACAAGAACGGACCATCTTTTCGTGTGGGTAATCCCCTGTCGAAGGATTTTCTGAACAAATTCTCGGAAAATGCGCTGAGCAGTGGCGATTCCACGTGTCAGGCGGCGACGCGTATCATCGAAATTGCCCGCATGATGTCCTATTGGCGCAACAATCGCGATCGCATCCTCAGCCAGATGGTCGTCTGGATGCAGCCGCAGCAGCTGCCCGTTCAGCTGAGATCGCATGCAGAGCGCACGACTTATGGTGCCATTTGTCCCCAGGTTGTCGTTGCCGGCACACTAACGCGTCGCGCCATGGAGTCCACCTGGATGACTGCATCGAATTCGCGGGCCAATCGCATTGGATCGGAGCTGCGTGCCATGGTGCAGGCGCCACCTGGCTATAAGCTCGTTGGCGCTGATGTGGACTCGCAGGAGCTGTGGATAGCCTCCGTATTGGGTGATGCCTATGCGCACGGCGAGCATGGCGCCACGCCCCTGGGCTGGATGACACTGAGCGGCAGCAAATCAAATGGCAGCGACATGCACTCCATTACGGCCAAAGTGGTGGGCATCTCACGTGATCATGCCAAGGTGCTCAACTATGCTCGCATCTACGGTGCTGGCCAACAGTTTGCCGAGACGCTGCTGCAGCAATTCAATCCTTCGCTGAGCGCCACAGAGGCCAAGGCGAAAGCCATGAAAATGTTTGGGGCAACCAAGGGCAAGCGGATCTATCGACTGCGCGAAGAGTTTCACGACGAACTGGAGGACAAAAAGTAAGTCAATAAATTTAGCATGAAGTCTAATCTAATCCGTACTATTTCCAACAGTTACAGCGGCTACGAAGCTAAGCGTTTGGCGTTGCAGCGTAATCGTTCCATTGGTGAGGTTTTCCATCGTCCGAGCTGGCAAGGCGGCACCGAGAGCGCCATGTTTAATCGCCTGGAGGAGATTGCCACGCGGGAGCAGCCGGAGACGCCGTTTCTAGGCTGCCGCCTCAGTCGGGCTCTGGAGGGCGGTACGGATCAGGAGCAACGCTTTCTGCCCACTCGCGTCAACTGGGTGGTGCAGAGTGGTGCTGTGGACTTTCTGCACTTGATGCTGGTCAGCATGCGTTGGCTTCTGGGACCGCATGCTCGCTTCTGTCTGAGTTTTCACGATGAGCTGCGCTACCTGGTGAAGGATGAGCTGGCTTACAAAGCGGCGCTGGCGATGCATGTCACCAATTTGCTTACCCGCTCATTTTGCGCATCAAAGATTGGTCTAACCGATCTGCCCATGTCGGTGGCATTCTTTGCCTCTGTCGAGGTGGACACCGTGCTGCGCAAGGAGTGCACCATGGACTGCCACACGCCCTCCAATCCGCATGGCCTGCAAATCGGCTACGGCATTGCGCCTGGACAAAGCTTGAGCATAGAACAGTCCATACAGAAGGCAGATGGCCATGATCTCAGTCAATGGCCATGGCTCAAACGGCAGGAGAAGTTGAGTTAAGCAAATGTTTAAGTTGTTTTCTACTTTTTTAAATATAAATCGACAGAAGCTGAAACTCGACATTTATTAAAGTTATTTGATTAATCTTTAAAGATGGCTTCCAGTAATCGATTACTAAGCTGGGCAACTGATTAATTTGTGGGTCATCGTATATTTTATTCAAGCGCTCGACTTGATCTATATCTTTATTAATGTATCAACTTAGAATACTAAAACATTTTCGATGTGATATAATAATCGCGAGATAATACCAAATACAATACCATACCTATAAATATATATCATATGCCTAAACAGAATGCAACTCAATTCACCAGAACTACAAGTTTTGGCCCAGGGACTCGATCTCGTTGATGAAGTAGAGCATGTCGGATTCATTGAGGCAGGAGTTCTGCAGCACAAGCCGGAAGAAGTTGGGTAGTTTGCGCAACGGCTGATATGTGATCATCATGGAGCCCTTCTTGATCATCGCCTCCTTGATCTGGGGCGCCACCTTATGCAGCTTGTCGTAGAACTCCTGATTGTGCTCCATGTGCCTCAGACTGGGCGGCACATACCAAAAGGTAATATTCGTGCATTCTGGATGATCTAGAACCAGCTCGAAGCCGGGACGCTCACGCAACTTGGCGGTGAAGAACTCGGACATTTCGAAGACCTGCTCCACATGTGCCTCGAATCCCTTGCTTCCCTTGGCCTTCCACATGAACCAGAACTTGAAAACGTCCGCACGACGGCCACACTGAATGTGCTTGTCGCCCGTGTCAAAGGATGTGTCGTAGAACTTGTCCTTCTGGAACAGATATGCGGCATTCGTCGAGTGGCACAGGCTCAGCACATGGGGATGACGCGTCAGGAAAGTGGAGCACTGCTGTGAGGCTGACAACAGCTTGTGTGGATTCCATGTAACCGAATCGGCGCTGTTGAAATTGACGAATTGCATTTGCATTTAAACCTTGTATAATCCTTTTGAATTTTGTTCAACTCACCGTTCAATGCCATTGAGGAGATGGCGATATTTCTTGGACATGAGTGCACCACCGCCCCAAGCGGCATCCACATGCATCCACATGTTGTGCTTGCGACACAGCTCGGAGATGCCAACCAAATCATCGAATGCACCCAGGACAGTGGTGCCTGCCGTTGCGGACACCATCAACGGTTGCCAGTTGTTGTTCAGACACAATTGGATCTGCTCCTCCAAATCGCACAGGCGCATCTTACCCACCTCATTGGTGGCAATCTTGCGCACATTCTCGCTGCCAAAGCCCATAAACATGGCCAGCTTCTCCACCGAATAATGGGCATCCTCCGATGTGAAGATGATCAAAGGCTTTGCATTAAAGAGACCTTTTTTCTAAAGGATGAAGTAAAAAAATAATAAAATATAAGAATTTTAATCACTGAAAGAAATCAATGAGCAATATTACGCATACGTCAAATAATCCAAAATACGAATTTTGCTGTATGATAAAATGTTTCAATTAATTACATTCTGAATTTAAAATAACTAATAATTTGTGAAACTCTCCAGGTACAATCGGATCCTTATGGAATCACAGGCTATGACTGATATATAGTAAAATGAGGCGACTTAAATGTCATTAAAATCGCACTCCTAAAGTAGACGTCACATAATTTCTATAGTAATATTAATAAAATGCAATTTGTCAACTTGAATTTGAAAAGGCAACATTAAAAAATGCTTCTAATGTAGCAGAAAAAAACTGTATAAGCAAATTAAATCAGATATTCATTTAAATTCATTTAACAATCGCTAGAAAAATAGTGTGTTATATTATTATCGTATTTATATATAAATAAAAGTTCTGCAGTCGACAATGAGAAACGACAAAGGAAGTAAAATCGCAAACTGCTGATACAGTCAAGGAAGGAATATTGTTACTTCAGCCGTTACTAATATGTTGGATCATAAGTGTGCTTAAATTTGGTATGTTACATTTTCCAAGTTTGGGACTAGTTCGCGTGTTTGTTTCGCTTCCGCTTTGCTTTGGCGCAAACACAAAAGCGATCTTGGCCTTCGGCACGGTGCTTACCTTGGATTCGGGTGCATTATTGTAGCGGGCACAGCTGATTGCATAACCGTTGGCTATCGAGCCACCTGGGCAGAAGATGCCATCGCCATGTCCATTGTCTGGGAAGCCTACAAATCGTCGCATCTCGGCCAGCACTTGTTCCTCCATCAGCGTAAAAACGGGAGCCACCTCATAGGTATAAACACTGGGATTGAGTGCGTCCGTTAGCCATTGGCCCACCAGAGCATAGGGATCCACGCCCGAATACAGCTGATTGATGAAATATGGGTGGCCTGTCTTTACCGAGTAGCGTATCGTTTCGCGCATCAGCTGACGCAGCTTCTCCTGCGATTCACCCTTCTCGCGCAGCTCAAAATCGAACAGCTTGCGCAGCTCGGCGGGATCATGCCACTCGACCACCTTCGAGGAGCGATCTGTGCCCTGGAACACGGCCAGCTGTATTATCTCATCCACGCAGGCGCGTATAAAGCCCTCAAATTCAGCCGCTGGATGACTGGCCACAAAACTGGACAAACCATTAACAACATTATTGCTTGTGTTGGTGGTGGTGATGGTGGAAGTGCTGTTCAACATTTTGCTAGGAGTGCTAAATTCAACTGGCGAGGTGGTTGTCTCGACCACAGCCGCATCACTCGATGACGACGTGGTAGTTGTCAATGTCTTGGCCACGCTTGCCAAATCCTCAACGTTCGTCGACGCGCTTGCCCCATTGTACGTCTTATATATAGATTTCTTGAAGTGATGTGTGGGAAAAGTTTCACTGGCCAGCATTTTCTTGGCACCACGCTACGCTGTGTGGCTGATCTCTGGTTGAGGGGGGATTTGAACTCAGTAATAAACAACCGACTGCGGTGGTCTCTCTTTTCCTATATCACTCTGTTTTGGCTTTGAACCGATTGATCCTTGAGCGATTTGTCGCGCACACACTTCACAATGATTCTGAAGTTCACAGCCGAACTGAACGAATTGTTGGCATTCTTGCTGCTTTTATAAAAGCTGCTATACACACACACACACACACACACACACACACTTACACACACACAAACATACACACCTGTACACCCATTAGCAAAGCTAACGCTCTCGCATGACGAGAGCAAAAAGATCGTTAAAACCCGATCGATTCTCAGCGAATTTTTTTGTTTTTAGTTATGGTTGAGTAAAACTGGCACCTGCATCGCAGATAATCCATATCCTAAAAGCAAATTCAAATATTTATAGGCATGCGTGCAGCTTCCTTTTTCTTATTTAGATTTTAAGATCGTATTTTCAGTTTGTTATAATTCTCTTTAATTTGCAACTTTCTCGTACAATTACTGATTCACTTGTAATTGATGTGATAGTTAAGTGACTATATAATTGAGGGAAAATCATATAATGCATAATGCACAATTCTATATATATTATGCTTATTATGTAGTACTGAATTTTAAACAGTTTTTTTCAGCCATATATATTTTTGAAAGTGTAGAAAGGGAAAATTGAATATATAAGCAGACGGAAAGATTAATTGATATTTATCTATATAAAACCTCGATGAAAATATTTAATTATTCATAACATTCATATTCACAAATTTATTTGATTTCTCTAAGAATATCAAGTTGTTTGATTTTTCAAATTTTTAATTGATTTCTTTATTTTAATAATAATAAGATAATAGGTATGAGAAAAAAAGTATATATATTTTTATATTAAAATAATGCTCTTTATAAGTTTTAGACTAAAGAGTATCTAGTTTTCGCATCTGTCTTCCCAAGCATCGCAGTCTGATTTAATTTGAACATTATTCTTTTGGTTCAATACTCTTGATGACGTTAAATTTGTTGCTCTTGGGGGACTTTTCGCTGAATAATCAGCGAATACTGAGAAATGTATTGGGATTGCCAAAAAAAAAGGTAGTAACTAATTATGTAGACAAGTTTTTATGAAAATTATAATACATGTTTATGCATTGGGAATTTTTAATTTTTGTGAATTTTTTTTTTTTGGAAATGCTAATTGTTTTGCTTATGTAATACAATTATGTAGTTGACCAATTTAAAAACTAATTATATGAGATGCCGTTGACATCAAAGAGGTATTCATTGTGCATTGTTACTGTTGTTGGTGTTATTGTTGTTGCTGTTGGCACTTGTTTCTCTCTCTAATTAGCAACAATCAACAGCAAATTAAATGCAAATTCATTGAGTAATTTTTACAATTGCCGTGGATGGATTTTTTTTCCTACATTTTTTGTTCTGCCTTTTATACCCTTTTTTGCGTCGTAACTATTTTTAAGCCATATATATTCCTAATCAGCTTTGATAGCGGTCGAGTCAATATAGCATTATCCATTGTCGGATTGTTGTCGGCAAGTTGATTCCGTTTTGCAAGGGTACATAATCTTCGACGTGCCCAAGCTAGCCGATAATTCTTGTGTTTTTGATATCTGTTATTAAATAATTAAATGTTCAATTGAAACGTGATGTGAAAATGATAAAGATGTAAAGAGATCCCAAGAGATCTGCGAGTAAATTATTGTCGTAGGTCGCGCATAGATGCTGTGTAAACTTATAAGAAGTTGGTCAAGAACGTGTCAAACAGTTTTACTTGTAAAATTCTTAGATGACCTTTAGCAAATATATATATATACAAATTTCGCATGACAACATGCATCTCATAAAATTCAACAACTTTCTCGAATGCGGAAATTGTACATTTATTATTATATATATTTAATTGTATAGCGTCGTATACTAAATGTGTTTTATGCAAATTTCTATCAATCAAGCGGATTTTCATTCTACAGGCAAACGTTAAGGAACTGATCTTAGCCAACGGCCTTGATGGTCAGTCGCTTGCGCCATGCACATTTCAACAATTTCTCTATAAATAAAAGGGAAATTACAACCACAAAATTCTCAAATGTAATGTATAACAAATACTTATTGTACATGTATATATATATTTTAAGCACATATATTACTCAAACAAATTTACGATTACCAAGATATAATGACGTTTAAATCTTATTTTGTTATGATATTATTTTCGGATATTGCCATTATTCAACGGGCAATTCAAACCCCTTTTTAAGCGCAGGTGCTTTCCAATAAAAAAAAATCGTTCCCGTCATAATAACAAAATTTGCAATATTTACTTTTGTGTAGTGAATTCAATATACCCTTTCAAATAATTATTAGAAAATGTTTTGTACAAAATATTTATTTCTGTTATATTCTACCTCTATGATAAAGATTATGATAGTCTTCTTCTGATATAAACAATGAAAATTAGTTCTCTGTCTTTAAAGTGGTTAATTATTTTCTGAAATAGGGCTGGTTAATATAGATATCTTCGAGCATTACCATTTTCATAAGCATAGTATGAGATACCTTCTGCTCGGGTTGTAATGAAAATACCAAGCCAAAAACCTGCCTCTTGTTTTGCTGCGAATATATAAATATCTTAAAATGCACAAAAAACCAGTTACAATCACACAATCATCCAAAATTCAGGAAGCATTTGAACAACGTCATCGAAACGTTATCTTCCACCATGTTGGGAGCTTAAAAAGCGAAAGGAAAAAAACTGTAGTTGTTGTACTTTTTGTTGTTGTTGTTGTTGTTGTTGTTGTAGCCAAATCGTTTAATTGCAATGCTGAACAGCGACAACAATTAGCACAATCGGTGTTAATGGGGCCTCTTTCGCTATGGCCCCCACTCGACTCTATCTATCTAAACTTTATCGATATTTGTTTTTTTCTTTCCTATTTAAAGTAATTAACAATTCAGTGTGTGCCATAATCTGTCTGCGAATGCGCCTTTCAACTACTCGTATTTTGTGGTTTACTTGATGTCAGGTGTTCCGGTCATTTGTCGCTTTGTAACTGGTTAATGACACAGTTTTGATCTTAATTTTATGGTCCAGCAAGGTCAGTGCAAGAACGCCACTATCAATTTTAATAATGATATCTGAAAATCAACCAAATAATACAAACAAGTTTGGCCGTTAAATTTGTAGTTGATTAACCTTAGAGCGACCCGAATACCCGAATACTTGACTTCTGCACAGTCTGAAATAAGTTTACTTCAAACTTGAGGTCAAACTATATAGACTGTTATTCAGAATGCATGGATAGTATTCAGTAAACAAATTAAATAAAGGTTATCGCCAGATTCAAATATGAAAAAATAAAAATTAGATATCTCCAAAAATAGCTGCACATATATAAAAATCCAGTCGATCGCTATAGGAAGGGGTAAATTATAGCAATGTAGAATTAATGATTTGATCAATGCGAATGTCTAACAATAGTGTTATACTTTATTGTTTTTACGGTCTACGATCAATACAATCTTTTCGATATTTACAATTGTTTATAATATAATTAATATAACATAAATTTCATTTTATTTTGTATTTGTTTTGTTTTTTGCTTTTTTTGAGTTTGGAATAATAAAAATCGTCGCATTTAACTCGTTCCATGCTATATCTCATAAAATAAACATACATATACACTTTTCTTTGTTGTATCTATCTTTTACATTTCCTATGCATTTCCTGCCACGATTTAACGGTATTCTTTCTCCTATCTGTTGATCTGTCGTTAATTTTTTGTATTTTTTGTTTTTATTTGTTTTGTTTTTTGTCCTATCACACATCGCCAGGCAATAAATATTAATCTTGGTTTGTACTTGGGTAAAGAAACATCGTACCTTTATCTGTGGATTAGATACAGATTTGGTTAGCAATCAAATATGGAGGCGCATGCTGAGTTTTGAATCTCACCTGGATTGTTGTATAAGTTTGCGCTTAGACTAGGTTTTGGTGGAAGTTTGGGTGTGCCCTCGTGGCTCGTGGCAATCGAAAAGAATTCCTTTGGAGACGAGCGTCTGTGCGGGTGCTGTGATGAATGCTGATGTTGATGTTGAGAATGTGGATGTGTATGATGCTGATGATGATGTTGCTGCTGCTGCTGCTGCTGCTGCTGCTGCTGCTGCTGGTGATGATGTTGCTGCTGCTGCTGGTGTTGCTGGTGCTGATGCTGTGTATAAGCAACTGGCTGCTGGGTTTGCGACTGCTGTGGCCTGAGGCGCTGCTGTTGCTGCTGGTAACTGCTCGACGTGTTGGCGTCATTGGTGCTGGGAATGTACGGGGACATGGGTGTCATTGGTGTCATCGGAGATGTGGTCGTCGAGGAGCTCAACGCCGGCGAGATCGACTGCGGTGGCTGCTGCAGCAACTGCTGTTGCTGCTGCTCATCACTGGCCATGCCAGTTGATTCCGCTGTTGCGGCATTGGTGACACCCAATCCGCTGCCCGTTACAGCAGCCGCATTAACGGACAGCGATGGCTGCTTTGCCGAATTGCGGCGTATCATAATACTGCTCGTGTGAGGCAGCAGCAAACTGCTGCTTCTGCCAACAAACTCCTTTGGTTGTCGTGCATAGCCCGCTGGCATGGAATGATTGAGTCGGGGCGGTATGGGTGGTGGGCTCAGCTCGCCATCGCGCGGAGGTAGCTATAAAATAATGTATAAATTGTAATTTAGTTATCCGTTAACAGTTTTTATGTTTTGATGGTAATCTACTTTAAATCAAAAATATTGGTTGCATACTGTGTTTACTTACTGTGGGTGCATCGGGAGCTTGACGCTTTTGTGCCATATCCGCGCAGCTTTCTGTGCGTTCCTTGCGGCGCGGCGGCAGTGGTGGCGGCACTGCTCGATATTCCAGTGTTGTTGCCGTGGGCACGTTCACATGCGGCGATATGGGCACCCCGGCGGTCTGACCATGGCTCTGCTCGCTGTTGAAATAGAAACCACCCATTTGTGGACTCACATCCCCGAGGCCACCGCTACCGCTGCCGCTGCCGCCGCCTCCAATGAGCGTCACTGTGCTGGCAATGCTGTGTGTCGGACTGTATTGCATGTGTGCAGTGCGTCCATGGAATGGTGAGCGATTGCTGCTGCCTTGCGGTGCTGGTGGCAACGGCGTCGCCTCGTGCCGCGGACTTATCATCACTTTGGGTAGTGGCGATGGCGGCAACACATCCGAACTGGCATCAGAGATGACATAGCAATCGGATAAGTTGTTCCAGCCGCCGGCAGCTGCAGCGGCAGCTGCTCCAACTGCGGCAGCTGCTGCTGAGGGCTGTGTCTCCGCCAGCGCTGGACTGAACACATCCGCTGGGGCATTGTTGTGCGTCCAAACATGAGCCGCCGGCTTACGCGGCAGATGCGGCGCCGGCACCACCTCACCATTGTCAGGTGTCCGATGCGGCGCAACGCTGCCCCAGCTGTTGCCTCCATTGCGCTCAGGAATTATGACAGGCGCAAATACGGAATATGCATGCGGATTATGCTGCGGACTCTGCTCGCCGATGCTGGATGTGACTGCTGCTGTTGGCGCCGGCGTTGTCGTTGTTGCTGCTGCCGCCACTGGCACTGGTGGTTCCACGTTGACCGGCACATTGCTGGACAGCTTGTTGCTATTGTTGCTTTGGTTTTGGCGACGCGGTTTAATGCCTGGCGACTTGAGCGGAATGTTCGGCCATTTGCGTGGCTGCAAAGTAAAAGAGAATCGGTTAGCAAGTACACTGAGAGATTTAGCAAGTAAATTGCACATTTTTAAATAAAAATATTCTTATAAAAGGTTTTTACGACAACCAAACAAATATTCAGCAGCTTATAAAAGTTTGTAAATGAAAAAAAAAATAAAATTTGAATTTTTAACTAGCATATCTTCATATCGACAACAAGGATTGTAAATCAGTACTGAGAGAATCATAGGCAACTTACAAATTTGGGTACTGTTTTGCTGGCACGCGGTTCAATGCGCATGCTCTCATTGTAGAGATAGTCAGACATTTCCTTGTCGGAGAGTCCCATAAATGGATCGAGCTGCTCGAAGAAGTGCCGTATTGTGGGCTCCTCGTTGAGGCAATATGGTTGATTTTGATACTGTTGGATCTCGCCAATGATTTCCGATACTTTTCGTCGCTTGGAGAAGTTAATCAACTCGGTGTTGGTCAGCAAATCCGGATTGCCCTCTTCCAGATGTAGGATGTTCGTCAAATAGCGACCAAAAAATGGCACACAGGGCGGATTAATGGAGCGTAGACGCTCCTGGTATTTCTTGAGATGATCTTCGCTCAGTTCACGGCACTCGTCGAGAAACTTGCGATGCCGCTCCGGCAACGCATTAAACGTGAAGCGCAGTCGAAACACAGCGGCTGTGCCCATGGCAGCCACTATCGATAGGATGCCATTGAAATTGTTCAGCTCCAGCATCACCATCATAACCTCAATGGCGCGCTGCATGATGGCCAATCGCTCATCGAAGTTCTCCGCCTCCATGATGGACCTTTCGATCCAGCGCGTCACATTTGTCGTATGCTTCATAATCTTGAGCAGATTGGGACTCTTTAGCTCCTTTTCCTTTTTGGTCCATGGCGAGCCGACCAGCTCTGATGGCTTCACATTCTTGTACATCTCAAACTCCAGAAGCGTCAGCTGCCTGGCCACCTCCAGTGGATGCAACGTCAGAAGCGTTATTTCCTCATCGGCTACATTTAAATGGTATTCAATAGGCGGCGGATCATGTCCATAGGCATAGACGATCTTCTTATTGCTTTGTTTGTTCTATAAAAGAAAGAAAATGTTACTAAATTCCTGGATCTAATTTGCATTTTCAAAAACTGAATTGAGATCTACTTAAGATCCACAATACACATTACAAGTTGAAATTACCTTGCGATCGACAATCTTGCGCACAGAGTCAACCCATTTGCGCATGGATTTGCTGTTGACGTCATTGAGAAAGTGCAACAGTCTGTCCAGCAGTGTTGGATCCTTCTCAAAATCATAGAAATGATGATCCACCCAGTGGCGCAGGACATTCAGCACACGAAATTGCACTGGCTGCACGAACTCTTTGCGATAACGTTTCCAATCCTCGCGCTGCGAGTTCTTTAACATTTTCTCGCTGTCCGCCGTCGCCGTCGTTGATGCATCTTTGTCGTGATGATGTTCAGTGTGGTTCGTCTGCTGCTCCTGATAAACGAGACTTGGCTCCGGTATCTCAAATCGTTCGATTAGCAGCGTCAGCAGCTGCTGTGGCGAGCAGAAGTACCGATATGTGGTGAGAAAGGTGCGCACAAACGTCGGATCCGCATAGATGTGATAGGTGAGGCGCTCGATTAGCTTGCATAGCGTGGCGCCCTTAATCATCGGCACCACGCCACTGTCACGCTCCTCTAATACAATATTCTCAGCGCTGTCGGGTACCGCAAATTTGTAGATTTCCGGGCTGGGCATGCGCAACGGATGCTTGCGTTCAATGTCCTGAAGTATGCTGTCCAATATTCGATCTAGCATTGATTTCGTATTCACCATAATCAAATCAGCCATCCAGTCACTCTTGTGCTGCGCATTCTCTGCGGAGAGCACAATAACGGAATGTATGCGTGTGATTAGTTCAAAGCTGTGCTTTAGCTCATCCGTATCCGCACGATCGTTGATCTCGACGCGACGCATAAAGAACTTCTCCTTCAGCCGATAATCGTAGGCGGTGGCACCAGCCGATGGGGTCTGCTTCTTGGTATTTGCTTTGCATAAAACCATGAGGCCATCAAAAAGGAATACCTTGCGCTCGCTCCAGATGCGTTTGCCCGAGCCAAGCTTGCTGAGTGAATCCTCTGCAAATATAAATACATAAATAAAATAAGTATATAAAAAGTTTTTTTTCATATTAGAATTGTCCAGCAATTATAAACATGAATTTGTTTATATTAATTTTAATGACGCGACAATTTGAATATCAGATGATATTTTCGGCTAGTGCAGAGCAGATAGCAGATCCTTTTGCCAACTTACCGCGTATAAACTCATTGCAATTAAGGCCCACATCCTTGTCATCCCAGTGCTCGACCTTCAGCTGCAGTTCCCGTGTCCGTTCAATGGCCATTTGGCGTCGCACACGACCGCTGACTGGTACGAGTCGCTTCTTGGACAAATTGGCCATTACCTTCTCGAGATCGCAGTGCAGCGGGTGAAGCAAGCCCTGCACTTGAGCAAAGCTCTCGATATCGTCCTGTGATGTACTGAGATCCATGAAATGCTTGATATAGTCAAAATAGACGAAAGCATGGCAGATGGGCACCAACAGCAGCTTGGGCAAATAATACTTGACCGCCTCGCGGAAACCATGGCCGGCAGACATAAGCGACAGGGCGTCTGGCTTGGCAAGGAGATTGCTTAGAGCATCGCGCGATGCCTGCGAGGTGACGTCGTGTGCATATTTCTTATAGACATCAAACTCCTCGGCCTCGGCGAGCTCCTCAAAGCAGCTGGCCACACACGGCGCATTCTGTTCTTGGGACATCTCGATGACATCCTCAAGGGAGCCAAGCAGCGTCACTGTTACCTCATAAATGTCAATGATATTGGAGAATATCGGCTCCAGTTCCTTCGGATCGCGTGCAATTTTGAGTAGCTCCTCGCGAAAGACACGAATAATCATGTGCAGATCTCGCTGATATTGCTTCTCATCGTTAATCAGCTCCTTGACCGTCTCCTCGTAGGTGGCGCTCGCTCGCTGCGCTGGCAGCGACAGTGGACTGGGCAGTACATTGCACTTGAGCTGTTCGCTGCTGCGATTGAGCATGTCGAGGAGCACACCATCCGCATTCAGGACGACCTCAATGTCTTCTTTGGCGATCTCGTTGTGTCGCATTGCACACACATAGTCGGCGGCCATTTTGAGTATGTCAGCTGAGATGCACTCGAGAACAGCAACCAAATACGATGAGACCGAGCTATCGATCTTATACTGCAGCACATCTTTCTGCAGCAGCGTATGCACACGTTCCGTGGGCAACAGAGATTTGCGTTTCTTCGAATTGATGACTTCGTTGGCCTCCTTCAGGGCCCACTGATCGATGGGCGCTGGAAAGGATTTGTTCACCTTCTCCTCAACATCCTGCACTGAATGTGGCAGTGGTTTCGCACACAATTTGGCCAATAGGCGCACACACAAATTCTCCACATAGTGCAGTGCATCATCTTTGGCTGTCACACGGGGATTAACCTGATCGAGCACCCTTCGCAGCGATGGTATGAATAGACCACGCCAACGTGCCGCATTCTCGATTTTTGTAAAATCATAGCCATCCGAGTCCTGCACTGTGGAGGCGATGCCAACGCTAATCCCATGGCTGCCACCAACGGAAAACATTTCTGCACTCCACCACACACTCACTGGCATACAAGAAGCACACGCACACAGACGCACACGCTCTTGTTATTAGTCAACTGCAACGTCGTCGTCGGGCAACATTTTTAGCGTTTGTTTTTCTCCTGGTTTATTGGCTGATTTACGCGCAGCGTTATCTATTTGCAATCCAAAACGAACAAAAACAAAACTTTGTTTTCACATGCTATACACACAATTTTTTCAATATATTTTCTCTGCAAATTCTGCTTACAACGGCGTTAAGTTAGCTGCACATTCGCTTAGCAGTGCTGGTAAGCGCCATTTTATATTCGATTAACGATAACACATATACTGCTCTCCAAAAATAATTTAAATTTACACAATAATCACTAGTTGAGCTGATATAGCAAATGTTTAGTTTAACTGGCCGAATTGGAGTTCAAAACGTACTATTTATGCATTTTGTTATGGTCTTCACCAATCATAAACATAACTAAACCAGTCAAAACAATCGATTGGTGCAATAATTTATAACATAAAATATTAGCAAGGCTTGGCAATCGTTTTATAGCAAAACAGCAAATTTAATTTCTTCTATGCTCACAATAATCAATATTTCTTGCGATTTTATGAGAAATTTCCATCACAAAATTGACAGGAGGACAGTCCTCGAAAAGGACACATTGAACCTCACAGTATTTGACTAATAAGTCACTGGGAACACAATCCACAAGTCTAAATGATATTAAGGATACAAGATCCTTATTATATTGGTCTTTGGCCGATTTAATCCCATTTATAGCTGCTTAGTCAAGGTATAGAAAAGGGAATAATTTAATTTGATTTGTTTACATAACTAATTTATTATATTGTTAGATCCTGTTGCTAAATAAAAAACAATTTTATTCGGTCTTGGGCTTTATAGGTTTACAAAAGTACGCTCTCTCCAACGGCAATATAAATATAAAAATTTCAGAGCACTCTGAACTTTTATAATTTTTGCAAACAAATAAAGTGGTAGGCGTTGTTTCCCAATAAGTAGTCATGTGAGTAGCACCTATCGTTCCAACAGCGTTCCTCTTTGTTTTTTCGGTGGCGGCGGTGGCATTTCATCAGGTTTGGGCTTGGCACCTAGATCTGCCAGCTTGCCTCCCTTTCGCTGCAACTGCTTCTCAATAATGCGAGCGTTGTTAGCATAACTATCGGCAATCTCGCGCTGTAACAAAATAATGGTTGACATTGTTATGTTGACAAACAATTATGTATGAAATTATTTGTAAGCTTACCGCTTCAATTTCGTCCTCCTCTTCATCGATAGTGGATACTGTGACTGAACTAAATTTGCCCATATTTTTGGTATGCCGAGTGACCATAACTTTTTTACCACTGGCGTCCACAATGCCCGAATCCTCGCCACTTGGCGGCGGCACGTTCGCCGCAACAGCTGCATTGGCTGCACTTGTTTTCGCCTCCGTTGCCAGTAGTTGGGCCAAAGGCTGCTCGCCCTTGTTGCGCACCAGAGCGTTGTTCATCACGAAGGTAACCTGCGAGTCGGAACTGTGTCGATAATACAAGGGCAGACTGCAGCTACGGCACTAAAAGACAAATATGATTCCGTTAATAAATATAAATAATGTAAAAGTGGCTGCTGATAATAGTAATACAGTACTGCACCAATACATGTTCTCCTCTACAGTTATAGTAAAACTCATACATAGTAAGTTAGGTGAAGATAGATAGCAATAATGATTTTGATAGAAAACTTATTGGTGTTTCCGATGCATACCTTGTATCGGTATTGCTTTTCAATTCCCTTGCCCTTGCGTCGTATGTAGATCATTTTTGGAGCTGGGTTAAAAGTTAGCTTATTGGCATGATCGTTGGCATCTATAACACGAGCATTGTCCACTTCACGCAGCGGCAACTGATCCAACGTACAATCTGTCATATACATTTTTAAAATCTTAAGTTTTAAAACGTTTACAAAAGATTTGTGTTGTACGCACCTAGAATCAGTGACATTTTGCTGCACAGACAGTAATATATATTTAATGGCTTCTCTTCATTGTATTCCTCTTGATCTTTTGTATCAGAGCAAACAATACTGCGCGATACGACTTTAGGCATGTTTATTTATTGAGAACTACAAATCTATTAAGACTTCTGGCCACAAAACCAATTATTGTTTGTCAAGTGTTGTTAAATGATTCGCCTAAGCAGCTGTTGTTAGTTGAACGATAGCATAAATATCGGTAATCGATAAACTCATTTGCACTGCATATAATAATACGCGCTTAATTGCAATTGTAATTGATGCATTCTGAGATTAATAAAGAATTAACCGTGCAGCAAATAGCGGAGCTATGCTATAGTAAATTTCGCGAATTACCAAAAACTGGAAAGCCGACAAGCAATCAGTGGACGGTTCTAGCTGGTATAGTGCAGTATGACTTACGTTCAAAGTGTGGTAAAGTAGTTTCACTTGGCACTGGGTAAGTTATAAACACTTTATTATTTGTTCAATATTAAATATTTCATATATTTGCCCTTAGAACGAGATGCATTGGTAGTAGTAAACTATGTGCCAAAGGTTTTGTATTGAACGATTCCCATGCTGAGGTACTAGCAAGACGCGGCTTCCTGCGATATTTACACAACGAAATAATAAAAGCAGCCAAGTGTCAGGTGGGGGATACAGAGGAGTCAATCTTTAGCTGGGAAGCAGCGGAAAGATGCTTTACACTCAACGAATATTTAGAATTCCATTTCCTAAGCACGCAAACACCATGTGGAGATGCTTGCATTGTGGATGAAAACAATGTCGACAGTGATATTTCCGCGCTGCCTGCTAAACGAAAGAGATTGGAAAATGATGCCTGTGAAGAGGTATTCACTGGCGCCAAATTAATAAGTAGCAACGTGGAGCACTGCGATGCTATGCTGCAAACGCCAGCAGCGCTGCGCACAAAACCGGGACGCGGAGAGCGCACACTGTCAATGTCCTGCAGCGACAAGCTGTCCCGCTGGAATGTTCTCGGTGTCCAGGGTGCACTGCTTGACATGCTGCTCAACAAGCCCATTTATATTACTAGCTACAACTTTTGCTGTGCCGATGCGCACTTAAAAAGTCTACAGCGTGCACTTTATCTACGCTGGAGCGGTAGAAGCTGCAAAGCAAGCCGGTATCAGGCGCAGGTGTCACAGATACGCATTGATAACACGTTAACCTTTGAGCACAGCCAACGCGCTGACTGGCAGCCAGCGCCGGGCAGTCTCATTTGGGTGCTGCTTCCCGAGTCACTTAGGTGAGCTGTGGGCATTTAAACAATATTTAAAATATTAATATATAAACTATATATACTCGCAGACCCTATGAGGTTGCAGTGAATGGCAAACGGCAGGGCGTCACCAAAAAGAAGCTTGACACTCCACAAGCTGCGCTGGATGTGAGTAAATATAAGCTGCTGCTTAACTTTCTTAATCTGCTGAACGGTTGTGCTGAGCTGCGTCAAAAGCTATGCTTAAAATTAAGTGATGTACAGCATTTAAGCTATGCTCAGTGCAAAGCTCTGGCTAAAGATTATCAACTGGCCTGGCAGCAACTGAAATGTGATTACTTTCAACAATGGACTTGCAAGCCAAAGAAGCTACTGGATTTCACCAAATAGGCTGCGTCACATGAACGGAACAAAATGGGTCTTAGTACCTATTTTGATGAACTTGAAAGTATGTGAACGAAAGATGCTTAAAAAAGTGTTTTGTGTTTCTTGACTCATATGCAGAGATTATTTTATAATTATTTTTTCATCGACATACGTTGAACAAATTATATAAATGTATATGAGTATTTAATTATATACATTGAAAGCTCGGTTAATACACCTATTAAAAGCTAATTAGCAAATTATTTATAAGTTGTTTAAGGGGGATAAATCAATAATTGAGATAATAATTTGAAATTTAAAGCTTTTTAACAGGTTTTTGTTTTTATTGTTTATGCATGATTTACCATTTTTAATATATATTAACGTGTGTATTACAGATTGCCACACTACAATGGAAATAGTGCTGGAAGAGTTATTCTTTTCCAGGCAGTGTGTCTTCTTCATGACAAAATCTTCCACATTCTAGTCATTCATTCACCAGGACTACGCAAGTTAGTGAATCGTTCACATAATGCGGTTTGTCCATGTCACCTTCACCGCTTTAATTTAAAATCAGTTAAAAATGAAAAATAAGTGAGTAACCAACTGCTCAATATTCTGAAACATTCTTTCGCAGATGGGTTGAGTAAGGTTTAGAGTAACCATTAGATATTTATAATATTTTATAAGTTTAAAAGAAAAAAATCGATTGGTTTTTTTTTGTTCATTTTGAATATGCAACATCTAAAAGTAATATATTTATTTTGTAATACCATAAAGTGTAATACACATTAATCTAATTGTCATTTAGCAAATGTTTCACAAACAAGCGTACCAAGTACAACAACACACGATACAAATACAGTTCACTGCAAGCAAATACATAAAAAGAGGTACAAGTGTTTGCTATAATGTAGTATATACTAAAACAAGACATTAACAATGGGAACGTTAGGCGATGCTCTGCTGTGATGGGGTGGTTGGTTGATAAGGAATTGAGCGGCGCATCCGATCCGATCTTCTACGGTGCACGCAGTGTGTAATTAATATGAAAGCTAAGCATACGACTCGAATCCAATGGCTTTGACTGTGATCCAATAACAACAACATCTTTCGTTCTTCAATGTCCACCAATTTCGCGCAATTCACGCTTGCCCAGCGGCAGCGGAGGACGGAAATTGTTGATGACCTTGCCATTGAATTCGTTGCAGGGACACTCCTCCTTGACATCGTAGGCGTTCAGGTTGCGCATGGCGTTCAGTTGATCGTCCGACACCTGAATGGGCGTCTTGAACACAATCCAAATGACGCACTCTGAGCAGGGCGGCGTTGTCAACGAGCCCTCGTACGTCCAGTAGGTGTGCACATCTGGCAGCAGCTTGCCGGGATCACAGCCCTGGGGCAATGTGACGCGATCGCCCTTGTGCAGCACAAACTGCAGCACGCTGCTCACCTTGTCGAGCTCCTCATGATGATCACCCGGTTGCAGGAAGACGCCCAGCACGGCCAGGCCATCAGGAGCGGCGGCTGCCTCACCGAACGACTTGTACTTGGTGGTGTTCCAGTGAACCAGATGCAGTTCGCCGGCATAGGACACACCATCGACCGTATGCTCTGAGCCCTTGGAGTCTGAGCAGCCCCAGTGGCAGTGGAACTGTTCCAGCTTAAAGATCTGATTGCCCAACGGTCCTCCGGTCAGCTCCGAATTGGCGCCGTTAACATCCACACGCCAACAGTAGCCTAAAAAATTATTAAGGATTTAATAAGCTACCATTTATATCTTAATAAAAGTAAATATACTTACCAGGATTAACCAGACTCTTAGTATCCTCCGGCACGTACTTCCACTTCAGTGGCGATACTTTAAGATCGCTGCCCTTTTTGGCGCTGGAGGGCGTTATGTCCACGGGCGACTGACGATGTCCGGATGCATGCGGAAATTCCTTGGCCCAGTGTGCGGGTCCTACAAGTATATAAACAAAAAATTAATTAATTAAGTTTTTTTTAATACATTTCAATCATATTGTTTGTTTGTTTAGTATTTTTTAATATCTTTGATCTATTTATAAGAAAATAACTTAGCGATTTGTCATTAAAAAAAAGCAAATAATACAAAAGTGATAAATAACTTCCAAGAGAAATATTGAATCGCTGTAAATAGTTTTGCTACTTATGCTATATCTACAATATTACCCAAATATTATATTATGTATGAAATTCTTTTCTTTTAAAATTAAAGAAACTTTGGAGCTTAATATATTTCCTGCAACTTTAACAGAAAAAATGGCCATACCTGTTCATAAGCGCAAGGAATTTCTTATCTCTATTATATTTATGGTATGTGGTTGAAGATTTAATGATAAGCATATCTATAAATTCTGTTATTTAAATGATGACAAATATACATGTTATTTGTACGAGACTTTAGAACTTAAAAAAGTAATTAGAAGGTTTTAACAAATTTTGTTATGTGTGCTCTCGATAAGGCATTTTATTAAAAGCGCACCACACTAAAACTAAAAACACAATTGTTTCAATATTTGCTTAAATTTAAGCACGACTTTTTTTTTAAAGAAAAGGACAAATATACTGTCCAACTGAGTCTATATAATTTATAGCTAATATAGTCTCAATTAGGCAAAGGATAAGCAAACCGTTTAAATTAAAAATGAATTGCAGTTGGAAGATCACAAACCAGGAATTCAATGTAAATAGATAAACGTCACTAAATGTTGTAAATTTGAACATTCGGGTTTAGTTTGGCTCACATAATATATTTTAATTCTAAGATCATAAAAGTTTTTATTTTTTACGATTCAGAGAAGTTGAGCCTGTCGGCATATTTTATAAGTGTGCAATTAGACCGGCTGAGAAAACAAAATAAATTATTTCTACTTTTGTTTGGTAAACAATAATAAATGTTTACTTAGGTATAAGAAAAAGCGTCACGTGCTGGAGGTAGAAATTTGTTCAAGAGGTTTGGCTCGGTGGCAAAGTCATGTGATAGGATCGCTCGCACTGACGCACTTACCAGATAAACCACAAACTGGCAAACAAGTTTAGGTATCTCGATATGTTAAGGTGCATTTAATCTCACATTTACCTTATCGAACTGTCTTACGGCAATGACACATAATAAATCATTGAGCACCAAAAGCTTTGGTCTTAAAGTATTTTTTTTGATTTTCAAAGCCCAGCAAAAACCGATAAATCACATATTTTATTTGTCCAGTTCCATATATAATGCATTTTCCTTATCAAATGGACGGCGTAAATTATATAATTACAAATTGACATATGTGTCAGTCGGTGCCATTTGCTCAGGTGACACAGAGAAATTGATATGGATGTGCAAATAAATAATTGAAAAACGATCCTTTATTATATGTGTGACAAACAAAGTTGCGTTTATAAATCATTAGTATAATCAAACAAAATGATAACAATACAACGCCATTTTAGGTTAATTTAGCATCCATAATAAAACAAAGTAATTCAAACAATTAAAAGTTACAATGGGCAAATACCAAATTAAATATTTACATCACGTATACGCCATGCATGGCAGCTGAAAAACACGCTGCAATTGCATATTTATATCATTTAGTGCTAATTTCCGGCTGATGACTTATACAAATATTTTTTCGCGTTTATTAAGCTGTCATTTTGTCAGCTGCTTTTGTTGACCATATCCATTAACTCATTTATTTATACGCATTTATTTACAGCGCGTTTTCATCGCATGGGACTGCAGCTGTTGCTGCTGCTAAATACGATTAATATGCCAAGATTGCGATTGTATATTCAAAAGATCAACTTTCGTCTGGCTGCTTATCAGCTTTGTTAAGCAGATACACAATAAGCTCTTGAAAATATGATAAAAGGCCATAATATTGAGACTTAGATTGCCGAAGTTAAAATACACTTGCAAATAACATGGTGATTTACATAGTAATCATTTGCAGCAATAATTTATATATTTCTTCTTTTTTTTAAAAGTAAATTGAGTAAAATGTTTGAGTTGTCTTCAAAATAATAGTTCAAAGTTTTAGTTAAATTTTACTTAGACAATAACGATATAGAAAGCCCAACTGCTTGATTCAGATATATACAATTAGCCTTAGCTTATTGGTATAATAAAGTATTATTGATGTGTGATCTTAAAACTGAATTGAGTAATGCAATTAAAACCAAAACAAATTATAGACTTAGGTCAACTCAATAAGCTGTGCAAAAAACCAGTTAAATAAACGCACGTGCCTGTAATTTACAGTTACGATTATACACAAAGCTGCTGCTGTCGTCTCAGGAAATGCTGTAAGCGCCAACTGCCTGCACAATAATATTTGCAGTTTATAAATGTTTGTATATATTCTAAATATATATTTTTTCAAACAACTTCTGGATTTTGCAGTCCAATTGGGCAGATCATTAATAAAGTTGTGCAAAATTGAAATGATTATTTAATTGAATTAAAATTCGATTGTAAGTAACCAATATTGGTGTATATATATACTACACATATATATTTAGCAAACAGTTAAACAGTCAGACAACAAACAGGTTCTCGTTGTCTGTTTTCGCCAGACAACAACGAAATAAGTTACATTTTTTACTTCCCAGTTATTTACTTTCGTTTGTATATCAACGTAAAATAAACATCTTGGTGGATTGCTTGACTGGAAGTTACCCTGTATATATAGTTATGGACTGTTAAAAAGCACAAATGAAATAAGTAACTAAATCTCTTACTTATGACTTTTTTACAAAATATATTTAATTATAACGAGCCCATTTAGTTATTTATTTTATACTGAAACAAACATACTTTCAGTTAAGCTTTAGAAATGTTTAAATATTGTCACAGTTGGATTTTTATTGTTTTAGCTTAATTTTAAAGCAATTATAAAAACGGAAAACTATTATGACCTAAGCCTATGTGTTACTTAGTTATTTCGTTACACAACGAGAAAAATAAAAAAAAAACGTTTAAGTCATGTAATGAATCGGGTAGTAAAGTCGTAAATATTCACTTAATTGTTATGATCTGATAACTACTTAGTAGCTTCTAGAATTTTTAGAACAATATGAGTTTATTGCATGTTTTTTATAAGGAAGTTCATGTTAATTGGACATTGAGTTGTTCAATGAACTATCTTAATGTTAATCATTCAATTCGTTTTATTACTACATGTTCAGAATACACATAAATACATCATTTATATGACAGTGTTGTTCGGAAATTCAACCGACCGACCAACCAGCCCACAAAATGTTCGATTTAGTTTACTCTTTGGGGAAGCCCAAGAACTGCTCTAAGCTTGTTGGACAGCCTGACAGCAACGGTACCTCAATTGAGATACAAACACGCTAAAACGCATTTGGTAAATTTGCAATGCTAATTATTTGTTAGCATGTTAAAACAGCAACAGAAATAGAAATATTGAATTGCCATAAAACCAACAAACAGAAAAACAAAACCATAACACAGAAAATAAAATAATAATCCAAAAATGCAACATTCTTAAATTTTGCACAAAATGTCACGTACAGTTTGGAATTGTTGCTCTGTGTTTGAATTTTAATCTGCAGAGCAGAAGTTTTCCAACACATAAATTTGATCGGGTTTTTTCCGCTTTAAATATATAACACGCTAATTTACATATAATTTATATAGATATATGCCATATTTTTGATCACACCGTCTGTCGATTTTCTTGCCAAAGCCAAAAATAATAGCAATATACGAACATATTTATTATTATTAATTTTTTCACACTTTCAGCAAAGCTTTGATCAACTTCTGAAAAAAAGATATCACTTCTTGTGTGATTTCGCAGTAAATCGCTCATAAGTATTTATTGTAATATTTATCGTTTCGGTGTGTCAATAAGTTTATATATATAAATATACATATACCACAGATTGCATTAAGCGGGTGCGGAAAAATGAGAGGCTACTCTTTTGTAATATGCATGGTACAAATATGGGTTGAAGACGTCAGCATTATACAGATTTGTAATAAGTCTTTTGAAATGTATGTATTATTAACGAACGTTTTTCATTTCATTTTTTTTTTCATTGAACAATTGTACAATTTGCATTGATAAAGATTGCATCACAAAGTTTCATATAATTAAAATATCTTTAGAATAACCGTATATGTATTGATATTATAATATATATTACAGTTTTATCATACAATATTCAATATAATTCTCATGAAAAATACAATGAAAACAACAAAGTGATGAAACAATGACACTTTCATTGATATTACGAATTATAATTTTAATGCAATACGTTGAGTCATTACGATAATAAATATAGAGATTAGTTAACGAAGAATTTTTGTAGTCATTAGACATTTGGTTCCTTAAGATAAGAGAAAATAAATTTAGGCTTGTCATATTAGACTGATAATAATAGACAAACAGCGATCGGAAAATTTATAAATTTTCGGGTGTTATTAAAAACAAAATTTACCATTTTATATGATTCTCGAAATTTTTAAACACGCGAGTTTTAATCTGATGTTAAAGTATCAACGATTTTTTAATTATAACAGAATAGTATAATGCCTAAAAATAAAATTTGATTGGTTTACAAAATATAAACACGCAAATTTTAATCTCAAGTATAGACGATTCTGCATACTTGACAGGGGCAGAGGTGTGAATGGAACAGATTTGATAAGAACTGATTGTTTAATCTTTGTTCAGGGGTATATATTAATATATATATTATGGGAAGTAATACTTGACTTCTGTGCACTTATGGTTAATATAATAACCACTCCAATATGAAGTGGACCATAAATGCATATGCAAATAATACAAATATAATATATACATATTTATATATATATATATATATATATATAGATGGGCTGGTAGCGATAAGGCAACATAGACAGATAGAGGGCATTGAAATGTTACCAGCGCACACAAGTCAAATCAATCAACGCAATCAACGCCACTTAAGCAAATCAAAACAAATTGCCGAAAACTTCAAATTGATTTGTTCTGAACACAACACAAGGGGCAAATATCAGTTTGTTGCACGATAAGCGATGATCATGTGACGTTAAACGAGTGCAGTGGCAGTGGCAGTGGCAGTGGCAGTTGCAGTGCCAGTCATATTAGCCAGACAGAACATTTGAGCCATGACGCAGCGCTGATTGTGGAACCGGTATTTAATGTGTCCTTAGGAACCGAACGTGCACTTGACCAGCGTCGAACAAGCAAACGAACTGCCTTCAAATCGCACAACACACAGCAAAGAGAAGGCAAAAAACATAAATAAAAACAAACAATATGCGAAAAACAAGTCAAGTCGCGCAGACGAGTCAGCTGCTCTGCTGTATATTGAATATTAAATACGCTCACAAATACGCATATTTAAATTATTATTTATTTAGAAAATTGAATGAAAATTCAAATGAGCTCTGCTTTTAAAAAATATATACAAATATAGAGAAAAAATTTAGAAAATTTAAATATTTAAGTGAAATAGGCATTGAATACAAATATATAAGTTTACATAATACCTACTTTCAGTTTGGTGTTATTGAAATTCGACTCGATTGCAAATCTAGACTATTTCTAAAGAAATGAGAAATTGGGTTGTATACCAAGAATATAAATCTATAATACATGATATACGTAATCATGGGTTAACGCATGCTGAGAACTAGGAACTGGTTTACATTCAACGGTGCGATTAATTTTGTGACTGGTTTAATGGGAAGCACCCGCAAGACCCGCTCAGTTAAGATCACGAGACGTAGCTCTTGCAAATTGGAGACAGTCTGTCTCCCTCTCTCTTTCTCTATGTCTCTGTGTCTGTCTACCTCTCGCTGGCTTTATCCCATTGTTAGCCGCGCTCATTTCACACTTGGCATACGATTTAATTATTGTTGCCGCATATTTATGAACTGCCGACGAACCTATGAACGTGCCCAAGTCTCTCGATCTTTGTGGTATGTGTGTGTATGTGTGTGTTAATGTTGTGTGTTTGCGAGCTACTCTACAAAGTAGCAAAGCGATGATGCATGTAATTGAGGCGCACATCGTCATTACGCGAGCAAAACTGAACATGATTGAATTAATAACAATGGAAAAACAGCATTCGCGCCCAAAAATAACAAAAGCAGATATAAAAAAAAAACAACATATTGAAACTACATTCTTAGCTGATTAATCAATATTGGCAGGGCATTCACTTATTTTGAGTCGAATAATGACTCTTTCCGCAATTGCTGTTACACGTTTATTTCTATTTCAATAATTGCAAACCACACACAACACAATAGAGTCTTATCGTTTACTTTGTTTTATTAGTAGCAGCCTGTCTGCTGGAACAAATGTTCGACTGTGATGAATGTATGTCTTTGAATGCAATCACATCAACAAACAATAATTGAGGCAAGTTGCCTGCCTCATTGCCCGTTATCTGTTAGATGACATATGTATTCAATTAAGAGTCGTCTCAATTAACCAAAACAAACTTTACAGCATGCCGACAATGCAGAAAAACTGAACTCAGTAAGCTTCTCATCTGTTTTTTTTTTGTTATCTGTTTATCCGAAATTTTGATTTAATTGATAATGTGCAAAAGCTCAAAAACTTTCCCAAAATTAAAATCGTTACACGCATGCGTGCGTCACGTTTGTAAACAAAAAACGTAACCGTAGCAAAACAAACACGAAAAAAAACGAGGTAGAAAAAAAACAAATCTGATATTGACGCCGCTTACCGTTCTCTTCGGTGTATCCCCAGTGATGGCTCATCTTAGAATTTGATCTTTGGTTTGCTGTTGAGATTTAAGAGACGTTTGTTGTTGCACCGGCGGTTTCTGGCACGCGTATGATTCGCCTATAGATTGCGACTGTCGGTTTTATAATACTCGGGAACGGTTACGGATTTGGTTTTTGGGAACGGGAGCGCGTCTGTTTTGTTAGTTCGCTGGCTGTAGACTGTTCGATTCGAGACAGCGTAGCTGACTTCGAAGCCGTTGCGGCAACTAAAAAGTACAAAAGCAAAGAAAAAAATTTAAAAACACGCACCTAAGCGGACTGAAACAGCGCTAAAGAGAATAAAAGAGAGAGAGAGAGGCAGAACAAGCGAGCGTCAGAAGAGCGATAGACTTGAAGAGAGCGCGATAATTGAACAAGTGTACGCGCAAAGTGAATAAAATCCAGTTGGAAAAACCACGCTTATTATTATCTTATGTATAAATGGGCATACACACAGCTTACTTTTGTATTGGCATCGCCGTAAGAAATAGCAGTCAAGACAACGTCGCTTAATAAATTAGTAGCTATTATTTTATTACATTATAATATATTTATTCCTCATTTTGTATGTTTTCATTTTTTGCCCAGAAGAAAGTTGTTAATATATTATTATTGTTTTATATTTACCTAATCTTAGATACAAAAGTAAACCTGTCGAAAATTAAATTTAAGTAGTAATTTAAATTTTAGTCCAGGCTTGAAGATATGTTTTTTGTTTAGATTTTAGATCATCTGTATGGCTGACATGTATTTCTAGGCCACTTCAACTATGACAACAATTTAAATGTATAATGTCATATGCTAATATTTCAACATAATTGAATCCTATTGTCAACAGTATTGTAAGCAATAAGTTCCACTGGGTAGTGTTGTGAACCGCTACCAGGTTGCTGTGAGAAGAGAAGCAGCGGATTGTAAACACCAATCACAGTTCAATAGTTGGCCGCCCCAACACCCTAAAGACAACATCAGTTACGCGCTGCACACTGTGTTGCAGCGTAATGTAATACGTAATGTTGTAAATGCCTATTTTTTATTTTTTCGATCGATAACTGTTATCAATTGGCAGGATTGTATGTATTGAGTTCCTTTTGCTGTAATATATATTGAACTGTTCATTTAAATGCCGTCGTACCACTGTGCAGACGCACACTTGCACTAAACGAATTGTCGCCATAATTCATTGTTGAACTTTAGTGCATTGTTTTTGTTGTTATTAGCAGACGAGTCGAGCCGTAAGCGTGATCACATCGCGCGCTCGCAACACACATGCAAAAACACACACATATGTGTTTGTTTTTTTTTTTTGGGAAATTGAATACAGCTCAATTGCTATAGGGATGTTTTGTAGGGTTCGGGCTGAGGGTCGGGCCTGAGGTAGTGTTTTGAGTGCCTCAATTTTCATCAACGCGCTACTGACAATGTTATTTCATTAGAACAATTTCGCATACTTTGCACGCTGCCAGTTTAGCGAGTTAAACCAAATTTAGAATTTCGTGTTTTAGCATACATATTCATATATGGATGCTAAATCTCTATGGATATGATTGCTGTAACCTGATTGTATAATTTTCCAAATGTATACAGTGGTTATTCCCCGTTGTACACTGCGTATGCGCATTTAATTTAAGCGTGCGAAAATTGTACTATTTGCTTATTTTTCGTCACAATTTTATGGTGGCTTATTTTTTAATTAAGAACATAGACATTTATTTGCAATTTGCACAGTTTTATCATCGACTCACAGCTCCCACGTGAACATACACGGCAAACCTTTCATCATTTCCGTAATTGCAATTACAAATTGCACAACAAATGCTGGAAATAACAATTGGGATATGGGGAACGGGAAATGGGAAGTGCACTCACGTTTGCCCAGATTTCTATATGCTCTAGCAATCTCGTCCCCTCAAGGTCAACTACTACAGGTAAATGAAACTCTATTGGAACAGTCTAAAAATGAACACGCGGAGTTTTATGAGTGTTTGTGAAATTTTCTAAAGTTGCTTAGAACTTTTTATTTGGAGTCTGTACATCTGCAGAGTTCAAGGTAGATAATACAAACTTAACTCTCTCATGGCCGCTTTATTTTGTCAACTTATATTTGATTTTGATAAACAACAAAATACGCATTCACTTGCTTTATTTATCCGGCCAATTTCCAGCGATACTGTGCTTATTTTATTTAGTTTTGTATTTGTTTAACTTGTAGATAAGTGGCATTGTCAGGGTTTTATGCTGCTTGTGCTACATGCAACGCTTATTCCAGTTATGATCTTACTATCTTGTATATCTTCTATATAACAGATCTCATAATGCGAATATATAAATTTTAGTCGCGTGCATTCATGGTTGACACATTTATCACTTATTTAAGAACTTGAGCCTTGGGAGCTGTTGATATCTTTTAATTTACTTCAAAAACAGTTTCAAAACTTCATTAGTGCCATTCAGTGCAAATTTACACATTTATTTTTTATATGAATTCTAATTTTTGGTTATTCAGTCCATATTATTAGTTATCAAATATATTTATTTTTTAATAAGTCAACCATTCAAACAACAAACAATTAGCACCTACCAAAATGTGATGATTTCAATAATTCAAGATTTGTCATGGGCGTCATCAGGTGAGAGCCTAATTGGGTTTCCATTGAAATTAACTTATTAACAAGATTTTTTAGCATATCGCTCAGAATTCGAAGCTCACACAAAATAATGCCCCCAAAAACTTTCCCCCACCAAAATTTAAAAATTAAACACCTCATGTCATTTATTTGCTAGTCTCGCTGCCGATTTGTTCTCCTTTTTTTTTTTTTTTTTTGGATAGTTAGCAAACAGCAGTGTGTGTTTTTCCAATTCTAAGTAATAAACAGCAAAACCAATTTTTGTGGCTAAAACGTGAACGTTATACAAAGAATTTTGGCGAATCTGCTGACAGATTTTCAAGGTGTCCCAAAAGCAGCTCATTAATATATATCCAATCATTCCCAGCAAATTATACGTTTAACGACACATTAAAAAAACAGAACACTTGGAATTTTTATAAATGCGCAAACAGTTTGCAGAATGTTTTTATGCGATTTTAAAAATAACTTTTTAGAACTGCGATATAAATTTCTCTGCTTCTTTCTGATGCTATATAATCAAATCCATTAAAATTGTCCACACGCTGTAGCATTAAATGTCTATTCTAGCCGATATCAGACTAAAGAATCTTTTTATATTCTAGCCGAATAATATATTTATTCCTATTTTTTATGCATTCGAATTTATGAGTCGCACACAAAGTGAGCAACGATCAGCAAATATATTTCTAGTAAATCGATATAGGATGAGTCTACAATATTCTTGACGAGTGGCAAACGATATGAATGATCCAGATTTATCCAGATTAAAAAAAAAATATTTCTTCAAAACTGTATTCACAATAAACATTTTACAAAATGTTTAAATGTATAAATATATTAAATAATTATAAAATAAGAAATAATACAAAATGTTTAAATGTATAAATATATTACATAATAATATAAATTCTAAGACTTTTAACAAGTTTTTAAATGTATCAAAATACTATTCAATAATTGTATAAAATATAGTACAAAACATGCTAGGTTGGTTAGCTGTCTTCTGACAGTAAATTATTAGATTAAGCTATTAAAAGGACCTTTGCAATGCATGTCTAACCAATACTCTTTAGGAATTTCCTTACAAGATGTACTTAATTCAAATATATATAAACTCCAAGTTATTTGATAACTGGATAACTCAACACTTCGATAGTTAATGGCAGCATGTCATTTGATTAATTCGATCTGCAGTGTTTTTTTCTGTCTTCGATGAAAATCAAATTTCGCCTGCATGCAATACCAGGCGAGCAGAATCAGAATCAGCTTCTTTTAATTGTGTACTAAAAATAACACTGCATACTTATATAAAGTGAGCTGCATACTTAAATAAAGTGCGCTGCATACTTTTAAGACATGCTTTGCTGCCTGTAAAAGTAGGCAGTAATATTTTGCAATTTGAACAAGTGTTTGCTGCTACTGACTCATTTCGTCTGACATCAAAAGTCCTGAGAAACAAACAATACGTATTTGCTAAATAAATAACAAGGTCATTTTTTTATTGTTATAATAGATATATTTGAAATATATAATTTGATTTAAATTAAACTAGCAATATACAGGCTAAAGTTTAGCATATAATCTATCATTATTTATGCTACATAATAATAATAATAGATACGTAGGTTATAGTGAATAGTCGAAAATAAATGGTTACACCGAAGAATTTTGCGAAAGAAAATCAACTATTGGTTATTTAACGTATATTCGTGGCATATAAACGGATGCGCACATATTAATAAAGCCTTGTGTAAACATTATATAAAACAACAACTCTTTGTTTAAACCTAAGTATAAACATTACAACTGCATACACGATGTATACCTGTATCTATCTATATACATATATATATATATATATATTTATATATATGTATGTATATTTCAATATAATAAAAATATATAATATGCTCTGCTTTCGGAGGAGGCCAAGGGAACAACATAACAACAAATCCAGAATATAATAACTAAGAATTACATTTTAGGAATGGGGGTACGCCAATGAAAGCAGCGCGTCGCAGTGGGCGTGGCTGTTAAGTGCGTGCGCCTTGACTATTTAACATTTATATTCTGATTGACACTCATAATATTGAATACTGGACCGATGCGCATGAAGACGCGCCTAAGGACACTTCTCAGTTCAGGCTTCAGATCAAAGCACATCATCTCGCACAGCAGGCTGTAATAATTGGACACATGCGTCGCAAACTGTAAAAAATAAAAGTATTTAGTACGAGAGTATTTCAATTAAAGATTTAGCGATGTGCTTACTCTCGCATCGGACATCTTGAGCAGTCGTGTCAGGATAAGCAGCAGCAGGGATGTCCACGCATCGCGATGCGCTTCACTCTGCAGACTTAGATAATAGCCCAGTGCTTCCTTACAGACCTGCACCAGTTCCTGTTCAATGCCGGGCCAGTCACTACGTCGATTCTCATCGCCATACATTTTAAAAAAGATGCGGAGCACACAAGCCAGCGAGGCGGTCTCCTGCTTAAGCAGATTCGGCTTGATGGAGCCCTTGAAGCCAGCGCGCCACAGGAGATTGCGCTGATCCTGATCAGCATTGAAGCGCTTGGCAAAGCGATGCGACTGCATCAGACACTCGGCGAGCGTGAAAAGTTGCCGCGTCCGCAGATAGCCATACATGCCCTGCTCCTCACGCTGACAATCCAGTTGCAACTGCTGAGACTGGACACAGCCACTTAGGTCGGCGGCTGCCTGCGCCAGCGTTTCGGCATCCTCCTTGCGCGACGTGGCCGGAAAGAAGACGATGTTGTCCATGGTCTGTATGAGCTCCAGCTGCACCACACACTTGATGTGTAGCGCCTCGAAGTGATTGTGCGCCATCGCCATGACCGACGGCGGCTCCTGTGTGGAATGTGGACTGGTGGAGGCACGGCGTGGCAGCTGCTGCTGCGGCTGTTGCTCGTTGCCTTTGCTGGGTCGCCAGGTGAGCAGCTCCTTTGGCAGCGTGGCATTGAATATGTCCAGTATGCACTGGCAGGTCTTGTCCCACGTCACCTCATTGAACTTGAACCCATTCGAGATGACTAGATTTTCCAGACAATTGGTGCCGGAGCGTGCTAGCTGTTCATTGTTTTGCTGCACGCACCAGTGCAGCTGGGCGAACAGCTCCTCCAGCAGCAAATGGCCGAGGACATCGAAGTACTGGGTGAAGACATCGATGATGGCATACAAAGCATGGTTGCAGGTCGTTGTCATCCATTCGGATTTCTCAGTCACATGTTCCGGCAGCTTCATGTTGTCAAAGATGCGGAAAATCACATTAAAGAGATCCTTCCACCAGTTCGGCTTGAAGCTATCTCCATGCGTCTTGACAATCTCGAAGAGCACGGTCAGGCCGCGAGTGCGCACATCCAGCTTACAGCGATTGACGACACAAGACAGCGAGAAGAGCATGGGAAACCAACCGCGCACCCAAACACGATCCTCCTCTGCTACAGAGGCGTCGTTCTCCATGCCCGCATGCTCGGCAAACAGCTGGGGGGCATCGTGAACACACTGGGCACAGTTGCGCACCAGACGTATGGCTTCCATGCTGGTGTCCGGAAAGCGCGCGTTGCACGCAAACTCCGACAGGCACTTGACGGCATCCTGGAAGGAGTCGACCATAACAGCAAACTGGCGTCGATACAGCTCGCCAATGATTTTGCCCGTCGTCTGGAATGCTAACTCCACAATCGGCTCCTCATGATCTCCTGCAGCCAGATGAAAAATGGAAAAGATGTTCTTCCAACCCGACCGTATGTTATGAGCCTTTTAAAGAGATTAGCATTAATATGTGATGCTTTAGTAATAGCTGTGGATAACTACCTGAGAGTTGACCATCTGGGCGATGCAGCGAACGACCATGTCGCGTATGGCCGGCGAGTTGTTCTTCTTCATGATGTGCTCAAAGGGACGCAAGAAGTCTTTTTGGAAACGAAAGTTGCTAAACTCGCCCTTTTCCATGAACTTCATGGAGAGCTGACGCAGTGAGTCCAGGGCAAAGAATGCAATCTCCTCGTTGCTGTTGCAACCAACCGTATTGAAATGTTCGCCGAGCACCTGCCAGATGCGTGACCATTGTAAACGAATACGCTCCATGTTGTAGTAGCTAATCTCGACGATCTTCTGCAGCGAGAACATGCGCGGCTGCGCCTGCTGCAGCTCATCCACTGAGACCTGGCAGAGTGCTTTAACAAAGTCCACAATGGCATCGCCATCTAGTCGAATGGAACCGGTAAAGATGCGATCGACGGCAACCACAACGCTCTGGCTGCTTGTCTCGCCAATATGCTCCTTGACGCTCGGATTGAGCGTATCCTTCAGCGTGGTCTGCGCACCGGACAGAAATTGAGGCCGCACACCAGTGCCAATGAGCTGTGCCAGCTCCAGCTGACTGATGCACTTGACAATGTCCAGCCAGCTGCTTCCCAGATAATTGCCATCCGTGTGGGCGACCATGATGAGCGTCTTAATGGTATCAATATTTTTGGCCTTCATCTCATTGATGGGTGAATTGGCATTTAGCAGGGTGAAGCGCGCGAGTGCCTGCACATATGCATCCCGTTCTAAAGACATGTGAAAGATGCAGGCAATGCGTATGGCGCAACGGATGCCGTCCAGGCAGAGTGTGGCAATCTCCGGGTCATCACACACCTGCAAGCCCACAGAGAAGGCGGCCAGAAATGGAGTCCATGCCATTTTGAACATGGGACGCACATGCTCCAAATGTTTGGCCGATGTAAATGGTGACTTGACATGCGAAACAGACTGCATCAGATTGGTGGCCGTCAGCGATATGACCTCCATTTCCATGTTCCATAACAATTTGCGTCGCTTCTCAGTGATAAACGGCTGCTTGCCAGCTGGCTTGGGTGCCATCAGCATTGTTGTATTATTCTTCATTTTAATCTCATGCTCGGCGATCTCATCGTAGATGGATGATAGATACTCCTCGGGCAAGTCATCCTTACTGTCGCTGATGCCGCGATTCATTTTAATATATTGCTCCTTGGTCATCTTGTGTTTCACCTGCGGCGAATGCAAATCGGTCGTCAGCATAATTATACTAAAGGCCAGCACATAGACGGTGTCGGCCATTTGGAATAGCTGATTTTGAGGATTGCATTCGCAATATCTGCTCGCAAACTTCTCCATGAGTCGATCAATTTTCTGCGCCTCGCCCGGCAAACGGAATTCCTCGAGTAAGATGCGCAGAGCGGCAACCACTTCTAGCTGACGAAAATCGAAGGCATCGATATAGGCGCACATCACCTCCTTGGAGTGATCATCGTTTTCGCCCAGATAATTGCCAATGACTGTCTTATCCAGACGTTCGTCATCGTGCAGCCAACGGGCAATGTCCTGGCAACTGCTGCCCAGCAATTGCTTCTCCTGCAGAAATTGCACGCCCTTCTGCGGCTTTCGATTGAACAGCTCTATGCCCGTCTCCATCACCTCTTTGCGCATCTTTCGCTCCTCCAGCGCTTCGGGTAGATCCAACAGCTCCTGATTCTTCACGCTGCCATACGAATTAAGACTATGGCTGGAACCACCAAGAGTCGAGCGCAGGCTGGAATTATGCGCCGAAAGCGAGTCAACAATGTCTCCAATCTGCGTCTCCTGCTGTGAACTCGGTGATTGCAGCGACTGCACCTGCAAATTAAGTAATACTTTTTATTATTAGGTATTATTCGAATAATTAATAATTTATAATTTGAGAATAAGATTTATTTTACCTGTAGAGCGGGCGCAGGCATGTTGGGATTAACGTAGAGATCCTTGCTCCACTCGACCATACACTTTAATATAGAGACGAGACACTCGAGTCCGCGTATACGCATTGATTTCTCCTGCATGGGATTGGCGCCCAGCTCCAGCGCCTGCCGACCCTGCGCAATCTTGGACAGATCGTTAACCAGACGCTCGAAAAGATTGGCCGCCGAGAAGTCGCAATCGTAGTTCACATAAATATCGACCACAGACTGGGCATCGGCACAGATGCGCGTCAGCGCTTGGATGACCATCCATTTGTGCTCAAATGAGCTCGAGTTCGCCTCCAAAATGTTCAAAAAGATCTCCTTGAAGAAGACCTCGATTTGGCGCTTCAGATGCACCTTAAAATTCGAGAGCAGCGCCACAAAAATAGACAGCGATAGCTCAAAGACCTCGGCGACAAGGCTCACTCCATTGTTGGATAAGGCGACGCACAGATACTGCTTGATGGCCATGATGAACATCTCGTTGGAGCGGAAGACGGGGCCAGCGTTCTGCAGTATAAGCAGCAGCAGGTGCAGCGACAGCACCTTGGAGCGCAACTCGTGTGATTTTGGATCGGGATGACCCTCAGGGAGTGACTTCATCGATAATTTACACAGCGCTCGGAATACCAGAAACGCATCCTTCTGCAGAATATGTGTAAATTTTGCCGTCACGATTGCATCGTTCTCACTGTGCAACTCAACGCTGTCGTGATCCGAGTGAGAAGAATCTGCTGATCCGTTCCCATTTACAGATGGCTCCAATTCAGGCAGATCCTGTTCTTGATTCTTTTCCTTCATCACCTCATTGAATGCAGCTGAAAGGTGTATATAGATGAGTTAAAATATATATAATTAACATATACAGGCAAACTTTCCTAAACAGCAATAATAACAAGAAGTTCACCATGGGAAAGTTCGACTGTAATGAAATTCTACATATTGAGGTATAATTTGTTATATTTATTTACGTTTACCGATTGAGATCTTAGTAGCATCGCTATCGATAATTAAGAAATGCTGTTTTCAATGCACTAAAATGCCACACACAAACGATATCGATAATTGTGTGATAGTATCGATGTAAATGGAATCCACTTATTGCCACAGCTTGCAGTGTTTCAAGCTCACCTGTAATTATCTCAGCCAACAGCTCCGAGGCAATCACTTCATCACTATCCGATGCTTCTGCTGTGATTTCTTCTCCATTGCTCTCCGGACTGCCGATGCTGCCATTTAGCGTCGTCGTCGTTGCTGTTGTCGTCGATGGCGTTGGGACGACTTCGTAAACTTGATTCTCCATACGAGCAAAGATCACATTGAGCATCTGGGTTAAAGTAGCACGCGCCGTTGTCTGATTGACCAGATTTCTACTGGATAGGTAGATGTCATAGCAGGTGCGCACCGCCTGCAGCAGCGTAAACTCATGAATCTCTACATGCTGGGATGTGACCACTGTCAGCAGTGCCTTGATGATCTGCAGCTGGACACCCTCGTCAGTCTGGGGACCATTGAAACAGCCATAGATGGTGATGACAATGCGATCGATGAGTAGGTGACCAGGGTTCGCAGAGTCCTGAATGGATCCCGTCAAGTGCCCATAGGCGATCAGCTTCTGCAGGCAATCCAGCGCTGTAACCACAATGCGCGGCGAGCGACTCTTGCACGCCAGCTCAAATGGCAGGAAATATGTTTCCGCATTGATAATGCTCGCCGCATCGTTTTTGGGCAGCGGTAGCGCGGCGCAGGGCAGCTCATTGCCTTCGGCAATCTGACCCGCACTGATGAGTTCCGCTTTGATCTGTTCAAGTGCCGTGTCACAGGACTTTTTCAGCTGCGAGTGATGTGAGCGCCGTATGTCCTTATCGGCAAGGATTTTCTCAAGAGCACGCACAATAAACATTTCCTTGGTTTTCGTGGAGTTTTTTTGCATATTGTATGCAACTCCAAGGTCGTTTCGTTAGTTGTGTTACTTTTTTGTCTTTTTATTGCCTTCCTCTTTAACTAATTACAGTATTCGTCTAGGTGTGTGTGTGTGTAGTGAGTGGCAGTTGTATGTTCGCAGCGACGGGAACTTTCGCGCTGCTGCAGGTTTCGACGACCGCAACAGGGCGTATGCGTTTCTCTGTGTTGTTATTGTTTAGCTCGACTGCTACACTCGCCAACCGCTGTGTATATTATTTGTATATTTTATACGTTTGCATATTGCAAATGCTTCAAATTTTCACATCAAATATGCTTAAAAATACAATGCGTGAAAAAACGTCATCAGTGCTGCACAACATTACCAGACTTCACATATATCGCTTAGCCTGTCTATCGATATTTGCATGCTGCTCAAGCCTCATTCGATTAAATACTACAAAAGTATATTTACAAGTAGTGAAAGTTATCTCTCAAGCTACTACAGGGTATTTTTAAAAAGTGTTTTCTTAAAAATTGTCATAATTGGTGCGCACATATATATGTTGTAAAGGTAAAAGGTATTAGGCAAAAGTAATTCTGTAACATTATAAATAAACTATCTATTGAGAGATACTTAAAGGTATCTCCAGGACATGATACAAATATGATCTGTTGATTATATAGATATATATATAAATAATATAGTGTTTGTAGGTGATAAAACTGGTTATGGGTTCTTATTTTATAAAATTCGCTAAAGTATTACAATGTAATTCATATATATATTTATATATATATATATATATATATACTATAACTGCCACTCCTGCTGGTTGCAATCGGCCATGAAGAGCATGTTGCTCATGTGATCGCCCAACAATTTGCCATGTTGCTCCAATACCTCTGCTCCAGCGGCTGTAAATATTCGTGCTGGTGGCATTGCCGCCGCCGGAATGTGCAGATACTTTTTGGCCAGACTGTGCAGGAACGGATGAAATTGTGACAAGTCTTTCCACAGCAGCAACGGTTCCGACTGTAAACTGCTTATGCTTGTGCAGAAATAACTAGAAATCTCATCCTCATTGTCGCCCTCACCGTTCATTGTGATACGCTTGTGTTTCTCGTGGGAGATCGCTCTGTAGGCAGCCCAAATATCATAGGTGGTGTCGCCATTGGTCGCTTCCTCACTTACTTCATCCGGACTGACCTTACTTTTCTCCACATACAGATCGTACAGATGTGTCATATATTTGGCCAAAATAGAGGCATTTTGGAACGGCATATTCCGATAGCGGGGATCAAGCACACTGGCGAATGCCATCTGCATATTTTTCTCCATGCCCTCGAAACGCTCTTCCAGCAGTCGGATGACAAACATTCGCAACTCATACGCGATCTCATGCTGCTGCTGATCGGCGATCTCCGGATGCTTCAGCTCATTAAGAACAGTGTACGCGATAGGCAGCGCCTGGCTGGCACATGGATACGTATCTACGCTCTCGCCACACAACTGACGCACTGCACTTGCCAAGGGTGCCAGCACGGCAAGCAACTGTGCAGCCAGATCCAATTCGCTTGATGACAGTGCCCTCTGTAACTGTGCAGCATGCTTTACATGGCTTTCCAGCAATTCGTAGCTCTCCATCGCACGACTCGTGACATCCGCAGTTTTTGTCAATTGACGCACCCTCTCGCACAGTTCTTTAAGCTCCGAACGCTCCATTACCGATTCAAGGATCGTCTCGACCAGATGGGCAAAGCATGGCATATGCCGCTGTGCGCCCAGAAGCGTGGCAATTGCAGTTTCCAGCATTCGGTTGCTGCGGGTCACAATGCACACGATCTTCGACTTGTCAATGTCGAAACGCTGACAGACGCGATCCAGGCGATCCACAATGTTGCTGGCGTTATGCTGTCCCGGTAGCATTTGCACGGACAGCGTGCGAGAACGTCTCTGAAAACCCTCGTGATAATGCGCCACCACCTCCAGATAGCTGCTCTGCTCTTGCTTATTGTCAGTCGATGCCGTTGCACTGATGGCGCAACTCAGCGATAGAGTTTGAATTTGTGCGAATTTCTGGCGAAGCTGTCCCACCTGTTGCTGTGTCTTGTGCGCAATCCGTACGCCCAGCTGATCAACACTGGGCATCTGCAGGACGGGACAAAGCACTTGTGCCAGACGCTTAAAGCCTTCACCCTCGATAATCTTTAAGGGCTGCTTGTCGCGGCACACAAAATAGGCCAGATTATCCTGGTACGTCGAATTAAATGGCGTTTGTAAATTTCTGCAAAAGATTATTTAAAATTTATCTAACTCCGAGGAAATTACAAGCACTTCTTGTATATGTATTCACCTGACCAATAACTCAACTTCTGGTATCTGTTCTTCTTGTATATGATATAATGGGTGGCCTTGTTCGGCCGGATCTTGTGCCTCTTTTGGCTCAAATTCAATAATGTCCTCGCCACAGACTGTTTCAGTCGCCGATTCTGTCTCTGCTGTCGCCCAGTTGGCATATGTCTCTTCATTCACAACGCTCACGACGGCTGCATGCGACTCTGCGTCAACCAGCTCAATTATGTTGCCATCCATGTCTGCAACAGTCTCCGTATCCATATCCCGTGTCGACTCCGGCTTTATTTTAATGGCTGTGAATTTGAGGAATTTTTTCCCACGAACACGGCTGAGATTTGGCTCTCGCTTGAGCATGCCGCGTACCACAACCGAATCATTATCGTTGACGTCGCTGTAAACAATAACCCTGTTAGATTAAGAACAAATACGATTGCGGCATTAATTGCCTGGATGGGTGCTTGACTCACATTTGTGGATGGGTTTTCATGTGCTTCATCAGGTTGGAGGTGTTGCCGCTTGTCTTGATTATCTTTTCGCACAGCACACATTGTGCCGTCTGTAAATCTAATTTATCAAAGTATTTCCAAATTTTACTACGCGCCATTATTGCTTGTCTATGTTTTTTGGCATCGATTTCTGAATATTGTACAATTGTATCGAATTTTTCGGAACAAGTTCGTGGTTCACCTGAACCAGCAGATCCGAACGTGGATCCTACTGGTCGCTCACTTAGTCGTTCATTCGCGATGCACATTTGAGTGACACTATTTTCCTTTTTGTTACCAATGAATCATTGAACTGTACATGGAACTATCGAGTACAATTTAATTACCCTTCCAAAAGGACTTGATCAAATTAACCAAATAAAATATGGGGAATATTCGGTGAAACAATTATTATTTCGATATATATCGTTAAGTGATTAGATTTCACCAAAAAAGTTCAGAAATATATCTTAAATACATTTAAAATTACAAATATATATATGTAGTACTATATGATTTTAGACAAATATAGTTTTTCCTTATCTTATATGTCTTTTAGTACATTGATATCATTTAAATAATAAGGACACAAGAAAAAAATAAAGCATTGTATCAAAAATGTGTTAAGATTAATGGGTTTTATAAGTTAATGCCAAATTATTAGTTCATTATTTCTGAGCGAATTACATCCATTGCGTGGGCTAGCCTCTATGTTCCTTAACAGTTATGCAGAGTTCCTCAAAACGGAGCTTGGTGATTTAAATCGTGTACTATTCACACATAGTGTGCATAATTCTTGAAGATGAATAAGCGAAAAAAGTATTTGTCACGGACAGATTCAAAAATTCGAAAGCTCGAACTTGAGCCTGCCCGTGACAAACAACTACGAGGATGCTCCAAATTGAAGAATACCTCATTTAAGATGCACACCGTCTGCAAGAAGCGCACAAGTAGATTTTTCAGATCTAGCAATGATGCACCGACATTAATGAGGTCCACGGACATAACTGGTAAGGAAGGTAGACACAGAGATCCGATGACGCAAGGTGCGCTCAGACATAGTTTTCCGAACCGGAAAGTGAAAGTGATTTCGCCTGTCTTTCGAACTTCAAAAATATATCTTCCAAAGTGCACTCATTCAGCGAATAATACTCAACGAGGTCATTAAGCTTGTCAGACAGGTAGGTCTCCAAAATGTCGAAGACATTCGACCAAAGTATTCGCTGATCGGTTTGTACAATATATGTTAACGTTCCAGCATGATTCTCACGCAGCTCCAATGCCTCAAATTTTCCCTTGAGCGCATTGGTAATTGTCGCCACATTCGCCTCCGTTTCGGTGTCAACTTTCATTTTCAACTTTATGGTAAAGCCGCTTTGTCGCTTAAGGGCACAAATGTTGTTTAGACATTTGAATTTGCCCTTCGCCATGATGGCCAAACGATTGCACAGCTCTTCGCATTCGTCCATGCTGCAAAAGAGATCAGTGCGATTAGTTAGTGATGAATAAGCGTAAATACTAGAGATCACTGTACTGCACTGTTCCAATAGACTCACCTATGCGATGTAAGCACTACCGTGCGATCCATTTTCTGGAAATCCTTAATGCACTGCCATAGAAAGCGTCTTGATATGGGATCCACGCCAGTTGTCGGCTCATCCAGCAGAACCAGCGATGGTGCACCAATCATGGCCATGGCAGCGAGCAACTTGCGCTTTGTGCCACCCGAAAAATTGCGCACGGGCACATCTCGATACTTAAGCAAATGCATTTTCTGCAACCAGAACATAACGCTACACTTGATACCCATTGGATCATCGCTTTTCCAAGTGAGGCCGCGCAGAATAGCCATTAAACGCAGACACTGTTCGGCGGTCATGAATTTGTTGAGGGCATCGTATTGTGGACAGTAGCCGAACTGCTGGCGATAAGCGACCTCATTGTGGCGTATGTCAGTGCCCCCGATTTGTATGTTGCCACTGTCTATCGGCATATTGGCAGCAATCATTTGGAAGGTGCTCGTTTTGCCCGCACCATTTACGCCCAGCAGTCCAAAGCATTCACCACGTTCGGCCGCAAAACTGATGCCGCTGACAGCCAGTTTATTATCGTAGCTCTTGCGCAGATTACTAACAATTAATGGAAAGTCATGTGACGTCGCCGGGGGCGCACCGACGCCCATTAGATGCTTGACGCGCAGCTCCTCGTTAACGCACTCATCAAAGCACTCGGCCGCATGGAGCGGACTAATGCCGGACGGACTGCGACTCTTTGGTGGGATCATACAGTGTTTGCCATAGAAGAAGTCGCGCAATCGCTTGCGATAGTACTTGTGCTCCAGCACAAACGTAAAGAAGCCCATGACCAGCATGAAGACGACCACAGCGTAGACAAAAAATATGTTTATCGTGATATCCAAAGGTTTCATCGATTTGCGTCGTTGCGCTATAAGATTCTCATTAATAATGCGCAGCTGGTTGTTCAAATTGAAATCAGGCAGAAAGCTGAGAAAAGCGATTTTTGTTGAATGAAGCTTCATGGCCAGTAAGTTGTTGGAGGTGATAAGTGGAGCAATTTCTGCAAGAATGGAAAAGTTTAGTTAGTTTTTATGTATTAAAATTAATGTATTTTTCAAGGTGTCGTTGTAATTGGTTGTAACGATAACTCACCGGAAACGATAAGCATAAGCAGTAGATATGTGGAAATCGTTGATATGGACTTAAAACTGTTGCCCAGTGCGTACAGAATGGGCAAATAGCTGCAGCCGTAAAAGAATATACTAGTCACAATCAGTTTCAGGTCATTGATCGTGTACAGCTCCGGTGGCATGATCAGCTTCTGAAGAAGGAACAGCAACAAACACACCAGTGCAAGCAATAGCATATCAAACGTTAAGGTGGCAAACCAGTAAGTGAAACGTGACATTGGCTGCAGTTGGCGGAAACCGTTTGCATTCTCCCGGTATGGCAGCGTGATGAAGTAGAACATGCTGAAAAACATCGCCGCAGGCACGATGACTGCGTAGTATTCGAGTCTCGTGGAGCTGACGTCACTAACGAAGCGTTTGATGGGCACGTAGGTGGTATCAATGCGCACATCCGGCTCTCCACTGGCCAACTGGAGCATGCACGTGTCCAGCATATTGACGAGCATCACACTGCTGTGATAGCGATTGGTCGCATAGTAAATCTGAATAGTGGACTTATCGCTCAGGTCTACCAAGCCAATGATATCCTCCAAAAAATCAGCCAAATTATCGCGCTGCAACTGCAATAGTTCTGTCCAAGACAAAAAAAAAACGTTACTAATGGTTGCTTTATCCATTTGTACAAATAGAAAATATTACCATCCGGCACCGTGTTTTCGCCGCGCAGCTTTAACATCTTGACACTGAGCCCACTCTGCTTAATATATTGAAGCAGCTTTTGCTCTACGTCATCGTGCTGGGGCGTCGAATTGTAAATGTAAATAGTTCCAGTGCGCAAGTGGCTTAGATTTAGTGGCAATGCGGCTTCATTGGTCACAACGGACATGGAATGCATCAGTAGAATTGCAGTGGCGACGCCAATGTAAGGTAAGCTCAACTGCAATAAAATAAATAGTCTAGTTGAGCATTTTACATCCCAATGAAGATAATACAGTCGATGTTAACATATTGTTCAAATATTGTAATACCTATTACTGTTATCAGTTGTATCAAAGGCAAAGCTTGTGATACGAAATATTAACTCATTTACCATGCAACATGTATAGCGCCATTCGCTCAGCAAAAACGTTGTCTTTTTATAGAAAATTGCAGCCCACTCATTACGTAAATTGCTGGCATGTAGAAGGCGCTGCTTTGGGATAGAAAGCAGAGGTGCATCATTGCTTGCTCTAATATCGGGAGTATCCACTTGATCGGATTCGCCCGCACAGCTGAAAAAACACAGTATTAATTGTTATGCATCAGAAATTTGATACACGACTGTCTACTCACTTGAGGAACACAGTCTCCAGTGTGGTGTCGGTGATCGAAATCGTTTCAATACCGAATTTGGGCATATTTATTTCCAGGCTGTGTAACATGTCATGATATTGGGATACTTCGTCATACGGTAGACAAATGTTAACCGTGGGCTTTACAATGTTCTGTGTGTGTGCGAGCAAAATTTAAAAATTCAGAAATTATGGCTATAAATTAAATTTAATTGAAATGATTTATTCACCAGTAATTTTGCAGTCGGTATGAATGTCCATATGTGAGCTAAGGTTTCTTTTTCCAAAAACTTTGTCTCATGTGCTTCCAGCTTCAGTCGATAGCCACATCCAGATTTGCGTTTCAGCTCCAGCGGAGAGCCGTTCGCCTGCAAATTGCCGTTGGCCAGAATGCAGATGGTATCGCCCAGCACCTCAGCCTCTTCCATGTAATGTGTAGTCACCAAAATTGCTTTCTCTTTGCGAAGAAGCAGCAAAATGTCCCATAGTTCCCGGCGTGATTCAATGTCCAGGCCGGATGATGGCTCGTCCAAGATAACAATTCTGTAATTGCAATAATAAATAGGTTGAATAGATTAGCAAAACAGTGTTACAATAAGAACAGTAATAAAAATAACCGTTTCAGAATTAATGATAAGGAATTTATAAAATCTAGGCTGTCGCTGTAATCGTAATTATATATATATAATCTATGTGACAACTACATACTTTGTATTGCCAGCTATTGCAATGCCCAGCGAAAGACGTCTTTTCATGCCGCCAGACAATTTGCAGCCATACTCATTGGCCTTGTCGTATAAATTCAGCTTTTTCAACTTTTCCACAGCCCAGTGGCGAGCATCTGATCTTTTGGTGCCACGCAGTTGTGCAAAGAATTCCAAATGCTCCTGGCATGTCATATAGCTCATGAAGACGTTATGCTGTGGACAGAAGCCGATCAAGTGGCGATATGATGCAACATCGCGTTCGCTGCAAACGACAATTTTGCCAGCATCCTTTGGTACAGTGCCTACAGTAATGAGAAAAAGTGTAAGCAACTAAGAATATATAGGCAGAAAATTGCTAAAAATATGCTTACCCATAATCATGTTCATCATGGTTGTCTTGCCGGCACCGTTGTGGCCCAGTAGTATGGTGATTTCTTTGTTCTTAATTTTCATATCCAAGTGGTCGGCAATATTGGTTTCGCGTTTGCTTGTCTTGAATTTCTTGCACAGATCACTGATGATGATGGCATCGGTTCCACGGGGCGACGTTGTGTATTCATTGCGCTGCCGCTTCTTATATGTTTCGGGCTGCATATATGAGGAAAATTTGTTTTTACATTTACAGGACCGCAGCCTTGGCACGAACTCACATTTAAAAAGAAAAGGAATGGTCGCTTGAGGCCGCCACGGACGGGAAACACGCATACTAAATAGTTGTACAGCAAGGCATAGAAAAGGGTCTGGCCGACGAGCACGAAATAAACGTAAATGACACGACTAGCGTCATCTTTGATTAATCGAAAAAGATCGGAGCCGCCAAAGTGTCGATCTGAAAATGCATTTAATGTTAATATGAAATTTGAACATTATTTTTAGCGACTTACGTTTATTAGAGAACGTCTGCAGCACATCTAAGCCCTCCAGGAAAGAATTCGTGCAGAAGAGATAGAAAGCGATTTGGGTGAGCCAGCTTTTTACAATACTAAAGACGTAGGGTATAACGAGTAGAATGAGGCCGCCGATCTTTGCGTAGAACACTATCATATGAACCCATATAAATTAGTCGATTAAATTGATATAGAAGCATGCATGCTTACCCGAGTGAAAGCAGACTGATATTAGATAGGCATACGACATGTTTGCGATAATGTACAACAAGTACAATATAAATACATAAAAGAATCCAATCAGTCCCAATGCGCCATATGACAAGGCAATTAGTAGCGTTATTAAAAGAAGTCCCACGTAGCACACAAACCGTATGAGGGAAAAGGTAAGCCCGTTTAAAAAGCTCATGGGCGTAACAATATTAAGAAACTCCCTGATGCCGTTCTGCATCTCCTCGACAAACGGCACCACATACGTGCTCAGCAGAAGTATGCTAAATAATATGCTGAAAAGTGTGCCGAAATTGATCAGACTGTAGCTGTTGGTGGTGTTAACCTCCAGATTGGGCACAACGTTGAGGAGTAGCTCGTAGTCAGCATTAAGTTGCTTGTAGCGCATATACTGACGGTCAGTAACATGCTGCAGTGTGAGAAATCCCTCGCGAATATATTCGTCATCACCTAAAAAAGAAATCACAATATGTGAGTAAGGAATGAGAAACAAGGAAAATGCGTGGGCCTTAAGCACTTTTCTGATGATTGATTTCCTCGTCATTCACAAAACGTTTTTGCGGTGAGATGCGCAACTGATTCGAGCTTATGCCATATTTGAAGTCTCCATTAATCCTCGGATCGGACAACGACTGAAAATGAATAGCAAAACAGTTTCCCTTGCACTGCTGCTCCATATCCATTTGCATCTCAGCGCTGTTGTTGCACTCACGAATACCTTAAACAAAATGGTCACAATGAAAAACGGTGTATGTTCAAAATTGATATTCTTACGTTCTCTGCTTAGTTGCAATTCCTCAAACACAAGATTCATGAGCGAGTTAACATTCTCTGTATTGGGAGCGTAGTATAATAAATCAAGCTCATTTCCAGGAAATATTGCTTTCAGTGAATTCTAAAAATTAAACATTATTTAAGTTGTAAAAATCTAGTTAAACTCGGATTTAAGTTCACAATTAAAATGAAATCTTTTTATCGATTATTGGCTTATTTAATAATTAATAATAATAATTTATTACATAGTAAATTTAAATCAAATATATAAGCCAAAAAGCGAAGAGATTTATCAATGTTCTCCTCAATTTAATGAGAGTTCTGAATCGGGGAAATGAACCAGAGCGAATATTTTCTGTTTTTATGCAGTGCAGTGTCGGGGTACCGCCCCAAACACACAATATATAAATATATATATATACTCACATAATCTTTTGCTTCGAATTGTTCGATTTCATTGAAAGTAAATTTATTAGTTGAATGTAAATAGGCCCATTGTACGCCAGTCCACATACAAAATGCAATGCACAAAGGTAACAAATTGTACTTTAAATAAAGAAAATTTTTATGCCAAAAGACATAAAACAATGGACTGCAGCTGCAAGCCATTGTTAATATTGTTTTTACTTTCCCGAGAACGAATGACAACGACCCCTAAATTATATTTAACACTGGCCTACCAAAAGCCATCTTAATATATTTATATTTTATTTTATTTTAATATATTTATTATTTATATTTATAGGTATGCGACTTTCTTTTTTGGCGAGGGCGAGTCCCATCTTTGTTCACATCATCGATAAATATATCGATACTTTAGTAATTTTTGGGGTAGCTTGGTTGTTTGTCAACAAGGAAAAACCACAATAAAAAATATGAGCAGCAAAACATTATTTCCCATAAATTTGGATAAACTCACAGCCAAGGAACGTCATAACTACATACTCAATCAGTATGTGCTGCCCACGGCTGCCGAGGGGGAATCTCGGAAACACAAACGTGATATTGATGTGATCCGGGAAAATCATCGTTTCCTTTGGGACGAGGAGGATGCAGATCTCGACGCACTCAGCTGGGAACAGCGCTTGGCATTGCGCTATTACCGCAAGCTCTTCAAAGAGTATTGCATCGCTGATCTCAGCCGCTTCAAGGAGAACAAAATTGCTTTGCGCTGGCGCACCGAACAGGAGGTTGTCAACGGCTTGGGTCAATTTCAGTGCGGCAGTCGACATTGTGGCGAGCGTGATGATCTGCGCAGCTGGGAGGTGAACTTCAAATATCTGGAGCAAGGTGCCCCACAAAACGCACTTGTTAAGGTAAGGAGAAAAAAGCATAAAAGAAAAACCGATGTGAATTGGAATTAATTTTAAATTTCTTGCAGGTGCGACTTTGCCCAGTGCATACGGATCAGTTAAACTATCGCACAAAGAAAAATGAGCACAAGCGTCAGCGGCGCAGAGAGAAGGATGAGCGTAAGGCTAAGAAGCACAAGAGGCGCAAACAGGACACAACAAATCAGGAAACTGATGAAGTAGACGAGCCCGAGACGGAGCGGGAAGAAGATGCAGACCCAGATGCAGTGATCAACGATAATACCCCAGGCGATATAGCAAGAGATACAGCGGACGAGCAAATCTGGAGTAAACAGCTGGATATTAGCAAAGAGCAACCGTCACGCGAACAGGAATTCGAACGTTATTTGGAGGATCTGTTGCTGTAGAAGCCATGAAGCCTAGATAAAACAATCATTTGATTGGCAGAAAATAGCTGCAACCAGTACATATATTAGAATGTCTTCTTGTTCTGAGATCACATCCAGATTCTGAGGTAATCTTGTGACAAAATCCAGCAGGTTTTAATTGCAACAACTGGTGGAAAATATATCTTACATTTTGATTTTTGCCAGGCTGAGAAGTCTTGTTTTGGTTTCGGACAGAACTGTTGTAAATATAAACAAGAGCACTTTTATTTAGGGAGAGCGATGGCTCCTTCTATGGCTATAGCTGATTGATGGGCCAACCGCTTGACTTTGTAGACTTGTATATAAATATACATATACATTTACATTTATACAATACAAAAAGGAGATATATATATATATATATATATATATATATATATATATATACACATACATATATATACAGATACATAAAGGTAAACACCAACACCAAAAAGTTGAACTGGACATTAATTAAGGCTGACTTTCGTTTTAGAAACAAATTACAATTAACGAATACGTTTACGATTGGACTCCATGCAACTAACAACTAAATTTGTAGCATCATTCGTTGACTTTGGCTCCGTCAATGAAATCCAACTTGTCCCGCTACTTGGCCTGCGAGAGAAGCTCGGCAAAAGTCGGCGGCGGCTTGAACTCGCGCACAGCCTTAAAAACGGACTCCTTCCATTTCTCCACGGGCAGCTCGGTCTCCTCGAAACTTTGATCGTAGAGCGTTGAGCTGGCCTCATCGCTGGGATCGTGCCACTTCTCCATATAGGAATGGGCCAGCGCCTGTTCGGCGGTAATGCGCTTCTCTGCATCCAGCTCCAGCATCTTCTCAAGCAAATCAATGGCCATTGGATTAGCGCCACGGAAAACATCACGAAAGCTGCGACGCGGCATCACCGGCAGCGAACGGATATAGGTGCGAGCGCTCTCCGACGAGATCTTGCTCATAAACTCCTCGTTGGGTGTGCCCAGCACCTCCATGATCATGTTCAGTTGATGTATGTGATCGGTGCCCGGGAAGAGTGTGCGTCCAGTTAAGAGTTCGGCCATAATGCAGCCAACTGACCAAATATCCACCGTCTGATTGTAGTGCATCCAGTTGAGCATGATCTCGGGTGCGCGATACCAACGTGTGGCCACATACCCAGTCATCTCGCTCTCCGTGGGCCTAGCCAGACCAAAATCCAAAATACGCAGCTCACAGTCCTCGTTGACGGCCAGATTGGAGGGCTTGAGGTCACGATGTATGACACCAGCGCTGTGTATGTACTTGAGTCCTCTCAAGATCTGGTACACAAGGAACTGCACATGCTCATCGGAGAGTTTTTGGGTGCGTATTATGTTATTCAGATCAGCGTCCATAAGATGCGTCACCATATAAACCTGCTGGAATTGCTCCAGAGAGTCGGCTGGCTGGCCAGGATGGAACACATCTAGCAATCCAATGACATTCTCGTGATCCATGTGCTTCAGCAGGCACAGCTCGCGATACGTGCGCTTCGCATGCACGGCGGACTGAAAGGGACGGGCTAACTTCTTAATCGCCACCTTTGTGGTGGTGCCTCTGACCAGTGCTTTGCACACCTGGCCGTAGGCGCCTTGTCCGACGGGTTGGAGGTTCTGATACGTCTCTGGTATTTCCCACTCGGTGCGGTTAATGTCAAGTTTGTAGAACTTCGGCATTTTCGATGTGTTGGATTGTCTTATACGCCTTGAAATTCTAAATCCCTTTTTTATCTATTTGTCCAAAATTCACGTAGGGAAGAAGAAGTCTTCTTCTAGTGATGTAAGAAAACAACGAATTCACTACTATATCGATGCATAGCAACGATGTACAGGCGCCCACGTAATCGATAATTTTAACGATAACTCTTTGGTATCAGCTGACAGTCGCTTTCAGCTTTTCAGTTTCAATTTGTAAACTTTGCGCCAGCCTGCGACAGCTGAAAGTTATAAGCTTTTAGTTTCAATCGGTCGCTTGAGAACGCTGCAACATAGGTGCGGACTATGTGACTTTGAGTTTTAACGTTTTTTGCACGAGTTTTTTCCTTACGTATTTATTCATTGACAAAAACTCAAGCTGCGCTCTATATGTGTGTATGTGAGTGCGCGCTTTAGTAAGGCCGCTTTTTGCGCGTATTGGGCAAGTTTGTGTGTGTTTGTGCAGCTCCGGCTCTATGCTGCTCTGCGTGCAGAATGAATTTTTCGCCAAATTTAAGAATATTATTATGTAAATTGCTAATTAAACAGCTATAAAAGCAACACTTTCAAAAAAATTCAAACTTGCCTTGAGTCTTGCGTTAAAGCGCAACAGTTTAAAATTAAGTATACATCTCTATACATATTTGTATATAAATATAAACATACACATATAACTGTATAAAAAGGCCAAACAAATTGGAACAGTTTCCTTCAGCTCCTTGAATAGTGATCACTGCAACGAGAGGGACGCTTTTTGTTGCTTAAAACTTCTGGAGGAGCTTAAAAAACCGTTGCCACAAAAACAAAATGGCCACGACAGCGGCTGCCGTGGCAGCGACTAGTGTTGTTGTATTGGATCGTGGCAATAATACGACATGCACAATCAACTTGCATGGTAAGTAAACGCGCCACTATGTGTGCGCGAATGTGTGTTTGTGACTCCCAAAAAAAAAAAATTATAATTAATCATAATTAAACACATCAAAACGAGAGAAGCAACCGCCAATCACTGTTGATATCTTCAGTTTGGTGTTTTTTGAGCTTTTAAAATGTTGTTGGCGTTATTTTTAGCGCATGATTAGCAATGTTTTTGTTTTCGTTTGTGTTTTTGCCAACTAAATTGGTTAAGCATTTTATGAACTTTCGCTCTAAAGCGATTTAAGCTGCGATCGAGCTTGACGTTCGACAATTTATGCAACATTTAGAGGTTATCAAAAGGTACTACACTCATAGAAAAATGGGGGCTGTTCTTTTAAATTTCTTAACCAAAAATCTGATTTAAATATAAATTGTCTTCTTTAATTGTAAACTTTCGTACCTAACTTGGGCAAATATTTTTATTCTCTTTGTCAAAATTATATTTTCTACATGCTGTTGCAAATTTTCATTTATTGATTTGAGCTTCATTCTTTGGAGTAGATGTTATGACATTGTTTAAAGTGCACCTTGTTAAAGTTAACCTAGTTAACCTTGTTTACATTATATTCACATTGCGCTGTCAATTTAATCGATCGCAACACGCTCAACGTCACTTCTTATCAGCATTGGCCCAATGATGAATCTATCTATCTACGGGTTTTGGGGTATTGGGGTATTGGGGATATGCGCAACAAGCCAAAAGCTGTCTTAGAGATCGTTGTGTCGTTAAGTCTGTGTGGGGCTCCTACTCGCAACTCGAATTCGATTAGGCGTTATATATGTATACAATATATGGATATAGATGTGTGTATAGATTGATGTATGTATATAGTTTACTATGTACTGAGCGCACTTTCAACAATTACGACTCGTTCGCTCTGCCCACGTTTAATTTCGACGCGGTGTTTGAGCCAGACCCAACCAGAGACACATTTGCCACCACAAAATAACAGAAAAGAGACGCCAAAGCAAACGCGATCCGACTCTGACAAGTTTTGAGTGCGCTTAGCTAAAGTACAACTTGATGTTTTGCCTACTAGCTTTTTATTTCCTATTCTTTTTTGGCTCTCTTTTTATTTAAAACAAAAATTTTTACAGTTTTTATGGCAAATGCGAAAAATCAAAATTGTAAACTCTGCTTAGACGTTAGCAGGCTTGTGGCCCAGACATATACTAGCATACACACACACACGCACACCCACACGCAAGTGTGTCTTGCACCCACCCAATACTTGAATAGTCGAATGGCCATTGCTCTAACTGTACTCTGGCGCTGGGAGTCTCTCTTTCAGAGTCCCCCCTTCAGAGTAGGCTAGTTTGCTAGCAGGCCTTACATACATATACATGTGGGTTAGATGAGTGTGCGTGTGTGTGTGTGTTTGTGTCACTGATGGCAACACTTAAAGTCTGTTTGTAATTTACATATGACTAATAGTTTGTTTAAAAATCGAAAGGTCTTAATAATTGCTAAATGTTAAGTCCTTAAAATAATTGAATCTAATAAGTATAAAGTAACGTTTCTTAAATGTGCTTGGCGATGTTAAAGAAGGAATCGAATAGGTCTGAGTTTGCTGAGGACAAACTCTGCGCAGAATATTAGCAATTTCTTATATAAAACAGGATGTATCCAAGTTATACCATAGTTGTACCAGTAAACAGTAGTGTAATTAATTCTAAGACAGATCCAATAATTAACTCTTGAAATTAAGCTTATAACTTTGATAAAGCTAAATTCCTGTCGCTTAGGTATCCTAAATTATCAGTTATCAGTTTTTAAAATTTTAAATCATAATTTCTATAATAAGACAATTTTCCGCTTCGTAACTGAATCTTGTTTATATTATATTTAATAATGTTTTGTTTTTTTTTTCGTTTTCTCTCACAGGTGCTACAGTTGTGTCGTGGCGTGTAAATAATCAGGAGCAGTTGTTTGTCAGGTAAGCGCTCGAGTTGAACGTAAGTTTTTAAATATTACGCATACGCCGCATTGAAAGCGCGCGCTTTAAGCGCAAAGCGCACCGGCGGCCGTTTGAAGTTAAAGCAACTTACGCAAGTCCACGTTAACTAACGGCATGCAACCAAAAAAGTGTTTGGCAAAAGTTTTCAACGGACGAACGCACACACAAACACACACACACACAGTTGAACGTTAGCTGGTCACAAAGGATGCCCAGCAGTAGAAAGAAAAAGTCGACGATGTAGGAGTAGGGGCCAAGAAGGGGGACGGACAGCCCTAACCATTCTGTTTGGCGGCAAAATGTTTTTGTATGACACAGCAACAAAAACAGCGCCGAACCCCAAACAACGTCGAACCGGCCAAACCAAACACACACACACACACTAGCACAAAAACGCACTCTGCCCAAGAGAGGCAGAGCGAGAGCGAGAGCAAGTGAATGAGAGACAACTAAGAGAGAGAGAAAGAGTGAGAGCTTGCTGCACATGCACAAAACAGGCCGTCTGTGAGTGTGTACTGGGTAACTTTGAGGGCCACTGTGTTTTTCTACTCTTTGCCTGCCTACGCTATCCTGCTCTAACCTACAACAACAACAACAACAACAAGGAAAACAATGTGATGGTTTTTATGAATGGAGTTTTTGGCGCGGCATCTAGATCGATAAATCCCGACTACGAGTACGACTACGACTATGACTACGACTACATGATGTGCCATGTACTCCGTGCATTGCTCGCACAGTGGCGCAATGTTCTTATATTTTGTGCCACAGTTGTTCTCGAATCTCGAAGACTGCGGCGTCTTGGCGTTGGCAACAACTACTGATGCTGCTTCGCCTGCTGCTGCTGTTGCCTACCACGCGCTGTTGGAGTTTTTTTTTCGTATACCCTGTCGGCAGCAGCAGTGCGAAATGATATTTGATTAGTTGTTATATGAATCTATATAATTGAAATAAAGTTGTTCAATTTTCACATGTCTTAGAAGCTAGTTTAGCAATTTATCAATTTAAGCGCTTTCAATTTTCTTTAAATGTTGCTATCATTTTTAAAAGAAAAAAAAAGCGAGTAGGAAAAAAGTGTAAGTCACAACTTCTACATATTCTGATATTTAATGAAGTCATTCAAAGTTATCATATAAAAGTAGTATACTGCAAGTAAAAAAAGTAACAAAGCATTCAATTAAAAAAAAAATGAATTTAAATTATTTAATTAAAAAAAATTATATCATATTTATAATTAATATTTACAGGGTATAACACAGCTTGTCATTAATAATCGTAAAGTTTTTTGTTAATTTTCTTTGCCTTCCTTTGAGTTTTTCTCAATGTTTGTCCGAATGTTCGTTACACATTGCGTCTCCTTTTTTTAGTTTTGTTTATTTTTATTATATTTTTTGTTTTTTGTTTCATTGACATTTGGAAACCTAGCAAAAGCGATGAAGAAATGCTGAAATGCTGGACAAAAACCGTGTTGCGAGTAAAGTTGAAGTTGAGTTTTGAGGCAAAAAGTTGGGACACTTTTTGTATGTGTGTGTGTGTGTGTGTCTGTGTGTCCGTGTGTGCGGCTATGGTGCCAAAGGAGTTTCTGTACGTGTGGCAACAACTGTTACCGCACCGAGGGGAACACCAGCTAAAACAGAAGCAGAAACTGAAACTAAAACAAAAATCAGAGCAAAGAGCTAATGCTTTAAGAGCTGCCACAATAAATGCCACTTGGATGGATTCCACAAAACGGTGCAAAATGCCCAGCTCACAACTGATCCGTTGCGCCAACTGCAACCTGACAATATTAATGACACAATTGCCCGGGCTCCAGACCAGAGCAACAGTTAAAAAGAGACAGAGGGAGAGAGAGATGGTGGAGAAGGGACAGTCAGTTGATGGATGCGTCGGCAAATTAGTGTAAGCAAAAAACTAAAAGACCAACTGACTCAACTGAATCATCGAGCAAAAAGTAGCCAGCCAAACGCCAATTGCCAGACACTTTTTTGTCAGCTCTCATCGTGCAGAAGATTCTGAAATTTCTGAATGTCTGCTTAAGTTTTTATAGTTGCCTGTCTCTTGATATATATTTTGTCAGCTCAAATGATTTTGGGTCTGCCGACTGCTGTCAGTTTCTTAGACACGCTTGATAGCCAACACCAAATTACTCTATTCTGTTTGAAAATTGAAATTAAGGGAAATCTTTTCATATTTTAATTAACATTTTTACACTGCCCTCATCCAATTCCACTCGATTTAAATCTTTATCACAAATATTTTCTTGCAGCAAACTTGCCTCCTTTGATGGCAAAAAGGCGATACGTGGTGGGATACCTTTTGTCTTTCGTGAGTGTATTAAATAAATAAGAAAATTATTCATCTATTGAACTAAATGTGGAATATCTACAATTAAATTACAATATAAGTCTAGATACATTACAAATGTTTTATTTTTATAAAAAAAAAAATCAAAATTTTAGTTAAATTAAAAATATGCAAACTAATATTATAAAAAGAAATCTTTTCTAAATGCAGCTCAATTTGGACCCTGGTCATTTGGTCCACAGCATGGTTTTGCGCGTATAACACGTTGGCATTTGGATCGGGCACCGGAGCGACTGCACAATGGCGATGTGGAGGCCATATTCTCGCTGATGGACAACGAGTTCACGCGCTCCATATGGAACTATCAGTGGGTGTACCAAGAGTCCAACAATATAGCTCAACTAAAACATAAACTTAAACTACTCAAATGCAAATTAGATTTCGCATCACCTATCGGCTGATATTGCGCGAGAAGGAACTGCACTTTCACATTGGCGTCTACAATCCCAGCAAGGATTTGAGCTTCACATTCAACATGCTGCTTCATACGTATCTCAAGGTGCCGGATGTGCGACGATGCCAGATAACTGGCCTGCAAGGCTGTCATTTTATAGACAAGACACGCGAGGGCGCTTTGTACCAGGTGTGTTTCTACATATTATCTAAAATCGTATTATATTTTTGATTTCGTAATTATCATTGGGAAACAGGAGGGACGCGAGGTGGTCACTGTGAATGAGTGGACCGATCGAATCTATCAGCATACGCCGCAGGAGCATGTTATTACCAATGTGGTTTCCGGCCGCAAGATGAGGCTGCACAAATACAATTTTCCAGATACGGGTGAGTTTTCCTAGGTTTCCTCTGTTCATATGAAAAGAACGCAGAGTTATTCTTTAAGGCTCCGTTTTTGCCAGATTACGTATTAAACATGTCTTACATTTGTACACTTAATTGTTTTTAGTAATTTGGAATCCCTGGATTGATCGTTCGCGCGAGATGAGCGACTTTGGTGACGACGAATTCCCTAATATGTTGTGCGTGGAGGCTGGCAATGTCAGCTCACCAGTCATCCTGCTGCCTGGCACCTGTTTCGAGGCCAGTCAGATTCTACAGGTATGTTAAGTTGTACAGGCAAAATTTGGACTTCAACTAAGCTAATCCCATGCCTACAGCAATTTAAGTGTCCCTATAATTTGCCTTATGCACCAACGAAAATATTTCAAGAAAAGAATCCGGCAAATGTTCGTTAAATGTTTTCTGTAAACTTTGATTAATTGCTATATACATTTCCGCCCATTATAGATCATCATTGAAGGCAATGTGAGCCGCAAGACCAAACGAAATCGCTAGCGTTTAAGGAATCGGAACCCGCTGAGGTAAACCGATTCGCAAACATTAAACTGTGGTCCTGGACGATTTCGAGGGATGCCACATCCAGTTGCAAGACGTTTGGATTTAGCAATTAGTGTAAATTTTAAGTAACTTTCAACTAGCAATATTGAGCCCAAAAGTTGTAAGGATTTGTAAACCTAGTGCTAAATGCTGATCTACATATATATATGTTAAAATTAATCGCTCACATGGATTGGGTTCGTGTCGTGTTCATGCCAATTAAACATAAACAATTAAAATAAACAATACACTTAAAATACATATTCAATGTGCATTAACTAAACTAAATGAGCGAATAGGGCTCGAATAGGTAGTATTTCTAGGGTGCAGCTAATATGGCAAATGTGTATACGATTTGATCTAAAGATATTTTACAACTTAGTTTAAAACATCTCTCTGTGTACAATACTAAATACAACAAATAAATTAATTAACAGTTATTTTGTGCTATGTAAATTATTCATTCATACATATAGTCGATAAATAACAAAATAAAAAATTAATAAACCGAATACATATGCCACAATGCGTTCATGTGTCAATTTTTTTCAACGGGGGCGCCCAAAATGGCAATACTGTATTCCAAACCATAAACATCGAGTAGGTGAGATTCCCAATAATCTTCTCTTTGTCAGTAAGTTCCCGTCTCTGAAATATATCCATTATTCCTAAGGTTCAATATCAGTCGATCGAGATCAATACCACTCACTTCATAGTAGTCACCAAATATTTTGTTAACCGACACAAATTGAAGGCTGATACACACCAAAAAAACCAGCATAGTTCGCTTAAACATTTTTTTTATCGAAATCTTTAGATAAATCTCAATTTGATTTACTTCCAACCCGAGCGACATGCTCAATGCAACTGCAAAGCCATAATTTTGCAAAGGGTAAAGTTATCTAGAATATTACATACAATTCTTGGAAATCGCTGCCAACTGTTAAAACAGTTGTTGATAAGTGAAATAATAAAGGGCTCCAGTTACAAACTTGCACCAACTCCAAGTTAAACCGTGATTCAATCACTTGGTCGCCAACTAAACTTAGCTTAGATTTATTAGATTCCTCGTTTATGTTTTAGCTTAGATTACGTTGTTTTTTTATTTTTACATTTTTATATAAATTAGGCGTTTCTAGAATGTACCCTAACGTTCTCGCGAATTGAGCGACCCCACGGGGACACCTTTCTGTTCTCGTATTGATGTACTAATTAAGTTTCTCAATCGGCTGTCGGTGTGTTTTTTTTTTGTTGTTGTCAATAGTTGAAGCGCAGCAGCAGGCAAACTGAAACTTATAGCATACTAGTTAAGAGTTGAGAGCAGTTGCTTAAACAAGATTTTACACATGGCGTCCGGGGGACTGTTGCAAGGGTCGGGATGCTTTTACAATGCTAGGCTTTTATATATAAATATTAATATTATATAGGCAATAAGTATTATGGTCAAATGATATTGCAGGGATAGTTTGGTGTACAGCGTTGTGTGTGCCTTAAACGTCCAAAGATTTAATCAATTTTAACGGCACCATAGATTTTTAGTATGAAAACATAGGCAGCAAAGAAGCCAATTGCACCGGTTAACAGCCAAAACGTTAGCACCATCAGCCCTGAAATATTTAATAGTCCATTTTATATTGATTCTAAGTCATTTGAACTGTAATAAATATACGATACGCACCTGTATATCCCAAATAAAGTAATGTGGGTATAAATTCGGTGATCTCCAGCTTGGTAAAGAAATAAAATATGCTATAGAAGAGCACATACACAGCCGAGCCGCCAGAGACAATAAAACTGCGCCACCACCATCGATAATCCTGTAAAAAATATAGAATTGAATTACCAAAAGTTATAAAAGACAAATTGGCATATTATTTTACCTCGCCGCACAGCTGAAAGTATGTCATGACAATTGAGATTTGACCACAGCTGACGACTAGAATACAAAAGACCAAGAACAGAAAACCAAACAAATAATAAAACTGGTTCTGCCAAATGGCCGTAAAGACAAAGAAGAGCTCTATAAAAACGGCACCAAAGGGCAAAATGCCAGCCATCAGAGTGCTGTGAAGAGAGAGAGATTAGATCGAGATGAGTATGAATGCAATTGGAATCATGGATCACAACCCACCTTAGTGCAGCATTCATATACCAGTGCTGGGTGGGCACCTGACGTGGAATCATGTTGGTGCGCACCGGATGCTGGTACGGCTGCTTGCGATAACCCAAATAGAAGCCCAGGTATACCAGCGGCACAGATATGCCAAACCAGAGCAACAACAGAGAAATCATTGTAGTAAACGGCACTGCGCCGCTCGACGATTTGTCCCAGATAAAGAAGTTCAATATAAAGCCGGTGCTGTGGAAGAGTTAAGAAAAAGTTACATTATATTTATAATAAGAAATTAGGAGTTGCATTTTCAACTCACCCAAACACAATGCCCGGATAGAGCGTGGCTGTAAGGAAGGCGGCTCGCTTCCACTCGCGGCCCTTCATAGTCTTATAGAGTCGAGCAGCACAGTAGCCGGCAAAGTTGCCCGCAAACACATACATAAAGATGCCGGACGTCATAAGGGCGCCACGCGACGACGGCGACAGCATTCCCAGCATGGCAAAGAAGATGGTAATCATGGCCATGAAAAAGATTTGAATGCCGCTGCCAATAATTGCAGAGAATAGACGCGTATTTTTGGGCGGTCGAAAGACGTCGCCGTGCACCAGTTTCCAGCCGGTCTCCTCTAGCGTATCCTCAATGTTGTCATCCGTGTTATAGCGAGCAATGTCACGCCTCAAGGTACGTATCATGATCATGGTGAGTATACCAGAGAGGAAGAAAACCACAACCAGCGAATTGATGATGCTGAACCAATGAATCTGCACGTCCCGCATGCCCAAATAGATGTCCCAGCGTGAGGCCCAGCTGACCTTGGACTCCTTCCATACGACAGAGTATGTGAAATAGAGTTGCGTCTCGCCCGATGGATTCACCAGCTGTGGCCGTGGGCTGTCTGGGAAATTGCAGCTGTCGCCCTCAAACTTCAGCTCCTTGTGGCTAACGGAGCCCGTGATGACCTCAAAGCCAACCACACGGTATTTATCTTTGGTGTACATGTGATACGAGAGTATAAACTTCAAATGGTTGTTGATGTAGATATTATCGCCTTCGACTTGGCCCAAACGATAGCCGTGCTCATAGGTAACCTCAGCGGGATTACTTGCAGTGACAATGCGCGTTGCCACCGGCAAATTATCGACAAGCAGATGCACAAAATACTCGTGCTGTATGCGCTCAGCAACCATTGCCGAGTCCTCCTTGCTCCAGGTCATGGGCAAGTCCTTCTTATTGCACAGCAGCTTACAATTGACATCCTCAGCCATTTGGACTTCATACGGCGTATTCACAATGCGATCGCCGCGCAATACCTCACCAAGATTCTCTGACTTAAAGATGAGTGTGCCATTTTTCGGATAGCAGAAGCGTAGCGAATAATACTGATATGGCAATTGTGTCCGGCTGCTGGTCATTTTCACCGCCTTTACATCGATTTTTTGACCGCGCACAAACTCGACGGGCGCTACGCCGGGCACATAGAAGCAATCGACGACGATGACGACACTGCTGCTGGCAAGCAGCGCCAACATCACCAGCCACTGCAAAAAAAAAATCAATAATAAGAATAAAATAAATATAAACAAAATGCGTATAAAGCAGCAAACGCCGATTGATTGCGTGTCTCTTTGTCGACGTTTCTGTTTGAAGTCGGCAGTCTGCAGCCGCAAGCTAATCGGTCGTAGTGGGTTAAAAATGTCTCGAACTTACCTGCATGGTTGGATGCGGGATTGAAGCCTAAATGATATGCACTTAATGTATATATAACTAAAAATTTGCCAATTTACAAACTAGTTAAAAAAAATATTATTCCTTCTTTTTGCTTCTTTTCGCTCGCAGTCGTCTTACGCTCAGTGTTGGGCAGCTCTCAAATGTACTGTCATGTGTACTAACAGAGATTTGGTATTTTTCTGTTAATATTCCTAAGCAGCTGTAAAATTCAAAATCAGTCGCCAAACCTTATAATATATGGTAAACAATTCAATACTAGTTTAATTGGAGTGCAAGCGCTCTTAGAAATATCTCATTAGTATGATAAATTATTTGCTGACAAAAAAAATATATACATTGACAACGTATAACATATCCAACGAGCTGAGCTACTTTTATGCACTGGTTCGTTCATTTAATTAGTTCACGAAGTTTAGCGAGTCGCTTCAGCGAAGTTATTCCGAGCGATTCGATTGAAGCAGAAATATGTGTCTCAAATAGTGTTTAATTGTTGCAAATCGCATTAACTTTAGATTCTTTTAGTTTTCAAATATCAAAAGAACACACAAAAGCGTTTCTCCCATTTTGCAGTTTACGTGCCAATCGAAACATTCCTTCATTGTTCCTTTGCATCCCACACGCTATTGTTGTTGCTGTTTTTTTTTTTTTTTTTTTTTTTTGGTTATTTTGTGCAAGGACGTTTTGCGCTGGGACGCTGTTGACGTCGACCTCGTCCTCGCCTGGCCAAGGCGCAACAATTATAACGCGCATCAAGGCGGGTGAGTTTTAGTGGGAAAATCAATAATAGGAACAAAAAAATAAACGAAAAAACTGCATACAAAAGCAGCGTTGCCACTATGTATGTGAGTGTGCCTGTTTATGTTTGCATACGTGCAGTTGTAGGTGGCTTTTGTACTAAACTTTCTTTTTCTATTAGCAGGCACTCAGCAGACAAGAAAATACCAAATAAATAAAATACCAAAACGTAGTCTAACATAATATGGAAAGTACGCACAATGCAGCTGCTGCCTCCGCCGCCGCTGATGACAATGATAGCGATAATGATGTGGTTACCGATTTCCTAAACTCAAACGCCAATGACCTGTCTACTGTTGAGCCCAATCCCACAGCGATTGCACCTCACCTCACCAATGGCGCCACGGCTAAAATTTTAACAACAACAACGCCGCGCGTCACCGTTGAAAGCCAAAATTATTGCATACCCGTTATCAATGCACCTGCTGCCGCTGTGCTCCCCAATAACAACAATAACAACAGCAACCAGCACCACAGCAACGTTCTGCACAACAATACAAACAACAACAACATCAGTAGCAACAACAACAACATAAATAACAACCACAATATGATACCCACCATCAATGTGACGCCCCACAGCCCCGCTTCGGCAAGCAAGTACAATAACATCTTCGAGGATACGCTCAGCCAGCTGCAGAACATACGCGAAACGGTGCAGCAAATGAAGAACTCCTCCAGCCAACATCATACGGATAGTTTGGCCAACAGTTATGGTCTATTGAGTGCAGCCATCCTTAGCGCTTCGCTGCCCGATCTCAGCAATGCAGGAAATGGGAACGTGGGCGTCATGTGGTCAGCGGCGCCACAGCAATGCCTCTTGCTGCACACGGATCGCCGCAAGTCGTGGACAGCGGTGGACGATGCCAGTGCGGGCGGCGATTGCACCAACAAGAGCGTCAGCCTCTCCAGTCTCGACAGCGAGGAGCAGGAAACAATACGCGTCACCGAGCAGCGTCGTCGCTCAGCACGCAACAGCACCGGCGGTGAGTACAGATCACGTGTGGGGTACTCGCATAGTTTTATAATTGATATTTGTATTGTGTGGGTTGGTTTTATGGTGCCATAAAAACTTTGAGAGAGAGAGAGACCAGAATGCGCTGTCTTCAAAGCTGAGTGAATGCGCTCCAAGTGCAGCGAATGATCATATTGGAAAAGTATATATTTTATAGATTATATATATATATATTGAAGGTTGCTTGTCACTCCACAGTCCTAATGTGTAGGAGAGCTGTGATAAAATGCGGCAAAATTTGCATTTAAAATTACTTCTGTATGTCAACATTTAAACAATTGTTTTTTTACAGTAGTAAATTAACACAAAATTGGAGATTAGTTAAATTATGTGAAACCAGTTAAGAGTCTGTCCATAGTTTTGTGTAAATATTAACAACGCTTTTGATTGAAAAATAATCCCACTCAAACTATATGACGACATTACTAAGATAAAAAAATATACTCAAGTATTTATGAAATGCATGGGTTTCATAGATTATAGGCTCAGCAAACGCTTGCTGGGCACTGATATGCCGCAGCCTGGGTAGGGAGCAGTGTCGAAGTCAGTTTCGTTGATTACGATAAGAAATTCCACAAGTTATCAGCGCTGCCAAGTTACGAATTCAGTCGGACTATTAGGTAAAGTTACTAATTTGATTTCATTTTTGGTTAATTGTTTTCTTTTCCAGGCATTTCGACGCACTCACTCAATGAAGCGGAACTTGCGCGAGATTTCGAACGAATAGCGGCAAAGAGGAGTCTGGCAACAGAGATAATCAGTCGGATACCGTTGCAGAAGAGCATCTCGACATCATCGATAATTGCCAAGGAGGACATCAAGGCGATTGCGCGTCATCTCACGGATAGCGAGGATGAGAATCAGAGTCTGTTGCGTTCGCATGCCAAGATCGAGGTTTACGATCACGTAGAGAAGCGACCCAAGCGTGGCTCGCTTTTCTTTCGCAAAAAGAAACCCAAGGCCAAGACGAAGTCACTCGTGGGCGGTGTTCAGCTCAACGCCAGCGAAATGGAGGCGCATCTCGAGCGCAAAAAGCTGTCGGCGGGCCAGGACTATTGCGATGGCTCCGAGGCAGCAGCAGCGTTGCAACTGCAAATGGAACAGGAGGACCAACAGCCACTGATACGCGCCGCCGAGTTGCAGTTTCTCAATGAGCCACCGGTTGAGGCGCAGGATTTGGGTGCCGACCCGGTGCTCGGAATTGTGCTGCTCGAGCCCGATTCGTGGACCCCGAATGTGCCCAAGGAGCAGTTGAAAACGCTCAAGGAGCTGCAGATCAAGCGGCAGGAGCACATCTACGAGTTCATCATGACCGAGAAGCATCACTGCCAGACTCTTATCGTTATGCGCAAAGTGTTCGTGGAGAGTATGGAGCGGCATTTCCCAGCGCTCAATACACACAGCATGTTTCCGCGCCTCCAGCAGCTGACGGAGCTGCACACCTGCTTCCTGCGTCAGCTGCGCCAGAAGCAGCGCGAGCATCTCCTCGTGGACAGCATTGCGGATATATTGCTCGAGTTCTTCTCGTTGGAGCAGGCGCAATGTTTACGCTTGGCCTATGGCGAATTCTGTGCCAATCATCGCAGCGCCTTGGAGCAGTTCAAGCAGTGTCTGGCCGAGCCGAGCTTTGCCGAGTGGTACAAGCATTGCCTGCAGAATCCCCTGCTCAAAAAGAAGGGCATTCCCGAGTGCATATTGTTTGTGACGCAGAGGCTGACCAAATATCCACTGCTCATCGAACCGCTGCTGAAGAGTGCCCGAGACAATAAGCTGGAAACGGACAAGCTGCAGCATGCTTTGATTCTGGTTAAATCGCTGCTGGTCGACGTCGATGCCTGTGTGGCGGAGAAGGAGCTGCGCGAACGCCAACTGGAGATCTATGCGCGTGTCGATGCCAAATCATTTGCTATATATAAAAATAAACCGTTCCGCAAGACGGAGCTGGGCGTCGAGTCGCGACGACGTCTCAAATTTGATGGCCTGGCCACGCTGATGCAGGGCAGGGCCAAGACCCAACTGGTGCTGGTCGTGGTGCTCACGGATTGCCTGTGCTTCCTCAGCGAGAATTCAGCGCATAATAAATACGCCTTCTTCACGCCGGAGCACAAAGCGGGCGTTGTGCCACTGCAGAAGCTATTGATTCGCGAGAAAGCTGGCACCGAATCCCGAGGCATTTATATCATTAGTTCCAATCCAGATTTTCCTGAGATGTACGAGTTGAAGGTGCAGACGCCCAAGGATAAGCAAAGCTGGATACAGAGCATTCGGCAGGCGGTGCTCGATTGTCCCGCTACGGATGTCATTGAGGCGGAGGCGCTGACTGCCGAGGAAAAGTTGCGCATTGGCGTCAACAAGCGCGAGACCATCGAGAAGATGCGGCAAAAGGACATTGAACAGGCGCTACTGCTGGAGGAGAAGCTGATGCTGCAATTCAATCTGCTCAAGCAGCAGCAGCCCTTTGGGGATCTCAATACCAATGTCAATTCGAATGGCAGCGCTGCGAATTTTCTGGCTGCATTTGGCTCCTACAAGGAACTGGTCAACACGGACTGCGATACGGCAGAGCTGTGGCGTCGCGTCCTCAACACCGTGCAGGACATTAGTCAGCTGGCGGCGAGCATTTACAGCGCCGCCACAGGTCTGCCCGTCTCCCGCACGGTTAGCAGCGTTGGCGAGAAGCAGAGCGTACTCTATGCCTCGCCGACGCTGCCCAAGCGAGCGGAGACCTTTGCGGGATTCGATGAAAAGCGTGGCAAGGTGGGACGCGATGCCAAGCTCAACACGTTGCAGGCATTGACGCCCCGTCTCCAGGAGCTGGAGGAGAAGCGTGAACTGAAAACCCAAACGCAGCCAGCAATTCCATCAGCAGATCCCACACTGCAGCTGCATGCGAGCACGCTGCCCACGAACAGTAAGGAACAGCATTATGCCGTGCTGCAGGTGTCCCATCATCTACACACGCTGCTTTGCATCATTTCGCAGCAGATGACCTGCATCCAGAGTCTGCAGCTGCAGTTGGCCCTGTACAGAGAGTCGCCACGGAATAGCAGCAGTGGCGGCGGCAGCGGCAGTGGTGCATACACACACAAGGATCAGTTGGAGGAGTTGCGCAATTTGCAGGACAAGCTGCAGGAGGAGAAGACCGCCTGGTTGCGTCAGAAGCAGCAGCAGCAGGACGAGCTGACCGAGATGCGAGCCCAACAGTTGCAGCTCCAGCAACAGATCAAGGCCGAGCAGGAGGATGTGCGTCAGCAGCGTGAGCAGCTGTACCGCAAAATGGAGCTGCTTTCCAGCCAGGGATTGCTGCTCTCTCCGAGCACACCGCTGCCAACACTGGCGCCCGTCGCCCTACCCGAGGAGGCACACGAACTGGACACGCCAACGGGTGCGACGACAACATCGACGACCTCCTCCTCGACGATTGATCGGCGTAAGGAAAAATGGCTCAGTGGCAACTCTAATTGCAAGACGCCACCGGTTAATCTGATCAGCGCCAACAATGCGACCAAAGCGAATTCGACGCTGGTCAAACAAAAGTTGCCCATGAAACTCTCCTCGCTGTCATCCGGAGCACGTGTCGACAAGTCAGCCAGCTTCAATAATAGCTCATCCCAAGCGAACACATCCGCCACCGGCGGTGGCATGCAACAATTGTTTCCACTCAAGCTGGCCGACAAGCAGCGACAAATGGCCACGCCGACACCGGCTCCAACGCCACAGCATTCGCGCACCGGCAGCTCGCCGGCCATCATTCAGCAAACAACAACGCCTGCAACAGCAACAACAACAACAGCAGCTGCCAATTCAACGCCAAATGTGGCGCGACAGGATATGCACTACACTGGATATGCTGGACAGCAACAGTCGTCGCAGCAGCAGCAGCGTCTGGTGCAGACACCCACCAGCAGTCGCCAAGGTGTGCGGACAGCAGCAGCTACGGGCCAGGCGCCACGTGCCAAAGCCGAGGAGGAGGAGATCTACTTCTGACGCAAATTCACACCAGAGTTCGAAATTTAAAAAAAAAAAAAAAAAAAACAAAAAAATCAACATTCCAATTGCAGCTCAAAAATATGTGGTATCATTTGCCTAGGTTCTACTTTCTAATTTATCTCATATTTTCCATAATGTTCGCTGTTTCGATTTTCATCGGGAGTTTGACAATCGTTAGAAATAACGATTTAAAGCTTAATTCCTTGAAAAATGCATAATCTGTTGCTAAGCTTGTTGCATTTTATCTCCTTGATTTGATTACTTATTTTATTTCTTTGCCACCTATCTGATTTGATGGTTCGTTTCTAAAGCATTCCATATAAGACTGCAAGAGAGATTTTCATATATATTCCTAAAAAAAAAATATTCTTACAACAGGCGAGTTACCATAAATCACCTTAACTTCTGCTTAAGCTCTCTTAAATAGATATTTAAGTTTCAAAGTATTAGGCAACAGTCGTTTTAAACTTGTATATTATCTTCGTAGAAAGATAAATTATATTTAAAGTTTCATAAGTTAACTAAAATTAATAGAAATTTTAGGTTTATGAAAAACGAAACATGCCTGAAATAAATTTGTGTACAACTTGATTTTGTTGTCCCATTAAAACTTGGGCAAATTTTACCATAATCCAAGCATCTCAAAGCGCGCAGTCTTCTTAATTTGTTGAGTGCTCGTCCATTAACTTAAGTAATCCCAAGTCTGTGTTTATCAATAATATGTACTTAAAATGTTCCAACTTCATACCTAAGCATCTCAAATGCTGGCTTATGTGCGGGCCCTCAAGCGTAATTAGTAATTACCCATAAATGTTACACTTTTAAAACCTTAGGGGTGCCTGCCTGCCATAAGCTTGTCTAACTCTTTTTTTTTAATGTGTTCCAAAGGTTTTTCTAACTATTTATAATTATGAACTGACTTTCTTAATTTTTGGTTTTAACAATTTTCAACTGTGTATGTCTGATAGCATATTTAATAATCACACTATTAGCTTAAACTTTATTGTTCTTTATGTAAAACCAATTATTTATTTACTCAACTTACTATTTATACTTAATTTACAATGTTTCCTGACTTTAAAAAAACTTCCAAATGCAACTTAATGTATTAAAATATATATAAAACATTAACTAGATGTTAAAATTGAAAATGATTAACGATAACTGTAAAAAAATTAATGTTGAATTTATGTGCGCGACTCTATAAAAAGTTGACTTTTATAAGCCTATATACTGAAGATATATATATATATATATATATATAACATAATATATTGTTAAGTAACTTTACTTCAAAGAGCTGTATACTGTTTATTGTTTACAAAATCAGGTCTCCCAATTTAGGATCTTAATTTGAAATACTTTTATTTTCGAATAATTTTTACGATATGTACAAGATTGAATTTTACGCTCAGTTTTGTAGTATTAGCTTAACAATTTTAAGCTGTATTTAAAAATTATAAATTCAAATTATCGAATAGTTTATATACAATTTGGAAGGCATGTTCTGTGAGTATTAAACAGTATATGGCAACTTTACATACTTAAAAATGATCTTCAACATCGCGCCCATTATATATATATATATATATATATATATATATATATATTTTAACTTACGATGTATAAATCGTATATTCAGAACGTGTACCTTAACTGTGCGTGTGTATTTTACATATCCGTCTTTTGTTCGCGCTATACAAGCTATAAAGTACAGCTTAGTAACCCCAACCAGGATGGGTTGGTCTATATAACCGATATATGTTTCTCACTCCAATAAATGTTTAAAATTATAATTAACGAAATTAATGCACACGTCTGCTTTGATTTGATGCCTTGAGCAACTTTCAGTAATCGAATTCTGCTTTCCGAGGACACTTGTTGCGCGTGTGTCCTTCTCCGCGACACAGACCACAGCGTCGCGCCGTCCGACTCCCGCTTGCCTCTGAGGGTCCAGCACTCTGTTGCTGCGGGCGCTGATTGCCGGAACCCCAGCTGGATTTTGAAGCGCCCCTGTCTGCATTGGAACTATTTGCTACAAGGGAAAAAGAAATTTGATTACAACCAACAAATGAAAGATTCATTTTTTATTGAATTAGATTTATTTGACAAAATAAATAAATTCGATATGTAAATGAAGCAATCCATTTAGATATGTAATCCTTACCTTGATTCTCATCCGTATCGCCCCATTGAAAGAAACCGCAGGACTTCTCGCGCGTCGGGCACGCATAGAAAGGACGTCCCTGATTGGGTCCATCCTTGCGCACGGTGAGGCTGCTGGCGGGCTTGCCGCAGTTGCATTTGATATCGCTAGATTTGACGGGTTGGGTGATGGTCACTGTGCTGCTGGAATTGGAGCGCATGAAAGTGCTACTCCCGCTGCTGCTAGTGGAAGATGTGGGGAGTTTACTACCCCATGAGGCAGTACTCGTAGAGCTTTTACTACCCCATGAATTGGCAGTTTGAGAGGCGCTTGCGGATTTCTGAACAGTTCCACATGTGTTACGCGAGGAGTTGTTGCCACTGCCCCATGGATTGGGATCCTGAGAGTGACTAGCTACTTTTGAAGTACCTCTCGTGCCCCATGAATCGGTTTCCTGGGAGTGGCTAGCTGTTTGTTGACTAGCTCCTCTTGTGCCCCATGAATCAGTTTCCTGAGAGTTGCCTGCAACTCGCTGATTATCTGCTTTTGTACTCCAGCTGAAGGAATTACTCCCGCTGGTTGAATTGTTTGTTGTTGATGTTGTTGCCGGCGGCTGCTCATCTGCCCACTGAAAGAACTTGCACTCTTTGGGCTTGGGACACTTGTAGAACTGTCGCCCTTGGTTGGGGCCATCGCGACGGACAGTTTGCTGACGCGCCGGCTGATGACAGCCACTGCATAGCACCTCCTCTGCAATGGGAGCAGCAGCAGGAATCATGGCATCGTTAACAATCAAACGCGGTCGTTTGGCGGCGGGTTGTGCCTCGGCAGCGGCACGCGCTTGCCTGCCCCACACCATTGGCTGCTCTTCGGACTCGTACGCACTACGCATCCACTGCGTCAAACTGTTGTCCAAATTATCAGCAGCTGCTGCTGTTGGCCTGCTGTTCCCACCCACAAGCGCCTCAAAGTCCGCATCATCGTCGTTAGCAAATGCGGCCGCAATGTCCGCATCTAGTTCGGGAGAAGCTGTTGACTCTGCCATAGTTGCAGCCGCGAGCAGTTGCTCATCAAAGCCATCGTTGCTGTCGAAGAAGCCATCCAGGCTAGCCGTGTTCTTGCTCGGTCCCGTAAAATAACTCCTAATGCTCTCTGTTGACTGAGTTCGCTTGGTTCTCGTTGGCTTCTTGGCGCCTGTTGCAGCTCCAGCAGCTTTTGTTGCTCTTGTTTTTTTCGGTTTTGGGTTGACGGTTTTTTGGGAGCCGGAAGCACCACCATTTGTACCCCAACCACTGATGGAACCGCTGACGCCACTGCCTCCACCACCACCGCCTCTAGGAGGGCCACCGCCACCACCCGATCCGCCGCCGCCGCTACCACTTCCGCCTCCTCCAGGTCCCGGACCAGGACCGCCTCCGGGCCCCGCCGCGGTTCCCACAATACCACCGACCCGTTTCACTTGATCCAGATTGATGTTGAACGTCCTGCGGAAGAGCTCATCACAGCGCAGACAGTTCTTATACCAGCCATTTGGTGCATTGAATATACCACGATAATAGGCGGTGCTCAGACGGAACTTAAGCATGTGATAACCATCGCCGCAGCTGGGACAGCACTCATCCAGCACACTATACTCCTTGCACTCTTCGGGTAACCATACGACATTCTTGCAATCTGGGAAATTGAGGCATCCAATGAAGAAACTCGTCTGATTCTTCTTCGGCTTGAGAGCGAGTGGCGCTTGGTCGCACTTGGGGCAGGGAAACAGTTCGCGCACCATTCTACTGGTTTGCTCCGATGTATTAGCACCCGGCGCCGCTGGTGTTTCATTAAGGCGCTGCGATACTTTATCATCCAAGGCTGTAATCTTTTCTGTAATCTGTTGATAGGACTGTTTATACTTAACTATTTGCTCGCTCAGCACCAGCTTTGGATCCTTTTCGCCCAAGCAAATGCGTTTTAAATCCGCCTCGAATTCAGCGCGCAGCAGTGGCTTGGCCAAGGCCAGCTCCATGGCTTCATAGCCCTCATAGAGGCCCATGCCAATGGTGCCCGGCACAAGAGCACCCTTGTCCAGAACGCCAACGTAGCCACGCACTTTGACAGTATTAATATGCTCCGCGTGCGTTGCATCTGTACCAATGCCATGTTTTTCCATTAGAGCTATCAGATCCGCTTCGGTCAGCAGCGGTGGCGCCGTTGTTGCGCCCTCGTGCATCATTATCTCAGTCGGCTCGAACCGCTGGCCCTGTTCATAATTGTGTATCTGCTTGGCGCTCCAGTGCTCATACACATACACATCCAAATAGTTACGCTCGTGTATGACCAGACCATTGGCGCTGAACTTCTCGCCGGCTATGTTGATGTTAACAACCGTCTCTGATCCAACTGCATCCTTGCTGACACAGGCGAGAAAATGGCGCACAACCAGCTCATAGACGCGAGCCTCGTTTCCTTGGAGACCTAAAATTGAAAAACTAATTGAAATATTTTGCATAACAAATAAAATTTGTTCAAAGTTCAACTAACCAGTCACCAACTTAATGGGATGTATCGGGGGATGCGCCTGATCCGATTTGTTGCCATTGCGTGGATTTGGTCCCCATTCGATCACACGCTGCGCAAATGCACCCCATGCCTCGTGGCCCGTCTGCTGCTCCACAAGCGGTGCTAAATCGAATTCCTTTGAGAACTGATTTGTCTCTGTGCGCGGATAGCTGATAAAACCCTTGCTATAGAGCTTCTCGGCAATAGTCATAGTCTCCTTGGCGGTTAGCTTCAGTTTGCGAGAGCCCAGCTTTTCCATTTCCACGGTATCCAGTGGTGTCGGTCGCCATTTGTGCTTTGGCTTCACTGTCACACTCTCCACAGTGGCTCGTGGTTCCGGCTCGGACATGCACAGGAGCAGATAGTTCTCGCATGCCTCCTTATCAAATAAGCGGTTGCGCGCCCAATTAAACTCCACCGTCAAATCCTCAATCGTATGCAGCACTACAAGCGATGAGTAATAAAGTACTAATTAATTAAATACAATTCTGGGTGAGCTTATAACTCTCTTAAACTTAATTTCGGTAATTCAAATAGCTGCCAAGCGAATGATGCTTTTAATCACCACATACCTCTGATCTTCCAGAAGGGCTCGGAGACAAATGATTCGACCTCCTTGTAGCGCTCCGCGACAAATCCCAGTGTTGGTATTTGGCAGCTGCCATACGAGATGAGATTTTCGGCAATATTCTCGGGGAACAGGCGCTGTAGGCGCAATGTTTGCAATCGCGTTATGGCAGCACCCGTGCGCAAATCCAGCTCTGTGCGCACGTCTACTGCATCGCTCTGTCGTTTGTCCGGCTGCCCCAGATGCTGCAACGCACGACGCACTGCTGCCGTCGTAATCTCTGAGAAACTAGCTCGATACACAGTCAAACTTGGCTTGATAGCGCGGCAGACGTCGATAATTTCGTAGCCAATATTTTCGCCCTCGCGATCGCAATCCGTCCAGATGATCAGGCCTTGACAGCCGCGCACCTCGCGCTCCAGAGTCCGTTTAATAGGCTCATAGTTCTCACTGACGGTCTTGCGTATGGGCGCATCGAACAGCGATTTCGGATCCACATTGCGCCAGTTGCGATACGAGTCAAGAAAACTAAGCTGCATCAGATGACCCGACACAGAGGTCATTACCATTTTAGCATTCTGACCACGCACCGGTGCCTCGAAATCGTACACCTTATTGTACACCGAATAGCCTTCACGCTGCAAATCGGTGTATTAAACAATTCAAACAGATAAGAACCAAAATATGTTGCTTACCCGATGCGCTGATCCATTGGATAGGAGGCCGGCGATGGTTTTCGCCGCATCATTCTTCTCGGCCACATTCAAATACTTCATAACATTGGATTGTTTAGCGTAATAGCGGACATACTTTGCCAATCGTAAACATGTTATACGACCAGATAACATTTGAGTCACAATTCAATGGGAGAATCCATTTGTTCCCGCCACAAGCATATATTTTTATTTCTAGGGATGAGCTAATATTTTTGGTTGAGTCGATAGGAGAATGTTATCGATTATTTTTAACAATTAAGCAATTTATCGGTCCACTTATCGTATTTTAAAAATTAACTCCTAAGAAGCTTTTTGTTTCCTTACTTTGGAATGTAAAATGTCTCAGCTAATCGACAAAAAGGTTTTATGCAAAGCTAAGTACTAATTTTGATAATTCATAACTTCAGAAGAAATTATCAAAATTATACTTTTCCAAATAGTTGTCATTGGTTGCTTTATATCAATTTGTAAGTTATAAATGAAACAATAGAAGTTTTTATGTGAAATTAATAGCAAATACGAAACTATTTATATTATTTATTATATTCTCTCTCTATGTAACTTTGCTTTTGTATTCACGTTTCCATGTTTTTTGTTTAACTTTGATTTTGTTTTACCATTTTTTTGTTTAGTGATTTTTACTCTTTTTTTTGTTTTGTTTTGTTTTGCTTGGTTTTGTTTTGTTTTGTTTTAGCTGAACATAAGGATAGTGGGAAAAATATGTAAATACAAAGAGTATTACCTAATATAAGATGCTTAATCAATGCATTTTATTTGCATTTTTAAAGTATAGTTGCAATTTTTGTTGTTGTTGTTTCTGTTCCGATATTGTTTTTCTTGTTATTGTTGTTATTATTACTGCTCATGTTAATTGTGGACTATAAAGAGGCGCTTAGCTAAATACATTCGTAGATTGAATGCGATGTACACATACATACATAACTTATATATTCCGTAAATATTAGTAATATTAAGAGCTTTTTGTATAATTTAAGACGTGTATAGATTATTATTTGTTTTCCTCTAGGATTTAGCAGAAGAGCTAGCAACAGTTATAAATGTCCAGTTTTTCTCTGTGTGTACATGCATTTGTGTGTATGTGAGTTGCTCGTGTGTAAGGACAATTGCCTTTTAGAATAAAATATTGTACATAACATTAGCATGTGTTCGCTCTTTTGTATACAAGTAACGGCGTTTTCCTTGCATGCATATATACATATATATGCAATGCCTACATATATATGGATCTGTGCAGTGTTTTGGATATAAGAATATAACAACAAATAGAAATACAATCAACGCTTCCTAACGATTATGAGCCACATGGAGCTAGCCAGATGCTAGGAGAAGCGATGCGGGGCGTTACATCAACGACGCCAGGAACGATCCTCGGACTCCTCATCCTCCTCTTCATCCTCCAAGCGCAGCTCTGGTAGTGTATCGCTTCCCAGCAGAGATTCGCTCTCGCTAACAGATTGCATCAGGTGCTTCGGGTTGTCCATCTTATCGCCAGCTAGCGAGGCAACAACAACCGGCGTCTTATCGGTCATCGGTGCGCCCATGGGCACTGCAGCAGCAGGTGCCGTTACCACAGGTGCCCAGGATATCTACAAACAGCAAGTGTTAAAACATGGTCATGATAACAATAAGTTTGCAATATCCTCACTCACCTGCAGGCGCTTGTCCTTGTACATTTTGCCACGAAGCACCGCTTGCTCGGCATTCAAGCGCGTTGCATAGGAGAGTATTAGCTGGGGAATCCCACGGTCCACATCGTGTTTGGATATCTCGCCGAAATGCTGGAGAAGCGAACAACAACCATATAGCTCGATTTGAAGAGGAGGATGTATTAAAGTATACTTTACCTTAAAGTGACCCAGCACAAAATCAGCTTCCTCGGCGGCAAAGCCGGTGACAACAATCGCCTTTGGTCTGCGATCCACGCGCGTGGATCCCTCGGGATATGCGGAACGCTTGCGGGCGCCACCACCCGGCAGTTTGGCGCCGCCGCCACCCGATAGATTGCCGCCGCCTATTGTGGCGGAGAGCGTGCGCTGCAGTTCCTCGAGTCGCTTCTGTATGGCCGTTGTATCGTTGCCCTCCTGCTGCTGGGCAAATAGCTCCAGTTCCATGTCGAGCAGTTCCCTCTTTTGTTGCTCTTTGGTTTTCTTGACAGGCAATAATTGCTGTTGCTGTTGTTGCTGCTGCTGCTGTTGCTGGATTTGTGCCTGAAGCTGGTCCTGATCGGCGTGCACATCCTTGCGCAATCGATCTATGGTCGCCTGCAGCACTTTGATCGTCTCTAGCGTCGGCGCCCGCTGCACATCCTGCTGGTCCATACGTTCGACCAGCTCCAGCGCCGTTTTCATTTGTTTAACATAGCTCTGGAGCAGCTCCTGTTTGCGCTTGCGCAGCCCATTCGCCAGCTGATGCATAGCCTTCTGCTGCTCCTCCTGTTTCTTGCGTATGCTCGCCGCATTCGCCGCCGGCATCAGAGCACGTGTCGCACCATTCGCTGTCGCATTCGCTGCGGCATTTGTGTTGAGCTTTAGCCGCATCGACGATGGCGCCGCTGTGCTGGCTAGCGCCTGATCTGAGATGGACGCTGAGCTAAGCGCATTGCCTGCTTCGGTGAGCGGTATTGTCTGATTGGCGTTATTGTTGCTACTGTTGCTGCTATTGTTTTTGCTGCTGTTATTGTTGTTGCTGTTTATAATCTTGGCGCTGTCCGCATTCGGCGTGGGCACCGCTGGTACATTATGCAAATGATACTGACTCTTGCGATTCACATTTCCCGCCGCTGCAGCCTCGTTGTTATTGATGTTGTTGTTGCTGCTGTTATTGCTGCTGCTGATATTGCTGTTGTTGTCGTTGTGCCAGAAGACCTTGATGAAGCGATTGTTGAGCACCGCCTCGGTGCTGCGATATGCCACATTCGCTTCAGCATGCGTGGAGAACGTCACAATGGCCGCCTCGGGATCTCCCTCATATGACACTTGAATATTGACGATTTTGCCAAACTTGGCGAAATGATTGTTCAGATGCGCAATGGTATTCAGCCCGCGCGGCACTTTGCGCAGCTCCAGGGAGCTGTTGTGCTGCTGCATATTGGGATTGACACGAGGTCCCAGCCGACTGTTGATCGGTACCTTGCGCATCTTGCTGGGCACATCTGCTATGGCCACACTGTCCTCCAGCTCGAAGCGGCGCTTGCCCATGTCAGCAGCAATGCCACCGCCACCGGGAACACCGCCATCCATTACAGGTATGGGGATGAGCTGGCGTTGTAGCGGCGTTGTCACCGCCGTCGGGTTAAAGGGGAATGGCATCATTGGCGGCGGTGCGTTCACCGGCGGCGCCTGACCCGGCTGCCGTGCATAGTCAGCGGGATTGGGCACACCCAATGGTGCACAGGCACGCGCATTGCCACTGAACGGATTTATGCTCGCCTGACCGGGCTGTGGCGGACCTGGCAACTGCTGCTGATTGCCACCGCCAGCTGGCGCTAATCCTGGCACGCCGGGTGGACCACCGCGTCCATAGATCTCTGGTGCATCCGGATTGTACTCGCGCATGGACATCATCAGGGCGGAATTATTAATGCCCTCAAAGACAACAGGATTAATGCCATGATCCCAGGGGCAAGTCTCGCCCCGCACACAGTAGCCCTTCTCGTCAAAGTCACGGCAACGCTGACGCGGCATAGCCGGTACTGGATGCATCACGGGAGGCGGTATTGGCACTACAGGTGCGGCCGACGCAGACGAGCACGCAGCGAGTTCAATGCCACGACGCGCATTCCGCGACTCGGGCGAAATGGAGCGACTACGGGGAGAGTGGCGTCCCTTGCTGCCGCCAAAGCGCTGGCCACGATCATCTATATTATTGCTATTGTTGTTGTTGTTGCTGTTATTGTTGTTGCCGATGCGACGCCTATCGAAACTGCTGTTGTTATTGTTGTTGTTGTTTCGCCGGTGACGCTGATCACTGGCGCCACAAGGTGGCGATTTGTTGCGAAACTGTCGCTGGTTCTTCTCGCGCTCATTGATGCGACGATCCCGGGACCTCGAACGCCTAAACGAGCGCTCATTGGATCGAGAGCGGGAACGCGAACGGGAACGCAGGGACGCCCGACGTCGGCGACTATCGCGTGGCTGATTCTCCTTGTCGGCGGCATTGGCGCCAGCAGTTGGGCCACCACTGCTGCGTAGTGGAGGACTAGCACTGCGCACAATGCCAGTAACGCCGCCGGCTCCGCTGCTGTGATGCATTAGTTGCTGCTGCTGCGGGTCTTTGTGAGAGTCTTTGGTTTTGTGCTAAAAGAGAACAATAATAATTTAATTATTATAAACGAAACAAGGCATATGGCAAAAAATGTTTCTACTACGAGAAGAATAATTGAGTTCGTAAATGCTGAGTGTAAGCTAAATTGATCGAAAATATATATACTTGATAAACTAGCAAATGTCTTCCTAATGAAACAGTACAAGTCATAATTAGGAAATGAGGTGTGGGAACATACATCGAAGGCTGGTTTGGTGCTTTGTGTCCCTGTTGTATTGGCATCTGTGGCAATTGCGGCACTGCTTGTGCTGCTACCGCTGACGAGGGCGCTGGACGTTTCGGACGCGGGCTCCCTGCTGATTATATCGCTGTTGATTTGTTGTTGTTGCTGCTGCTGCTGTTGTTGATTGCCGTCGAGCTTTATCACATTAACTTTTGGCGGGGGTGGTGGTGGTGGCGATGATACGGCAGCCAAAGCGGCCTCAATATCGGAACCAACCTCCAGGTCATGGTCCAGCTCCAGTTCGGAAACAGCTAACGTTGCCGCTGGTATGGGAGCTGGCATTGTTAGATAATCGTCGCTGGCGATGGCATCGAACAGGCGATCGACGAAACGGGTCGTTTCCTCGGATAGAAACACATCCAGTTGCTCAATCATGATGCGCTTGAGATCCTTATCCGATTTGTCTTTTTTCAGCAACGCAATTACGTAGCGTGCCAAAGCAGAGGAGTCAGCATCGCAGCTGTCAAATGAAAATTCGTATGATTTTTATTTAATAATTAATTAATTACTCGATTTCCACCTAAGTAGTAATAGACTCTATGCTATCGATACTTTCTTCTCAGTTACGAGAATTTAGTTTGCAGTTTTGAATACTTACAGTGGCTCGAGCACAACGCTCAGCCAATCCTTCAGCTTATCCCAGTTTTCCAATATCATTTTGTTGAATGGCCACAAATGTTGTTTGCTTTTGCTTGCGTTGGCCTGAGTTGCTCTGCTCTCCTTGGTGATGTTTGTTGCAGTTGCTTTATATTTTATTTTTTTGGTAGTGTAGGGGGCCAAAAATATACTTATTTTTAAGATGACCTCTGCCGCTTTCTCACTTTTTTTTTTGTCACTCGCTGTCTCTGTCTACCCAACACGTAGTGTGTCCGGGGCGCCTGCTTCGAGTTAATTGCACTCGTTTATACTATATATGTACAATATTAGCTAAAATGCTGAAAATAGGCAAGCAGAAAAAAAACGCAATGAATTAGTTAGCAACACTGTATTGTATAAATGCAGCAGAGTTGCTGCCTACTTAAAGTTACAAATTTCGGCTTAATACACAAACAATAAAACAACGAATGTGCTTCTTCTTCCTCTGCTATTACAGCGCTTAACACACACACACACCCTGGCAGCGATTTGTGGATGTTATTGGTTATGGCTACTGTCAACACAAGGCCAGCAATGGAGGCATATTTATTTAATTTTGTTTTAGACTAGTTTTTCGTTTTTCAAAATATTGATGGAAAGTTTTTTTTTGGACGTACACAGAGCCTTCGCCACCTATGACAGCCACTCGTTTGTATATATTCCAATAAGAAAGTTTCTCGATTTTGCTACCCGATACTTTTGCTTGCGTACGAGACTGGCTACACAAACACGCACACATTCACAAGCAGACACACACACACATCTACAGGGAGCACCTACAATTTTGCGCTCAATTTTCAGTCACTTTAATTCGTTTTTTCTACTAGTCAACACATTTTTCACATACCTTAAGCACTAAATTAACCGAATGCAATTGTTTTTACAACAAATAACAGTTTTAAATAGTATATTTTATATTTTTCACTGCACTTAATTGTTGGGCGCAAGGTTGCTTGCTAGACGTGTTGGCTGCATATCGCATTTACTTGTGAGCGGTAGCTATCGAAATCAACCCTGGATGCACGTATTCTATTGATAACTATCCCATCTCTATACGTACACGCGCCTAGTTTTTTTGTACAAGTTTAATTAATTTAATTTATTGGTGAAATACAAGCTCAAATGTGCAGTATTGGCGAAGATGATTTTGGTGATGATGGCGCCACGCATGCCATGTTGCCTGGTTCATCGGCCACAGGTACTGTGCTCAGTGCTGGCAGCTGCAGCAAGTGCAGCCTTTCCACAGATGAGCTCTACAAATTGAGCTTTCGTGCCGCTGAATGCCAGCAATGCTTCATTAGCTACGCCAGGCACAAGTTTCGTGCCGCCCTTGGCGCGGCCAAGGCTTTGCCACGCAGCGCTGAAGTTCTGCTTCTGGTTGATGGGAGTGCCGCTTCCCTCGTTCTGCTGGACATGCTCCACTTTGCACAGACCCAAAACACGTTCAAGCGACTGCATTGCAATGCGCGAGTGCTCTACATAGATGCTCGTGGCGATGATTTACTGTCGGCGCTGCACAAGCTGCATGAGCGTTATAAGCCATTTGAATTTTATGTCATACGACTAAACGCAGAGCCTAAAAGTTTGCAGCCATTGAAGGAATATAGTGTGTCCCACGTAAACGTAACTCAAAAGGAGTTGCGCAGCTTGACAGCTCGCCAGGATTATGAACTGCAGCAGCGCAAGCGGCTGATTGGGGCCGTTGCCGCCCAGCTGCAGTGCAGCCATGTCTTTGAGCCCAGCATAAGCAGAACGCTGGCCACACAGCTGTTGACGTCTGTGGCTTTAGGACGAGGCGGCAGCGTTGCTTTGGATGTGGCGCTGCTGGACGATCGCCTGCAGGATGGCATAAAGCTGCTGCGACCCTTGAAAGATCTTAACGAACAGGAAGTTCAGTTCTATGTGCACGCCCAGCAACTGCAACCGTTCCACTCCGAAAATGAACCTGACAAGTCCTCGTCAGCCAGCCTGCAAAATCTGACCAGCGCCTTTGTGGCGAATTTACAACTCAATTATGCATCAACCGTTTCCACAATTTTTCGCACTGGGGATAAACTTGCTGCCTTGCAACACGCCAGTGAAGATCCGACAACAACTTGTGAGCTGTGCCAATCCGTTTTAAACCGTGATCTCTCCGACACCCTGCTGGCAATTGAATACTCACGTGCCGTCTCAGAAATGGGCGTGGCACTGCAGCAGCATGATAATGTGGAGGCCTTAGAGCAGCGCGCGAAGCAGCGATTGACAGTAGCGCAGAATTTGTGTCACGCCTGTAAAAATATAATATAGTCACTTTCAAAATAAACCACTAGGAACATGCTTATTTCGGCTTGGTTAGTGCTGCTTAAAAATATAAGAGCTTAAAGAGTCGTAGATATAATAATACTCTAAAAGGGTATATGTATGTAAGAATATACAAAGAATAAAGTCTTCACTGGCTCTAAAAATAATTTTAATACAAAGAAGTATGTGCTGTTTGATTACTAGAAACTTTTTTATATTTTAACATTATAGGGAAGCAAAAAACTAAACACAAAACACCATACTATAATTTAGATAATCGTGTGTTGACAATCGCTTGCAGCGGTAGATGTCCATCCTGGGGCACAACATTGCAGGCAAAGACGACACGCTGGAAACCGTAGATCATATAGCGATTGTAGCGCTTTGCCTGGGAATTAAGTTCATTTATGGAAGTCGAAAGAAGGATGGATTCTGTGTAATTGTGCGGCTCATCCATGTAGAGCTCATCTCCGGGGAGTACGCCAATGAGGCAGTCAGTGGTGCGATAATAGATGGGTTGCAGCAACATACTGCCCCGGGAGCTGCGACGATGGGCAAACTGTAAGAGCTGCTGCCAGTGCTCCAGGTTCATTAGACGCGCCGTCTCATAGAGCAATAAATAGGGGAGCCAGATGACGCCCTCTTGCGAGGCGCGCCAGCAGTCGCCAGGATGCAGCCAATGAGCCGTGTCCACCTCGCTCGGCTCGAGCAGCAAATCAACATTGTTCGATTTTAAGGCGGCAAAGTAATAGACTGTATCATACTTTTTACTCGATGCCGAAGCTGGGGTGCGCCAAACGGACCACTCACTCAGTGACCAAAGATCGGGTATCACAGCCATATGACGACAGAGCTTCAGAAACTGTTGTGCATCGTTGTGCACTCGCTGCTGCCAGAGCTGGCGCTCGAACGGTTGTACCAGCACATCTGCCGGTTGTCCAACGCCCAGATCCTTCGAACTGTTGCGACAAAGTAGAATTCCTACCTCCTCAAAGGTCTCCCGCAGCGCAGTTAGACGCATCGAGATGTCCCGAGAGAAATTTTCTCTGCAGCTCAATATATCTGGTCTGTTAGTGGCTTGGCGACTGCTCAAGAGATCTAATTGTGACTGGTTAACGCCACATTCTTGGAAATATGTTAACCAATCAAGAGATTCGTCTGCCTTGGGGTCAAGAACGCCACCAGGAAAGACGCAGTGATTTAGCGCAAAAGCTGTGCGTTCCGTGCGCTTGATCAGTAAGAGCTAAGAACAAACGTGGATGATATTATGACTTTTGTATTTAAGCTACTTCTTACGCTTACTCTGTAATCAAACTGCTCCTCGGCTCTAGACAGCTGTCTGCCTGCTATTATTAAGCTAGCCGAGGGTCTGTAAATAGTCTGGATATTCCTGACGGCAGTCATTTTGGGGTGTGGTTACTATAGGTAACTCCTCCAGGTGTCAAATTGATTCTAATCATTTTTGGAATCACCTTTGAACCGCGAACACAGAGTTGAACAGCTGATTTAAATATAATAGCCGATAGTTTTGTTGCTTTCACGCATATCTGCACTCTGTTAGATCGATAAGTGCATTCGCACATTGTTGTCGATATATTTTTGTTATCTAAGCTATGGCAAATCAAGTGTTGGTCAAAATACGTCCGTCCGCCAGCTTAATAATCTTGGCCAAGGACAAAAGTGGTGCGCCTTCGATCTTTGATTATAATGTTTGTATATATATATATATGTTTGGCATATAGTTTAGTGAGGCTTATATAATTAATATTGTTATCTTACAGGCGCTGCTGTTCACACGTAACTCCAAATCTAGTTTTATGCCAAATTCCGCTGTCTTTCCTGGTGGGGCTTGTGATGCAGAAGATAGCTCTCCCGCTTGGATAAAACACTTTCAGCGTTACGATATTGGTGCTGCCAAATTGCGTGAGCTATGTCCGAATGCAGCTCCACTTACGTACTCTAGCAAGGAGACTCTCAATTCGTAAAGTATTTAACATTTGCAATTTTATAATTGCTGGCTCAATTTTGTGTATTGTTTTAGAGCGATATCGTCGCGTCTGTGTGCCCTGCGTGAAACTTTCGAGGAAGTGGGAATTTTACTGTGCCGGGATCGCAAAACATTAACAGACACCGATGGATATGCACAGTTTAATGAACAATTCGATCGCAAACACTGGCAAAATAAGGTCCACAATGATCCGAGCAAGTTCCTCGCACTCTGCGAGGAGTTGGACGTGCTGCCTGACCTGTGGTCGCTGCACGAATGGAGTGCTTGGCTTACACCCTCCACGTTCAAATCGAAGCGTTTTGAAACTACCTTCTATATGACAGCGCTTAAGAAGCAGCCCAAAGTACTGAGTGAACCCAATGAGGTCAATGATTATGCGGTTAGTTTATCCTAAGGGTTTTTAATACAACCTACTAGAGCTTTGCATTTCTTCACAGTGGCGCTCGCCTCTTGATTATCTGCAGTCTTCGATAAAGAAGCAGTTAACGCTGCCGCCGCCTCAATATTACGAACTGTCGCGTTGTCTCAACTTTCAATCGTTGGAACAACTGCGTCAGTTCGCTCAGCTGCGAGGAGCCAAAGGAAATGTGCTTATCACACATCCAGTTCTTTACAAATGCACAGACGGATTGGTATCATTACTACCGGGTGATGATATGTATCCTCAGAATCCGGATGCCAGCACCGATAGAATCGAAACTGGCCTGTCCACAGAGGCTTTCCGGGCATTAGCCAAAAATAATGTTAATAGAATTGAGCATAATGCTCAGTACTATATGCGGCAACTTATTAACTATCATCTCTCCGATGGACAAATTAACCCATTGGATCCAAATGATTTTTAATATCTAAATGACATAGACAAAATACAGGAGATTAATGTACAATAAGTAAATTTATTATCAATTGTAACACATTGCAGATAAATCAATAAGGGGCCATTCCACTATTAATGAATCAACTTGTATGTGCATTTGTTGGTTTTAAAAGCCAACTTTTATCGTTGTTAGTCTATTGAATGTTCCTCAAAATGGAATTAAACATAAAAATAAACATATAACGTAATGGTGTAAGCTAAATAAGCAAGATATTCAATAAACGATGTGATTTTTAAATATAATTTTAATAAACTTTCCAACATCAGCAATTAGCAACTTTGCGACATACTCATCTAATTTTCTTCCTTGCTATTCAACAGTCGGTACAAGTAGGGAACTTTGTCACCATTCACATAGCTGAGCCCGTACCCGGTATTAACTAGCGCCTTCTGTTCGTCCTTAAAACTAAAAAGAAGGAGTTTATGAAATTAATATAAAAATTACTAACTTTTAGAACACCTACTCGAAAACTTGTGGGTACTGGGGCTGATAAATTTGATCATTGTGCTGCGGCTTACATTTCTTGCCCTCAACCACTGCACACTCAATATTCTTCTGCGTGCTGAGGAGTACACCCAACTTGTAGTCTATCTGCCAAATGGTGTCGCCCAGTTGCTGCACATTCCGGCTAATGGCTGCCAACTCGAATTGTTGTGTACTATTAATTGAACCCAATTCATGCTCAAGCTGTTTCACGTTATTCGCTGTAATTCTGCTTAGTTCAGTCAGCTCATCAATATGGGAATCCTTGCCTTCGATAAACTTTTGTCCTGCCACAAAGCCTTTTGTCAGTTGCTCCGGTTCGGCCAGTTCCTTTAGCACCCTTTGCTTCAACAGATTTTCGATTTCAGTTAGGCGCTGGAGTACTGACTTGCCTATCTGATCAAGATTGCGTTCAAGTTTGTTTTGATTTTGGTCCAGTTTTTTCAGATCTTGTTTGATATCCAGTTGTCCGCGACTGAGAGCGTCAATGGCACTGATAGTTTTACTCTCGGCGTCTCGACCGCTGGATGCCACATTCTTGATGTTGTTGTCCGTCAACTGAAAGTTGGAGGCGATGGAGCCATTCAGTTTCTTGATGAGATCCTCCAGACGTCCAATGCCGGCGACATCTCGCCCCAAGAGTTCTATTTTTTGCTCAATATCCTTGTGGGAGTCACTGATGCCAATAGCTTTTGAGTCGATCTGCTGCAGCTCCTCCTTGTTCTCCTCCACAAGGCGAAGTATCTGAGACAATTAAAAAAGTTTCAATTAACTTGATGCATTTCGGGAAAAATTTATAACGCTAAGGTATTTATTAATTATTTAATAAAGAAATAGATTATGTGTGTATATTGTTTAAATATGGACACACCTGCTTCACTGCATCGCCCTGAGCGGAGACTAGTACAGCTACAAGGCACACAAATACAAATATTAGTTGAGTGTTCATGATTGACCGTTGGTTTGGGACTGTGTTCTGCTTGCGTGGGTTGCGGCTTAAATAGTAGCAGCTCCGCCCAATGGAAACGTGTCAGGGGCATAATTGGTTTAATCAGTTCACCTATTTAGTTCTTAGTGAGAGTAATATAGTAGTATTTCATAAAAGTAAGGAAGGGAATGAAACATATTTGGTTACAAAAAAATTAAGCAATACCTTCACAATCTGCGCAACATATAGTTCAACGACTTTATAAGTGTGGTATTTATTATTTGTTGGGTCACGTCTTCACATTCTGATGTTTATAAATTGGTTCATATCACCAAATGATCAACATTTTTCGAAAAATGTATAAAAATTTGGAATACTTATAATAAGTAGCTAACTAGAATTCATTTAGTAAATGACTCCCACGCTGACGAGATGAGATATTTAATTAAGCTTATTCAATATGTTATTAAGACTATATTTTACAGATAAACACATTTTTGACTACATCGATTTTGAAAGACCAATAAAGATATTATGTTATACGACTTGTTATTATGACTATATTTTATATATTTGCTATCAAGTTTTTATTAATTCCATATTTTAAATGTATCATAATTTAAAAAAAGTTTAAAATACTTGCAAATTGTGCATTCAATATTCAAAATTCCATATGTATTCAATACTTTACAAGAATATCATTTATTTAAACTCATTCATATGAGAGCACGGAGAACATATTTATTTTTTTTGATAAAGAAATATAAATAAAGGAATATAGATAAATTTTAATTCTAAAAAGAGAGTATACACTCATAACTTGAGATCTGATATTATAAAATTATATACTTACATATATATACAATTGTCTTTCACATATTTTTTTGTCATTTACTTTTAATAATTTCAACGATTTATAATCAAATGTGTTTAACAAAGCTAAAAGTGAAACACAATATTTATTACATTTTTAAGTCTATTTATAACAATAAAATAATGTGGCGCAGAGCGTTGCTAGCACGCCTCTCGATCAAGGTCGATGCGATTCTGAGAGATAATAAGCTCACGGAACGCACTCTCTATCTGCAAGGTATCCAGAGGCTTCAGCTTGGAGACGGCCTGCGTCAGCACAGAGAGACGATCACTTTGGGTGCGATTAAGGGTAATCAGTTGCTCGGCCAAAACATTCAGCTTGCGATTGGAGTCGTCCTTGATACGTGGCAGATCCTTGAGCTCCACTTCAATATTAAGCTGTGATGTCTCCAAGCTGTTAAAATAATATTGAAGTCCAATTAACATCGGTAGAATTGCGCGAGTTATCAATTAAGTCAGTTCCAGAATACTATCGTCAACATTATGCACGAAATTCTTCTAATAACCATCCAACTTTTGCTCCACCCCGCTTATTTGTTGTTTCGTAGATAGCTACCACACGATCCGCACTCGAACTGGACTGGAGAGTTGTGTCTTTCAATGCATCCACCTCTGCTTCCGTATGTGCATTGATTACTTGTTTTAATTTCGCAATAAAACTACTCACACGATTAATCGCCTGCTGCCAGCAGCGCTGTTGATCTTGGCTGTCCCTAATTTGATCATTTGCCCTGTCAATGTGATGTATAAGTTTATTGGTATCGCTTAAATCTTTTTTTTTCTTCCAGCAGCATTTCAATCTGCGTCGTTTCATTCGCAGCAGCTGTGTTTGCCAAGAGGCAGCTCAGCCACAATTTGGTTATTAGAAACAGTCTCATTTCGAAGGAATTGCTTTGGTACTGAAACGCTAGTGGCTAAGCGTGGTTTAAGCTTAAATACCATTAACATTTGGGTTGCTGTTGTCGCACGTGCTAGAGCGCATTTTTAGTTATCTGCCAAGCTTTTTTTTCCTGCGAGCCAAATTAGCATAATTTTGGTACCGTTGTGCTCGAATTCAAGCATCACTGCTGATAAATTCGATGTAAGCGCTTACCGTCCGTTACAAATCAGGAGCAACAAGTACCGATAACATTCCAATTCCACCAATATCTGAATGCTCATGCTATTCTGTTATTCTGCCTAGTCACTGACGAGAAGACAAATAACGTCATTATTTAGCATACAAATCAGGGAATATCTGATTGCCAATACGTAAAAGGTAAAGAAAATTAAAATATGTGCATTAATTTGAGTAGCAGTGTTGATTAATTCGTTTAAAGGAGGAGCAACAAGTACCGACATTGTGTCTGTAACTTCGATAACCGATAGCTCATCCAGTTTCATACCCACTATCAGCTGTCAGCTCGTCGCTTTTCAGCTGTTTAAGCGATAAATACAGAGTGAAAAAAGGCAAATTTATTCTAGAAAATTAAGTTAACATACTGTACATGAATAAATTCAATATTCGTTTGCTTGTATTCTGTGTGTTAAGCTTACGATTTACATCTCATACATAAGTACAAAATATATATAAAGAGACGAAAACGCTGCTATCTAAACGTGTACAAAGTTCAACAAGCAACGAAGAACAAAAAAGAAAGCCGATTTTTTTTTAGAAGATGGAAACCTCAAATAATATTGAGGCTGATGCAACCGCCGAATCCTCATTTCTGGCGGGCGCATTGCGCGAAATCTTTTACAGTCCTATGAACCTGGCCCTACTCTCCATCATTTGCTTTCTGATTTATAAAATTGTACGTGATCGTTGCGAAGGTCCCGGCGGCCGAGATGCGGCACTGCCACCGGCCGAGCCAGAGTTGCCGAAGCTGCGACGCGACTTCACCATCAAGGAACTGCGTGCATTTGATGGCAATCAGCCAGATGGTCGTGTACTCGTTGCCGTCATGGGCAGTGTTTATGACGTCACCAAAGGTAAACGATTCTATGGCCCGAGTGGACCATATGCTACCTTTGCTGGACGCGATGCATCACGTAATTTGGCCACATTCAGTGTGGTTGCCAACGATAAGGATGAATACGATGATCTGAGCGATCTGGGCGCCATGGAAATGGACTCGGTACGTGACTGGGAAATGCAGTTCAAGGAGAGATACGAATATGTTGGCAAGTTGCTGCGTAATGGTGAGGTGCCGGCGATCTATGATAACGATAGCAACGATGAGGATGACAACAACAAAAAAGACGAGTAGACGACGGAAGCATAAACATGAAATTCTTTTTCGTTTTGTAGCTATGATTAGCAAGAAAAAACCAAATTTTTGTTATTCATTCGAATTGGTTCATTAATTGCGATCTAGTTATAATTCACTAACACACACACACAAATGCATGCACACGCACACCACACACAACACCAACCCAGCACACACACAGGCACAGGCAAGCTGTAAAAACATTTAGAAATTAATGGAGTAGTATATTTATAAGATTTATATGTATGTTTTAAAACCAAAAAATAAACTATTGGTTTTTCAAAAACTGTGCACTAAAACTAAGCTTAACTATCATATAAAAAGAAAATAAAAAATTGTACGGGATCTATCACTAAAACCACAAAACCCTAAAATGTCAAAAGCTGATTAAATATATTTATATGTATACCTGGGAAAAAAATGTGTGCAATACTTTATTATTGTGAAATAAGCAAATGGGCGTTTTAGGTGTGCCTGTACTCAGCTCCATTCCGACCCTCCCAAGACAACACTTAATTATATCTGCGGTGTTTTCTTTTTGTAATCGATTTCAATAACAATTGCTGTTATCGATAAAATGTCATATTTAAAGCACAATTGAAAATTGGCAATAAATACAGTCGGTAAAAAAGTTGTAATTGAAATCATGGCACAGCATGCAATAAATCCAAGCAAGAGACATCGTTTTAGTATCAGCACCGGCAGCTGGCGAGTATTACAATGTAAGCAAAGTAATCGTTTTGATTCAACAGGTTATTTAAAAAGAAATTATCTTTATTTCTTTTAGCTAAACATGGTGAAGCGCAGTGAAGCCACAGCCATTGCGTCCAATCAGAATGTGTTTCCCGGCGGCCTGCTGTGTGAGGAGGCGGATGAGTTCGTATGAGTACGGCGCAGCGAAGCAAATTGGGCACCACCATGTTTATGCCCGTTTGTTACTGCTTGCTGCAGCGATGGCCTCGTTTTTGTTCTGACAGGTTCACTTTCTTTTTTAATTGCCTTTAATTTGGACAGTATAATAATTTTTCCATTTCTCTAATCAGGGTATGATCTCTATGTGCCCGAGCCAAAATTGGAGAGCTGCTAGCTGCTCCAAATGTGTCCATCGTTGTACCATTACTAAACAGAATTTTTTTAAAGGACACTTGAATTTTCCTCCTTAAATGGTTGATTGCCACCAGAAAGTGTGCCAGTCCAGCTGCACAAGGGTAAAGCATCGTCTAACAGCTAAACGGTGTCAAAATGGGCAACGAAATTTGATTGCTATTACATTATATATATATATATATATATATATATATATATATATATATTATATTATATTATATATTATAAATTTTATTTTAAAATTAGTTTATTGATAAAATAAAGCATAATTATTTGTTAAAAGAACATATTACAATCTTGTTATTGCAATTAAATAATTTGTATTTTAGTTAAATTTAAATACTGAATTCGTCGCTAAATTATAATAATGATTCTCTAGACAATTGCAGTTAGTTGGATTATAACTTAATTTTTTTTTAGCAAAATTTGTATACCTTTGCAGAAGATACTAATATTTTATTTGTGAACATAATATATAGTTTCCTATTAAAAAATATTCAAGTCGATGTATTCATGTATTCATTCATACGTCAATCTATCTATAAATATTATTTTCCAGCTTATAACTTTATAAGTGTATTAAGTAAGCTATCTATTTATCCCTTTACCTCAGCAGTTTTCTATTCCTGTCGCCCAATAAGTTAAGCTGATATTCCTGGGGTCATTGGGGTCCAATGAAACTGTGACCGCTGCTTAGCATAGATAAGAATTCTTAATGTGACCCATAACCGGGAGCCGCAACAAATTGTTATTTTGTTATTATTATGTTAAGCGGATTTTCGTGGGTCGCGCAGCGCTCATCAAATTCTGAACTTTAATACGAATTTTATTGTCAAGGTTTTTAATTAAAAAAATCTAGTTTAAGACAAACATAAGTTAGCTTTAGATCGAGGAATAATTTTCCAAGTATGTGCCGAAGTACGCACATCAAAAGCACAAGTCTATGCATATTCATAGCTGCATAAAAAATTTATATATATTCAACGAGGATGTCGGTGCCCTTGAGTTGGGGGCTGAAGCCACCAGTAAAACCGCAAATCAGACCGAGCACATAATTTCGTCCCATTAAGAATGCATTTAAATCACTTTGCGGTCCAACCCCCGCCCGGCTCAGTGCCGCCACCTGCCGTGTGACTTTGTGCGCTTTACAGTTCGCAATTTGCCCCACCACCCCATCCGCACCATACATCTGTCGAGCGCGTTTAAAAATCAAAAACTCTCAACTCCTCCCTTGACTGGTGCGTGTCTGGGCAACTGTTTGTTGTGCATTGTTCGACAGTGTGCCCAACCCTCAAGAGTGAACTTGAGCTTGTGCTTGAGGGGTTGGCTGTTGTCTGCTGTGTCGGTAACAATTACTTCGTTTAATTTAACCTTTTGTGGGTATTCTGACGTTTATTGTTGTGCTGTGTGTTCATTTAATATCGATTAATTATGCTATTATCTTCACAGGAAGTCACCATTATTATAAAGCAATTATCATTGCGCAACACTATTCCGTTTAGTTGGCAGCGCCACCTGTTAAGTAGGTGCTAAAGCTGCTCATAAATTACAAAATAAATTAAAATATGCGACAAACGTCGAGCAGCCAAGCAAAGCAATGAGTTATGAGCTGTTTCGAGCTGCTTGGTTTGCTCCAAATCCGCTTAAATTGTAATAAGACGTACGCCTGGCTTGGCAAAATTATGTGTGCCAGAGCGACAGGTTTCTTGATTTATGCAGGCATCTTGAAATATACTCACCATCCTCATACTCCTCCCCCCTTCCCTTTTGCTGACTATAATTGAATTTTGAGCTCATTTTCATTTCCGTTTTCAACATAATGCTGATTTACGTAGTCCACCGATAAGTGTGGTGCCAAGAAATTGGCTTATTAATTGCCCAGAACATGGACATAGTCAAAAGCCAAAAATGCATATCACGTACATTTTTCTGCTTTTGTCAAACCAAAGCCCAATTATAGTGATTATTGTAATAGGCAGACTTGCCAACACACACATACACAAACACACGCTGGTACATACAGAGTGTAGTGTAGCCAGTGCTGCAAGTGACATGAATACGAAAGACTGTTGGTAATCAATGCGACATGAGGTTCAAAGTAATTGGCAAGTCCATTGGCAAGCATTGACAGCCATTAAAAACGCCGCCACAGACGACTTCCCACGGGTATAACTAAACTAACGGTATAACACACTTGTACCTAAATCCAAATACACCTCCTCCTAAACCCTACCCAACCCACCCTCTCCTGCTGCTACCAGTTGGAGATTTATTTTTATTGTGTGCATTGTTTGCACTCGACTTGAGCACACACAACTCCCACTGTTTTCTTGTTGTTGTTTTTTTTTTCTTGCGGGCGACTAAATGAGTATTACCGCAATAAATCGCCGCAATTCATTTAAGGGCGGCCAACCCTTAAATCAGCAGTTGCAAACTGTTGATGAGCGCCGCACACACACCATCGACAACACACACCCAGCAGACCGTGAACCTGTTACGGCATTTTCAACTCTCATGTCAAATTGTCACTGGGGACCCAAACATGAACATGAGCCAAGAAACAAGGACTAAGGACCAAGGACCCAATTGCCGGCAGCTTGTCGAACAAATTGCATCAATTGACTTGCGTGTTCAACATTATGGCAAATTGTGGGTGGTTGCCGACAGTTGGGACAGACTAATGTGCTACACGATTTTCTAATGATTTCTTTATTTTGGTGTCTTCCAGATTTACTTCCCTTGCACCCGCCAGCAAGTGTTGAAAGATCAAATTGATGTCATCGTTATCACCTCTGTCGATATACAGTTGGCAACGCTTAGAAAGAGTTTGTCAATGCCCAAATGCAAATTTAATTCACATCTCGTTTACAGTGTAAACAAACATTGCAAGGAGAGAAAAGACAAAACAGTGTTAGAAAACAATGGACAGGTGTCGTCGCGTTGGCATGCATATATCATGCAATGGAAGTCCCTAACACATACAGCTGCATATTTATTCTGGAATGATTCAATGTATGTAAGTATTATTGTCTCCAACATGAGAGTGAAAGAGATAGAGTAAGAGAGAGGGCGTTGCTGTTTTTGTAAAATATGAATTATGCGCTTGCTCCAATACAATACATATGTTTGTTGATCTTTTCTTGCGTTTATTTTTACGACTCTCTTGTCTCCTACCTGAACAGCAACAGCAGCAGCAGCATTGTTCGCCATTGTTGCGTTTTGCTTTGCAATGTTGTTGTTGTTATTGTTGTAGGGAGTTAAAATGCTGTTGCTTTTGCCCCTCTACAAACACAATCACAACCACAAGCACTTGTAATTCATTTTCCAGTCTCGGGCCTGCGCAAAAGCTATGCTGGGAAAACTTTGTATTTTTATTTGTTTTTGTCGGCCACATTGGGGTAGGTGGTGTCTGCTGAGGTGGTGTCGCCCTGCCCCTCCTTTTCCCTACTGCACCGTTGCCTGGCATTATGTTGTCACAGATTTCAATTGCATTCCATGGAAAGACTACACACACACACACACACACACACACATTCACATTTAAGCACTTGCGCATTTGTTTCTCATGTGCAAAATTGCAGTTTTGTTAGTGTTGTCACTTTTAGCATTTTTCCCTTGTCTGTGCAAAAATTGTGACCTTGTAACTTGGTTTTAATTGCGATTGTTAATGCGCATTTTTTTGGGGGCGCTACGTTTGAAGCTTCAATTGAAAACAAGCAGCTGTCCAAAACTTTCTCATCTTATCATAAACTTGGCAAACTCTCTGAAGTTTTCACCAATCGAATTGCTGGCCACATCTCAAAAAAAATAAATACTTCATGCTAGTCGCGACCCTTTTCAAAATCCATTCAATTTGGCTGGCATAATGCGTAACATGTGCGTCTCATATTTCCGGGACGGGCGGTGTGGGGTTGCCGGCATTTAAGAAACCATAAATTTGACGGCAATAACGGATAAAGTATGTTTATTTCGATATTAAGCTAAGCAGCAAACGGCCAGGCTCGTAAAAGGGCTAAGAAAAAAATGAAAGCAGAGAAATGCGACATTGTTAAGGGTTCAAGATTTTCCAACTTCCTTCTCAAAACTCTTTAACACTTGATTTCACTTTCTGACTATGTCATGTTCGAGTAGAGCCGGGGTTACAGGCTGGCAAGGGGCAAGGGGGTGATGTGTGTGTGGCATATGAATATGAATTGTAATAGATTTAGATAGGGATCAGACTCAAAACTGTGAAAGGAACAGCCGCACCGTAAAATCTAGCAAAATTGATAGATAAAAAAGAAAATAGAGAAGATAACTTTGAAAGCGTTTTGGGACAAGCAGCTTACTGAATACAAAATATTGTAAAAAGTTGTAAAGAAAAATTTTACTAAAGAAAATTAATTTCTTTTCATAATGAGAAAAGAACAAGCCTTAAGCTAAATGAATTTTTGTAAAAGGAAACAGCCAACAAAATTGATATAGTATTAAATTCAAGCTTTAGCTCAAATGCCTTTAAAAATCTCAACAATTTAAAGCATATCAAATTTGACACTTGCACAGACTGAAAAAATATAATAAAAATAAAAAAAATAAATAAATAATAAAGACGTTGATAAAAATTATATGGCACTTGCCACGTGTCGTTGATTGTGCCACAACAACAACAACAACAAATACAGAGCAGCAGCAAAGTGTGAAAAATACCGGCAATGGGCCTCAAGGACTCTATAATATGGGCAAAACGCCCCTTGCCCAGCGTCTTCTTGTCCTGCCAGTTGATGCGTAAAATATTCTTCACTTTTGCTTCATTTTTTTGGTTAGGCAGAAAATTTAATTCGTGCGGAAATTCAGTCAATTTAAAAGGCGCTTCATATACACGCACACGCACACACACACACATACGACACGTTACAGCACCAGAATGAGGGCGTCGCCGTTTGGCACGCCCACTTTGCTAGCGGGGTTCATTGTATCCCTTTTGTAGACGGGCTGCTTAATCCGTTTTATTGTGGTAATAAAACTACAATACAAATTGTTTGAATGAGATTGAACAACATTTGAATTGAGCATGAAATGCTGCCCGGCTCCTGACATGGTTCGCCTCAAGGATTCCAAGCCAGTTGTCGATATTTATAGATTTTGGTTACACATCTGCAAACCAAGTCAGTTAAAGAATGCACCATTTCCTGTGGTTGTTTTTATTTAGTTACTTTTTTTATTTCGTAAGCTAATTATTTGAAATATTTTTGGTATAAATTGAACCAGAAAATTATTTATTTTTTAGCATTAAGATGTGTAACAAATTTATAAATATAATTTTAATAGTTAATTAGTGACTATGATTAACCTAATAGTAATTCTTGACTAGTAATGGGTAAAAATTTTACATTGTCAAAGCATTTAAGCTTAACTTTTGGAATCACAATTTTCAGTCAAGTTTAAACTTAAACAATTATTTCAAATTTATTCAATTACATTTGAAATTTAATTAAATTGCTTAATTAAATCTTTCATTTTCATTGTATCTATATGGGTAGAGTGTGTAAGTTTAATAAAACCATATATACTATATATAGTAACTTGAATTGTTCTTCATACTCAAATGAGATATCTGAAATATGCTTTCTCCCAAATATCTTTCCAATTCTTTACATGGTATTTTGTTAATTTTTTTGAAAGGTAAGATTTGTATAGACAAGCAGAAAGGAACCGTTAATCTGTTGTATTTATTGAAAATTTGTAGTAAAACTTGTCTACAATCTACAATAATCTTCCGATTATTATTATTGTAGTTCTGCAAGGTAGCTTGTTAGACTATTGTAAGCAATAATTTAAACATTGCTTATTACTAATTAAACATTGCTGCATTTTTGTTATATCATTGATATTTCAACAAATATAATAAATAAATATTAAATATTAATAAATATTGGTTTTCTTATAGCAAATTTTCTAGGCAATAACTTTGCGTACTCCGATCAAGCTCAAATATTTGCAACTCTCAAAAATTATGTAAATGTTCAGCAACCTTTTTTTTTTTGTTAAAAGTGAATATTTTACGACTGAAATCAGTAAATTTGTTTGAACTGAATTGTGTAAACTCATAAAGATGTTGCATTAATTACATTTTGCAATGCAACACGGCTAAAGTTCATTAAAGAGATGCCATAAAAATGGCCCAGAAACAAGGTCAGATGAACCAAGTAGAACCATTTGGCTGAGTTCTGAGTTCTTCTGGCGACTGTTTATAATCTACATGTTTATGGCTATTTGCGTTTTGACCTCCGCTAAGTCGAGATAAGCCATAATTTGATTAAACCCACACCTACCCCAACCCATCCTCGATGGGGCAATGTGTTAAGTGAATAAAAATATGTAAAGCATAATTCAAACAAGGCAAAGGCTTATGGACATCCACATAAAATGGAATGTGTGCGCATCCTAAACGGGTTGCGGCTCACCACCCTCGCCCCACCCAAGTGGTCAGCTTGACCAAGCATGTGTTGGTGTGTTTGTTGGTGTGTGTGTGTTTGTGTGAGTGTGTGTGTGCGGCCTTGTTTAACCAGCGATTATGGAAATTGTTATCCTGCTGGGATGCTGGGGAGCAAAAGATTTGCAGCGCCAGATAGGCCAAATGACACGTAGCTGTGACCAGGACCAAAAGGACCCGCATAAAGTGGGTGACACCCTCTAAAAAATATTTGTTCACACATGTGGGCATGGCATAGAGCAGGAACAGGAACAGTGGCAGGAGCAGGGGCAATCCATGGTCCTGACTTTTATGTTGACTGACCAGCGGCGTTGGTCGCTGCAGTCACGTGTGAAGTTTTCTTATTTCACTTTTTTCACCACACATAAATTGCATTTGTCGAAAGGAGGCAGGAGGTTAGGTGGTGGGTGGTAGGAGGAAGTGTTGGAGTCGAACTTGCCCATACCACCTGCAACCCCTTGCGGCGGGCTGCGCCTTGTGCTATTTAAACTAAATCAAGTTCCGAGATATCAGCGTACAAATTGGCAGCCAAGTTGAAACTTCAACGGACGTCCATAAAAATAATCATAAACGTTTATCACATGGTCCGAGGACAACAAAGGCGATGGCCAACAACGGATGAGACAAACGTGGACGCCGAAGATGAGCAGAGACACGAATTTGATGAAAAGGATACGGCGGAACGTGACGTTCGAAACGAAATGTGTCTTCCTTTGTGGGTCAGCGTGTTTGCCTGGCAGAAAGCTGAAGAGGAAGACGAAACGAAGATGGAACATAAGGAAACGCATCCGGGTATTTGAAAGAAAGGATATGGGTATGAATACATGAGTAATCTCTCTGAAAAAAGTTGGGATGGGATGTAGCAAGATTAATTAACTTTAATCAAGGGAAACTGAAGACTGTTTAGCATCTTAAGAGTTTCGAAGAAGAGTTAGACCACAAAATGGTTGTTCTTTGGCTAATCCAATATCAATATATATACATATATTTATGGGGAAAAATTGGATATCAATTCAACATATCTTAAGATAGATGGAAAAGTATTAGTTTGAATAATAGCAGATGTCTGATGAAAAGTCTCTTTTAAAAATAATGAATAATTATAGAAGAAATGAAAAATAAGCTGTAATAAAATATAATATAGGATTGTCTTTTTCAAAAATCACGAGTGCAAGAAGTGTTGTAATTTAAAAAATATGAAGTCTGATGGAAAGAGCTAATAAGATAAGACTAATGAAATAGATAAATGTGATAGATGGAAATATTGAATACAGCTGAAAACATAAATAAAAATTAAATCTTGTTTAAAAACTTCTTAGCAAATTAGTAAGAAATATGTTTTGTCTGAATTTCTGCAGTGTTTTGTAAATCACCCTTTGACTCCCCCAGCGTTAGCCCAAATTGCACTTAAGTGTTGTTTTAACTGGCAACTTCCGGCTGCAGATTGTGCGTGAGTCTGGTCACATTGTTGTTCAAACAATGTGAACTTAATAAAGCAATGCAAATGATTTTACCTATTCACACACAACACACACTCGCACACACATGCAACGCATGCAGAGCCAAGTTAACCACACATGACAAGTCTTTGGTCTCTGGTCTCTCGTTTGCAATTAACTGTTGGCCAACTCTCCCAACCCTCGAGGCACTTGCTCCATCGAATACCCCTGGCTGTATTTACATGAAATGAGGGTCATTAAGTTGCCCAGTTCGACAGTTTATCGATGAGAATTGTTGTGTCACCCTCCTCTTCCCTCGTTCCCTGTCCACTGTTGTTGTTGATGTGTGCTAATCTCTTAATGCGTTTAGCGCACATTTCTATTTGCTTAATGAATTGTTACCGAATACATTCATTTCGATTCTTACTCCCGTCTTCGTATTCGTTTTCGCATTCACATTCATTGATTCATTTACCCAGCTCATTGCTGGGTCATTTGTCGGCGTTTGTCTTTTAACTTTCAGGCCACGGGCAGCAGCAGGGGGGGAAAACGGGTGGCTATAGGCTAAAGTTGTTGCCTGATTTCGAAATGGGCCAGCAGTTAGCCCAATTAGGCTGATTGGTACATGGTCAGTGTCAAGCTGAAGACCTGATAAAGTAAAATTTTAGAAATTTAGAAATTGTTATTTTATTTTCATATTTTTTTCCATTCAAGTTTAAGAAACAATTTTATTTTAATTGTGTAAATGTTTGATTTTTATTTAGTTTTAATTTGCTTAGTATTCTGAAAATATAAAATAAATTTGTTTTTTGGGAGAATCTAACTTTTCAAAGCAGACTATCTACAATTTCAGAATCTACTGAATTTAAATGAGCTATCGGCAAAATAAGCAAACAAATTTAATTAGCATAACGAGTTATAACGAAGCCATAACTAAGCAAGTTTAATTATTTTTTATTTAATTAGCTTAATCAAATTATTCGACTAAAAATGTCAAGGCCGAGTTTATTAGTTGTTTACTTACCATTAATTTACTTGGTGTATTTTACTATCCAATTAAAATCTGTTGCTTTGCTTTAGCATATATTAATTATATATTTTAATTTCATTTGCACATAATATATTTAATATGGACAAAAAGTATTTAAAGCTAATTGTAACATTTTGCATTCATTTCTTCCCTTGCTTAAACTGAATGACAAAATTAACTATTTGCAACTGATTTCTACCAGTTAATATGTTGGCCTTTTGTTTCCTTTTCGGCAATTTGATCAAGCATATTTTCACTTAGTCACCCCGCTGTTTTATCCGCCTTTCTTGTCCATTTCAAGATCACGCTTCAGTGCCTCGGCAACAGCATAAGAAAGTAGCCCAATTATCCAGCCACATATGACGTGAATCCCATTGTATGAATGTCCTTTTAGTGTATCTGTGTATCTTTTAAATGCAGCCGCAACATATCTATAAACAATAATTTTATTGCCCTGCCAAGGATGGGTTCGATGTGAGCGATATGCAGCCATTGGTTACGGCATAAATTACAATCAAAATGAATTGATATGCGTGTTAATAAAGGCCCAGCCAAACTGTATAACAGACAGGCAGGACAGTCATGGGCGGGGGCGATGGGGGGGGGGGGGGACAGTGTGGCAGACAGGAAGTCTGGAAGTTTGGCAGCAGCCACCACGAAATGGCGGCATTTCGATTTTACGCTTTTATGATTTCTCGATTTTTGGCTCAGTCGTCGGCTGTGGGGTGGGGGGAGAAAAGACGAGAAGCTCGCCTCAGCCAGAGTTTGAGTTTCGGTCTCACTTAATTAATAAGCTCTCTGTGTGCGTGTGTATGTGTTTGTATGCTAAATATTTGCCAGGCATAAATTAAAGAGAGCGAATCCCTCTGTTTGCAGCGCAGGTACAGTTGCCACACACACATCAATTAACAAACTTTTGCAATGTGGATGATTGCATAATTGGACAGGGCCGGCGAGGCCATTCAGCATGTGTGTGTGTAATTCAATATATTAATTAAAACATCAAATTGCATTTTATGCCAGCACAATAAATAAATTTAGCGACGGCAAAGAACAACAGCACTTAATGCTGATCTCTGCAATCGATTTTGTCTATATGGGCACTACATATTTCTATATTGGGTATATTCAGTTAATTGTTTAACATAAATATGTAATATATAGTATTTGGCAGTCTTCTTAAATCTATGTAAAATACTAGAAAACAATCGACGTTTCCGTTTGCATTTATTATCATAACTATAAGTAACCTTTATTATCAGAAAACTCATCCGAATTTTTTGCACAAATTTCAATATCGAATTTTTTTAATTCTTAAACCATTATTTCTTACTTTTTTTACTGAAAATGAGTTTTTGAATTCTTTAATTCTTCTTATACATTCAGATATTTTTTAATTAACATCCGTATCGATTTACTTATCTATCGAAATCAATTTCATCGAGATATACCATAGATATGAGTACGTTTAATTAATTAATTTAAATAATTTCTCTTATACTTTCCTACTTACACACAAATACCAGGTACTATTATAGTCGTTAAATTGCATTTGATTTAATTTTTTCTTATTTCATTATTCTCTCTCCTTTTAAATTATTGCAAATTCAGCGCAAAAAACAATTTGCGCAAACTTATCTTTTTTTTAAATACTTTTTTTTTGTTGTTAGTTGTTGGTTTGATAACATTATGCTGTCGAAATTGAAATGCAATTTATTATAAACATTTCAGGAAAATGTTTAAAAAGAATTGCGTTTAATTGTAACCTCATTTTGCGCTGAATTCAGCGTCATTGCGGCGCGTGCATTTCATAGCTACTTTAATTCGTTAAAAAAACTAAAGAAAATAAAATATTTATATATATATATAATTATATATATTTATATATGTATGCTCAACCTGAGCTATTAAGTGCAAGCGCAATCAGTTTTTTAGTTTTCCGCCCGCGGTTCATTGACCGACACAGACGGCCCCAGAACGCTGACATGAGCACTTCACAACCAGCTGCCCCTTGCTACTGCGCCCCCCCTTTAGTCAACATCTTAACATTTTGCAATCGTAGCATGTCTTTCATTTAATCAGCACAAATCGTCAGGTCTACAAACACAATCCTCCCCAATACCCCCTTTAAATCTCCTAGACAATCATCTAGGCAGATGCAAAGATTCACTGGTTACGTTCGGAGATTCGTCTAGAAAATCTAACCTCGCCTAATGTTTGAACACATCTTGTTATGTTCAATTTTCAGTTGAATTTCTAATTGTTTACCAGACTTGATCATCGGACAGGGTTTTATTGTTTATGTTCCCACGCTTGACAATTTTATTAGACTGTGAAATGTAGAACATGACACTGATTCTGAATAAACTCGGTTTGTTGATTGTTTCTTTTATTATTATCGTATGTAAACCGGTCTCAATTATCTTATATATGAGGGGAAAACCATATTTGCTTTGAGAACTGATATTCAATAAAGTAGTTTATTATTTTAAGCTGCGTTTCCTGTCGTATTCAAATAACCAAATAATGAAAACTAGATTTATCTAATTGTGAATGAAATTTAGTCTAATTTGCAAAGTTCTTTTTATTTTGGACTTTTCTTTTTAGCAGTTTTTGTGTTTTTTTTTTTTTTTTATGAGTTTTGATCTCATCTTATTATCAGAAATTTTTCTTCTGAAATCATTTGTATAACTTTGAAATGAACGAATTCCTTCTTGATTTTCTGGGAATTTAATAATGTAAAACTATTTTCTATCTGAACTTATACACATAAGAGATATATCATATCATGCAGTGCGCTATATTATAGTATATATATATATATATATAGGTGTACTCATTACTCATCTACTTTTTATTATGCTGTTGATGTTTGTTGTTGGCATTTTATATAAAACCCAAAAACAGCGGCGCAAATCTGCCAATTCGGCGGAAAGCAGACACCAAAAACAAAAACAAACAATCAACATACATTCATTTATACATATATTTTTTATATATATACATATATATATATATAATTATATACATATTTTAAGCAAAAAAGAATGATAATATATATATGCACCTGCAACTACCTGGTTGTGTCTTGAAGCTACCGCATTGGCTTCAAATTCGGCTATGGGGCTGCTCAACCTTCTTCATCGAAGGTTGGCCCAAAAGAGTTCTTAAAGTAAACCACATTGAAATGCTACCAACAGCTTTGCGAAACCTTTTCGCCATTTTCCCAATTGGGTTTACTTGAATGGAGAGGGCTATCCAAATCCTCATATGCTCATCCAGTGAACCGAAGACGACCTCAGCCCAAAAAAGTAGACTACCAAAAAGAAGAAAAAAAAACGAAGATAAAATAAAAATGTAGCAAAGCCGAAATGTGATTTAATTTATTATTACAAACGTTAAAAGGAGTCAGAGGAGTACACAGAGTCGTCGATTTACGGCAGAGCATCAATACTATCTGGGCTAGGGGAGGACTGGCAAATGAGTTCCATTTATATCATTGGTCATTACGGAAATTATGCGAGCCCCGTCCGACTATCTATCGACTCGACTCAACTCGGCTCGACCGGTCCGCAGGCAGGCGCACGGAAGCGGTATAAAGCGATAAAGATACATTGCAAACGGAAGTGGATATGTATGAAAATCGCCTTGGGGACGACAACTGCATGGGACGAAAAAAAAAAATAGATATATATTGGAATGTGCGAGTTTGAATGACACGGAATTCAACTGTCCGGTCCAGTTCAGTTTAGTTCAGTTCAGTCCAGTCCATTGGGCCGTGGGGGAAGTCGTAAAAAACAGCACAGCAGCCCATCAATAAAACTGCAAGACAATGCTACACACACAGAATGGGGCGCAACAAAAAAAAAAAAAAAAAAATAGCAGGAAAAAAACAGAAAAAAGAATATACCCAAAAGCGTGTCAGACATGGGCATGAGCAAAATGCTCACAAGTGGGTTTGTTTTGAATGGTTGTTATGCTGCGGCTCAAGATGCCAGCCGAAGATATGCACTGGCACGGAGCTGACAAAGACAGCGTCTAGATTATCAATGCTAGTCTTACATATCTTAGTTTTAAACTGTAGATTTAGCTGCAAAACAACCCAGGAAATCAGTCAACATATGCCATAAGTATAAGTTGTAAGTATTTTTGACTTATTTGCAAAATAACAAATTTGAAGTTAACTAAAAGCTGTTAGAATACATAACTGCCGATTTTAGGCAACTGTTAATAAACTATGAAAATATCCAAACTAACATTTAAAATATCATTTAATCTGGTACACCCTGTTAAGCTAACTGTAAGTGCATTTCATTGTCACAAACATTTGTAGTACAGCTGTTATACGTGAAAACCATATTATTAACTCATATCATAATAAAAGCGAAACGTGTGAATAAAGCCAAACAAGACATGCTTAACAAGCATAAAAACTGTTATACATTTAAAAGAAAGTGTTGTACAACGCTTGTTATCGCTTCTTGTTAGTAAATTACTCATTTCAAATGTTCACCAACTGTTCTACGCGGCAATATACTAACAAGAACATGAAAACTTTTTACATGAGATGAGATGAGCTGTTGGAGTGCTTTTTTCCCCATTGGCGCACAGAGAAACATTAAGAATATTCCCATTTCTCACACATACGTCAATGATTGATAAGCATTGGTCGAAACTTTTTGGCATTTGTCCTTTAGCGCGATAAATTTCGCTTTTTCATGCTTCTACAAATGAGATTTACGAGCATATTTTGCCGCAAACTTTTTCCCATACAGCAAGTTGAACAAATGCGTCAACTAATGAACTAATGAGCTTTTGAAGCGCCACCAAAATGATGCAAGTGGAGCGCTTCATTAGCCTAATGAGTGGCTGAGTGGCTGAGCTGGCGAGGAATGACGCGGCAAATGAGTGGCCCTGCAAAAGATGTCTTAACGATTTAAGGTTAAAGTCAGTACGTTCAATTTGAAATGCCAGCACAAGTGAGTGGGCTCAATACCAACCCCCATCCACACCCCCAAATCCCAGCCGTATGCGCCCTTCTACAATGTCGCCCGCTACGTGTGTCGCATGCAAACACGATAAAAATAGACACACGCAAAAAGAGACAAAAAGATAGAAAAGAAAGCAGGAAGCCCCCAATCATGCGATTACATGTGTGAACTATCGATTGAATTAAGACAAAAACGCAACGAGCCAGCGGCGGGGTGGGGTGGGGCAGGTGACATGTGGCCACTTAAGCGCGTCGCCGTCCACTTGAGGCATAAAAAAGGAAAGAACTTAAAGAGAGACGGGGAAGTGAGACGAACAACCCCAGATCTCAAACCTCATCCAAGGCGCCGTCAACACGTCGCACTGCAGGCATAAAAACAGTACGCAGCATAATCAAGCCAAGTGTGTGTGTGTGTGTAATAAACGTTGACAACTTGCCCGGTCACCGTCACACCTCCTCCCCACTCCCTGTCCAAAAATGCCCTGTGGCTGTGATTATGCCCACGAACCGGAGACCCTGGCAATTGTCATTGCCTTGTCTATAAATTTCATATTTGACGAGTTGCGTACTAATCCCAGCCCTTCGCTGACTGACCCCTCATCCACCGTTCCCCATCACTTGAGGCACTCGTCTTTCACTTCACCCCAAACAGCCAAAGAATCTTCGACTGCTCCATGATTTGCATTAGAATTCAATAATTATTGTTTAATATGCACTTGAGGCAAGCCAAATGTCGCAGCGCTCGAGTGTCTTTTGAGCATGAAAAATATTAAAGAATTTAAGTATTTAAAAAATGTAATAAAAGCTAATACCTAATATAACTTGTCTAAGTGGATTTATAAAAGTAAAATAATGTATAATGATTTACCCTTCTCTATATTATATATATATCATATTATTAATGTCTTGGCATATACAGAAATATTTGAAGAAAAATGTATACAATAAATATTCATTAAGTTAAAAAACTAATCATACATATTCTATAATATTACTACAACTACTTTGCTACTTAAATTATTAATATATCTTTTCTAGTTTTTTTTTCTAAATTTATTAATGAATTTTACTTTACACAGATACGATTTTTTTTTTACAAGTTTTATCCTATTTGCCATTCGACTAGTTTGTCATCTTTGAAATTGTAGCCAAAAACTAAACTACTTCTTTATTGTTTCCATCAAATTGAATGTTTGTTGTTTTTTTTATAAATGTTCTCTTTTGGATTGTTGCATGTGCCGCTTTCATGCCAAAATTTGTAATTCGACACTTCCTGCTGGCCAACAGAGACAGAAACAGCCAAAGCCATAACAACAAGCAAATAAGCAAATGAATAATAATAAAAAAATATGGAAAGAAATCAAAATAAAATGGCCACTTGATGGACACTATCAAAGCAATCATTATTAAGCGCATTTATATATACATATTCTACACAACATATAAATCAAATTCGACTTAAGAATTCTTGCGCAACCTCATCGAGTCGAAGTCTCGTTCTCCATTACATAAAGACGAGCCGATATCCAAGGAGAGTTTTTTGTGCTTGCTTGGAACACAGGAAATTCACAAAAATGTGCACAAATAAAAAATAAAAATATACTGATCGACTGGCAGATACTCTTGTAACCACCACTTAATCAATTTTTTTCTTAAAAATACTTAATGAAAATTGTAAAAATTTATAGAAATCGCTAAAAAATTAAGTAGCCAAAAATAAATATTATACAATTGATTAAGAAACATTCTAATTAAAAACTACATCAAATTTCGGGTATTAATCTGCTATAGCCTTTAATATAAATGAGCTATAGCTAAACATATCCAGAGTGTTCAATACACTCCCCTTTTCCATCCCATTTCTACAGGGTATGCAAAGAACAACAATTAAATCCAAAACTGTCTTAGAAAAACAGTGAAAACTGTGAAAACCACTGCTGCTCAATGAAAACAAACAAAATTTTAAATTTCGGCAGCACATTTTGTTTATAGAAATTTTTATTAATGAACTCGATGGGCGCGATCCGAGATCTTGGCGTCAACTTCACCGAATTACGCTGAGGTTCCCCCAACTCGCAGCCCCAAGTTGGAAGCTGTTTATAAACAGAGACGCCTGCTGTTCATTCTGCATCTTGTTGATGTGGATGATTGTAATCCAATATTGTTGCCCGGCTGTCGAAAGATCGCACATTATGGGGGCAAGTGGCAATCATTGATATTCATTTGTTTGTTGACACAATTCTGGATCCTTGCACTTGGATTGGTCATCCAGTGCAGACGCTGGACGACGTCGCAGTTGGTAAGCCGTTATATATTTGTTTACTTTGGCATATCGAGTTTTGCCACTGTTGCTGGTGGTCGCTTTATCAATGCCGACAGACCACACAAAATCGATTCCCTGGAAACTATATATGGAAGCTGCAGCAACTCAAACAGTGAGCTAAAAATCAACTAAAAATAATCTTCTTTTTGGCTTCTGTCGAGCTTAGTTTGGGTTTAACAAAATACATTCAAATCAAGTTATAATTTTTTTTAGTTACTGATTAACACTGTCTACCTAAAATTTTTAATTTTATTCGATTGCTGTGTAGTATTTTCTGGGCTTTTTAAATAAGTTAACTTGTCTGCTAGTAACTTGAATATTTAACACAATTATAAGTAATCAATAAAGTCAACAGGCTCAAATTTATACATTGTAGAAATTTCTCTGTTGAAGGCGATTGAGTGCAGTTCTATAAATAATAAATGAATTTCTTACCTTGTTGTCAAGTAACCTTTGCTTATCATTATATTACCTGATTATCTGAGTTTGAACGCATCCAATTCAATGTTATATTATTATAAAATAAAATCAATGCTTTTATGCTATAATAAAGTAATAAACCAATTTTGATCAAATCTCTTTTGGGATCTTAGAACCAGCTGCTTGCTCTTTAGGCAACATACTCAATTTAAATTATACTAAAATATGTGAAAATTAAATCAATCCTCAAAAATGATTCATTATTCATACTTTTATATATAAATATATACTTTATATAGTATGCAACTAAGACTGTTTCATTCAGTACTATCTCAAAATGCTTTTTTATATTCTTCAAATCAGCCAGAAATTTGTCATATCTTTAGTTCAGAGGTTCAAATTAAAATCAAACCAGTTTGTACGCATTCTATAAATAAAAATTAAAAATATATTTTATATATATTTATATTAAATTGAAAACACACTTAATATTGTTTTATTTTGAAGTTTTTTTTTTGCATTTATTACTAGTTTCATTATGCACACTTAAGAGCTATTCACAATTGTTGTCGTAATCAGTATCGTATTCTTTACTTGTTTTTTTTTTTTATTATATAGACAGACATCGAAGGTTTAGCTTAGAATTTATACAATTTGATTTGTATTTACAATATTTGTTGTTGGTTTTTTTTTTTGTATTTTTGTTGTTTGCTATTTCATTGAGTTAATTACATATATAGGACTTGTTTTTTATTAGTATTTCCAACAGTTTCGAGTGCTTGTGTTTAAAACATAATACAACCTTTAGTTTATAGTTATTTCGTATTGCATGGGCTTCAAGGAGTGTGTGTGTGTGTTGGTGTGTGGGTGTGTGTGGATGTATGTGTTGGGTTTGTATGATATGGAAACCAAATGAAAGCTTTTGCTATGAAACATGCTATACAGCTATTTAGTCTAACCCTACATACATTCATAGGTTTTTATAGGGTGCACGATATTTTTTATTTGTGTTTTTTTTATTTTGGTTTTTTTTTTGTCTCTCACTTAGTATTAGGAAAAACTAAAGCTAAAACTAATCAACAAATAAGCGTGTGTTCCTAACTCGTAATTTGTAATACAATGTTGCGATCGGTCGATGGATCATGATTAATCAGTTGCTGACAGAAATGTTTGTTGTATATGGTTTTTTTTTGCATTTATTTATTTTCTATTCCTTTTGCTATAATCATAATCAATAATTTTTAACTAAGGTGCGATCTTCTTTATCTCTCTCTCTCTCTCTCTCTCTCTCTCTCTCTCTCTCTATCGCTTTGTCTCTTTGTCTTTTTCTATCTGTCTCTCAATACGAAATGATTATCAGCCAAAGTTCGGATCGCATCGATCGTTAACTTAACAAGAACTTACAAAATTAGTTGGGAAATCGTTTATTGTCACGAATCGAAAGTGAAAATGGGTTTTTCTTAAATGAAATGTGTGTTTTGGATTTTTAAATGCTCGAAAAATACCTTTTGCAGTCGTAATTAGATGAAAGAAACGCCCTTAAATAATCCACAAAGAAAATTAACTGCGAAAAATGGAAAATAATGAATATTTTTCAAAGAGTTATTAATCAAGGAAATAAACTAAAAAAATAATATGTATAAATTTGCTTAAACTATAATATGTAATTTTTAACTATGTTGTAAAACTAAATTTAAATATTATAATTATGTATTTAAAAAATTTTGTAAATTAATATTATTTTGTTGGGTTTTTATTAGAAAACTGTTTTCAAATATATACACAAAAATAAAATATTTTATATAAAAGATTAAAAATGATGCGAAAATTAAGTGAATTTTTTTTAGAAGTAAACAATAATAAAAATCAGATATTATATGAAATCTTGGAACTCTTACACCAAATTAGAAATGAATTAAATTGTGAATCTTTTTCATTTGTGGATTATTTGAAGGCGCCGTTTTACCCGATTAGTTTAGTTGACCACCTGCTGCGGTGGCCATTGCGAATGGGGATTTGGATGCGGATGTGGATGCGAGGCACGATGCTGCGACTGGTGCTGCTGCTGCTGCAACGAATGCGAGTTATTATTGGAGGTGGAAGCTGTTGAGGCCGCCGCCAGTTGGCGTCATAGGTAAAACTCCGGTGAACTTTGACTGTCGGCGCCAGCGGCTGCGGCTGCACCCGATCTCTGCTGCTGCAGTCGCTGCATGAGGGTGTCCCGCTCCTGGCAGACGCGCGAGTACTCCACCTTGAGCCGATGCAGATCCTGATTGAGCACCCGATTCGCCTTCTCCAGTTCGTGGCGCTGATGCAGACGCTTGGAGCGACAGTTCTGGGCATAGCCACGATTCTTGAGCGTGCGCCGCTTCTGCTTCAGACGAACTACCTCCTCGCGTGGGCAGCCATGGAGTCGCTTGTTTAGCTCCCGCACCGTCAGCGTTGTCAGCATATCATCGTTGAGGCAATCCTCCAGCGTTGCATTGCTGTACGCGCCGGAGCAGGTGAGCGGTGAATTATTCGAGCTGCGTGAGGAGCTCGCGGAGAGTGGGCGACACGGCTGCAGCATGGAGCGCACACAGCCTCGGGAGTTTGAGGCACTGCTAGCGCCACTACTGCTCCCAGCCGAAGCCAGCTGTGGCCCGCAGTTCGAAATTGTGGCGCAGACTTGGCCACCGGAGACGGGACCCGGACTGCCCGCATAGGAGTTGGCAGGATTCGAATGCATATTGATTGGCAGCGTGTGCTCCAAACTGTGGAAATGATGGTGCGGGGTGTGCGTCTGCGCCTGCACACGCATCTGGTGGTGATGATGATGATGATGGCTCTGCATCAGCGGATGGCCATGGTGGTGATGTGCCGCAGCGGCTGCGGCATGCATGGCATACTCACGCTGCCGTTCCCACTCTTCGGCCTCCTCCTGGGTGCCGGGACAGGCAAGCGGACGCAGATCCAGCGGCTGCTGTTCCGCCCGCATCGAATTTGGCAGCCACATCATCTCCTGGCTGAGGCCCACGGCCGCCACATTAGCAACGGCCACGGCCGAGGAATTGGTGCGTCCGGCATGGTAATGATGGGCATAGGCCTGACTGGGGCAGCTGCCGCTGCCGGTGGGTGAACCCACCACGGGCGGCGTCTCCGGAGGTGTGGAGGGCACGCCGCCAGGCACAGCAGAGGCAGCCGCTGAGACAGCAGCCGCCGCTGCAGCTGCAGCCGAGGTGGCAGAGGAGGAGGAGGTGGTTGAGGAAGAAGTTGTGTTGACAAGCACAGCTTGTCCGCCCATTGGGCCGCCCACATAGCCCTCGGGCGGCGGACTGAGTGGCTGCAGTCGTCGCTCATCTATGTGCCACTGGTGACCGGAAAAGGAGCGCAGCTTTATATGCGACACGGAGGCCAGCTGGGAGACATCTCCGGCACCGCCACCGCCGCCAGCGGCACCTGCTTCCGACACGACGATGGGCAGTGGCAGTGGCAGTGGATGTGAATGTGGGTGTGGCAGTGGCAGTGGTAACGGTTCCGAGTCATCATCCGCTGGCGGCTCTGTTGTCCACTTCACCGGCTGTGGCGGACTGTGATCCTCGCGCTTCACATGCCCAATGGCAGCAACGGCCAGTGGCGTCAGTGTTGTCACCGAATTGCCAGCAACACCCACTCCCAAATGATCCAAATTGAATTCCTGCACGTATGTGTCGGCAATGGTGGGATCTTCCATTTTCATTGGATCGCCGGTTCACATGCAACGGCTTCGGGAATGCAGGAGACTTGGTTGTGGTGGTGGATGGTGGGGGTTGCTTGTCAACAGTTAATTCAGGGGGCGGGGGGCACTCACTCACACTAACACTTGGCAATGATCGGTTATCGGTTATCGCTTCTCGATTGTAGCTTTGTTCACATTCACTGCACTTGCCTTTTGATTTCTTTTTATGCGCTATTCCGTTTGCTTTAAATTCCTAAACTTTCTTGCCCAAAAATTTTCCAATTATTTTTTTTTAAATCTGTTTTTGGCGCGACCGCGTCGTACCCAATTTCTGTTTTGTTGCCGCTCGCTGCGTCCAGTTTCAAAGAGTTAACGGTGGCGACTGAGTCTGGCTCTAGCTGATTCGGCTGACTGAAGGGTGGCCCTGGCCGCAGAATGGCCGCGACGCGCGCAGCGCCTCAATTCTCATGCATATATCTGTGTGTTATATATGCGTATGTATTTGTGTTGACAAAGAGCAAAACAGCAGTGGCAGCAGCAGCGGCAGCTCCACACGTTGCCAGCTTGCACGCTATTCGCTATTGAGCTCCTGCTGGAATTACAAAAGCTTGGCACAACAACAACAGTAAGCATTCGTTGAGAGAGCGAGAGCATAAGAATTTGGCACCCTTTTTAAACGTCCAAGTTCACCATTTGCCTTTGGCGCTCTTTCGTTTTGCAGAGCAAATGAAAAAGCCTCTCATCTTCTGCACAGTGGCGCGCAAATCGACGCACGGTATAAATTATTCTAGCAGTTTTTGTTTTGTCTTTAAATAGATTTTTCCAAAACTCACGAGTTCTATCGCCAATCGGTTGCCCAGCAACTAGTGATTGTATATGCACGACTTATTGGTATTATATATGTTACATGTTTGAAAATGTATTTTGCACTTTCTAGCTATTATTTTTCTCTGAACACATTTTCTTTATGTTCGTCACACTGTGCAGGAACACAAAAACACGAACCTATAGAAAGCTTTGGTTCGCTCTTAATGCAGCTTCGGCAATGTTTGTTCGCTTTGCTTTTGACTTCGTCGTTGTCATCGTCGGATTGCTTTGCTTTAGCGGTGGTGGTTGTTGTTGCTGTTCTTGAAGTAGGCGTTTTTGAATTGCCATCGAGCGCATAAAAAATGGCACACACAAACATTCATACGAAAGCATAGAGCGACAGCGATACACACATACAAGCGCACCTTATGCTACCGCGGCTCCGCCCACTTGCTGTTGACCATGGATTGCATAGGTGTGTATGTATGGCTGTGTGTATGTTGCGTGTGTGTTTGTGTGTGCGCATATTTATGAGAAACTACCACAGAAATTCCTACATATTCAACTTTCCAGTTGCGGGCAAACGTTTGGTTGGCGCTTGCACTGGAAGCGCATCCAACACTAGAGGGAAGGTGGTGGGGATGTGAGCATCCTGTAGAGCATCCATTGTTCCATTTTCCAGTGCATAAGTCAATGGTAGATACTTTAGTGCTGATAAGTCGCTCGATTTGTTTTCCTTGTGTATGTGTGTGTGTATGTATATACGAGCTCCCCTCATGTAAATACATATGTCTGTGTATGTGTATTTGTGCATACATATGTAGTATATATGCTTGTATTTGTGTTTGCTTTGGCTTGACTTGTGCTAAAGGATTTTGGACTGGACTGCACAGGTGCATGCTGCTGAAGCAGCACAAAAATTTCTAGTCCCTCCCTTCGAGTTCGGACCCGTACCATTTGGACATGGGCGTTGAGAGTTTTGCTTGTTTTATTTTAATTTGATTCTTTTGCTCTGTAAATGTTTTGGCAACCAACACCAAACAGATTCTCTGATTCTGTTATGTAATATTGTTGCTGAGCTATATGCGAACTGAGAGCTGTGTATTTTATGGTCACAAACTTTTGTGCAACAAGTTTTTTTTTTGTTGGGGTATGGGCTGCTGGTGGCTCCTAGCCCAGAGCAGAACACCAAATGTGGACTAAAAAAAAAAAAGAAAATTGATAAAAATGGAAAATAAAGTTAGGCAAATTCGGTTTAAAGATGTTTGCTGCATAATTTTGCAGCAGAATTTTTAAACTTAAGGCTTGTTTCAATCAATCTAAACTTCTCAAATAATTGTTAACCGAATTTCCTGGACTTAGGCTCTCTACTAGTTGATGAGCACAACTCTTTAATTTTTTCGTTATACTCAAATTATAATAAATTTCCAAAACCAATAGTTTTGTCAAATTTCAAGAAATCTGTAGACATAATTAATATTTCATATCTTAAGCTCTCGATTGATTTAACCTCAACACTATTTTTCGATAATTGCTAATATTAAAACGATTTGCTTGCGGTATAACATTATTTGCTAGTTTAAGTCAGTCAAACTTTTGGAATGTTGGCGAATCCCTATAAGCAAGTCGTATTTATCTTGTCTAGTTTTTATGGTGACTTTTCCATTGATGACTGACACTTATGGAAGCTTAGGAACTATCTGACTATTCTCATCTCTGGTAAGCCACAAAAACTGACCACAAAATCTCTTTGCAGCGGCTGCCGTTGTTTTCCAACTCGAATCATACCCTTAGACGAAACCCGCCCGCCACAGTCTGTTGTCGAGGGGGGTAGGTAACAAAGTATTCCCCGCCAGCAGGAAACATAAAACAAAATCAAATCAACTGCCGCCTCGCCCAATTCTTGTGCTGTGGCAAACACACACACACACTGACACACAACCAAACCCACACGGGGGCAGATCCTTTGGGCTTGGATTGCTGTGCCATTGAAGCTTGTCAAAATTAAATTGAACACAATCGAATTATTCTCCTGTGCATGCTCCATTTGTTTTTCTGTTTGGGGTTTCTTTTTTTTTTGATTTTGGCACACCCTGTTTAAGTTCTGTTTACCAGTTGAGGTTATAATACCTAAAATTTTCGGCATAACTACCACTATCATCTGCTGATCAAGACATAAATATACCCAAGTCATATTTTATAAATAAAAAACAGTCTTAAAAAAACTTAAGATGTATGCAGAAATAAAAGAAAGTAGAGAAAGTATAAAAGAAATATAGGTATATTTATAATATTTTAATAAAATATTATAGTAGACAATAATATATATAATAATAATAAACATTCATTCAACCACTGGAAAATTAACCAATTTACAGGGCATCTCGCAGTCGGGCACACTATAAATTCATCTTCACATGCAACTTGTATATTTCCTCGATCCGTTGGCCCCATTCAAAAGGACTCGAGTCAACGGCACTCAGCGGCTGCTGTGATTTAACCGTTGAGGTTTCTATGTGGCTGGACGAGAGTAACCAAAAAAAAAACTCAGCGAATAGACAACTGCAGCACTTAGCCATATTAAAAAGGGTTAAAGGTGTGCAAATATTTGCCAGCGGCCAATTAAAATATTGTAATAATCAACGTTGCTCGTGGCGAAAGGGCATTTGGCATATATCTCCCTCAGTCAGGTGGCGCTCAGGACACGTGCTGATGCTGTCAGAAAGAGCTGGAAGAAGGGGGGTTCTGCACATTTTGCTCGCTTATTTACTTTATGCCCTCATGCCTAAAAGTATGCCGCGGTTTTTTCACTGCTCATTTACAACTAATTCGCGGCTGAAGTGCGTCGACTTTTGTTTGTTGACTTAGACTAAGTCCCTGTGTGTGTGTGTGTGTGTGAGTGTGGTGTGTGTCTGTTTTTATGCATGTATTTGTATCTTACCCATTGTCATTCGCTATATCCCTTCAAATATTTGCATGACGAGTCCTTTTCAATTGCATCTCAATTGATTCCCGCATATTACGTGAATGTTTATTACGCCGGATTAGGCAGCATTAAAAGCGCATAGATTTCCTCGCATGTTATCCACAGCTCCTCAAAACGCCACCCGTCTTCAGTCTGCCATGTGATGTGATTGATTGTCAACCAGCAGTCCTCTTTCCCTCCTCTCTCTGCTTCCATTGCTTCCATCTCCTGGAGTGCACTTTAAACATGAGCAAATATCGTGTTTTATCACAAATAATTTCTGGTAAATCAACAGAAAATCGATGCCAGCCGTTTGACATCGACTTGCACAAAAATTTACATTGCCATCTCCCCACCCACTTCAATGTTCCTCACCCTCGTTATGAGTTGCGGCCAGCGGGTTGTCTTTCCGGAAACTCGACGGGCGGTTTAAATCTCATTTAAGGGTTTAAATCTCAATTGAATATGGGAAATCGATTCAGAAAGATTTTTAGTATATACTAAAGTTGAGCTTAGCAGGTGTTTAATAACCGTTATACAGTTATTAAATACATTGTATATCTGTTATTTGCTGACTAATGCTCAGCTTAATATGCTTTTATAAAGTGATATTACAATGTTGTACTTATTTTATAAGTAATTACGAAATTATCTAGAGATGTAGAGATTACACCCAAATAAACTAGCATTATAAAAATGCTGTTAAAGTCTTTAATGTGCCACACATTTTAATTGAATTAGTATTTACAGTGAAGAGTTTTGTGAACTAATTTTAAGCAAAATCAGAACAAATGCAGTTTTAATTTAGAGGCAACTTACTGATAAAAAAAAAAAGTAAGTAAAATATAAAATAAGGTTATATAGTGGAAAATATATTTTTTAAAAAGAGTCCAATAAAATTGGTATAATTAGCAAAAAGAATTAAAAAATTAAGAGAATTCTTCAACTGTATGCATATGGTCAATATAAATCTAATAATTTACAGTATATAAATAGGAGATAATATGTCGGTACAGAGTATTTCTCGTTTTAGACTATAACTCTTTTAATTCTTTATTCTAGTGTTAATGCTAAACTAGAATCTATCTGGGCCGGTTTTTCTAGGCTTAATTATATTTAAAATATCTACTTAATTGTATGATATTTATAGAACAATTAAGCAATTAGATGTAGATTTTTTTTAATTAGTTACACACTTTCAATTAACGAAAGCAAGGTCGACAACTTTCTTAAATATGAATGACAATATGTATATTATCTAATAAGTGCAACAAGTTCAATGAATCGACAGATAATGAAAAATACTTTATATTTATTATACACCCCTGGAAGAAAACATTTCTTATTTTGTTCACACTCGAAAATTAACCATATTATACGAGTGCCACATTTGTGGGCGTGACCCGGCTGTCAACTGTCAGTCAACTCTGACACTTGGACATGCCGTACCTGACCTTTTTCTCACTGCACTCACACACACACACACACACTCACACACACTCCCAGAGAGAAGGGTGACATTTGTTGGCAACCCTCAGCTGTGCGCTTGTCGGCTTTTGTAATTGTTTCCTAATGAGCTCTATAACCAAGCACTCAACCCTCTGCACTCGTCTCCTCATCATCCATCAGCCAATGTCGTTGGTTATCAGGCGACGCAGTTTATCATTCACTCATTGGCAGAAATGTTAGCCAAAACAGGAGAAACGACAATAAATTATGGGCAGCGATTTGTAAACAACATGAAGTCAGCCAAAACGAGCGAAACTGACCCAGCATTAAGCCCATAAATAAACTGGTTGGCAAAAATAATTGAAATATTTGCTGTCAATGTGTTGACTTCCGTTTGGTAGCGTCTTCCTCTTCCACTTCCTTTGCCCGGAGGCGAAGGTGTAAACTGTATAAATGGCGGCTCGTTATGGCCCCTGGTTAAGAGCACAGACACCGGCCTGGACACAGAGCACAACTTCATCGATGTTGGACCATCATGCCTTGATAAATGGTTGCAAAATATACATTTATATCTTTCACTTGCCCCCCCTCCGTGTGCGTGCCAAGGAAATCATTGCGGATTAAGCTGAGATTGAGTTATAATCGCTGCTTAACGATAAGTATTTGGCATGTTTACTCTGGGTGCGGTTTACGATTATAAAGAGAATGGCTTATAGGATGACCTGCAGGTATTCGACTGTAAGTAAAACAGGAGTCGAAACATTTAATCAAAATTAACAGAATGAATTTCAGAAGCGGAAGCAGTAGTCTCATGACTCAATGCTTAAGTGTGTGGCTCTATTTAATATATATATAATAAATAATAATTTTAATTATAAAAATAAAAAACCGGAAGGGAAAAAAATAACATTTTAAGAATTATGTTGCTTCTCAGAAAACATATTTTGAAGGTCCCAAAAAAAAGAGATTCCTCTCTGTTCCTTTTAGCTTTTCTGCTACTTACTCGCATGTGGCATATGTTGAGTAGCACAGTTTCGCAATGTGGACACCCCTTGCCTTCTTGACACGCCCCCCGCTCCTTGTCGCTATCAATGGAATAGAAATAAATTTGGTGTTCGCCTGCCATAAATTATATTCAGTTCAGCCTTTGGCTCGCACACGTGTTACTTCGATCTGAGCTAATAACGGGACAGTGTCCGTATTCCCATTCCAAACCCAAGCCCCCCCACCGCTTATATGTAGGCTATGTTTATGCTCGGTGCCTGTGTGCGTGTGTTTTTTGTTGTCTCCTTTTTTGTTGGGCTACTGTCCCCCATAAATATTTGTGCAATAAATTTTTTAATCTTGTCGCTTTAATCGCACAAATGGCGCACATATAGAGATTATGTGCGGGGACAAAACCATCGCTCTGAGACCAGAGACCCCCTGGCACCAAAATCAATTTCACTATCGTTTGACCATTTGGGGAAGGGGGCCCAGGAGAAGGGGTGGGTTAACTTTTTTACTGTTTGTTTTGGGTAAGAAGACAGCAGCTTTCCGGCCCACCAACGAATTCAATAAAAAAAAAATATCAAACATATTTGTAACGCTCAAAGAGAGTGCTAGAAAAAGAGCAAGGGAGGGGGTATATTTAGGAGAGGCGCAAAAATATTTATGTGACCGTGCTGCATTTTATGCGTTGTCCAACACTCAATTACCATAACGGACAAATCACAGCCAGCTGCTATCTCGCTCTTACACCTACACACATTTTGCATATAAAATACATAAAACGAACATGTCGATGCCCGTCTTCGTTGAACTGGATTCCTTGACCGGAACTAATTTCCATACGGACGGGCTTCCTCATTTGATTTTCCTCCTGTTATTATTGCCTCAGGGGGCAGTTGTCGCTTTTGGTTATGTTGTGCGGCAAATGTGCGGCGCATAAAATTTTATATTGACAGGATCTAACCTCAAAATTGTGCTTTGCTCTAACCTCAAATGGTTATTTGCTTTTTGATTAATATAAGTCAAGCTTTTGATTAGCAATGAAAACTTTCATTTTTCATCGAAAAGGATAGAATATGAAAGCTTCTTCCCTATAAAATCGTGAAGATAGTGTATAGTATTAAACATTTAAAAAAAAAATAACCAGAAAGTCCTTAAAGATTTACTAGACAAGATGCAATTAATTATTATAAACAAACTGTTGTGAAATTTTATAAGAACAATGGTTTAAAAATATAATGTCCACAACTTTTATTTTTGTAATTGACTTTTTCCCAAATTTTCTTTAATATATATTATTTAAGAGAGCATTACTTTAGTACAACATGAGTTTGAATATGCCTAGGCAAAAATAAAACCAAGTTGTTCCATTTCCTTCTGAACCCCACTAGTCGCATACTGTTGCTCCAACATTTCCAACCAGAGCGTGTAGGAATAATCCTCATGCAAGCCACCATATCTACCGAATAGATAAAGCCATTTATAATACAATAAAATGAAAAACTCCGTAATTGACTCACCGTTTTGGGAGATGTTCGGGATTGATGTGCTTGTGAAGGGAACTCATATCGCTGCCGTGTATAAAAAGACGCTCCTGCATGGAGGCATTAAGGAAAGGCTTGAAAATCTTAAAGGCGGCACTGAAGAGCCAGTTCTGATTTACAATATGCAGGGCGGATGTGCGAATGGGCATGGAGGTCTATAAAAAGAAACTAATTTACTAGCTTATCACATAAGTTTGCCCACTTTAACCAACTTACCACTAATAAGGCAAGCATTTTCTGTGCCACACCGGGACTTAAATGGATCAGATGCTCCAGGCCCAAATCCTTCAAATCAAATATGGCCACACCGCCCATAATCTGTGAGATGGGCTCCATGGAGCCTAGTTCCTGTAGAATAATCGTAGCCCTGAAGATGTCATCGACAGTGACGCGATTTGGTCGCCATATGCCAAAGCGATAGATGAGTATGCGATGTCCATGCTGATCGCGATAGGGCGTCACTGTCAATATATTCTCATCGCCCAGGTGCCGCAGATCAAGGGGACGCACCTTCTCATAGTAGTTCTTATTCTGCTCGCGGAATTTGTAGTAGCTGCACAACTGTAAATGGCAAAAATGATACGGAGGAAAAGATCTTATATCACATTTAAATATATACCAATTTGTAGCTATTCTCCAGCTTCCAGTAGCGGGCACGCAAAAACTTTTCAAGATATTTGTCATCATTTCGATGTGGCTGGCATTCATTGTGTTCTATAATTTAAAAATCTTTAATTTTTTTCAAATGTGCACATTTAATTTTTGCCTACCCAAAATATAATCACGAAATTGTGCAATTGTCTCCTGTTTGGTCTTTTGGCATTCTCCTTGCTGCTCGGCTATGAGCCGTATACTCTCTGGCACCTCCTCCTCAGTGATATTCAATTTGTATTCTATGGCTGGCATTTTGCTTTCACTTGTGGCCTTTAAGGTAAAATATAGTAATTTACTTTTATACAATTCAATTTCTTGAATTTTTTACATATTTTATACGAAGGAAAAACATTTTTTTGTTCGTACACTTTGTGAAAACATGTACTGAGTTTATAGGGAAAAGAGTGAATCATTTTATGAAATTATTCACTTCACTTGTAGTCAACTAACAATTTAATTATTTTTGTAAGCCTTCTTGACTATATGCAACAAATACGCGCACGCTTAATTTAATACTTTTAAATAATGTTAATTTCAATAAATCATCGCAGTTAAGAATGTACACCTCTAAGATCTCTGGGGGATCCTTCGACGCACTGCAGTTTATTGTTGCTGATGCAACTTTTACTTTTTGCTGGACAGTTGTTGTTGCGAGCGATTAAATATGGACATAACTTGTGGCTATTTTCACACTGTATTTCAGAACACGGTTAAGCACATCTTGTCGAATTATATCGATTTATATATCGAATTATATATATATTGTTATTGTTGTCAGCAACAATAAATGCACAAGACAATTAAAAATTGTATTACCATATTGAATATGTTTTTAATTTGCTCTTGTTCAACGTTTGACTTCAAGTTTGAAACTGAGCCACAACGAAATGAGACCAAATGTTTTCAATCCCATGCAATTGCAAATCAAAAATTACACAAACATAATACAATTTTTGCGATAACAGCAGTCCAAAGCTCTTCCTGAACTCAACCCAATTGCTCAACGAACCTGATAAGAGTAACGTCTCTCCAATCTATGCCATTCAATATACACTCATGTTTATATGTTTGTATATGATATTTATATAAGGTTTGTAAGCACTTTGTGACACTTTGGATAATAGTTCAACTTTCGCCACATTTAATAGTTTACATTTGAAATTGTACAATATGTAAATTCCATATTAAAAAGTGTACTCAGTACAAACACCATCCAAAGTACTAATTACTAAGATCCATTTACAATAGGAATAAGGTAAAGAAATTTACACCTTGAGTGTAAATAAAATAGACTAAACAAAGGACATCAATTTATGTGCAAAAAAGAATTAGGTAAAGAAATGTACACCTTGAGTGTAAATAAAATAGACTTAGGGACTTAAATGTATATTTAATTGTAGTTGACTAAAGCGTTTGTTTTTATATTTAAGTGTATTAATTTCTTATTTTTTGTATATTTATTTAATCATATTAATTTGATTGGATTGATTGGATTATATATAGAATTTTTTCGATCAATCAATATTTTTTTATGAACTATTTTGTTGCGATTTTCAAAGTAAAATCTAATTTTATTCCCTTGTTATTTTTTATTTTACTTTTAATGTGTAATCTTAACTCTCTGTCCTTCTTAAACTTTATAAAGAGCAATATTATACACTATTTGAAATGAAAGCGTACTTTATTTAAGGCACAACACTGCCAACTTGTACTACAATATACGAGGTCTTCAGAGGTTTCCCCAGAACAAACGCGTTGAGTTACAGATCTTATCTATTTGCACACTAAACTAACCGAAACCAAAATCAACTAATACGTGCAAATTTGTAAATATTGCAATGTTCTAGACTCAAAGTCACAGGTTCAAAATGCATATTGACAGAGAATAAGTTAAGTACGACTTTAATGAGTAATTGTTATTTTTGTAGTGGGCGATAATTGCTAGAAATTGCAGTCTTGAACCTTTGGTTCAACATGTCAACGAACCTCGTTTCTCTTTATAGTGTGTTAATTGGAAATGCACTTTATCTAATTGTGAAAACCGCATTTAACTCAGATGTCATTTTTTACATTGTTTATACCTGTTTTAAACAGACATGACATTTATTAGCATTTGCTTATACTAATTGATATTTTAAATACCATAGGGTACATAAATAAAATTTGTTTATTTATATTTTTTTTCTTAAATGATATACATTTTATTTTGTTTTGCCATTACCAAGTATATTGTTGCACCCAATTATTCCGTTATTATTTTTATTAATATTTATCACGCACTTGGCATTAATACATTTTTTGTTGTTGTACCAAATCAACATCGACGTCGCCCAAGTTTGTATTAAGACTGAGTTAAAGATCGTCGAGAACAAAACATTTTATGCCCCAACACTCACAGAAAACCCGTATCCAAGCAGGGTACCAAGATAAATTAAAAGCATCAAGTTCTGTGTAGTGCAAAAAAACAAAGACAAATCATCGAAACTCGCACACGCTTCTTAAATGAGTCCAAAAGTGAATCTTCTCAGCATCATGAAAAAAATTGTAATACCTAGATAAATTTCAGATAGTTGCTTTAACTAAAAACATTGTCAATTATATTTCTTTTTTTTTAATAATGCAAATACAAATAAAGTAATTTCACAAAAAGTAGAGCATTTTGATGTCTTTAGTAGCCAGCAAGAGTGAACATCATATGAAGCTGCAACTGGAAATCGTAAGGTTAAAATTGGAGGCCAGAACGTGATGATGATGATTGCGAGGAGAATTTAATGTGTGTATGTGTATTTGTGTAGACATGTAAAAAGAGCCGCTATGCAAGTTCAATGTGCTTCTTAATGACGTCACAATCTTCAGTATGGCAGGGTATGTAGTTATTTCTATGTAATTGATCGAAACGGCCACATTATGAAATTTCTAATCCCAAAACATTCTTTGTTTAATAATTTTAGTTGCAACGCGCAAAAAAAAACCGACAACAGGTGCAACAAATTTTTATTGTCGTTGGTCAAGGTTATGTTGCCGGGTAAGTGGAAAAACTCGTTTTTGCTGGCCAGGCCTTTTCGACCATCATTTACCATTAATTTGTGTTAATTTGACATGAAATTCAATTATAATTTACATACGATCAAAATAATCAATATTATTAGCGTCAGCTGGCTAATTACAGCTTCGAATTTTTCCATTATTTTATAAAATACTATTTGATAATGTAGGAAAAACATATCAACATTTCAAACATACCCGCTAATTATTAAATTGTTATCGATTGGACCGACCAAAACGAACTGCGCATGTGGCAACTCTTGTGTTGCTCTCCTTGGCTTTGCATATGGTGCATTTACAATTTTGAAGTTGGCCCAGGTCTGGCAACATCTATCGATAGCTATCGAAAAGCAACTGTAGGGCTGTACTGTTTGTCGATGGTTGCTTTGCGGCCTGGCAATTTTTACATTCATCTCGTTGCATTTTGTTGTAAAGTCCGTTTTATTTAGTGTTGCAACAAAAGAATTTGTGTGTATTATAGTAATAGGTTTTACGGTACATCGACGTACAGTCAAAAGCGTTGGAGACGCACGCATACACACACGCTATACACATACAAGAAACAGTGCGACGGCGTCTGCTGTGTGGGCAAATTTTGCAGTTGCTGCCGCGCGTTCGGTTCTTAAACCGAATCCCAAAATTTGAACAACTGAGTAATAAGGTGAGCCAAATTACGGTGTATTAGATAATTAATGGCGACGAGCCAGATTTAGAGCGTTTCTGTAATGAGTGTTGTGTGTGAAATTTTGGAAAAAAATAAACGGTTTTGGCCCCGCGGCGTCGCATTTGCAAATTAAAAATGGCGCTGGGCATGTAGATAGAATTTCTATGCGTAAGCTGTGTATACGAAATGCCTTTGCTCAAACATTAAATAGCTATAGTTTGTAGTAAAATTTTCATTATAAATTGAAATTTTATGGCATATATTGATATCATAAGGCTAACATAAAGCCGGTAAATCCGCTGCACATAGATACACACGCGTATATTGCGCCAAGTATGTGTATTTTGTGGTTGTGTTTTTTCTTCTCTGTGTGAATTGAAATTGTGCGTAATTAATGATGCACTGACATTATGTAATGCTAAAATATTTGAAAATATTTATTGACGTTTGTTTGTGTTGCATTAATTGCAGTTTCTCTTGTGCATAAAACAGCCGGCTCAAGTGTTCCTCGAACACAGGGTTGTTTTACGCGCAGTTAGCCACTGATTGTGCGCGCTCTTTTTATTTGCAGCCAGGTACGGTGATCATGCTGTTATTAATAAATGTGTAAAATTAAATTGGGGTTGTGTATATTAAATAAATATTAATATTAAAAAAACAGAAAAGCAATTAATAATTTAAAATAATTAATATTGAATTAATTAATTCCAAAATGTTATAAATATTAACGTATTATTATCAATGTACAGCACGCTAGCACGCATTGCTTAAGTATTTACCGAAAAATCTATTGTAAACTGTTTTTCTGCTCATGAATAATAATCGCAGCATACACAACAGCTTTCCTCTCATAAACAAAGCAGCGAGTTTTTGGTACAGTTGTTATTGATTGAGTGTGGAGTTTCAAGTTGTTTTTAAATGGCATATATTATTTACAGTACAACAACATAATCATGCAGAACGGTAAAGGCGCCATGTCCATCGAACAGATGTACCAGAAGAAATCGCAGCTGGAGCACATTCTGTTGCGACCGGACTCGTATATTGGTTCCGTTGAGTTTACCAAGGAGCTGATGTGGGTCCTCGATCTGGAGAAGAATCGCATGGTGCAGCGTGAGATATCGTTTGTGCCGGGTCTTTACAAAATTTTCGATGAGATACTGGTGAATGCCGCCGATAATAAGCAGCGTGACAAATCGATGAACACCATTAAAGTAGACATTGATCCCGAAAAGAATATTGTGTCTATTTGGAACAATGGCCAGGGCATTCCAGTCACTATGCATAAGGAGGAGAATATGTATGTGCCCACCATGATATTTGGTCATCTTTTGACCTCGTCGAATTACAACGATGATGAGAAGAAGGTCACTGGCGGTCGCAATGGCTACGGTGCCAAATTGTGCAACATTTTCTCGAACAGCTTCACAGTGGAAACATCCACCAAGCAGTTCAGGAAGAGTTTCAAGCAAACCTGGGGCAACAACATGGGCAAAGCGGGTGATCCGGTCGTAAGTAACAAATATCAAGCAGCAACTCAAAAAATATATTAATAAAACGCTCTTTATTGCAGATAAAAGACTCTAGCGGCACTGATTTTACACGGATCACATTCACTCCCGATTTGGCCAAGTTTAAGATGGATTCGCTGGATAAGGATATTGTGGCGCTGATGTCGAGACGAGCCTACGATGTGGCCGCTTCCACGAAGGGTGTGTCTGTATTTCTTAACGGCACCAAGGTACCTGTGAAGGGGTTCAAGGACTACATTGATTTGTTGGTAAAGAATGACGATGAGGATGCGGGTCAGCCCATTAAGGTTGTCTATGAGGCGTGCGGTGATCGCTGGGAGGTGGCCGTTTGCCCATCGGAGCGTGGCTTTCAGCAAGTCTCATTCGTCAATTCGATAGCCACAACCAAGGGTGGTCGCCATGTGGATCATGTTGTGGACAATGTCATAAAGCAGCTTATTGAAGTGCTAAAGAAGAAAAACAAGAATGGCATTAGTATTAAACCGTTTCAAGTGCGCAATCACTTGTGGATATTCGTCAATTGCCTCATCGAGAATCCCACCTTTGACTCACAGACCAAGGAGAACATGACGCTGCAGGCCAAGAGTTTTGGCTCAAAGTGTGTGCTATCCGAAAAGTTTGTTGGGTCCGTTTCGAAGGCAGGCATTGTTGAATCTGTGCTCGCTTGGGCCAAGTTCAAGGCACAAAACGATATAGCCAAAACAGGCGGCAAGAAGTCATACAAAATCAAGGGCATACCCAAGCTAGAGGATGCCAACGAGGCGGGCACCAAAAACTCCATACAATGCACCCTCATTCTCACCGAGGGTGACTCAGCCAAATCTTTGGCCGTCTCCGGCCTTGGCGTCATTGGTCGAAACTATTACGGCGTGTTTCCACTGCGCGGTAAACTGCTTAATGTACGCGAAGCCACTTTCAAGCAACTGACTGAGAATGCTGAAATTAATAATCTGTGCAAGATCATTGGACTGCAGTATAAGAAGAAATATTTGACTGTCGATGATCTGCAGACGCTGAGGTATGGCAAGGTCATGATCATGACTGATCAGGATCAGGATGGTTCTCACATCAAGGGACTGCTTATTAATTTTATACACACCAATTGGCCGGAATTGTTGCGTCTGCCGTTCCTCGAGGAGTTTATTACGCCCATTGTGAAGGCAACGAAAAAGAATGAGGAGCTCGCCTTCTATTCTATGCCCGAATTCGAGGAGTGGAAAATGGATACAGCCAACCATCATACGTATAATATCAAGTACTATAAGGGTCTCGGTACTTCAACCTCCAAGGAGGCCAAAGAATATTTCCAGGTATGTTTCCCGTTGATCTATCTAAAAGAAAATCAAATCAAATAAACACTTATTGTTTTAAATTAAATTGCTTACAGGACATGGAGCGCCATCGGATTCTGTTCAAACACGATGGTCAGGTAGATGATGATAACATTGTAATGGCGTTCGCCAAAAAGCATGTGGATTCGCGCAAAATATGGCTAACGAATCACATGGACGAGGTGAAGCGACGCAAGGAATTGGGCCTGCCGGAGCGCTATCTGTACACGAAGGGTACCAAGCAAGTGAGCTATTCGGATTTCATCAATTTGGAACTGGTGCTCTTCTCTAATGCGGACAACGAACGCTCCATACCCAGTCTGGTGGATGGCCTTAAGCCTGGCCAGCGCAAGGTGATGTTCACGTGCTTCAAGCGTAACGATAAGCGCGAAGTGAAGGTGGCCCAGCTATCCGGTTCGGTGGCCGAGATGTCTGCCTATCATCACGGCGAAGTGTCGCTCCAGATGACGATTGTAAATCTGGCGCAGAACTATGTCGGCTCGAACAACATCAATTTGTTGGAGCCACGAGGTCAGTTCGGTACACGTTTGACGGGCGGCAAGGATTGTGCGAGTGCTCGTTATATTTTCACATTGATGTCGCCCTTGACGCGTCTCATCTTTCATCCATTGGATGATCCACTGCTGCAGTATCAAACAGATGATGGACAGCGCATTGAGCCACTTTGGTATATGCCCATCATACCGATGGTTCTGGTTAATGGTGCCGAGGGCATTGGCACCGGCTGGTCTACCAAGATTGCGAATTATAATCCACGCGACTTGATCAGCAATTTGCGACGCATGATCAATGGCGAGGAGCCGCTGACAATGCATCCATGGTATAAGAACTTCAACGGCACCATTGAGTACGTGAACGATGGACGTTACCTGCACGCTGGAAATATTCAGATATTGCCAGACAGTCGCATCGAGATCACTGAGCTGCCAATTGGTGTGTGGACTCAAACGTACAAGGAGAACGTATTGGAGGCCCTGTCCAATGGCACCGAGAAGGTGAAAGCGATTGTCAATGAATATCGAGAATTTCATACGGATACCACGGTGCGTTTTGTGGTCAGCTTCAATCCCGGTGAATTTGAGCGTTTGCGCAGGGAAGTTGGCGGTTTCCATCGCGTCTTCAAGCTGAGCTCCTCGATATCCACGAATCAAATGCACGCATTCGATGATAGCAATTGCTTGCGTCGCTTCCCCTCGCCCAAGGATATACTGCTGGAGTTCTTCAAGTTGCGCATGGAGTATTATAATCGGCGCAAGGATTATCTTGTTGGTCAACTGACAGCGCAGGCGGATCGCCTCAGCGATCAGGCGCGTTTCATTCTCGAAAAGTGCGAGAAGAAGCTGGTTGTTGAGAATAAGCAGCGCAAGGTCATGATTGATGAGCTGATCAAGCGTGGCTATCGTCCCGATCCCGTCAAGGAATGGCAGCGGCGCATTAAAATAGAGGAGGAAGCCGAAACGGCCGATGCTGAGGAGGAAGAAGAAGAGGGTGCGTCTACCTCTGGCAAGAAGGTCAAAAAAGAGGTGGATCCAGAGAAGGCATTCCAAAAGCTCACCGAAGTCAAGAAATTCGACTATCTACTTGGCATGTCAATGTGGATGTTAACAGAGGAGCGCAAAAACGAGCTGCTCAAGCAACGCGACACCAAGTTGACGGAACTGGATAATCTGATGAAGAAGACGCCACATCATCTCTGGATGGATGATCTCGATAATCTCGAACAGAAGCTCGACGAAGTCGAGGAGAAGGAGCGTCTCGAGGAGCAGGGCATCAATCTTAAGCAGGCAAAGGCTATAAAATCGCAAAAGGCAGCAGCAGGTCGTGGCAAGAAGGCCAAAAGTGCCGCTGGCAACGGCGACATCTTTCCCGATCCCATTGGGGAGAAGGTGGCATTTAAGATCACCGATGAACTACTCAAGAAATACGAGGCCATTGTCAGTCGGCGTGTGCCCAAGGTTAAAGCAGAGAAAAAGGAGCCCGGCGAGAATGGCGATGATTTTGATGCGAGCGTTGAAGGCGGTGTCATAAAAACTTCGCCCAAGGCAAGGAAAGCGACTGCTATCAAAAAGGATGATGCGGTTGATGAGTTCGATATGCTCGTCGAAGGCGGCGCAGCAAAGGCAGGTCCCAAGGCGAAGAGAGCGCCTGCGGCTAAAAAAGAGCCCGGTGAGAAGAAGCCACGGGCAAAGAAGGAGAACGGCGACGGACTCAAGCAGCCCAAACTGGATTTTAGCAAGACAAAGGTGAGTGTGTAAAACTCCTACGCTGTTCATCCAAAAACTAATATCTTTCTCAATTCTCCATCCATTAAAGGGTAAAAAGCGAAAGGATTCGGATGATTCTGATGTAGAGGATGTGGAAGTGGAAGCGGCACCACGTGCGGATCGTCCTGGTCGACGTGCGGCTAGCAAAAAAATTGATTACTCATTCATCAATTCAGATGATGAGGGCGGTAATGCTACGGCTGATAATAGCAACGTCGTTAGTGTTGATGATGCTTCAGACCAGTCCGATGACTCGCCCATTAAGCGCCCGGTCAAACGACCACGCGACGAGGATAGCAGTAGCGGAGCCAAAAAGAAGGCGGCACCCAAAAAACGTCGTAATATTCTTGATAGTGACGATGACGATGATGTCGCATTTGTGGACGATGAGAATGATTCCGATTTTGAAGTTTAAGGTATACGGCACCCACCTAGATATCTAGATATTAAGATATCTATTACTAATGTTCTCATATGCATCCAATTTTCATCGTCATCGTGATGCTGATCTACATCCTGGTAAATTATTTCAAATATTTTACCAAAAGTAACGAATGCAAACGGAAGAAGCCAAGCAAAGAATACAAATTGTATTTACGGTTGTATTCCTTAAAAATTAAGATAAAAGTATTTCTAATATACCAATTTGCCCAACGGCAACTAGCTAAGACACACAACCGGAATATAATCATTATGTATAACCAAATCAGTTTTTAGCAGTGAAATTGTCTGTAACAACTCTATAAAGTTGAAAGAAAAAAAAAAGAAAAGATAAAGTAAAAAGAATGATAGGCACACATTAATATTTTAATCATATTGAATAACAACTTCGCAACATTCTTTAATTGTAGATTTTAACAAAGATTGTCCACAAACAACATATATACAATAGAACACACTAAAGTCTACCAAAATATCATGTTTTATAGCATAGTTTGTAGTCTCAAACAACTACGGTTTTTTTTCCATGTAAATAAATTTATTTAACGCAATCATCTTGGTTTTTAATCTAAAAAAATATATCACTGGTGAATGTGAGAAAAATATATATTTGGTTTCAGTAGGAATTGTTTAAGATTTACATAAATTGTACTTATTCAACTATTCTTTATAAACTTTGGTAACTCAGCATTGCAGAAATTCTTGAAAGTTATATAAAATATCTGAACAGTACTTACAAATATCAATTTTTTAACTTGATTTTATTTTTCAACATTAAATTATATATGATATTGTTATTATGCATCGGACGACTATTAAATGTAATGTTTTAGTTCTTTAATTTATAATTTTAGATGTGGTCAGCAAGAGTATTTAATCTACAGCTATTTTATTTTTACTGCCACTTGGCAAAGATAATAGTACACTGTAACTTTTAGTAGGTCAATCTGAACTAGTGCACTTTTTATTACCCTTTCCTCACTTTTTTATTTCCGCACTTTCCTAAATCAGAAATTGAATTTAAGTTTATACTGTAATCTTATTTATTGAATCATTCGTTTGTATTTGTTGAACCGTGTGCAAATTATAAATGTATCGCATCACATCTGAATTAAATGCTAAAACATAAAACATTAAACATCAAGCTGATCGAGGAATGTTTGAATGGTATTTTTAATATTATCATTGGCGAACTCTTGCTTGGAAAGTGCCACGCGCAGAGCGTATCGACAGCTCTTCACATCGTAGTCGGACTTGAAGTTCTCCTCACTGCGCAGCAGGCCCAGCTGCTTGAGGTAGTATTCTAGCACTCGCGACTCCTGCTTCGTTTTGATGGCATACTCGAAGGTGGACTGCAGCAGGGAAACGGACAGATCCAGAGCAGCCCCAGATGTCTGGGACAGATGCGCACACTTAAGCGTCGTAAAGATAAGCAGCAGCAAGTGATTATCTTCGGTGAATAGCTGTGATCGGAATAAAATTTCGTATTAATATTATAGCTAAAGGAATCGTTGGGTTTTAAAATACATACATTGATGATGCTCTGCAGCGCCCGCAACTTGTTGTCATCTTCGAGAGAATCGAATTGCTGCAACGTGCACGGTTTTTGGCTCAGACAGAATTCAGCTGTGGTGCACTTATTGTTGTTCGTCGATTTGTCCTCATTGCTGGCAATGTTCAAAGTGTTCATGCCCAGATGGGAGGTGTCGGTGTCGTTAAATAGCTGCGAAAAGAAAATATACAGATTATTAACTTAAATTTATCAAATGGAAACGGATGAAATGTGCAAATTGAAAAAGAAAACCGAGATGGAGATAAATCATTGGGGACTTTATCAAGCGCACCTTAGATGGAAAAGGATTGGTTGTCACGTAAGCTGTCTCCTCGGCGGCATTTTCGTTGCCATATTCGTCATCATCTTCGTCTACCTCCTCGGTTGTATCATTTGGATCGTATTCGCCGTCATCCTCCTCGTCTTCGGCATATTCATCGTCCGTGTTCTCGACTGTGTGGTCATCATCATCACCACCGCTTGGCTCGTCCTCCTCTTCAGACACAACCTCATCCATGGTCTGCAATGCCGCTGGATTCTTTGATTTGGCCATTTCAGCAACGATCTGTGTGGCACCGCTGTGGCCAAAGCAATTGCCGTCTAAATTTAGTGAGCGCAGTTTGGCTTTGTTCTGCATGGCTGTCACCAGCACCAGGCCACCATCGTAGTTGATATCGTTGAAGCCCATATCGAGCACCTCCAAAAGTTCATGATTTTTTTCAAGGGCCTCGGCAAAGAGATAGGCGCCATCAGTTTTTAGCAAGCAATCCCCAAAATTGATTTCCCGCAAGCTGCACAAGAAGTTTGGTTAAGCAAAATTAAAAGAACGTGTTTATATTATGCACTTACAGCGGCGTGTGAACAAAGACATCGGCTATTTTGGCGGCACCTTTGAAGGTCAACGTATTGTCGTTCATGTTGAGGATGCGCAGGTGATGATTAACTTTAAAGCTCTCGGCCAGATCGGCGACGCCCGCGTGGTAAATTGAGTTCTGTGGCATGGTAATCTCCTCCAAGGTTTTCAAACGTTTGAATGTCTTCGACAATGCCTTGGCGCCTTCGTTCTCCAGTCGATTGCGGCCAGCGACAAAGACGCGCAGTTGCAGTGGTTTTCCCGCTGCCTTAGCATTCTCATGGAGATCAAGCAACGCTGCGGACAACATGCGTCCGCCCTCAGGACCCAAGCCGCAGTTGTTCAGATAGAGCTCCTGCAACGAATAGCAGACGGGCGAACGGAGGAACTCCTCTAATCCGGTCATGCCATTGGGACCAAGAGCATTGTCACTGAGATCGAGTACGGTCAGCTTGGCGCCCGCAGCAATCAGGCCAGCTCCGAGATGTTTCAGTGCCAACGGTATTTCGGACTTGAGGCGTCGCGTAAATAAATTTTTCCACAGCGCCTTGCGAAATTCTGGATGCCGTTTGAGGGCCTCGCCAATGGCTTGGGCTGCCTCCACGCCTAGCGTGTTGCCATCGAGATTTAGGGCGTGCACTGTCGTCTGGCCATTCAGCGCATCCACAACAGCCTTGACTATAATTGTGCAAAATCAGTGTGAATCATGATTTTCATTCAATTTCGCCAATTTTTATCTTACCTTGTTCGACATTGTCCCAAGTTTCAGCTTTATCCTGAAATGAAATGCACTGCTCCTCGCTGACCTGTGCGGACATGCTGGCGAAACTGAAGCTAGCCATTGCCATAATTTACTCTTTTAAATGTGTATAATTTTTATAGATTAAATATTGAATCTGTTAGCACTGTACTTTTTTGCGATGGACTTGCGAATTTTGCTTGTTTTAACCTCGCAAAAGAGCGGTAGAAATGACAGCGGCATCGGCGTTTGTTTGCAGCAGCTGCAATTTGACAGTTTCTCTCAGACAGTAGAGTTGTCTCTTTCTGGCACAAATGTGTTCTGACGTCTTATAACACTGTTAGGCACAGCTGTTCAAGCGACGCAGGGCATTAAATGAAATTGTGACGTTAATAAACAAAAAATATAAATAAACTCGTTGGCGAACAAGCAACAAAATGTGTGCGGCCTACTCAGGCGGCTCCTGGATTAGCGCCGTACTTGATGAAATTGCATTGGAAGGCCTGGAAGGCACCACGCTGCCATGTGAGTAAATGCGAAGTGTGTGCAATATCCGTACTGTGGCTGTGGGCACAGTGTGTCCAAACAGTATTCGTACATTGCGTAAAACACTATTATAAATTTAAAAAAACGTATGTTAAATGCAAATATTGAAATGAATTATTATTTTAGATCTTTGGTTCTTGCTGGCCGACCGATTACAGTGCGGTCAAGCCTTGTCAGAGACGTTGCAGCAACAGATATGGACCCTGCTGCTACGCTCCACGGACAAGGTGAAGTTCTATGAGCTGCCCGAGGCACGTCCCCTGCTGCCACCCTATAATCGCATCAACGACGAGGACCCAGAACTGGGCATGCCTGTGGTACCCGAGACATGTCCCTTTCTGCGTTTGCCCTATGCGCCCGTCAAGGATGGTTCCATTATGGGCAACTGTGCCGACTACAAGAAACGCAAGCCCATCCATGCGAATATGTTACGCGAAATGAGTGTTGCAGAGGCCATCGAACGGTGGACTCAAACGCTAGTCGTAGTGGCAAGTCAGGATGAACGTCTGAAGGCGCTGAAGCCACCGAATTTACTGAAGCCCCGCGAACTCTCTGTGCAGCAGTACATTTTCTGGGAATGCATTGGACGCTCCCGCTACAATGGCGAAACGACAAGGGGTCCCTGGTCAATGACCAACTACTTTAAGGATCCCTGCTTTCTATTCTACACCAAGTGAGTTAATGTATATAATATATAAGAATTAAATGATATTAAATAAATCTAAATCGTTTTTAGAAATAAATTCATACAGATGAACATAGTGTTTAGTCAGCCGTATACGGAACGTCAGAATGGACGCACGCTGTTGTCGTTGCTGGTGATGTTGCCGCGCTTCCATCGCATCTACAAGAGTCACGAGCAACGCGTCATCGAGCGGATGTATGTCGAGGTGAAAGCGAGTCCGGAACAGTATGTGCCCACCAATGAGGTACAACAACGAGTGAAGGGTCTCTCCTCGTCGAGACTGAAGAAGCTGTTTCTCTCGCACAATTTTCGCAAGTTTTTTGAAACGTCGCTGGTGCATTCGTCACCGTCTGCTGACAGTGGCACATCCAAGGAACAGCAGAAGGGTCGCCGAATGTCGGTGGTTCGTCTGCGCAATCCCGACACCAAGTTCGATGAGCTCATCCAAGTGAACGCCAACGATGACAAAGACGACAAACAGCCGTCGAATGACTTTCTAAACCAGCGTCACGTTCACATCGGCATGCCCATTGAACTGGAAAGCCTGCGAGCCATCAGGCGGTTTGGTGAGCGCGGCATGAGCACCATAGAACTGTCGCAATACACCTGCATCAATGTCCAGCTGGCACGCGGTGTCATCAAACATCTGCTGGCCAGGAAGAAGATCTATAAATATACAGACACGGTGGGAAAAACGCGCATTATTCGCCACGTGGCCATTGGAATACCCACAGCCACACCAGATGGCGAACCGAAAACAGAGAAGGGCGAGAAGATTGAACATAAACTGCAGTGCAAGGAGAAGCTGGTAAGCTGTCGATTTATAAGAACCACTTAATATATCAATATAAGATCATTCATAATCTGATTTTGCTTAACTTTAAATTACGGGTTAATTGAAATTTAAACAATTCATTTAGTTTTCAATTTTAAAATATTTGATAAACTCAAAAAATATTTGTAAAAAAATGTAGTTTCTTAGCTTGAATTTAAACCTGCATTTTATTTGTTTTTTCATCACAGTATTTTTAACTCTGCTGTTTTTTTCTTTTTAGAGTTTTCCGCCAAACATTGATATTGTGGTCAATGATCTGCCGGACATAAAATCCAATGTGCGCCACATGACGTTTCCCAAGAAAATGGGCAGCAATCCCGAGAATGAGACACGTCGTCAGCTGGAGCGCAAGAAGATAATTGTGCAGCAAATTGACAAAACGTGCATTGTGCACACAACGGATGTGGTGCGTGCCATCGCCCAGTTGGAGCTTAACATTGGTTGGCGCGGCAAGATCTGTCGCAAATCGATGTTCCGCCTGCTGCAGCGGATGCAGCACGCCCACGTTGTCAATGCGTACGAGGTGACGCTCGAGTATGAGCAACTGGTGCGCATCTACCGCCTCGTCACCCATCCCAAGATTGATATCGAACACGCTCAGCTGCAACGCGAGGTGTTGCGCCTGAAGAGCAACTTCCGACTGCTTAGCGAGGAGCGACTCTTGCGTCCCTCCCAGCTGCGCGATACCGAGCTTCGCGAGGTGCTCGCACGCAAGAAGCTGCGAGCAGATCGATTGATGCAATCGTCTTCTTTGAAGACTAAGCCGACGGCGCCCAAGTTGCTGCTCGCGTGCACGTTGCACGAGTTTCTCTTCTACTTGCTGCGCGAACAGGTGGGGAAGCAGGAGCCGCTCGAGATGAATGTGGAGCTGTTGCAGAATTGGCAGCGCAGCGAGCCATCGTTGCTGACGCGCCAGTTCCTCGAGGAGTGGCAGGCGAGCGAATCCCAGGTGCTACCCTACACCCAGGAGATTAGCTGGCGCACATTTATACCACCGCTGCCGCAGTATGGGGATAAGCCGGCGGGTTGGTTGTATTTTATTGATGCACTGGAGCGCATGCCGTTGTCGCTGATGATGCGTCTGTTTCGCGTAGAGCGCGATGTGGCGGATCAGCTGCGTCCGCAACTGCAGCATCCTGTGAGGCAGCACTATCTGTTGGGGCAGCTGCAGTTGCAGAATCTGATACCACGTCTCAATCTGCAGCAGCGCTATCTGAACACACTACGTCTGCTTAACAACATGGGCCTGCTGCAGGTTAGCGAGCGCCAGCTGGGACGCGATGCACTGCAGCGTTGGATTTATCTAAATAGACGCAGCTGCCTGCTGGACACCACCACCAGCAGTGGCCACAACTTCAAGTGCATCAGTCCGGAGCGCAGCTACGAGCGGCTGCCCTTTGAGTTCATCTCACGCGAACAAATCGACGACTATTGGGCCAAGCTACAGAATATCTGCATCTATACCAAGCTGGGCTTCCTCAAGCATCGGGAGCGCAAGGTGGGCAGTCGCAAGGAGCAACGTCTGCCGCTGTTGACCTTTGTGCGCACCGTGGACTTTGAGGAGGCATTGGCGCTGGATGATGGCAGCGTGCCCGGTGATCAACAGGGTGCGGCTGGCCTCAGCTCATCGCTGTATGCACATCAGTTCCGTCACTGGTCGTGGGTTAAACGCTCCTCGGTGGCGGCCACCCGGACGACGGCCAGCAATGCCCGCCAGTCGACAGCACAGTTTCCCGTGCGCAAGCGACTCAGCCTGATGCGACTGAAGACGGTGCCGAGATTCAGCAAGACACGCAATCCCAACTCGTCGGGGGACACGCGCAAGCGCAAAGGCGGACCCCGCGATGACATCGATCGGGATGCGTTGCGCAATATGCGTACACTGCGCGTCACCTGGTGCGCTGCCGAGGATCGCCTGCTGAAGATGGGACGCGCTGTCTACTTGTTTATCGATGCCCTATTGCCGGCACTCTCGCTGTACAATGTTGGCACCATTTGCCGGGATGTCATCCGTCAGTATCTGGGCATCAACAACAAAACGACGCAGGCTTGCGTGCGCCGGCTGCAGTTCCTCATCCGCATGAAACGTGATCAGCCCGATGTGCGCAATTGGATCTACATGATGCAGGCACAGCCGGAATTCAATGACATCTACAACGAGCGCATCCTGCCGCAACTCAAGCGGGAGTATCCCGTGCGCAGTGATCAAATCGAGGCGCTTCTCATTCACTTTCTGCTCATCCTGAACAAGTTGCATCGCATGATCATCAATGAGGTAAGGATTGAGCAACAAGGGAACCGAAAAGTTGTTTATTATGTTTATTTTCTTTTATTGCAGGAGAATGTTTATCGTCAGTTTTTGCTGCCTGACAATTTGGAGGATTATCGCCGTCGGTTCAGGGAGTTCACGCCACTAAATGTCGAACAGGATACGCTGCTCTATGCGAATCCCAGCAGCGAGACGGATCTGCAGATAACCGTAGTGTTTGGCGTGATGCACAGCATTTTGTGTTGCAACAAGGACAAGACGCTCTTCAATCTGCAGGCCTTCGAGATCTACAAGCACTTCTCCGAGGATGTGCTGAATGCCGCCTTCAACAAGGCACGCGCCGATTCCCTGCTAGTCGCAGTGCGCCGTCGGAATATACATCATGTGAACCGGCAGGTGTCGGGACCCGGACACCTGCTCAGCTCCAAGTACAAATATCGCTTGGTTTTCCAAAAGTACAGCTATTTACTTTTCGATGGGTATTTTGCCCTTGGCCAGCGATTAAAGGATTCGAAAGGTGGCGCAAGCCTCCAGTTGGCTTCACCCAACTTTGCCCAACTGCTGCTGCTCGCCGAACGGGTGGCAAAGCATCGCTTGTCTCTCACGCTGCAACTGCCGGCGAATATACTCACGGTGGACACGACATCGATGTCGCGTCAGAGCGGCTCCTCGTCGGATCGCATACTGGATCATTATAGCAGCATCTTTGACAATGCACCACAAACGGAGTATGCCAAGCGGCTGGAGAGCGTCTGCAGCGGTCGCCAGGCGGCTCGAGTGCGTTTCCATCCAGCCAATCTCACATATCGGGTGCCGTGCAGTGCCTACAATCTGCTGAACAAGCTGCCCCTGCGTTGCATGCATCTCTTTTGCGCCCTGGATGCATTGGGCCAGTCGGTGAACATCAGTTGTGCCCGCTTGGAGCACGGCGAATGCCCGTTTGGCTGCATCATGCGCAGTGGCAACTATCTGAACGCTGTGGAGCGCATTGTCTACGAGCATCGGGCCACATTGCGGCAACTGGTCGCGGATGCACTGCCTCAGTCGCCGGTGCAGTTGCAGCTGGACAGCTCCATGTCCAGCAGCACCACACTTATCGTTTCGACGGGCAATCTGCTGTCGCTCATCCACAAACTGGAGACATACTGGCGCCAGCAGCAGCAGGCGCAGGAGCAGAAGGATCTTGGTAAAACTTTGGCGGACAGCACGCTGCACAGGACCACAGATTGGCGGACGTTGTGCAATCGTCTGCTGGACTTTGAGGCGGGCAAAGAGGACTCGGAACGCACCCAGTACTATGAACCGTCGCTGAACAAGGAGGAGCGTGCCCGTGCGCAGGATGTGTTTGTGGTGCATCTGCCCAGCATACGCATGGAGCAGACGGAGCACCAACCGCTTCAGGCTAAGCAAGAAGAGCTGCATAAGACCGTTCTCGATATGGTGGCCAAGTAAGACATTCTCAGCAGACTCCCCAAACCAATCTCGCATTAAATTCTTGTCTCCTCCTTTTTTCAGAGCCACCTATTGGAAATATACGGACAATACTTTTGAGACGCTGCTGCCGACACTGGAGCAGGAACGTAACTATGATGCCAGCGCTATTCAACATGTGAAGGAAATATTGGAGTATATACATGGACGCCCCTTGGGTGCTGAGAGCGTGGAACTGCGTCGCATCTTTCCTTTTGGCAACTTTCTGCTGGAGGCGCTCCATGAATTGGAGGCGCATGATCTGATCAAGCGTGTGGGCGTGGCCAGTCATATGTATGTGCATAGGGAGCACATGCGTCACTGGGTGGTCCATACGTTTCATATCAAACGCCTGGAGCGGGAACGTGTCCAATCTTTGGTTGCTGCCTCACCGGCAACGGTGCCAGCGGTCGTCGGACAAAAACGCAAGTTGGCTGAGCTGCAGCAGGAGGAAGTGGAAGAGGAGCAGGAGCAGGAGCAGACGGAGGAGGAGCAGCCTAGCACCAGCAAGCAGGCAAAGCTTTTGCAACAAGAGAGCAACTCCAACGATGCTGAGGCGCTGACAGCCAAACCCAGCGCCCGGCACTCGAAACGCATCAAGCGGATCAGTGAAGCAGCCAAACAGGAGACGGCAGTTGATGCCACGCCAGCAACAGAGCCAGACTCCGCACGTGATGTGATTGTCATGCGGCCACAGCCCTGGATACGGGTAAATGCCTCACTCAATCGACGCGTCCTCGATCGCTGGATGGGCGCCGTTTTGAGCGAGTGCATCACTCGCAACGGATGCACCGTTTACAGTTTATTCCTGCGATTTCCTCATCTGTTGCCCGTGGACACGATGCTGCTGCTGGAGCTGCTCTGTCAGCTGGACTGCATACACCTTATGGAGCTTCAACCGCCGAAAATGCACTTGGAGTGCCTCGGCGATGAGGAGGAGTTCAGGGAGCAGCAGGTCACGGTGCTTTATGATCCCAATTTCACCTATGTTAAGGTCCATGCGGATGCCATCGAAAACTTTACCGACTTTGTAGGCATTAAGAAATACAACTCGGAATTTATTTAAGCAGCGCTGATTATAAATGCAAGCCAAGCTGGGGGTGAATCGAAATAAATAAACTAAATAGGAGGTTGCCTCCTTTGTACTAATAATTTCGCCATGTTTGTAATTTTCTGACCTTTCTATTAAAATGTTTAAAGGAATGGGATATTAGCGAATTTCATCATTTGTATTAATTCCTAGGAATCGAACTTCCTTTTAGTGGACTTTAATATAATAAAGTTCCCAATGAATTAAACACAGAGAAAATCTTATTTCTGTAAAAAATTATGCCGTGCAATTTCACCATAGCTAAGGCCAACTTTAATTTCCAACAGGTTACACCTGCTCTCTGTGAACAGGATCTCATTGAGCCATTTTTCGCTTTATATTTTTGTTATACTTCACTTTAATGATAATTCTGACTGAGAATTTAACTCAGCGTTGATATTGCGTACCCGTTAAAAAGAAAACACCGGCAATATTTTTTTTTTTACCACTACGAATTTTTATTCGTAGCTTTTTTTTTTTAAGAAGTTTTTCACTATAATTTAAATCATTGTTGTATGTTGTTGTTGTAAAAACCGCAAAACTAAACTTTAGCACAACGCGCGTTTTTGTTTACGGTTTACCGCTTGCCACCGACGCGAGGAGCGGCCTTTTGCGTGACCTTAGTGGCCTTCTGCTTGGGCGCTGACTTCTTGGCGGGAGCTGGGGCGGCGGCCTTCTTGGCTGCCTTGGTGGCGCGCTTCTGTTCCTTGGCGACCTTGATGGCCTGGTCGCGTTGCGCCTTGCGCACCTCTGGCTTCATGTTGCGCTTGGCCATGATTTCGGCGAGGGAGGCACCAACAATGGCGCGCTGGAATTTCTGTGTGCGGCGCGTACGCTTCTTGGAGGCCTCCTCCTCAATGCCCTTGCGATGCTTGCGACGGTACAGCACAGTCCATGTCACCTTGCGGGGATTGCGCTTCATCAGGTAAGAGCGCTCGCACTTCTTGTCCAGGAAGGTGAAGGTCTACATTAATACAAATAAATGTTCAATTAGTTTGCAATTCATGTTCAAATCTTTGTTTACATTCACATTACCTTGCCATCGATTTTGACCATGGTCTTGCCATGGCCAGGGTAAATTTTATACCCACTGAATGCACACAAACCGATTCTGCAATGAAAACGTATTGTTTTTTAGCCTTGGCATAAAAAATAACATATCGTACAAACAATGGACACCGTCAACTGCATCATAATATACAATATAATTGCGTTTGCACAGTGATGTTTGACATTATTGTAAATTTATTTATTTTTACGTACTTCATCTTGCTGGTCAAAAGTGAAAAGAAACGGAAATAGACGCACTGTTTGACAGGCGCTGTCACAAAAAAACAACTGCTTTTCAGTGTTGTTAAACATGCGACTGAACTGTTGCATTTGCTGGTTGGTCATTAAATTCAAATTTTGCTTAATAATTTTTGTAAATTGTTGTAAATCAGTTACATTTTAGATTGTTATAATATTAGCCTATTATGGTGCTTGATCTTGAAAGGTTATGCGTCATTCCCACAGTTGTCCGACGATTTTTTTTAGTATGTTGACGATTTATTCTTTTGATTTTATAGAAAACTAAGGAAGATATTAGCTGAGTACTTAGATTGACAGACGCATCCTTAATTGTATTGTATATATGATGGTACCAGGGAATTTTTGCTTCGTTCGGTTCTACGATTCCTTCGATTTCAGTCAGTTTTTATCACCTGATATATTTCTAAGGGTTATTAAGTGTAGAAATCTGTATTTATGTTCTATATACCTGAGGGTATTACAAATTTGTGATATTTAAATAAATATTTGCTGTTTGGCAAGTTACTGTAGCCTGCTTTTATAAAAATAATACTTTTAAAAACATTTAAATAAGATAGCAGGGGTGCATTGAAGTATGACCAGCTAGTTAGTTTTGTATCGATTCCCAACACTGTTCTGATTGGAACGCTGCGCTTACAGCCCTAGTTTCGCCGCGTAGCATCACAAATAAGCGCGCAGAATACTAAATAATTTCGAAAATATGTATTAGTGCTTGATTAATAATGTTATTTTATTGTGTGTAGTAGTTTAAGAAGCTTATGGTCGCAGTCGCGGTAACTGAATCGGTAATAGTGCGAATCGGCATATTGTGTGTGAGGAGTATGTAAATTAGTTTACCGTTGTAACATTGCAGTCAGTGCTGACATTTTTGGCTTGCCAAACAGCGTGAAACGACAACAATAGTGAGATATAAAATATGCTATTGTTTGATAACCGAGTAAGCATTAAACATGTCTAATGCGCATATATTTATAATTTAGCATGTTTCACATAGTTTGTCAATTCAACAAGTGTGTAAATTTTTTGAAGCATCGGTAATGCAATAAGATCTGAAATTAAAATCAACTATTCTGGTCTACTATTTTAACAGATCACAATACAAAAATGGACCTGCAGGAATTTTTATTGCTGGAACGCAAGGAGTTGGACAAGGACCGCCAGCGACTTAGCGCAGCACTAGAAAATAAAAGCAATTCTCAAGGAACTTGTCCTGCTGCCTTATTAATGCAAATGGAGGATTTTGTGCCCGGGCAATGTCAGCGCACGGCGGCCAACACAAGCAGCGAGTACAATGAACCCGCAAAAGCCTCGTCCCCAACCTTAGCAACTGCAAGCTCAAACTCTGAACTGCCACTGTCACTGGAACTGAGTTTGGGGCTGGAAGAAGAGCAAGTGGAGCAAGGGGCAGAGGAGGTAGCGAGCACATCGCTGCTAAAATCGGCCAAGGAATTTGTGAATCAACGCGAATTGCTCATTGGAAGTGCGCGACAATATAAATCGCCAAATGCGTCGTATCGCAATTTGGAACGCGAACGTCGGCCGCAAAGCGAGAATCGTTTGCCAATTGAGAAGCACAAAAAGGCGGTAAGTAAATAGTAAGTTGCTGAAATGGGGAGATGCGAGTGGGGTTTGGCGCCCACATGCTGCCAATTTAGATGTTCACGCTCAATTGGCGCAGCGCCCAAAAAATCATTCCCGATATTTGCCATAACTGTGCCAATTTCTTTACGGCTCGTTAGGCCACTCACTGCGTACCGTTTTTATCGCCCAGCTGTTAAAAAAAAAATAAGAAATACAAGCAAAAACTTAACTTTAGTTGTTCACAGCTTTTGCTAGTGTTTGAACTACTGCTTTCTTTTTCGGTAAGGGCATATTATTAATATATATATTTAAATTGCATATAAAACCAATTTTAAATTAAAATTTTTAAAATATACAAAATCTCAGAGTGCAAAATTTTTTTTTAAAGAAAAATCGAATTTAAATTCTCTTGTTTTAAAGTTCAAAGCTTCAAGCCTGCATTGTTGACCCTTTCACATTTCACTTATCCGTTTTTAATTGACACTGTTTGCGCTTGTGGCGCACGTGTTGTCAATAATTGTCCATACTTACGTGTTATTGCAACTCCTGTGTCCATCCAATATATATATAATTTGAACTAGGCCAACGGATCGAGGGTTTATTGCTGTTCACACAAGGCAATAATATTAATTATTAAATAATTCTTTTGTCAAGTCTGAAAGTAGCCTTCGCTTGGGCACATGAATCATTTATGCCCTTTACGCGAATGTTACCATTTTTATATTTTTGTTTCATTGTTGTTGATGGTGTTACTTTTGTCGTTGTTGTTGTTGTTGCTGCTGCTGTTGTAGTTGTTGCTGCCGTTGTTCTTCGTGCTCCAGTTAGCATTTTGGCTCTGCATTTGCGTTCATTTTATTTAATGAATTTCGCTTGCGCTGCTCAGTTGTAATTTGAAGCCCGTTTGTTGCGTTCGCTGCTTTTGTTTTGACCTGAACTTGAAATTTAATCACAGAATACGAACAACCAATTACGAATTACAATAGATATATAGGTGAGCGGGTAGGCATGACCTGACAAATTGTCTCTAATTAAAATATAAAAAACAACCGGAACAAATAAAACAAAATAATAATAGTGCAATTTAAGTAATTTAATTAAAGCAACGCGAAGCTAAAATTAAAACTTGACCAAACGGCGCAAATTTTTACTGAGTGAAAAATATGCAAAATGCCGAAGAGTGAAAAATGCAAGCAAACAAATCGACCAAAATTAACACATGACGCTAAATATTGTTGTGCTTTACCAGTGGTTAAAAGCTAGAGTTGAATATTCTTTATAAATATTTATATTATAAATATTCTTTAAGCTTGTTTGACATCATTAAATGAATATTCTACATTTACAAATTTTGACTTTGAAAAGTGTTAAATATTAAATATACATTTCTTCTCAAGTCTATTTAAAAGAATTAAAACATATATAAACTTATAGATTATCAAATTTATTAATGGCCTATGCTATTAAGTCTATTTTGCTTATAATATAATATAGTTTTGAAGTTGAGGCCACCAATCAATAACACACAATTCTATTATTTAGTAATTTTGAATACTATAATCGACTTCATTATTTTCAATGTGATGCAATCAGCCGAAACTGACACAGTTCTTTCGTGGGTTATTAAAATTTACTTTATTGTATTCAACATTTCTTTGGGTTTCCTTATAGACTTTGAAAATAAGAAATTGTATAGAAGATGGTTAAAAATTGAGAATGTTACACAAAAAAGATAGCAAAAGTTGGGACGCCTGGCAAAGAGTATAAAATATGTCCTCGCCCTTTCTTTTGCGCAAATATGAATTTTTGCCGGTAATATGGTGTTTTTAACCCCAACTAGTTAGCATTTTTTAGCAAGTAATATTTTTTTTTATTTAATGGCCAGTGCACGAAAACTGAAAGCGTTGGTCATGCAATTTCCGTCGGCAAAGTGCATTGTGCCATTTTCATGTGGCACGTTACTTCCTCCGGCTGCCGATTGCCGGCTGCGCGATATATTTGGTGCCTGGTCATTTTCCCAGTAGCTTTTCTTATTTAAAAGCTAATGGCAATTTTGTATGTGGATGATTGACGAGTTGGCCACCCTCATCGACAGTTTTCACAGTCGTTTGTGGCTAGGCCACTTAAGTCATTAGGGGCAAGGAATGAATACAAAAAAACAGCGACGCGACCCGTATACAAGGTCAGTTCAGGTCAGATAATATCAAAGCCTTTAATTAATTGGCCAGCATTGTTGTGTTTTACGAATTGGTATTATTAAACATTCTTTTCATTTAGATTTTGGTCACCTGACGAATTTAAAATTAATTTGAAAAGCGTGACATTTAAAACTTTTGGGTTTTTGGTTTTGTCTACGTGTAATTTACATATGCCACATGTGGCGACCTATTCACATGTCTGAAATTCAATTTCACGGCCTTGAACTTGTGGCGTTGCAATGCGTTAGCATAAATTTCCTTAACACCCACATAAAGTGTATTTTCCTCCTTTTTTGCTCGTTGAAGTTTTTTACCCATTGCTCTGGATTTGCGCGCATTTTCATTAGCTTTTCGCGCTCACTAAAATTAGTTTATCACTTAGTTAACCTAAATCGAATGAGGCACGCAAATGGTGCCCCTAATGAATGAACATGGCAAACCTTTACCTGATAACGCTAATACAATGGTGAAATTGCTGTTGACGCGCATAAATATGGATGTGCAAACTATAGGTTGTTAAAGATCTGTAAACTGGCAATGATATGTGACTGTAGAATCGTTGTATACATACAAAATATATATAATGGGAAGACTAAAGACTTTAGAAAAGCTAAAAAGTATGTTCTCAATGTAGTTGACAAATCAAGTTAATATTCTTAAGCCAACATTTAAAAATATTTAATTTCTTTAAAGTAGACATTTCAGAGGCTTGCATAAACTATATTAACTATTTAAGGATAAGTTAATTGGTCAACTGTTTTTATTTGGTTGGTAAATGAATTAGCTTCTAGTATTAAGTCCATATTTAAATTGACTCATTTCACTCTTTACATGTTATACTGACTCGTATTCAAATTCCAAAACATATTCTATGCATTTAATTGCCTATTTGCACCACTGTGCGGGCTCTAAGCTATTTGAGATCAACGCACCTAAATATACTATAAATAATGTGAAAGCCCAACCCAAGACGAGATGCTAGAAATATTTACTTGTTTAGTTCGAGCAATACGCAGAGCGTTCAATGTGCCTCACTTCATAAACATGCATATTATATATACACCTATTTTCGTTGATAGTTTCCTTGACCTGAATAACGAATGTGCGAGACTATGCAAATTATTTGTGGAGTGTTGACGGAATGCCAGACTAATAACATCAGCTGGCATGCACAATCCATGTTTATATATATTTTGTTTTTGTACTACTTTTAGCCGCAAATTGGCCTTTAATTATGAGAGAGCTAAAGTATTTAATAAACTTTAAGAAATTGTGCCTGCCAAGTGATGAAATTGTTAAAACGAACTTTAATTAAGGAGAACATCAAGACTAATTTGAGTCAAGTCGAGTAAAATGCATGCAGCTAATAAATTGTAAGACTCGCTGCTCGGCAATAAACCGAGTCTGGGAGCGCTCGGAGCGCTCAGAAACAGCTCCGAACAGCTGGGCCTCGTTGATAAACTGCCATTGGAAACGTCTTTGAGTTGTGCCGATGACGCAGTTGTTGTTATTGTTACTTTTGCTTCTTTTGCTCCGCCCTTGTTCATAACGCTCTTTGTATTATTTTACCCTGTAACAATTGTTGTACAAAAGGAGCATATAACATTTATATTTATATATGTGGTAATAAGTTATGCTTACAATGCAATATTTTAAAGAGTTGCCAAAACCTTTGCTTGGCTTCAACTCATTCCGTTTCCGTTGGTCATTGAACTCTTCAAAAATGTGGTTTAGTTTATACAAATATTTAACTATGCATAAATAGGTCCAGGATATCTGAAAAGTCAATCTCATTTTAATGTTAGAAATCTTACCTGATTTCTATATCAATTTTGATGCCAACGCCGCACGCGATGTGCGACGTCGACGTCAGCGATGCCGGCATATAAAATTATGTGGCAAAAGAGTGGCAGTAGGCAATGTGAAGCCCTCGCTGGATCAGCTCCACTCGCTGGCTATAGGCTGTTGTGACCCCAAAAGGAAAGAAACGTCGTCAGCGCTATAATTTGTTGCCTCAGTCTTACACCCAGTTGCCACACGCCTCTTCGCTTAAGGGGCACGGCACAAAATGTACACGAGCTTTCTGCTGGTGGTTAGTGTCACCAAGAAACAAGCAAAACCAAATATAACACACTAAAATACAATAGTCGAAATACTAACTTGAGTTTATTGTTGTTTTATTTCACTCGCACTCGACAGGATGATATGGAGCAATGGGTTACGGACACATTTTATTCGTATTTTCCCGGCTTTAACAATGAAAATCAGAAACGTCAAAACTATTTGCGTGAGCGCCAGCACGAGAATCAGCAGAACTTTCTCAAGCACCAGGTAAAGTGGCATAAAACCATACGAACATAAATCACTTTATTGCCAACTGTAATGGTAATTAGTGTGAAATTTATAACCCGCAATTAATTGAAAGAAATAATATTTGTTATGTGCGTTGCAGATGCTGCACCCGCCTGTGGCAAAGCAGCGACGTCACCTGAAGCCATCGCCAGCGCAAGCGCCGCAGCCGTCAGCAGCAGAGGAGCTGCAAACGGCGCGTTCGAGCCAATCGAGCACGAGCACATCCAATAGCCGAACGGATAAGACTGACCTAGAGTTAATTGTAAATAGTAATCCCAATTACGTGCCGCCCAAAGTACGACCGAACACCACACGAAATCAGCTGCTGCAGGATCTGGGTCACGTCGAGCTCTCCAACATTGTCACCGGCGATGGCATCATGGAGCGCAATATGCGCAGCGCCGAACTGGAAACGGCGCGCAAAAAGGACTATCAGCGGGACCTGATGCAACAGATTGAGGAGAAGCGACGATCCATTGAACAAATGCGCGACAAGGAGCGCCGACAGGATGAGGCACTGACTAGGTGAGTCTTAGCTAGTCACATAACAATAAATGAGCTCATTGATTATTTAATTGATGCAAACAGGCGGTTGGAGGCACAGCTCAAGACTATGCATCTGGAGGAGCAACTGGAGAAAGAGCGTCGACGCGCCGAGAAGGTCATTAGAAATATTTAAATATTCATAAAATTTACTGCCAATCAAAAACATGAATTTTTCTTTTCATATATTTTTAATAGGCACGCATTCAATCGGAACAAAATCGTGTAATGCGCGAAGAGCTGCTTGCCAAGTTGGAGCAGGACGCGCAACTTTTGAAAGTGAAGGAGCAGCACAACAATCTAGCAGCAGCGCAGAGTAGAACCAAACCCAATGATATCAATGGCAACCTAAACAGCAACAACAACAACAACAACCAAAACACAAATACCAACAAAGTTTACAAATACTTTAGTAATTCGGCTCGGCACGAATATAGACGCGGACAGCCCTTGCCGGCTGGCGTTGAGCTGGATTTCGAGCTTCCCCAAATGGCAAAGATCGAACGAGAGTGCTTCCATTTGAGCGAGAAGATTTGTCCGCTGTGCGATGAGCCGCTAAAGAGCTATGAGAGCTGCTGTCTGCGCTGCCAGCGCAAATTGGCACTGAAAATGAAGCAGCAGAGCAGCGAGGATACGACAGACTCTGCTGGTGGTGGTGGTGGTGGTGGTGGTGCTGCTGATGGCGAGGAGCCAGTGGATGCAGTGAATCACAATTGCCAGAATAGTTATGCATTGGTCTGTCTGAAATGTGAACGCCTCTATGCTCTGTGCAGCCAGTGTCTGGTTAAGAATGACGTGTGCCGGGCCTGCCAGCGGGAGCGTAATGTGTGCATGAGCTGCCGTCGAAATCTGTGCTCCTCTTGCCTGGAGGAAATTGCCTGTGGCCGAGACACGGAACGCACACACATCAACGAGCAGGTGGACCGAGAGCAACCACAATCGGACGATGCTTTTCGTGTCCTCGAATTGAATTATGCTGCCGAAACGACTGCCACAAATCAGGCCGATAATTCGCCACCGCCTTACTCCTTTAATATATCACCCAGTTCGGTGTTCCATGCGGACTACAAGGCCACGCCTGTGAAGCCAGTGCTGATGGTGGATCAATTGCCCACCGTGTCCGGCAGCGCGAACAACAGCTTCGAGTTGGACAGCGCCGATGAGCAGGCCATGGATCGTGTGCGTCGCCAAACGGATCAGCGTCTGACGCGTTATCTTAAGAACTACGGCGATCTGGCTTCCAAGCAACAACAGCAGCAGCAGCTGCTGCGCAGCAAAAGTGAATCACGCCATCGCGGCACACAGACGACTCCACAATCGCTGGGCAGGCGCGATGTGGTGCTGAACGAGACGCCCACACCAAATTTATCCATGCCGCTGCTGCACGAAATGCCCAAGATGACGCGCAAAGAGACGGCTGCAACGCCCGCCGAGATTCGACATCGAAAAATGGACAATCTCAAGAAGCGCTGGGAGGTACTAGTTGACATAATTGTTTATTTGCATATATATATATATATATTTTTTTTGTATCTATCTCAGGTGCCCGCCGTCCAAAAGTTTATAATGTCCACATCGTCACCCAAAATATTGACTCAAGTGGGAGCAATACGCAAGCAGCTGCAGGCGGCGCGGTTCTATGATGATATCCAGAACGAAACCGACGACGACGGCGCTGACGACGATTACTGAGCAATAACTAACGGCAATTTTTCAGCTACTTTGGAAAAATTGTTCACGTTTAGTGTTCCATTCAGTTTTTTTTTACTGCACCAAAAATTTGTCACATTTCACTTTAATTTTGAACTCATTCCACGATGTTCCATTCTATTTTTCTATCTAAAACTATCACCCCTGAGATATTTCTAGTATGATATGATACCATGTGCTTCTGCTGTTTCATGCAGCATCAAATTTATACTTTTAAGTCATAAAGTTTGTTAACGTTTTTACAAAAATATATATATATATAATATTTATACTGCTCTATTTTAACTGGATGTGTTAATGTCTTTTGGGCATTGAAATCGCTGCTAATTCAAGTTGACAATAAATAGCTGATTAATCGAAATAAACAAAATATGATTTAATCAATTGTTTTAATTTTTAAAAACTAATTTTAACTGAAAATTGAGTTTTTGTTCGAATAACTAATTGAATTTGTAATTATTGGTTTGTTTATAAAACATTTTAAAAAGCTATTCATTTTGGACATACATATTTAGACCCTCCGAATATAAAACCTTCCCAATATATGTCTTATCCTTTATCCTCAATTTGAGCATCCAAAAAGTTAAAAACAAATTACGTTTAATTGCTATTGCGGTTTTTATTTATTATATATGTTTCGTTGTTGTATTTTCAGATATGTTCACTGATCCAATTCTTTACCAGTGCAGAGGGCGGGCGGCGTAGACGGGAGCGTATTGGGAATAGGCACCGGCGGATCCGTAGCTTGGAGCTGGGGCGCTGCATGGCACTGGGGCCAAGTTGGGCTGGCAGCTGAACAGATAGTTCTTGGGGCATGGTGGCGCCGGAATGGAGACTGGCGCTGGTGCAGAGTAGGAAGGTGCAGCTGGTGCAGCGTAGGATTGTGCAGCTGGTGCAGCATAGGATTGTGCAGCTGGTGCAGAGTAAGAAGGTGCAGCTGGTGCAGCTCCATACGAGGAGCCCAACATCTTGTCGTCCTTATCGGCAGCAACGGAAACAGCCAACAGGCAGGCAACGGCGGCGATCACAAAGAATTTCATATTGCTTGGTTTTGTAGGTCTGCTGAACTTGGCTTAAAGCGAACTGCGATATTGAATGCAGCACACGGTGTGCTTTATATATGGTCAACAGTTGTCGCATAAAACTGCAATGCTCAGCATTGACCAACTTGGAAGTTGCGCTTTTATTTTTTACCAACTCAGCGCTTTTGAATGCTTAATATTTTGCACAGCTAAAATGAACATTAAAAATTTGTTTTTTTTTATCAATTCAAAGCTTTTTTCATTTAACCAGTGATGAAGGAATTTTTTATATATTTCGAAATAGTTTCATATTGTTTAGATAGGCAAAGTTCAAAGTTTGCATTCCACGCAAATATTTTAATTTAAAATAACTATTTTATTTTAAAATAAAAAACTATTAGAAAAGAAAACAAAGAAGTTATGACAGTTACCTATTTATATTTTGATGACCTCTTTTTATAATTTTTTATTTTTTACTGCTTCAAGTCATAATAGCAATTTATATATTCTATATAAAATATGTCGAACAATTCCAGCGAGCAACTGCTGCCAAGTAATCGAATTGAGCCAATGCAGAAGTTAGTAAAACCACACTTTAAATTTAAATTGAAATCAATGTCAATTATTTTAATTTAAAAATGTAATTATAAATTAGTTAAAATGTGTAATTATATATATACACTACTTAGATTAATAATTAACTTGGTTTAGTTTAGTGAAGATGCTTTTCCTTGCTGCTGGGCTTCTTCGAGGAAATGAGAGTGCGACGTTTCAAACGTTTCACTTTGGTCTTCTCGCGCTTTCGCAGCCTCTCCTGCGCCATCTCGACAATGGTGTCGCGCAACTGTAATCTGTAGTTCAAGAGATTGGAGCGTTCAATGTCCAGGGCATCGTGGGGTGCTCGATTCTCTTCATCTTCCTCATCGTCAGTTATCATGGCCAATTGGCTTGCTGCCCAAGCAGCATCTTCAGTTAGCTGTTCTTCTTGTTGTTGTTGTCTTTCTTGTTGCTGCTTGAGCAGCTCCTCGGTTAGGAGCAGCTTGGCTGTCGCCCATTTGATCACTTTATGCTGCTTGAGGCTTATCTGCTGGCGATACTGAAATATTTGGACGCTCACATTTGTCGTGGGACTTGAATCCGTCTCCTGCTCAGAGACGCGAGTTTCCGTCGCTGGCAGAGGATTCACCACGGCCACTGGTTTCTCGCTGCACAATTTGCTATCAATTGAATTTCCCATTTTGCGTCCTTATGCTCTAATGTCTCAATTCTCTATGACAGCTGCTAGCAATTTGCAACTAATGTATATGCATATATTTATATATAGATATATCCTTAAAGGTTGTAAACTTTTTGACAAGTGCGCACAGGTAGACCATGTGGTATCTAATAGGGGTTTCTTATTATCAGCTATTTTCCTATTTGTTGTGCACACCTGGGCTGGATTACCGCAGGCTTACGTAAGCTTTAAGCAAAGATCAGGAAAGACCAAACATTTATAGGGTTTCTTATAGTACACCTTATTCGTATTTTATACCTGCCAATAATAATAAGATGAAGTTTTTGTCCGTGGTATACCTGTTTATCGAATATACTTTTCATAAATTGTAAAGCTGAGATGTACATGAAAGATGACACTTGGCTACATGGCACATGTGAATATGTTTTTTTCAAAGACTTTCGCTTTCAGAGTTGTAATCAAAATTGCTTCTAATATTCCACGCTGCCAAAATATAATAGTATTATAAAAGTTTCGGAAAAACTTGTCAATAAATAGAGTTCATCATCAAGATTCAATGAAAACTGGCTTTTCAGTCCTCAGAAAAACGTCTCAAAAATTCAAGTATTCATTCGTTTTGTTAGTACTTAGAAATTAAATTTGATAACTAAATGTAAGTTTTTCAGTCTACAACAAAATACGCAAATTACAAAATATATATTCTATATTAACAATCGCTGTTTCCATTAATTCTATTAAAAAAGTTGTAATAAGAATTTTATTTATCTCGTTTTACAAAGATTGAGTGTCGCCTGACCTGCCATTTTTGTAACCATTTGCGTGTTTTTTTCTTTAGTGAATCCCAATTAGTTGGGCAGCCATTAACCACAAATAGTGTTATACCTAGGTACTATATACGATTCTTATTACCTGTCTAGGCAGCAAGTTGAATCACGTGCAAATTGTCAGGCCAATTGAGAGACTGACTACCAAGTCCTTACCTGTTTTGTATATAAGCTAGTTAATTCTTGCAAAGAGCCAGCATTCGCATCTGGAAATGGACAACGATAACAGCAACAAGAGCAAGTCGCAGCTGTTGATGTTCCGCACCCCGTTGGATGCACAGAGTCAACTTTTCATCTTCAATTCACCGATCGATTATGCGGATCAGCAGCTGATTGTTTATCAATATCCTGGCATACTGAATGGCGAAAGTGGCTATTGTGTTGTCTACAAACGGGATCATTACATCATCAATAATCCACCAAATTATCTGAGTCCAACCAAGCGCAGTTTCCTCAACGAGTGCATACGACAAGTGTATTTGATGAATGGCCTCGCCCACAAACTGCACTGGGCTTCAAGCGCAACGTTGAGCAATCGCTTGGAGCTTTGGCAACAGGTGGACATTTGCCTGCAGCCAGAGCGAGTCTCTCCGAAAGATGCCAGTCTGCAGCGTGTAAAGCGACAACTGTTTCGTGAATCCCAACGAAAGCGCAAAACTAAGCCACGTGTCCGTGGCCAGCTGTGGGGCACCCAGGTGTTTAACTTTCGGCATATGCGTCAGAAGATTGGACGGCGGCACATACGTCGTGGGTATTTGGCTGCGGCAAGGAAAACGGTGATCGATCAACTAATCCGAGAAAATATAAGACGTGAAATAATTGAAACGCCATCGGTTTGCCAGAACGTCATCAGCGCCACCGACGGCATTTTCAATGTGAATGCCAGTTTAATCAGTGAGATCTGTAGTTATCATAGCAACGGGTCAAGTCATCAGCCGGCGGTGGAGAGACGCCTCAGTGCTGCCGAGCTGAGGTTGCGAAACAACGAGGCATGCCGTCTGACGCAGCGTGCCAAGCGGCTGGAGGCCATGTTTATCCATGAGCAGGTGCGTCGTGCTGTCCAGAATCATCAGCTCATACTGGAGGAATCGGTGCGTTCCATATTCTATGCCAAGGAGCTGTTTCGCCTGGTTGAAGATCACGAGGAATTTGTCTATACGGATAATCAAATTCTGGATCGTGGCTGTTGTTAGGTTTTTAATTTTTTTCTAGTCGACACAATACACATGTAAAAAATATATATATATATAGACATTCATTCTAATTTTTTTTGTAAGTATTTTCGTATAAAAATAAAAAAAGGCATAACATGAAAATTATTTGTAGCTGATATTTGTTCCTCGAGTTCCAAACAATATAAAATAAGTCGCATTCAGCACTAGGGTTGGCTGACCATTTGCTGCTCTATCAGCTTAGAGTGCACATCCATAAGGCTCTGTAATAGTAGAAAAATATTTCTTTCAGATATGTGTAGTACAATAAATACTTTATTTAACCGATTGCCTATTGCAACCTTTAGAATTCAGATCTAGTTACTCTTATCTTCTGGCTCTGCGATCTTTTATTAACAAATATTCATTTTCATTCATAATCTATTCATAAAATATTCGAATGTTCAATACATCTATATATGTTGAGGTTATAAGATTACTTTTGCCAAATATCTTGTACTCAAATAAACTTGAGATTATCAACTCATTAAATATCCATAATATTTCGAATTTAATGAGTTTACTGAAATCTTGTGTTAAAATCTTCAAATTATCTGCAAGTTCTTTAAATCACCATCAAAATTTCTTGATTTTATGTTCTACTAATTTTTTAGGTCTTTCATATTGCTCATAACTCAATGCTTAAACCAGCTGGAAATATGTTTTATATTTGTCAATATATGTTTATCACATTGTTACTGTTATAATCAATACAGAAAAGAATTTGGGAAATGATAAGTGCTCAACTTAATCGCTGATTACTGCCTCCCATATTTAGTAAGTGGCACACCACAAAGTCAGATTGTATACATTATCAGTTCAAAAATAAACTCTCTTTGTCTAAAATAACTCTCCCTTAAAATAAATAAGAGTTTTGATTATTCTACAACATTACATTTAAGGTTTGTGTAATCTTCCTGGGCGGTCGCTGCATTTGTTGTATCTCTGAGTAAACTCTGTAATATTATTAAAGTTGATGCCATTTAGGCTTTAGCAAACTTTAACTATATCCATAAAAATAAGCAGGTAAGTAAACAGCTTATAATGGGTTAATATATAAAGTAGTTAAATCACCTCTAATTAAGTCCACCACAAACTATTGTCTATATTAACATATATAAACATAATTTAAAACAACTCAGCTCATCCGGAAGAAAACCAACACCATAACAATCTAAAGCTGTAAAGCTATTCTTAATCCAAAACCAGAGTTGAACTACTAATGCAATTGTATCGAGCATACCTTGAAATATTTAACCGTCTTGACGCGCAGCTCCAGCGTTGCATCATCATCGCAGATCATCAGCGTATTCTCATGCTGCTGGAATGCGCTGACAGTCCACATATGATTGACCCCTTCCTCAATGGCCTTGTACAAGGCAAAGGCCTTGTGGGCGCCCGTTATCAAAATCATCACCTCATGCGAGTCCATAACGGTGCCCACGCCCACAGTGAGCGCCTGCTTGGGCACCTTGTTAATGTCATTCTCAAAGAAACGGGCATTCGCCTCGAGTGTGTCCTGGGCTAGGGTCTTGACACGCGTTCGCGACACCAACGATGAGCCGGGCTCATTGAATGCAATATGTCCATCCGGTCCTATGCCGCCAATGAAAAGCTCCACTCCGCCAGCTTCCTTAATTTGTTGCTCGAACGCATTGCACTCGGCAACGAGATCCGTCGCATTACCATCCAAAATGTGAACATTCGCTGGATCGATGTCGATGTGCTTGAAGAAATTGTGCCACATAAAGAAGTGATAACTTTCGTGATGATCGCGCGGCAAACCTGCCAAGAAATGCATTTGTTATTTTAGTCGAACCAGCGTGGAAAATAAACTCTGAATACTCACCCACATACTCGTCCATGTTGAAAGTCTTTACATAGCGAAAGGACACTTTGCCCTGCTTGTGAAACTCAATCAGCTCCTTGTACATGCCCAACGGGGTGCTACCCGTTGGCAGGCCCAGAACAAAGTATCTGGAATTTATATTGAGAAATCTGTTGAATATACTTTTTACATGTGTGTATTAAATGGTTATTACTTATCGGGACCCGGTTTAAAGTCATTGATCCGTTTGGCAACATATTTGGCGGCCCATTTTCCAACTGAATCACTTGTTTCCAAGATTATAAGTCTCATATTTCAGCAGCTGTAAATTAATGCATTCCAGATAAGACTCGATTAGATTTCATAATGCATACGTAAACAAAGGAGAGTATTTTTATCTCGGAATTGATAAACTGCCCATTGTTTTCGGCGTATTTACTCCCAAGTATACATTTTATTGTTATTCGAGGACAGATCGATAGATAAATATATATACACATTTAAATTCTACTTAATAATCGATACTTAACATTATCGAGAATGATTCTTAAAGATAATTCATCAATTATGCTAAAACAAACAAACTTAATTTTCAAAAGCTTCGCGTGAATGAGCGAGAGTGCGTTTCATGACGCTGGACGGTTAAGTTGCTCACCTGTAACAATGTCAACGAATGTTATGTGTTTTTTTTTTATTTTGGCAATGTTCAATAACAATAACAAAGGCAGTTGAGGCTGGCTTAACGAGACCTAAGCGTGCGGTTGGCGTTAAGCAAACTTGAAGACTAACAGCAAGCTACAATTGCCGTTTCAATTTAGCTGTCAATTTATACAGAATATAATATGTATATATATATATATATATATGTAACATTTAACGAGCGCGATTAGCTCTCGTTATGGGACGCTCTTAGCGATAAAGAGAACAATTCAAATATTGTATTAACGTACGAATGAGACCTTGAGATACATTTTGTCCGGCGTTATCGCAGCATTTGGCATAAAACTTGACCGGCGAAATGCATCTCTCAAAGTAAGAACGCGGAGCACAAAGAGAACTGCTTAATATGCAACAGCAATAGTTGAATGAACTTGAGCGGTGAGTGTATATGCTTTTGAGTGGGATTCAGGTGCGCTGGCGTTGCCAGACCGTGGAAGTAAAGCCAAAGAGCATGAGTTAATTTCCAGGCATACGCAATACATAGAGTACTCACTCTAGGAAAAACCCAAAATAACTCAAAATATTCTATCAAATAGCATATTAGCTTGCGGAATAGAATTGGTGTAATTTTTTATGAAACATTTTTATTTATTTAGCAGTTACATATATATTAAGATTACAATTTAATTTGTAGGTTTCTCTTATTTTTTATTTGTTGAATAGTTGTTGGGCCACACCCACGCATAAAATAAACGCTGCTAAAATTTTTTTAGTTGAAGTTAATCCGGTTGAGCGCCCAAAAAGAATATCTGTATACATAAATAGATATTGAAAACAATCTAATGAGCGCCAAGCCAAGGGAGAGTTTACCTTCAAATTTTATTTGTTTTAAAAATACATAATATTGCTGGCTTTCTTTTCTTACATTGCCTATTTATGCGTGTGTTTTGTGTCTTCTCGTTCTTCAGTTGTATAGAAATATGTGTTTGTTTTTGTCAGGGCGTAAAAAAAAGATACTTATCTTATTATTATGTAGTCTAATTTTTTGTTGATATATTTTTTTTTATTAGTTTTTTTTTTAACAAGAGCTCTCGTCGTAAGTTTATTTCTGTTTACAAACTATATTTATATTAATGTCTATTTTTTTTATTATATATATGGTATAGGAGTGAAGAAAAGAGGTCCTTGCACAAAATACATCGGAAATGCTGTCAAACACAGCATTTGCAAAGATTTTGTAAAATCAAATTTAATTATTATTGTTGTTTGTTTTGTAAATTCCAAATGGTATATTCTATAGCCAGGAAGTGGTTGGGATTGGTGACAAATATACCATATAAAGTTTACAAAACTGCTGTTTATGAATGCGTAAAATAGAGTTAGTTTGAATTCTAAACACGTAACGTAAATGGAAATTGTCATTTTGAATTTGTTATGGAGAAACACAAGACAGAAACTGAATTTTTAAACATGTGGAAGATAAATATTGAAACATAAATTTGTTTGAATAAATTAATTGAACTTGTTCTCATATGGGGTAAACCACGAAAATATATAAACTTAGCTGTCTACGTGGCCTGTTATTGTTGTTGTTGCTTTTTTAATTGTATGTCTGGCTGTGTGTGTGGGTTTGGTGTGTGTGATTGTGTGTAATTGTTCTTTCTGGTTATTTATGGCTGCTGTTACATAATTGCGCACTTCTCGCCGGCCAGCTGGGGATCGCCGTGCTGATGATACAGTTGCTCACGGCCATCAACGGCGCTGATACTGCGACGACGACTAAGACGCGAGGAGGATGAGGAGGACGAAACATGGGTGGACACAATACGTTTGATGCGCTCCAAATTGGCAACCGCTTCGCCATCGCCATTCAACAGAGCCGTCTTCGTATTGTCGCCTGTGATCCATTTCTGTTGCTTCATCACAATGTTTGATGGTGGCTCGTGGCTGGCTCGGGAATCCGATGACCAAACGGTAACCGTAGCACTCGGTTCGATTTTAACCGAACGATGGAACTTGTAGGTGGTGACTGGTCCACCATCGTTAATGGAGCGCTGCAGCTGCCAGCCACCTATGGCGATCTCATCGTTGCCCTTATTGTACAGCTTGACGTACTTGCCCTCGGGATCGATTTCTTTGATTTCCACATTGCCCTTGGCACTGGCCGACACATAGAAATCGGACACACTCCGATCCTCAGATTCATCGACAACAGCCCGTTTGCGTTTAATTCCGCCAGACGGTGTGCGACGCGAGGGAGTGGCACGTGAGCTACGCAAGGATTGACTGAACGACTGCACTGTAGCCGTATTGGCGGGCGTTATATTCAGACGAGCCTCCTCGCCCACCAAAAGTTTGTCGTAAGCAGCAATTTCCAGATCCAAGGAGACCTACACAGAATGGGAAAAGTTTGTATTTTGAAATGAGCTTGAAAGTATGATTATTTTATAGCCCACCTTGATGTCCATTAGATCCTGGTACTCCTGCAGCTGATGGGCCATCTCCTCGCGCAAACGATGCAGTTCCTTTTCGAGCATGGCGATGTCATTGCTGTGACGCTCACGCTCGTTGTCCAGCTGCTGTTCCAGCTCGCGGATGCGCACATTCAGAACAGCATTGGTTGACTCCAGATCGCTGATCTTGGCATTGAGGCCATCAATGCGTATGCGCGAGTTGCGCAACTCCTCGATAGACTTGTGCGAGGAGTTGTGAGTGCGCGAAGCGGAATCCTGCAGCGAGCGTATTTTGTCCTCGTAAAGGGCTTCGATTTCATCGCGATTGTGACGCATCTGTTCCTCGTATTGGCTGCGCAATTCGTGCAGAGATTGCTGCAACTTTGCCTCGTACTCCGAGGAGAGACGTCCATCGATCTCGCTGTATTCAGTTTGGCGAATGCGACGCGATTCGTTGATCTCCTGCACGTGAACCTGATCCTTGAGCGAGAGCTCCTCGCGCAAACTCTGTATGCTATTCTCCAGATCCACACGCGCCAGTGTCTCCTGTTCCAGATTCTTGCGAGAATCCTCGAGCTGTTTGCGCAAACGATCCAAATCCTTAAGGGCCTCATTCAAATCATCATTGGCCTTCTTGCGATCAGAATTGGCCTGCGTATATTTGTTGCTCAACTCATTGGCACGCGATTCAAACATGCGGGCATTGGCTACATAGTGGAACAAAAAAGAAGATTAATTATAGACTGATTAAGCAAAATAAATTCAGAGCCACACTTACTCTCTGCTGCACTGCATTCCTGAGTCTTTTTATCTAGACGCGCTGTAAGCTCTTCGTTTTCCTCCCACAGACGCTTCGTGTCGATCTCGAGCCGGGCACGTTCGCGTGCCAATTCATCGAGCATGCGACGTGCATCAAGCAATTCATTCTCATAGATGTTCTTGATGTTGGTCGTCTCTCTGGTCACAGTGTCCCGGGTCGTTTGCACCTCGATAGTGAGACGTGAGTTCTCTGTCTCCAGATTGCGCACCCGATCGATATAGCAGGCCAGACGATCATTCAAATTCTGCAACTCCACCTTCTCCACGAGACGCGAATGACGTGTGGGGCTATTAGCCTGCTGCTGCTGCGACGACGATTGCGACTGAGACGGTTGTGGTCCAGTTGGTGGCAGCGGAGTTGATGTGCTGCCAGGCTGCGGAGTCGCGGTGCCAGCTCGTCGAGATTTCGATGACATTTTTCACTGCTGCAAGAAACGTAAAAAATATTTTAAATCTATTTAAATTAGATAATAATGTAACAGACTAGTATTTACTAGAGCACACAGAACGGAAAGATGCTGTGGTTTCTTCAACTTCGAGGGTTTTAGGTTAAATGCATATGCCCCATATCTTTAGAAATACGGGGTATACCCACATAAAATACATAAACAAACTTTTAACTTTTAACTGACCTTATTAAAACGCTGCGTTTGCTCTTAGCTCGAGTTTATTTTTTGCGCGCAATCTTCCGCTTTTTGGGCCTGATTAATTTCCAAACAGAAGCAAGAAAAAAAAATAAGCATCAGAAACAAGAAATAATAATAAAACTGCTCAAAATGAGCGCAGAGAGAGAGCGCAATTGAAAGCGAAACGAGTTTGTTCTCGTCTTCTGCTGCCTTTTTCTCTCTCTCTCATACATGTTACCCCAGTTGAATTTTTCACTCAAGCCGACTGTACTAAAGCGAACGAACGAAAAAAAACCAATTGAGTTATTTTTGCGGCGTTTTGTTTATGGGCGTAGGGTAAAGATAGGCGGGTTCTTCATTGAAATTCTTGTTAAATATTTGGAAACAAATGCACGCATTTGTTGTGAAAATATATTAAACTACTTGGCTCGAAATGCAACGTTTTGATTTACACAATATGGCGTTTTTTATTTAGAATTTGGTGTTTGACAGCGGCATTTTGTTGCAGTTGCAGGGGGGCTGCAAATCAGGCAGTAATAGCAATGCCAAAATTCGAAAGATTAACTCATTTATAGTTATCATTATACTTAACTCACAATAAACTAATTAAAAACTTTTTGGCATTTTTACAAACTTACGTGGTTACTTTTAACTTAATCGAATGCAGCGCAAGTTTTTGTGCAACAAATTTTGTTACCGAGAGAAAATGCGGCCGACGTGAATTTCTATTGGGTAGACTGACGCTCACAGTACCGATATTACGCGTGACAATAGCAAATATCGATAATTCGTGAATGCAACCATGTACAAATTTGTTACTAAATATTAAATTTTTCGAGTAAATATATAAAATTTTATCGAACTACAGATTATATACTGAAATCGATGATATATTTTTTACTTTTACTTTTCCTTTACTTTACTTTTTCTAGTCTGCTAATTTATGTATATCGAATAGATAGTGCGCTTATCGAAGAGCCGCCACATTATTGACAGTGCGAACTATAATTGCTTTATCGACGTCACGTTCAGAGTCAGTCTCACTTTTCGAAACTTGCTAAAGAATAATAACAATTATTATATTTAGTGATAAAGAAGAACGTGCAAACAGTAAGTCAACCTGCAAAACAGGCAAAAGAGTTTTTAAAAGCGGTCAAAAAATGAAATTTCACAAAACTTGTAATAAATTTGCTGGAATGATTCAATGTACTGAAAAAACAAGATGGCGGCGAGCATACGCCGGTTTGGCAGACAGAAAACGCGGCATTTACAACACACACATACGCAGAAATTGTAAATTACAAGAGCCATTTTTATTTCGTCATAGAATTTTCTAACCAGCATAAAAAAAGATGGCTGATAATGACGATCTTCTCGACTACGAGGATGAGGAGCAGAACGAGACCACTGCCGTTGAGAGCCAGGAGGCGCCAAAGAAAGACGTTAAGGGAACCTATGTCTCCATACACAGCTCGGGCTTCCGTGACTTTTTGCTAAAACCAGAAATATTGCGTGCAATCGTTGACTGCGGCTTCGAGCATCCATCCGAAGGTATGTAGATATAAGTCTGGTCGACTCTGATCAATGCCAAAACTATAGTGGGAATGGGTCAATAATTTGTGTAGAGAAAAGACGTACAGTCACACATGCATATAGTAGTTATTTATTAATTACGAATATCTGGCAACACTTTCAGTTCAGCACGAATGCATCCCCCAGGCAGTTCTCGGCATGGATATCCTCTGCCAAGCCAAATCCGGTATGGGCAAGACGGCTGTATTTGTGCTCGCCACGCTGCAGCAACTGGAACCGTCCGATAATAACACCTGTCACGTTTTGGTCATGTGCCACACCCGTGAGCTGGCATTCCAAATCAGCAAGGAGTACGAACGATTCTCCAAATATATGCCCACAGTAAAGGTACGTATAAATAGCTATAATTGAGAAATTTGTTTTATTAATTGCTACTTATTGCTGCTCTCTAGGTAGCTGTATTCTTTGGCGGTCTGGCGATTCAAAAGGATGAGGAGACACTTAAGAATGGCACACCGCACATTGTTGTAGGCACACCGGGACGCATTTTGGCATTGATACGCAACAAGAAGTTGAATCTGAAGCATTTAAAGCACTTTGTTCTCGATGAGTGCGACAAGATGTTGGAGCAGCTGGGTAAGTTGTTATCTTTAAACTGTTATGTTTATAAGTAGCTAATCATAATATTTATTTTTGTTAGATATGCGTCGCGATGTGCAGGAAATATTCCGTAGCACACCACACGGCAAACAAGTTATGATGTTTTCCGCCACTTTGAGCAAAGAGATTCGTCCCGTTTGCAAAAAGTTTATGCAAGATGTAAATATCTCCGTCGCACTTCTACTACTACTACTACTATTACGACCACTAGATATAATAATTAAATACGAAAACGCGCACGACATACAAAAAGTCAACCTAAACAGCATCACCAACAAATCACAATTGTTACACTTTCTGCCTTTTACCTGAAAACGAAAAATCCAGTTGAAAACACATGATTTATTTGTAACTAATTAAAACGCGTTAACAGTTAACAATCGCGAAAATTAACTGTCCCCCAAATGGTTTAATATGTATAAATATATAACTGTCATAAACCATTTTCTAAATGGTTAAACGTGTAAAAGCAAATCGAAGGAGGCGCTGCAAGCGCATAACAAATATTTAAAATCCTTGTCCATAAATATTTAAAACCATTTTCTAAATGGTTAAGCGCGACAAACAGCAATCGGAAACTCGCTCAATGCGTATAAAATTACTCAAAACTCTTGCCCATAAATGCCAAAATATCATTTCCTAAATGGTTAAACGCGTAAAACTACAAAACGCAAGAAAAAATACTACAAAATAACACCGGAATACAAAATGTAAATGTAATCAACAAAAATGAATGAACAGCAGTCACACACGAAACAAACGATACTGAATACTGATTATGATGCATCCCCGCAACGTCCGATGTCCGCATGGAGCGCTTGCTACCTGCAACACATTCGAGATGCGCAGCACAACAACAATAAAATACCGAGTAGTTGATGATGGTTATTTAGCGTTGCCGTATGTAGAATATATTGTAGGCGTACCCATTTTATAAGTTCCAATTTGCCAATTTGTGCCAATCAATCTAAATTGTTTGTTTTGTTTTTTTTTTCATGTAAAAAATTTGCACCATAAACTTCATTTCTAATATTTCAATATAGCCCATGGAGGTGTATGTCGATGATGAAGCCAAACTGACATTGCACGGTCTCCAGCAGCACTATGTCAATCTCAAGGAGAACGAAAAGAACAAGAAGCTCTTTGAACTGCTCGATGTGCTCGAGTTCAATCAAGTAATATTTTTAAATCAATTCCCAATTATCTTTAATTAACCTTTAATTCGTGTTTTATTTGATAAGGTCGTTATTTTTGTTAAGTCGGTGCAACGTTGCACCGCTTTGGCCCAGCTACTGACGGAGCAAAATTTCCCGGCCATTGGCATTCATCGTGGTATGAATCAAGATGATCGTTTGAATCGCTACCAGCAATTCAAAGATTTCCAGAAACGTATTTTGGTCGCAACAAATCTGTTTGGCCGTGGCATGGATATTGAGCGTGTAAACATTGTGTTCAACTATGACATGCCTGAGGATTCCGACACCTATCTGCATCGTGTGGCGCGTGCCGGTCGCTTTGGTACTAAGGGTTTGGCCATCACCTTCGTGTCCGATGACAACGATGCCAAGATACTTAACGAAGTACAGGATCGTTTCGATGTAAACATTAGCGAGCTGCCGGAGGAAATTGATCTGTCCACATATAGTAAGTTGACCTAAGTTGTTCCTGATTTGGTCATATAATAATTTTTCATCTTTTTACAGTTGAGGGACGCTAGTCATCTATTTGGATAAGACAGAAATGGCACCAATTATATGAATGATCGATACCATTTTTATAAACTCTACTTTATATCTAATAAAATACAATCCAAACAATGTGTTGACGTACAAAACGATAAGTTCATTTAAATATCTGTCTCTTTATAATTTTGAATATATGCCTAGTACTAGAAAAGAACTTTTTTAAGTGTTCTATATGATCTATAAATAAATTTATGTAAAAAAACTAAACTTTTTACATAATACAAAAATACTTGCGTTTTATTGTTATTTTGACGTATTTTTAACGTCCGGTTTTTTTTTGGACATGCGCAAAACGTCGAGTTTCCGGCAGTGTAGGGTTACCCAAAGGGGCTGGTCCTTTGTTATGGGATGGCTTTGGGAGTGTTGGTTGGGGTAGTTGTACGAATAGCGAAAAGCAGAAGTAGCACAGACGACAATAGGCCAAAACAATGTGAATAAAGTAATTCAAGTTAACCAAACACAAAACAACAAAAAAATGCTGCTCAAAAAATATATGAAAACACGTCGCAAGGTGAAGATTTTATTGCTGGTGACAATTGTGGCTCTAATTGTGATCACTTGCATCATTTTGCTCGGCTCCTCGGGCCAGAATGGTGCGACAGTTGAACGTTTGCTGGACGAACGTTTCATACAACGTGCCTACCAGCCACAATCCGAGCAGCAGCCAAGGGAGCAGGCGCTGGTGTTGCGATCACATCGGGAACATGGCGTCATTGTACCCGAGAAATATGATGAGCAAAAGATCAAGTCGCGCATCATTCAGAATCGATTGCAGCAGGTAAAACAACAGCAGCAGCAGCAGCAACACGAGAATGCAGCGGAACCGATGCGCACCACAATGGAGGCCGTGGCGACGGCTGTGCACATCTTTTATACGGCACCGGTGCCATGGTACAAGTCAAAAAAGTCACCACAGCCACAGCCGGAGCATCCCAATGATGTGGCACTGCCGCTGACAACGCCAAAGCCCGTCAAGGTGCTCAATACGGCCTTCTATCCGGCACTGGGTCTGTACAAGCCCAGTACCAAGCTGTTGGGCCAGCATTTCGAGAATATTCGCAGCTGTGGCATTGGTGTGCTCATCCTTAACTTTGTGCGGCCCTCGGATCCGGCGCTGTATCATCAAATCATTGAGCTGGCACCGCAACACAATCTGAGCGTCACCTTCGAACTAAGCGTCGCAGGCAATCGATCCGTGGAGTTTGTGCGTCAACAGCTCCAGGATATTGCGACGTACATCGAACTGCCGGGCTTTTATCGAGTGTGGAGTCAATCTCGTGGAGCCCTGCTGCCGGTGCTCTATGTCAGTAATGCGTACAAGCTAAGCGAGAGTCTGGGCCGACAGCTGTGCCGGCCAGCAGAATCACCAGCAGAAGAGCTGCCAGGGAAGCGGATTGGACATGGAGATCTGGGCAGCTTGCGGCGTGTGCTGGATGCATTCTACATTGGGCACATCAGGTGAGGATTGCATTTTAATTGGCATGCGTGCCACATGATCGAGGTAAGAGGACTGTGCTTTTACTCAACAATGTATGCCATATTTTTGTATTATCGATATAAAATCGATTAATATATAATATTTTTCCCCATTAATTTTCTAAACTTTACTTAATTTCGACAGACTTAAGAGCCATGCGGATGTTTTGCGTCGTTTGTGTTTTGATGGCTTCTACAGCAAATTGCCGAGCAATGGTGCCGTCTTTGCCAGCACCTGGAAGAATTGGTCATATCTCAAGTCCTATGCACTATCCTACAAAATGCTGTTTGTGCCCACAGTGGGTCCCGGCTTTGCGGAGCGCAACAAATTTCCCCGACACGGCGACATACAGCGACACAGGAGCAATGGACGCGTAATTAAAAGATTGCATTTATATTAAATATAAATAATATATAATTGGATATTTTGTATTTTTAGTACTATGGCGTGGCGTGGCGCACGGCCATTCTCAATCATGTTGGCTTTATAAATATTGCCAGCTACAACAATTGGCCCGATGGCAGTCAAATCGAGGAGGTTGCGCCACGTGCCGGTTTCCTGGATTACAATCCCGGCTCGAGGACCAAATATCTGGATCTAACGGCACATTGGGTGGGCAATTTCTTGAAGACACGCCAGGAGGCGGCGGGTGCTGCTGCTCAAAACTGTTATGAGCTGCTCAACAATACGATTTGTTGAAGCTGCCCCGCAATCCGTGATCTTTGAAGAACTCATATCGGGTAAAATCAATTCAAGTCGCACAAAATCTTCCATTTCGATGAGTGTTTTGATATGGGGGCAAAAGTGATGTGGATTCGAATGCGTTTACTTTAAAAATGCAATCAATTGCAATTTGCCACGAAATTACTTTCCTAATGTTAATAAGTCTTCTACAACTTAATATCTGCCTATAAACTAGCAACCAGAACAATTATATATGTATCTGCCAAGCAAAAAAAAAAAAACAAAAGAAAAAACTATGTAAAGTGCAAGCAATATTTGATTAGGTAAAAATAATTAACCAAAACGAAATCAGAACAAATGTTTTACATATTTTTATTTTAGTATTCGATTAGTGTTATATGTAGTAAGATGAAAAACAACAATATCATATTGCCATTCCATATTATATACACATACACAAATATATATATATATATATATATCTAAATATATATATATATATATGAGAGAGCAAAAATGTAGCATCAATTAAAAAATTGTTATAAATGCAATTATTAACACTTGTTAAACAAAAGGTACTTAACAAATTTTATCTTTATTACAAGTACACCTAAATAAATCTATATAAATAAATATATTACTTTATCTAAGCTTTAATAGATTAACTAGTGCAAAACTAAAAAAAAACCTATATATAACATTTCATATTTATAAAACCAAATCAAAAATCACAACAAACTGATGTGTTTCCTTCGCTTAAATAATAATTTTAAAGGACTTCCGCACACGCGCCATGTTGACAGTAATTTGTTTTTTTTTTTTATATATCCTAAATGACAGTAATGAGTATTCGTTACGTCCTAAATGACAGTAATGACAGGAGCTATTAAATTTCCTTATGTTCGTTTCATTTTGACAAATGACAGCCGCTTCCAAAGTTGGCAGTTTTTTTTTATACGATTTTTTTGTTTGGAATTTTGACTTTGGTTTAGTTATGTTCAATAAGAGAGCTACCAATAACTTTGTGCAGCAGCCTCGGGCAAAGCCGCCGGCGCCCAAAGGTTGCTGCTGCAAGCGTTCGCTATGCATTAAAAACTACTGCGATTGCTATCAATCAATGGCCCTCTGTACCGTTCACTGCAAGTGCATTGGTAAGTCCTGCATCAACCATATGCCATAGCTACACAATCGCCAATCTTCAGGTTGTTGCAACACGGAGCTGCGCTCGATGGCTGCCGTGCCGCCTTTTAAAACACCAATTGCCGCTAAAAGGGAACGCGCCTCTGCGCTCAGTGCCAAAGCAGCAGCTGCCGCAGCCAAAGCTGGCATTAATATCCATTTACATCCGGCGCCCGGCTCCGCAGCATTTGAGGGTCAAAAATTTGGAGCGCCGGCCATGCTGTTAGAAGAAGCAATGCCACCGCCACCGGATCTACAAGTTTTCGATATGGATGTGTGCAACATAATTACATTGCCGCCACCAAACGCTATTGCACTGGCCAAGCAGCCGCCGCCTCTGTCAGCGTTCCTGTTTCCCAGCCCCAAGCCGATGCCGCCCGATGAGATCAATATTATTAAGCCGCCCAGTACTTTGACGCTGCTGGAGCGCATCTTGCTGCTGGCCAACGAAGTGGAACAACTAGACATGCCTGCGGTGGAAGAGCGCAGAATAATATTGCAGGAGTTCGTGCATGGCTTGCAAGAGATTAGCGATATCTGTCTTGCTGATTCGAAACAGCAATCCAATTCCAATTAAAAATATAGTTGCCTCAATGTAAACAGTTTTTAGTTTTTAATTATATACCAAATAGGCATAATATTTGTTTGTCTTATATTTATAATTATTAGTTAATGTTTACAAAACGATATATATTTATTAATATAGGTAAATAATTACATAATGTTTTTTAGCCTTTAAATGCAACGGCTGCTTCTTCGGTATAAAATATTATTTTAGTGTAAGAAAAAAAAGTATTTTGAAGAATTTGGAAATTTTACAATTTGAATTTGTATTGAAGACGGTTTTAATTAATCACAATCCGCTAGAAGTCATGCGGTTGAAAGATTAGCTCAGTGGCCAACACATCGTAGTTGCTTGGGCGTTGTTTGCTGCTCGATGTTGTGCCTTTTGTTTTGTGCCGCTCCAGCGGCAGCTCATTATCAGTATCCGAGTTGCTCCCCATGGAGTCAATGCCCGCATCGTTTGTATTGTTGGGACGTCGTTGTCGTTTCGCTTTGGTCTTGGATTGTTTATATTTTTGCCAGAAGTCCGCCGGCTGCGCAAAGTCAGTGTAGTTGGAAAAGCGCATAGTCATCGCACGGCAAAATTTATTAAACTCCTGTTTCATTTCCGAGTTCATCACATTACGCAGATTTCGATGGGTTTCTGCAACATAGCGCAAACAGCTCTCCAGTTGCTTGAGCTATTGTTATAGGCAAACAAAATATTAAGCGTGTAAGGACAAAATGTTAAATAAAGTCCTACCGGTTCCTCAGCCGTCTCACGTCGACGAGCGCCACGCCCGCGACCAGTGCCTGTGGCATTAGTTGCAGCACCTGGTTGCTGAGTGGCCGGCACAGCTACCTCATCAACGGTCGCCTCTTCGTCATTGTCGCCATCGGCCGGGTCGCCGCTCTGCTGACGTTTGCTCTTCGTGCAATAGCAGATGCGACGCATTATAAAAAGTATATCCATAACAATATCCAGAGCACCATTTGATTCAATAAATTCCGCATCCTTTGTTTTTTCTGTAATGTAAAGGGAATTAGTGGATAAAAGAGTATCAACTAGCGCTGCTCAACTTACCAGCAAGTAACTTGAGCTGACTAAAATACATCAGAAGCGTGTGATCATCCAGCGCGGCAATTATGTGATTATATAGCAAACGTCTATTGTTGCGTTTTTCTGGACCACGCAGCGGAGACTTGAATCTCGGACCTCCTCTGATAACAGCCTGGCCATTAAAGTTGAATGGGCACTCCTTGAGACAGTGATGAAATAAGGACTTGTCATACAGCTTTTTATAGCGTATGAAGAATGCATCTGCCTCATGTGCCACCTCCGCACTGTCGTCCAGCAATCCCGAGAGAAGTGAAATTAATATCAGACCCTTTAGCTTAATGTTGCCAGCCAGGATGACATCCTTGACACAGCGATAGGCGCGAACACGAGTAGTAGGATATTTCGAGAACATTTTGCTGAGAATGCATTTCATATTGTTTTCCAAAATGGAGGGATATTTCTGGCCGAGATCATTGAGACCGATGAGAGTGTTATTTATGAGCTGCGGTCGATCGTTTGTCCTCAATATCTTGCCATACAACTTGGCGATTTGACTGGCCAGCTGATAATCTCGCAGCGATAGACGACCCGCAGTTACAATCATCCAGTTCACGATGCGCTCATTATCCGTATCGAAATTGGTCTCGTCCAGCTCATTACACTTCTGTATGTAGTCGACACAATATTGAACTATTCTCGGATCCACTCGCATCGGCAGCATGACAATCAGTTCCGTATATGTTGTCAGCAGCGATGTCAGTCGTATGTTATCCTCCTGGAAATTGTCAATGCACGAATATAGGGCTTCGGTGACTTGCTGCAGGAGCTCATTTTTCCACATATCTGCATTGCTGCTGTTTTGTGGCGCTTGACTCTGAGACAACTTGTCGATGTGGCCCAGAAGCAGCAATGCTGGTGAGATGAGTGTTAACCAAATGCTGCCCGTGCTTAGCACTGAGATCAGATGAGTAAAGAGCTGATTGAGCGATGCTTTTGAGAAGTTTGAAAGACAGTAACTAATCAGCTGAAGCGCCAGCACCTGGTTTGATTTCATGTTAAACGACGACAGGCTATTAAATGTTGAAATTATGGCATCCAAGTTGTTCGTAATGCGACTAGAAATAAGGAGGAGCAATGTCCACGCCTCCGTTGCCATCGGTGTGGACAAATGCGATATTATCGTATTCACCAGACGTGAACTAAAAAATATTTATGATATTAAATTTTTTTTTTATTGAAGTGCAAAAAAAAACCTCACTTTACTACATTCTCGGTCTCCATCAGAAGGGTCAATCTTTGCTGCAAATAATCCCGCGGCTGCGAAGCCAACAGCGTGGTCAAAATACGCCATGGCAGTAAATCTTTTGGTTCATTGGTAAACTCCAACGGTTTAATGGCCGATAAAACATTTCGATTGAAACTCTAAAAGGAATAGTTGTGTTTTGAGTTTAACTTAAAAGCATAAGAGCAAGATTAATAATTACTCACATGCAGTGCCATTCTTTGAAGAGCCGTATCCTCATCGTTTAGCATACAGGGCCAAATGCGACAGTAGACATCGATGAGTATGGTGCAATTGTAATATTTTTGCAACAGAGTGTCGATCGATTCAATTGTTGCCTTGCGCACCGAAGATAGTACATCGACGGCAAGTAGCGAAGTCTCCTGCTCAAAGTCTGTGTCGTAGATAATGCGCTGATTGATGAGCACCAGACGCTCCAGGAGAGCGATGCCCGAGCAGCGTGCCAGTCCATTGCTGGAGCTGAGGAAACGATCGTAAATCACTTGCGGTATTTTCACCACCAACGGTTCGAGCTCTTCGTGACCCTCGAAACTAAAAGCATATTGCAAAATGCCTTGCTTTTCTTGCATCAGCTCCAGTTGTCTGCCTTTTGGTACATTTCTGGTCGCCACATCATTGTTAGTGAATTGGGCGAAACTGATGACTTCGTGGAGTATACGGATTGTGATTGGTGAACCCTGTTTAATGGCCGAAACCAGCACCTGACTAGCCTTACGGCGTACGGTATAAGTCCGATCATCAAGGCAGAGGATTGTCTCCCGGATGAGGTCAACTTCCCGCTGCTTTGTTGACACATCGTGTTGAAAGATGCTCCAATTCACCTGTGTTTCATGTTGCAGAATGCAATCAATAAGCTCCAGGGACCGTAACTGGATGCCTACAGCATCTTCCGCTTTGACTGCTTCAACTAAAAAACCCGTGCATGATTTATTACATTTAGCAAAGAGCGCTGCATCATATTTGGCCGCATAACCAATGGCAATTTTCTCATCAACCGTTTTCCACTATAAAAATTTAAAATTATTTAAGTTGATTAGCTGTAATGAATAATTTATTTCGTTCACCTCCTTGATGGGATTCGTTATGATGCCCTCTATGTAACGTTCCAAAACGCTCGTCATTACATCTGGATACTTCTCTAATAACTTGATGAACCAATCGGAAATGTGCTCCCCAATTTGGGGTCCCGTTCCCCTTGTATTTTCCGGACAGATGTGCATGCACACGGTTTGGTTCATGAATAGAGTCAAGGTATCGTGTACATCGCCATTATGCTCATTGGCAATCTCATGGAACAATTCAAAGCATTTGTTATGTATTTGTTGGACATCTGTAAAAAGGATTGGTTTGCAAATTCAAATGGTCGATAACAAAGCGTGTTATCGGATAAAAGCGATAGCCTAAAGATAGATAGACGATATATGGCATGCAAGTTACAATGACTCGATAACAAATGCGCCGATATGTGTCCACCTCTAACAGGCCCAATTACGAACGATAACAACGAATAAGACTTGTGAAATTTAAACAGGAAATTTTACTTATATTTTGCAGCGCAAATGTTAATATTATTGTGCAAAAACTCTGGCGCTTCGGCGGCCACACATTTGCGCAGCCTTGCCAAACGTTTCCTGGCAACAACAGCAGCAGCCGCAGACAAAACAACAACGACGACAACAACTAAATCTTCACCGGCAGCGGAACACTTTGATATAATTATTGGAGGCGGCGGCTTAGTCGGAACAACTTTGGCTGCTGCACTGGCCAAGAACGCAACATTGGCGGACAAAAAGGTGCTGCTCCTGGAGGGTGCAGCGCCTTTTAAGGGTTTCGATGCGAGTACACCCTATCAAAATCGTGTTTCGGCAATCAATCGCAACTCCATCGAGCTCTTCAAATCCATTGATGCCTGGCAGCACATTGAGGCAGCACGCTGTAAGCCCGTGAAGCAGATGCAGGTGTGGGAATCTAACAGCGATGCACTCATCCAATTCCAGCATGATAACTTTGCCAGCGATGTCGCGTGCATTATTGAGAACGATCTAATACTGGATGCAGTCTATGCACGCGTTCGCGATTCGGCGCCCAATGTAAAGGTGTTGAATCAGGCGCGCATTGAGTGCGTGGGTCTGCCGGGTTCAACGGGTGCACAGCATTCGCAGGTGCAACTCCAGGATGGACGCAGCTACACTTGCGAACTTCTCATCGGTGCTGATGGCGCCAATTCGGTGGTCCGCAAACAAATGGGAGTCGATGTTTTCTCGCTCAACTACGAACGAATGGGATTGGTGGCCACTTTAGATCTGAACACGGAAGGTGATTGTGATAATTCTGTGGCGTGGCAACGTTTCCTGCCAAGTGGTCCGATTGCCCTTTTGCCGCTCAGCGAGAAACAGAGCTCGCTAGTGTGGAGCACCACAGTGCCGCATGCCAAGCAACTATTGGCTATGGAGCCGGCACAGTTTGTGGATGCCTTAAACGAGGCCTTTTGCCGACAATATCCACGTGTGGATGTCGTGGACAAAGCACTACAAGCCCTGAACGCATTCTTTGGCAACAGTGGAGCCCTGCATCAGCGTCAATATCCGCCACGAGTGTGCGGTGTACAAGAACGTTCACGTGCGACCTTCCCGTTGGGTTTCTTGCATGCCTCGTCGTATGTGTGTAATGGCGCCGCTTTGGTTGGAGATGCCGCTCATCGGGTCCACCCGTTGGCCGGGCAAGGCGTCAATTTGGGCTTTGGTGATGTACGGATTCTGGTGGACACTTTGGCTGCCGGCGCCTATGCAGGCTTCAAGCTGGGCGACACCCAGCATCTCATCAAATATGAACGTAAAAGTTTGGCCAAAAATGTGCCAATAATGGTCGGTGTGCATGGACTGCACACGTTGTACTCAACGGAATTTAGTCCGATTGTGCTGATGCGCAGTCTTGGCCTGCAGCTCACCCAGAATTTGCCGCCCATCAAGAACCTGTTTATGAAGAGCGCCATGGGCTAAGCTCCTTTCTGAACCTTCTACAGGTGTATTAAATTTAAGTGTTTACAGTTTTATAGTCGTCGGTAACAAATAAAATGCAATGGTGAAAAGCATTTCCAATAAGATATTTTTACTTGAATGGAATTATTTAAAGAAGTAAACTTATAGTAACTATTAAAGTATTCTGCAAATCTCTTGGATTTCAAATGACGAACAAAATTAAATTATGGATTGTTTGAATTTGCATAAAGTGTTATTTATTATATTAAATAATAAAACTTGTCAGATTTTCAATTATTATTTAGTAGTTGGTAGTAGATATTTAGTCTACAATTAACTTAATTCTAGCATTAGACAAGGCACATTTGGTACAGACTTTTAGGGACTTGGGTATATTCTATAAATTTGGCATTTTGGAAATTGTTGTTTGGCTTTTAGAGCTCCTGATGGCTCTTGCTGATGTCCACTTGGGTCAAAGTGTCGCCATGGCTGCTCTCGCCCAGCTTAAGATCCTGCTCCAGATCGAGAATATTCATTTCGTTCTCTTGGGCAAAAATTTGCTGACGATCGCTTTTCAATTGCGCCTCGCCGGCGATGATGTCGACGACTTGTTGGGAATTTTCCGTATCGGATATATAACCCGATTCTCCCGTATAATAGATGGGATAAAGCAACACGGGCGCAGCACTAAATGCAATCAGATTACGCGGCTCAAAAGCGTCGCTGATGTTCTTTTCCGGATGCCGATTGAACATGACGGGCAGGAATTCATCGACTGGAATGAGTTTTTTCAGCGGCTTAGCCGCCAAAAGTTTCTCGGCACCTGACAGTGTTATAACATAGCCCACTGTCCAATAGGAGTAGCCAACATGGACGAGATTATCAGTGCCGTTGACCCACGGTTCGCTCTCATCCTTTAAACGCTTGCGTCCGAAATAGATGAGGTCAAAGTCGAATTTACTGGCTTGCTGTAGCACCCTTTGCACTTTCCTTTTAAAGTAAGTTTCGAAGCGCACATCGTCCTCCAGAATGAGCACTTGGCGCAGCTGACGTTGCACAATCTGCTCCCAGATGCGATAGTGACTGAGAAAACAACCGATTTCGCCCATTGTCATGGGTCGATGATGATACGGATCCTCATAGCCGGGCAGAACACTAATGCCCATTTCCTGGACAAGCTGCGCATTTAGCTGCTTGCCATCGATGGCATCGAAGTGCTCCACTTGCAGATCCAGCTCATTGAACAGCTGCTCCATTTTCTCGCGTCTCTCTGGACGACGCTGCAGGTTGATCATAAAAATATTATCGAAATCTAATTTGGTCTTTGCCGGCAGCCGCAGATGATGTTGGAGATAATTCTGCACAGGCGGCACGGCGCCCAAATCATGCACCATATTAATCCGCAAATTGACCAATTGCTCCAGATCGTATTCGACGGTATCCGTGGTTTCGAGAGGCTGGGTTATATAGCCGAAGGGCAACTTATTGCAGACGTGTAGTGCCACTCCGGAATTGTTCGCTGACATGGCAAACACAATGATATCGTCTAAAGGTCCATCGTACACACGCACTTCGGCCTTCGACTGTTGCATTTTCACAAGACGCTGCCGATCAAAGGTCAGATAACGCGCACTCGCATAACTCATATCGATCAGGACAGCCGTGTGTATCATGGGCACTTCGAAGACACCGACTTTATCTCTGTGATAGATATCCTTATATTCCGCAGTGCGCTGATAGTAATAATCATCGGTCATGCCACACCAGAAATTCGAATAGAGACTCTCCGACAGCAGCATGGGCGCCACAATAGGCAACCGGAGCGCTGTTAAAGTTTTGAGTGCCTGTGGCTCTGTCAACAGAACATCCGCATCCAAAAAGAACAAATAGTCAGCCCAGATACCGCGTGCATATTTCAGCGCCTCCTCTTTCAGGGCAATCAAATGCTTGTAACGTGACACAGGCCAATCGTAAGCTGAGGTTTCATTTTGATGACTTGTTGTGTCATCATTAAATGCATAGTTGATGCTATGATAAAGTTCGCCCGAGTGCTGAAGCCATTGTTGCAGCAATTTAATGCTGTCATCGCTACTGTGGTCACAGCGTAACCTGAATAGATCAAGAAATTTGCAAAACACTCTCTTTCAATCTTCTTAATGCTTTTTGTACTTTCCACTCACCAAAAGGCAATGCGATGCTTGGGATAATCAAGCTTCTCGAGGTAGCTCAAGAACATGGGCAATATGTGTGCCTTGTTGCGCACGAGCAGTGTTATAAGCACCGTTGGCTCTTCGTACTTTAATTCATCATCCACATCCTCCGCAACCAATGCCCAAGCGGCGCTCAGGGCGCAAACTAAGATTAATCCTCTTACTATATTCATCTCCACGTCATGCCAAAACACATTGTACACAGTTCAAATGGGTCACGTACGCACAATCAGCAACTAAAACAACAACGGATGCTGCGGCTGATGGACAACTGTAGAGTGTCTGTCTTCAGTCTAATCTATTTATAAACGGACGGGATTCAGCGTTCATTGAACGGAAGTCATCATATGGTTTTAATCACTTCATGCTTTACGCAAACGATAACATATCGTTTTGAAAGTGTAACAGCTGTTCCAATTGCTGTTATCGTATTTAACTGCAACAGAAAGTGCAGTCTCTCTTTAACTATTCGATGGCTTTGCACATGCAAGTAACCTGTAATCGCAATTAAAAAATATTCGGATTCAACTGTTGCAACTGCAGTGATTTAAAAGACCCCAATGATGTTGAATAATTTAAAATTATAAATTAGCATTTGAATCTACTTCCTTATCCACTTAGCCGGTTATTGGCAGACCAGTTAAAGCAAGACTATAACAAAAGAGAGACCTGCAACGTAATTTGCTTAAAATTTTAGATATAATAACAGTCGCTGTTTAAAAATATAAACAACTATTTATTAAAAGAAAAATCAAGTAAAATAGAGGTGATTTCTATCCTTGCTTGACCGTGTGCGGCTTCATATAGCTGGGAAAGTTAAGCTGCAGACCTTCCTTGGCTTCAAAGAACGTGTAGGAGAGGGTGATGGTGTCACAAAACTCTAACGCCGGATCTTGTGTGATTTCGGGATCAATGTAGAAGAAGACGGGCATATCGACTTCCTCATGCGGATTGAGCATTTGCTCCTCGAAGCAAAAGCACTGGATTTTGTTGAAATATGCGCCCGCCTCGAATGGTATCACATTGTAGGTGCTAATGCCCACGACCGGTTTATCCGTGGGATTCTTGGCCGTATAGAAAGCGAGTGCAGTCTCTCCGGGTGCAACTTTAATTTCAAACTGTTGGGGCTTGAAGTTCCACTGCATTGATGAGCCAATGTCAGCATTGAAGCGAATTTTCAGCACACGATCCTTCACCTTGACCATGTGTTCCACTTTCTCGGCATCGTGGCCCTGCGACGTAGTGCCTCCATAGCTATATGCCTGACAAAATATGCTATAAAGTGGCACTGCAGCGTAACTGAGTCCGACTATTAGCACACCACCAGCAGTTATGTAGTAAAGTGTTGACTTTGAACGCAATTTGCGACTTGCTGCATCGGAATCGACTCGATTGCCGCCCAATGTGGCCTTTGTGCGACATGGCTGCAGTTTTAATTGCAACTGCTGTTTGTATTTATGTCTCAGCAGCTGCTGGCACTGCACGCGCACATTTGCAAAGGCGCGTAGCATTTCAAACTATTTGTTTCGGTTTTTAAATGATTAATTTAATCGCTTTTTCATTTAATCAACTGTTTGTATAATATTAACACTTGCGTAAACAGCTGTTTGCTGAACAGTGTGTACACTGGTTGCGTGTAAGGGTTTTACATGTGGGCGCCAAATATATTTGAATCACTATTACAGTGGTTTCTATTTCTGTTAACCAGCGCACCCAAATTTTCACTTTTCTTAAAAGTTAGATTGAGAAAAAAAATTGTACTACTCAAATAATGGCAGATTTAATAATCATTTAAAATAATTTAAATAATTATGATAAGACTATACAGCTAATTAACTTATTCCGCTTTAGTTTAAAAGGTGGCAACGCTAACAGCCATAAGAGTAATCTTTCAGTCCGCATATAATTTTAAAATGTAAAGGAAAATGGAATACTTACAGGAATTTGTGTAACCTTGTTTGAAATTCATATAGAGTATTTTCAGCAGGCACCGTATAATGTTGTTCCGTGGCGTTAGATGATCCTTGAAGTGCACATAGCAGAACACCAGTTTCAGATCATCGCAAATAGTCAGAAAGAGCATCCAAATATTATTCCCGTGTATGCTCGAATTGGCATTCATCTCCAGCAGTCGAAAGACCCGTAAGCCATGCTCAATAACATCTGCGTCAAAGACGCCATAGCTCTTTGCGCCCGGAATGGTTAGTGTTAGCAAATAAGTGCTAAATGCATTTATAGCCAATTTCATGTTCATGTTTTCATTGATGGCTTTGGGACCCGCTGCGATTATTGGTTGTGGCATTGTTGCAAGACTCGTCACTGCGTAAATGTACGCCAAATAATCTTTGGGAGTAATCACGTTGATTTTAGACCAATTATCCAAACTGATGTCGTATACGTTTGTATTATTCTCTGCATCATTGGTACGTAAGGATCGAATACAAGAGGCTAATTCACGAAGCAATTGCAATTGATTGCCTTGATTAGTAATATTCTGTCGGCACATGGGCAGCATCCAAAAATTGTTGGCATCACATCGAATAACGTCGTGATCGGTGTCGTCACAGCTTAGCCAGTCCTGAATATCCGTCCACTCCACATGTTGTGCAAAGTGCAACTTAAGCTCACAGAATATCCGATTAAACTCCAACATATTTGCATATTCACTTCTTTGTCTTTCTTACTTTCTATACAGTTTTTGTTTACAGTTATAGAACTGAAGCAATATTAGTTATCGAGGGCTCAACTTGTTATCGTTTTCGATAGAAATAAAAAGAAATAAACACAGCTGCTTATATCTCTAGCTCAGTACGCAGCTAACAAATATAAATGAATAAAAGTAGTTAATTTTATGAAAATGTGTAGAATACAGCAAACCAATAATTTATAAAGGCAATCAAAAATGTAATAAAACAGATCAAAAGCATCAGTGATTTTTAACAAGTATTTTGGTATACGTATGCATTTTTGACTGTGAGCAGCATACCATGCTTTCTTGACATCTGGATAAACTGCACCCAATTGCGTTTCTTGAAACCCGTAAACAATGGACGCTCTTAAGGAAGCGTCCTTGGACAACGAGGAAGTGCGAGAGATCTTGAAGAACACAACTGACTTGCGTCAATATTCACGGCAAATCGAGAAGGAGTTCAAGGATGTGGAGAACAAGTCGATTGAGGATTATATTGCCGAATCTCAAAACATTGCCAATCTGCACAATCAGATTAACGACTGTGACGATGTCCTCGAACGCATGGAAAATATGCTTATGAGCTTTCAGAGTGTGCTCAACAACATTAGCACCGAAATAACGCAACTGCAACGTAAATCCGTATCCATGTCATTGCAACTGACTAATAGGCAGTCGGTCAAAGCACAGCTGTCACAATTTATAGAAGACATGGCTGTATCCGAAGAAATGATTAACATTATAATGGATACGCCAGTAACAGAGCGCGATTTCAGCACACAGCTGAATGTGTTGAATCACAAACTATCGCTGGTCAAGGAACTAAGTTTTAAGGAATCCAAATCGACGAGCGATGTGAGTGATGTTCTGCACAAGTTGCGCCTTAAGGCCATGTCCAAGATACGCAGCTATCTGCTGGAACAGATCTACAAGTTTCGTAAACCGATGACCAACTATCAGATACCACAGAATGCAATGTTAAAGCACAAGTTCTTTTTTGAGTTCATATTGTCCAATGAGCGGCATGTGGCGCAGGAGATCTGCAGCGAATACATCGATACCATGAGCAAAATCTACTACAGTTACTTTAAAGTGAGCATTCGACTTGGCTATATACCAGTTTATTGACTTGTTTTCTTCCTTTCAGAGCTACTCTACACGGCTGACCACTCTCAAGTTTGAGGAATCCTGCACGAAGGATGATCTAATGGGCATAGAGGACAATGCATCCAAGGGTTTGTTTGCTAAAACGACGAGCCTAAAACATAAGAGCACAATCTTCACCATTGGCAAACGGGGCGATATACTCAATCAGCAGCTGGAGGCGCCCATCATTGTGCCCCATGCGCAGCTTAAGAATCGCGTAAGATTTGAATAACTTTTGAAAGACTTTATATAATACCTTTTGAATACTTTTTTTTATTGCTTTTGTAGTACACAGACGAGGCTCTATTTCGTTCGGAGCAGTATGCACTAGTTGACAATGCTTGTCGGGAGTATTTATTTGTTACTGAATTTTTTATGGTGCGCAGTGCACAGGCACAGGATTTGTTCAATCAGATAATGGGCAAAACATTGACGCTGATGATTGTAAGTATAGCGGACAATTCTCTGCATAACTTATTGACTTATTTGCTTTCTTAGAAAAATCTGGAAACATCTATACACGATTGCTTCGATACCATCGCAATGTTCCTTTGTATACATTTAATCTTTCGCTATCAGCTCATGTGTCACAAGCGCTGTGTGCCTGCACTTGATAAGTCAGTGCAAATTAAACATAAAATAGAATTTATGTATTAAATATCTTTGTTATATTTATAGATACTGGGACTCGCTGCAGTCAGTTATTTGGCCCCGACTCGAGCATGTTTTTCGTCTAAATATTCAAAGCATACACGACTGCGATCCGACGAAGTTTAACAAGGAAATGGGTCCACATTATGTAGGTTAACTTAAGAATTATTTTGTATCATATATATATATATATATATATCTTTTCTTGCAGATAACTCGTCGTTATGCTGAGTTTAGTGCTGCCATTGTGGGCATCTCAGAGCATTTTCCAAATGAACTCGTTAGTCGACTGCTGCTGGAGCTACAAAATGAGGTGGAATGCTTTATCTTACGCATGGCTGCCAATTTTCCTACACGCAAGGATCAGCTCATCTATCTGATTAACAACTATGATCTAGTGCTGGGAGTGCTAATGGAGCATACGCGTGACAACTCCAAGGAGGCCGAGGCATTCCGCGAGCAGTTGAATGCGCGGAGCGCCGAGTATGTCGAAGAGATTCTATCGCCACATTTCGGTGGCATTATACAATTTGTCAAAGAGTGCGAGCCATACTTTGAGAAGGATCAGGCGGATGAGTTGAGGAAGCAGGAGCGACGTAGTCTTGGCCTAGTTGCCAGCTTCTCGGCCAATTGGAAGAAATCGCTGGAGGAGTTGAATCGCGAAGTGCTGCTCTCGTTCCCATCGCTGCTGACGGGCTCCCAGCTACTGCAGTTGGCGTTGGGCAGTCTCGTGCAATACTATCATCGTTTCCACAAGCTGCTAACGCCCAATGCGCGTGCACAACTCACAAACATCCATGTGGTCATGGTCGAAATCAAAAAGTACAAGAGCAACTACTGAGTGACAATCTAAAACATCTTGATTTTTAATATGTTAAACTAGCACATTCCAAAATAAAATGTAAACTATTATAATATTGTGGTGATTGGTACACGACACAGACTTCATTAATCCTCATCCTCGAACATCATCTCGACTAGATCTTTGCTGGAGCAGCGTTCGCCATCGAGACGCTGTGGCGACTTCCAACGCAAAAGTGTGGGCAAGAAAATCAAATGAGTGTTGGGATCCTTGCGGAAAGGACAGTTCAAATCTTTCCAACTGCAAATATACAAAATTTGTAATCAGTAAACGTTTTTTTTTGTGTGTTCCCCTCAAAAAGATAATACCTGAGCAATCGAAAGCCACTTGGGGCCGATTAGCTGAGGCTCTGCTGAAATTTTTATCAGGTAATAAACAGGGCGTTACTGTACTAATACATGTAGTATATGGGAAGCAAATATTTACATATATAGTGGCTAAAACAATAGGAGTTTAGCTTATATTCTATTGCAAGTTGTATTAAATTTTTGTTGAGAAATTTTCCACGCTACAAGCTTATTAATTCATTGATACACCACGCAGATAATAATATATTGGTTTGTTTTTTTTTTTAGACGAGATTACAAACTTACTAGGAGCGCTCTCCAACATCGACATGCACGAAGTGGGAATTCTCAGCGGCCTTCTTAAGTGCATCGTGTATCACTGGTTCCGCTGTGGGCGACACAAATGCATATAAAAAAAATATATATGTAGATAAACACTCAACTCGAATGTAATTGAAAACTCTGTGTGGTTGACCACAATAGACAAAAGACAGGTTAGTTTTATTACCCTTGACACAATAGGGGCACCAGCTTTCGCCATTTTCATCCTTGCCTCCGCTGAAGAGAACATGCACCGGATTGTTCCCATCACCAGTTTCGAGTTCCTCCATTTTTTTGGCGAACTCCTCGTAGCCTTTTACATTGTGTGTGACCACCATTGTTTTACTGTGTTCTACTTTACTAGCTACGCCGGCGAATGTTCGCTTGACGAGACGACTAAATAGCGTTGGTAAAGACGTGATTACGCACTTTTTTCTAACTGCTGTGTAATGATTGACGTACTTATTTATATATATATCGTTTCTGATTTGTTGCTGTTTTTATCAAGCCATGACGCCGACTGCGATTGCTGCTGTCGATAAAATAATGTGTTGACTAGCGATATGTTTTGCTGTATGACGTCACTGGTGACGATACTAATGTAGCAATATGTAAGTGCTTAGCTACGATAATAAGCAAAATATATATTAATCTTACATATATTTGTCAATAAACACCTGTGAGTATTAGTAATTAGTGCGCCAACTTTTTCAAGCGTCTATCGATAGCAGTCACTACTGAATTATATAAACTATCGGCAGACAGCACATCACTAGTGTCATCAAAACAGATGATCAAGTTTGTAATAATTTGCAATTTTATTTGAATAAAGACATGGCCCAATCCATATTACTACGCAGCTTAATGCTGCACAGGCGAATAGTGCTTTTGCCAACAAACGGAGGGCGTCTGCGTTGCCTGGCAGCACTCCACCTGAGCAGTCGTGTCGGGCAACAACTGAGAAGTGGTATTAAAATCCCAATTGGAACTGCATCTTTTGCTAATGTTTACACCACTTTTAGATGGTGGCAAAGCCTTGCAGGAGTCACAAGGAGGCAACAGCAATGTCTCCACCGATGTGAGACCCATTGGAGAGAAGATTAAGGAGAACACAAAGACGGCGAGCTATACGGCAATTATTCTTGCCGGCCTCGGAGTGACGGGCATCATGTTCTATGCCATATTCCGCGAACTCTTCTCCAAGGAGAGTTCGTGCAACATTTACTCAAAGGCTTTGGCACGTGTCGTCGATGATCCGCGGGTGCAGGACGCTATTGGTGCGCCCATCAAAGGTTTTGGCGAAACATCACGACGCGGTCGTCGCCAGCATGTAGCACACAGCAGCTTCGATCGCCATGGAATTCCCCACATGCGCATGCAGTTCTATGTTCAGGGATTGCGGAACAAGGCCACCGTTCAACTGGAGTCGCGAAGGGTGTGTAGAATATTGATGAATTCTTAGCGACTGCAAAAGCTGTTGGGGAAAGGAAATTGCTTAGGAGTCTTTTGTAGACATTTTCTTTTTTTGCTTCTAAGCAACAATGGCCGGGCAAGGATTAGTTAGCCTGGGAAGCAGCTTTCTAATTGAATGGTTATGATAACAAAGTTTGGTCGAGCGACATTATAACAATTTATTAATAATTTATTTAATGTCGAATTACTTCCTGTTATTTCCGTTTGGTATTTTGATTTCTCTGATAGACAACTTCTTCAAGTAATGAAAAAGAAAGGACATATTTCCGCTAGTGAACAGTCTCACCAACCTGTCAAACATAGATCAATCAGATCGTAACCTAAACTAAACTTTCGTTCTTTTTATTTCTTGTTTCGCAGGACTCCAATGGGAAGCAGGAGTTTCGTTATCTATTTGTGCAATTGGACCACTATCCACATACCACAATTATACTCGAGGATAATCGCGCCTATGATCCAATACCAGCGTCATCTCCCTCATCTGGTTCTTCGTTTGGCAGCTTGGCGCTCATGTCGAATAATAGCGACAAGTAGAAACCAACCGGTGCCCCCCAATCCTCACTTAAATTCTTTGTATAATTTTTGTTATTTAATTTAATGCATACGACTGATAAATTTTCTTTTTTTTTGGTAATTGCGCATTTCATTCGCCAATGGAGAAATTGTCCATCTCCAGAATGGCGCCCGATTCATGTCAGTAGAGCTTCTTCCACGGTATTATCTCCCACGATCTGATGATATGCCGGCCAAATAGAAAATCCTTGAGCCTGTTCATCACATAGAATGAGATGCCAAAGAACGATGCGAAATACAACCAGAACTGACCCAAACGTTCCCAAATGCTCAAATGATAACGTGCTGCTACCTGCAGCACATCCAGCTCCAGTTCGATCGTTAAACCTGATTCTAGGCGTGGTGCATGGCGCTTGTAATAAGTTTCCTGCACGGCCAGCTGAAAGTAGGCAGGATTTAGTTTCGCTTGGCCCAGCAAGGATTCCATTTGGTATTGCGATATGTCCGCCAAAGTGTTGTTGGTGTCCAGCTGCACAGGGCGAAAATGTGTGCGACGATTGCGACCCGGAAAGGGGCAAGTGAACTCCGCATATTGCTTGAGCTTCAGCTCTCCCTTAAGCTGAATGTGTCCATTTTTGAGTCCTTCTCCTGCCGGCAATTGCTGCTGATGGGCAAGCAATGCTGGAGGCTTTAGTTCGCATTTGTGACTCAACTGTGCCTCGAAGAAGAGCAACAAATCAAAGTGTCTCAGTGGCGATGGCAGCGGCAACAGTTCCAGCTGAAAGTGCACACGATCTGTGACAAAATCCTCATCCAAATCATTTGTCCAATATTTGATTGCCTCGCAGTATTGAGTGGAATTTGCCAGTCTCGAATTGAAATAGCCAAAGCTGCTGCAGGCAATTAGCGTTGCATCCTCCATGTGACCCACTAATATATACTGATAGCTAAATTGGACTTTCGGCTGTTCGAATAACACCCTCGATTCGGATATGCCCGAATAGGGACTCAGCAAGGAGACCAATAAAATTGGCAACATCACCGACAGCGCTATAAAAATCAGCACCAGCAGCGATGCCAGGGAACACAGCGAATTCTTGTATATGATGGCCGTATTGGTCGTATGCAATGGTATGAATTTCATTTTGAAAACAATATTTTCTCGCTTGTTTCGTGCACTTTGAAATTATTTTTTTGCACTTGTCAAAAATTTCTGTTTTGATTTTGATTTGAGCAAACTTGGTTGCTGCGCAACGGCCGCCAGGTGGCGTTTCACTGACAATAGTTTAATAGCAATCAGCTTGTGCCAGCCACACGCTGCATGCTCGTCAAGTGTGGAGCAAGTGAGCAAGAAGAGAAAAACCGTTTAGTTCAAAAATTTGTGTTAACCAGTTTTATGCAAAAAACTATGCCAACAAATTGTGGTAGCAAATTGGTTGGCTTTCGCTACTTCTGCTGCTTCTTCTTGTGCGCTTTCAACACTCTCTTAAAGTAAGCGCATTAAATTTAAAGCTGCAACTTCCGATTTTAATGCGTTGCACATTAAAGCGCTTTAAAAAAAAAACTCAAAACCAGTTGCTGTTTTTAATTATGCGCCAATGTTGGTCAAGTTATGCGTTGCGATTTTTTTTTCGCTCACTTTTCACTTTATATTTTTTTTTTTGTTTTTTGTTGGGCTCGTATAATTATGTGCAATCAATACTTTTGCTTTATCGGCTTATGCTTAAGCCGGTATATATATAGATATAGTTATATATGCGGCCGGAACAGGAGGATCAATTGAAGAGGACAGCAGGCAACAGCTCAGCAATCAGTTAAATTGTTACTAATAAAGCAATCTGCGCTTAACTGATTTTTAAGACGGATGCTTGTATTGAGTTTTTCACTTCTCTTTTCCCTTTAGCTGTTATTGATTTCAGTTTAAGTGGAAGCCTTTCTAAAAGATTTCTTACACTTAAGAATCATGAAAACGTAGTATTATTTTTATTATTAATATTAAAATTATTATGCTGCATTTGTTGCTGTAACGTCTTCATTTCCAATATGCCCTTTTGACATTCATTTGTCAACTTTTTGAATAACTTTTATGTTACTTTGAGCTTTTTTCACCTACTTCCAACATTTTTTGTCGTGATGTGTCAGTTAATTTGGACATATATTTGTGATATATTTGTCTTTGCCTTTGACTTTTGGTAAAACTGATGGACATGGTCATGTCAAAAACTAAAGAAAAAGCAGTTAAGAAATATTTGTTGCATAAATAAATAAATAAATAAACCACATTTGACAGTTACAACTGTGAGTTTGACAGTTAGACAGTCGACAGTCGACAGTCGACAACGTTGCCAGCTGTGCGCCTCAGCATAAAATACCTGCAAAACATGTATGAATTTCTCTGATTGATTCGATGTAATGCTAACCACTCTGATTCAGTTTATAGCTAATAAAAAAAACGAAAACAAAAAACACTGCACTATGGGCAGAAAGTCAATTTATTGGCATTAATTCTATATTTTTAGCTAGAGATGCAAAAAACTATCAGATTTATTTTATTAACATGAATTTTAACCATTCATATTAAATAGTTGGTTTATCGTTTTTCATTTTAACGTGGTTTCACTGTACGTACAACTTAAACTTCACTTTCGACTTACATCGACTGAATAGCTAAGTAAACATATAAAAGCATTTAAAAATTTTACTTTTATTCTACCTTTATTTAAAAAAAAACAAAAAACTACTAAACAAAAATATAAAAAATACAATATTCAACTTTTTAGCCATGGTTCACTCAATTCAAGTACAAAGGGCTTAACTTCACAATTGCTTTATTTTTATTTTTTGTTACTGAGTTAAGAAGCTGAGCCAAAGAAAATCAATAATTTTGTTGTACAAAAATGCTTTCCGCACGGGCTTTTTATATTTTTGTCTATGTGCAGCAGCCACTTAAGAGAAAAGGGGAGCAGCGCAGACAAGATGGCGAGCAGAACACACACATTCAAACACACTCACACACATACACGCAGAGACACATTTAAAATGCGAAGCACGCTGCGAAGACAACGCCAGCTCTGTGCCCATATATCCTTTTTCAAACGCAAAACAGAAAAAACCCAAAACAAAAAAAATCAGCTTTCACTCGCAACGCGGACGTGACGCCGTTTGCCGCAAAGGAGCTGTTGAAGTGGCAAATTTGCACCGAAACGGTTCAAGCTTGGAGTAGGGGTGGGTAGTGGGTAGAGGGAGCTTATCTGTGTATGTGTGTGTGAGTGTACAGGTGCTGTGCTCTCCCTCTGTGTGTGCTTGTACAAAAAGTGGCAGTTTATTAGGCGCACCAAATTAACATAGGACTACTAATGTCCTTTAACACCCTCTCCCACACCCACCACCACCAACCACCAAAACCCTTCTTTTGGAAAATTATCATTAGTCTGCACTTAGCAAAAAAGAACTGTACTTAACTACAAATATGCTTATAGAAAAATTGGATTTAATTTTACTTTGTCAATAAATTTGATATTAATGAATTTATGTTAAATATATAAAACGAGAACTTTATAAAAACTAAAGAAATAAATTCTAAAAAATGCTTTATATATTTCAAATAGAAGTATTTTGTAATTAGAGATTTCGGTGAGGATTACGGTTACAGTTTCGTTTGTGGCTCTGAGTTGTATTCGGATAACGGCTCCGGTTCCGGTTCTTCTTTGATTCCCTGACAGCAAACTGAAGAAATGTCAAACTTTGGTTAGGGATTGCAAATTAATTCGACTTACTGTCAGGGAATCAGCAAATGTAAAAAATTCACTTTCGATTTTGAATTTAATTTTTTAAAATTAAGTTAACTGTTCCCTCTACGATTTATAATTTATGCATTTCTGAAATCTTTACAATATAAAAAAAATTTTTATGAATTAAAAAAAATTTCTCGAGCAATTCAGAGTTTTATATTTATTTGCATAAACATTTTTATTAAGTAATAAAAATATTTGCTTTAAGTACAGTAAATTTATAAACACAAAATTAAAATTGTTTACATAAAACTGCGAAAATATGTTCAGCACTAAAATGAAACTCACATTAACTTAAAAACACGTTTAGCACTCCCTGATTTTTTTTTATCTTTAGAATATTACTGAATTTTCAAAGTGTTTTTTTTTTTTATAAATTACAACGCCTGCGCGAATTTATTTGTTTCTTTTTCCTGTGTTTGTGTTAGTCAGTTAGTCAGGCACCCCTCTCACTGGACTGGATGCTGGAATAAAATGAGGGGAAATCTTGTGTGTCCATTGTTGAGGATGTTTCTCCAGTTTTTCTCTCCTTTTTCATTTTATTTTTGTATGTTTTCTTTTTTTTTCTGCACTTTTACTTGGTGGCATCCCCAAAGGAAATCAAAGAAAAACGTATGGTTAACGTTTTGCAAGTTGCTTTAATATTTATATAAAGTTCATGTCGGGTATATGGAATATATATATATATGTGTGTATATATATATATGTGTGTATATATATATATATATATTCCCCTTACAGCACTCAAGGCGCCAAAGTGTTACAACACTCACAATCATACAAATGAGAGAGTGGTCGATGTGGTGTGTGCGGGTGGTGAGTGTGTGTGTGTGTGCACACACTCATACATAAGAAGAGCAGAGTCTAGTGTTACATATATACTATATGTATATATATATATATATATATATATATATATATATATTTGACAATCAGGCCGCAAGCATATGTTACCCGATAATTTGCCGAAAGTTTTAATGAAAGACATGGGACTCATTTCTCGTGCTGTCTCCACTGTATGTTGCTGTCTCACTCTCTATCTCTCTTTTTTTCTCGCTCTCTCACTGCCTGTGGGTGTTTGTGTGTCTGCAGCTTTTGTCGCCATTTTGTGTGTGTGTGTGTGTGTGTTGAAGCAAATTTTGATGAGCTGGAGAAAAGTTACGACTGTTATTTCTGTGTTGAGGGTTGCGTTTTGTATAATTTTCATTTTTCATTTTATAAATGACAATTGCTTCTGCTACTGCTCGCACCCCCCTCCTACTCCTTACACCCTCTCACTCTACCACTCGTTGACTCTGTCTCTGTCTCTGTTGAGTGAGCTGAGTTTTGTGCGCTGCAGGCAACTGTAATCACGCCATATCTGTTGAAAGTTTATTATAATGTCCTTGACAACGTTGAACACAAAAATTACTATGAACTTTAATAAGTTTATTTTCACAATATGTTGCCCGAATTTGATAATGTCCAAATATGAAGTCAACTAAACTTTGGCAACTTAGTTTCTACTCTAATTTTGTAGCATTTAGTTTTAGATTAGGGATTAGTGTTTCTCCTTAGAATGGAGCACCAGCTGGAACATCGAGATTGAAATTGAATGCAGTTGCACATAAGGAACTAGAACCTAAAGTTGAACATTTTTAAATTTTTAGTTCTCCCCAACTTATAGTTATTTTAAGCAGAATAATATTTTTGCCTGGGATTATTTTATAGATAAGCGTTAGTTAAGTTGATATATATATATATATATATATTTTACAAATTACAATATTACTTTTATATATTACTATTTTATAATTTACAATATTACTTTTATATATTACTGAATAGAAAAAAATATATAGATATATTTAAAAATATCTTTATATTAATTAATAGTATCAAAATAGTGCTCGAAATGCGCTTAAGATTGCTTTTTTCAAATATAAAATATTTAGAAAAGTTTTCGCTGCGATTTTTATTTGATAAGCTTGAGCCTCAAATTGTTTACATAAAAAGTGCTAAGTGCAGATATCTAGTTGTTGTGCAAAGTATCAGTCAAACTGAATAAATTCCCATTTGCAAAAATAGTGTATTTTTATATTTTCCATGATTTTGTTTTGCATTTAAAAAAAAAAAACAAAAAAATAAGCACAATTTTGAGTTGAAGAACACAGCTAACTGTCGCATCCATAAATAATTGACGCATAGCAAACACTTTCAACATTTTCAATGCATATCAAATGCGATAAAATGGAAAATAAAAGGAAAACACTAACCAATGACAACTGGCAGTCGGAAAAGCGCTATGAAAAATCTGCTCAGTTGGCAGACAACTCACAACAACAAAAATAAAAGTCGCACAACAAAAAAAGTAGTAAAAACAAGAAAAATAGTGGACAAAGCGCCAAATGCGTCCCGCTGGGCAGAGACGACAACTGTCCTGTGTTTTTTTTTTTTTTGTTACGAGTAGTGGGCTGTGGGTGAGGGGGTGGCAAGGTAGGGGATTGGAGGCAACGCTGGACAGCAGTGTCATGCTAAACACAAAAACACAAATGCATTTGCAAGTGCAACTTCAATTTATGTATACTCTTACTGCAAGTCTTATAAATTGCTGGTAAAGTGTGCAACGCATAGAAGATGAAAATTCCAATTCAGTAAAGGATATATATTTTCGATCAGCATTGGTCATAGCTGATTCAGTATAGTCATGTCTGTCTGTTTATCTATCTGCTTCTTTGGGAAGTTTTCCATCAGCTTAATGACTATCTTGATAAAACTTGGAATGTATTCCAGCTTTTCTTTCAGTTATTACAAAAGTCAAAGTAGATCGGATCGGACCGAAGAACTATATATTATAGAACAGACATGAGTAATAGTAGTATTCGAATGACTCGCAAGTTGAATTCTTGTGCCTTTTAAGTTGTCAAGATCTAACTCATTTATAATGCGTTTTTTTATGCAATAATCAAAAATATCGACAACATCGTAAAACTATATAATTTGGCTACCATAGGAACAATCGGACGTAAGTTGATGTTTAGACATAAGCAGTTTGAGTTTCGTCTGCAGTGGAATGTTATTTGGGTTCCTTAGTTCTTTGCTGGGATTATAAGAATTTCGTAGTCGATTCGAATCCCTCGTTCGATTTTTTTTCGGAAAAAAAAGTTGTACTCCAATTTGAAGAGTAAACAGTCTTCGTTGTGCCTCAAATAGTTGTTGCTCTGTTGATTTTCTGTGCACTGCTCTCTTTTTTCCCCGTTGGTAATAAGCGCAAAACTTTGACAAGTTTGTTATCCACATTTGTTAGACATTTGTTTCTATTTTTATTTTATGTTTTTTTATACAATTTATTTGTGTTATTTTCGCGCCTCCCTCTGCGCACACATACCTGTTAAAGTGGCGGAGGAGGGGGGTGTGGTGTGATAGCAAATCTACATCTTTTTTCATCTCCACTTCCACTTCCGTATCCGCTCTCGCGAATACGCTTTGAAAACGGCTCACACGGGATCAGCTGAAACGCTTCTGGCCAAAATGATAAAAGTGGAGATAACTGAAATAGCTGCTGTCTCCGACCAAATAGGAATTAGAACAACAACTGTTTTTTTTTTCCTTTGTTGCAGTTGTTGCCTTTTAAACATGTGCTTGTAATTTGTGGTTTTTAGTTGTCCACCTTTTTATTGTTTTGTGTGTAATACTTTTCTCACCTTTTGTGGTGTTTTTTTTTTGTTGGTGTACTTGCAACCAAATGTTACCAAAATTAAAGGCATTTTTTTGTGTGTTTCTTGTTAAACGGCAATTAATGTTTTTGGGCAGTTATTAAACGTTATTCATTTGGGATGCGAGTACAGCAAGTATTGCATGTCCTGCGGTTTCCATATAAGGATGTTCATGTTAAAACCGAGGGAAAAAATGTATTAATGGGCGTTGCGGCCACAATTAGTGGCATTTAGGGCATATATTGGGAGAGGGGCGGGGAGGCAGAAACATGAATGGCCATATCAATCGGACGAACAAAAGTGTTTTGTAATATTTTTATTGAGAAAACAAAGAACAGAGCCATCGGCTTAGAAAAAAGAACCTCCACAAAAAGATATACAAAACAAGACTAGGCAATTTTTTATTAGCCTTAAATTTAATTTTTTTATTTTGTTAAGCTTTATACCCTTTAATAAATTTATTTGCAAGTTATAAGTAATGGAGACCAGATATTGATAGCATCGTGCAGAGACTTTATAATTCTGTTGTAGATCTCTTGAAAATTCATTCTTTAAATTGATTTAAGTTTGTCTTATTATATATAAATATTTATATTTTTAGTTTTGTTGGTTAAGTTTTAAATATTTCTTCATTCTTTCTCTTTAGATCCATAGCGGGGAAACTGTCCGTCTAAAATCCGCTCTCAACTCGCCTCATCTTACTAATTTTAATTACAATTTTAACGAGAAACACGCTTTTGTGGCAAAGAATGTTGAAGCGAATCGTAAAATCGTATCAATGAATATTAATAATAATATTAACTGTCATAAAAGCGGTAAGTGTGGAAAACATTTAAAGCGTTAAAAAATATAAATAAAACAAGAAAAACACTTTGCCGCAATTTGCTCGACGAGGAAAATTGTAAACAAAGATAAGATAAAAAACTGTTGCGCCTCGCTGATCGCAAGACACTTAAAAAACAGTTGGCGATCATCATTAAACGCATTAAACTAAGAAATTTGTTCGAGTGGAGGCGAGAGACGCCGGGCAATGTGTGAAGAAACGTATCGAATAACTCAAATACTCCAAGAGTTGATCGTAAAAAAAACTAAACCAAATAAAAAAAACATATAATTTTTTTTTTTACATGTTTTATTTCATATTTTTTAAGTGGCATTCTTTGTGCAGATGAAAGAAAGACTCGCCACACAAATGAGCTGTTAAAATAAGAAAAAAGGCCGAAACGAAATTTAAACGGCATTCTTTGTGGTATCCAAGAGAATTTCAGTTGCTCCCCAAAGTGAGCCAAGTGTTGGCAACTCACGCTGTGCGAGCGAAGCGCCGTTAAGCCACAAACTACAAGCTGCAGGATATGCTTGCAACACAGCGATCTATCTGTAAGTGCCACACATCAAAACTCTCAAAGCACATTTAAAATGTTAGCCATCAAATTATTAAAGTTATCGATATGTTTGACGAATTTTAAATACGCTTAGAAGAAATTTTAATTTGTAGTCATCTGAAAAGTTAACTCATAAAAATATATTGTATTTATTTGTAGTAGAATATTGTCAATCAATATTATTTCAAAAACCAATATACAATTTAAAATATACCTACTAAAATAAATTAAAATGATTAAGATGTTTATGTAAATTAAATTTAATTTCCTAAGTTTTATGTAATATACATATTTATAATAATTTTGCTATGCTACGAAATATTAAACATATTTTTACGATTATTGTTGTATATATTGTCTAAAACTAAATTTATTTTAAATTATTTTTATTATTTATTTATATTTTTATTTTATTATATTTTATTTTAATTTTTAATCTATATAAAATGTATATATTAACATTTTACTAGCGACCTCTAAAAATAACACTAACCACTTTCTATGTATATGGATATTATCTAATATTTATTTATATTTATTTTGCCTTTGTTTTAGTTTTTAATCTATTTTGCATATTTGAACATTTTACCAGCTACCTCGAAAAATAGCATAAGATACTTTCTGTGTTTATGGTTTTTATCTACAATTTATTTATATTTATTTTGTTTTTATTTTACTTTTAATATGTAATATGTATGTATGTATAATAAATATAACCATATCCACTTTCAGTTAGAGTATACGAAAAGTAATAATTATGTTCAATGCGCGCTTCATTAGCATTTATAGGCGCCGAAATATTTATGATTTTATGCGCTGTCAAAAACTGTCTTCAATTTAATTTTGAACAGCGAAACCGTTAGACACAAACATAACGGCTTCAACTACCCCGTCCCGCCATCGACACCGCCGCCGACAATTCCAACTTGTCTGGGCCAATTAGTTGGAGAAGGGAAGCATATGCGTCATGTGCTGCTCAAACTGCAATTGTTGCCATTTCTTTACCTCTTTTCCCTCCTCCGCCCCACTCTCTCTCTCTCTTTCTCTCGCTCTCCATGATAATTTCACGCTAATTGCAGACACACCAGGTTAACTAGGCTGGAGGGCAGCTGATGGGGAGCCTTTTGGGGTTGTGGCTATGAATGATGGTCGCTACGTGTCGTGGCTGATCAATAAGCGTCGTAATCGGTGTAATCAGTTGTGCCCCGATTCAAACTGTGTGCACAGGTATGCGGCATGATGCGACAGGTGTGGTAAGTTGAGCGGGTAAAGGGTTTACTTTGGGGCTGACTCTGTTTATAACGGTGTTATGTCGTTAATGTGCAATTGGCATGTTGGCAACACGACGCCATTATAACACACACACACACACACACACACAAACACACACACACACACACACACATGCTCAGTGCAAAGCAGCTGGCTAAAATTGAGTCTGTTAAATTGTTAATGAGACAATTTCTTAAGCCAATCGAAAAGATTTTGTAAGACACTGAAAACTACAAGCTAACTGGAAAAGCACGATTTAAGTAGGTATTTCGTGAAAATAATTTTAATTTTAATACATAATAATCAGTCTACATTAAATGAATACAGAAATGAAAAACATGAAAGAATGCTCTAGATACCCAAAATATGAATTTTTTAATCAACATTCTGTGTACACTCATATTATCATTGGAAAACTTATCTTTCATTTAAGATATAAAGATATATTTGATATTAATCAAATTTTGTACAATGATTTTGTAATATGTCTTTGAGGTATTTTATTTATCATTAATATGAAATCTATTTGGTTTGATGTCGAACTAACGGAGAATGCAATGGATTGATTGTAAAATACTTGATTTGGTAATTGTATATGAGAATTTATTCCAACTATTTTTCAAACTAAGAGTCTCTGACTATTATAGTCTCATAGATCCGCTTGCTTACACTTTATTTGGTCGAAAATACAAATTGAGATTTTTCTGATTCAATTCTTTTGACCTTCCCATAGATAAATGAAAATATACTAAGTATAATTTTAATTCATCTTTATTTTTTTATACATAATTAATTTATATTTGTTACACATTTATAAACTGATAAAATTAGATTTTTCTTAGCCACATTTTTATCTAATAACAACAATCAAAGTATTTCTAGTTAAATTAATTAAACAATTGCGTTTTTCCAAAACTTATCTTTGTTTAATATTAATATTCACCTGCTTCTTGTGTTTCGCATATATTTACTAAATCAACAACCTGCCACACACTTGTATACAACACCCCTCAACACTCAATCCTCAGTCTACCAAAGTCAAGTTGGAATAATATTCCCACCCACACCACACAAAAGAGCAAATCCACATCGCAATTGATATCTGGTTGGACATATCAATTTACCACACTTACAAAAACCAGACATTAATTTTATGTCTATATGTGATTAATACACATGTGTGTACATCAATTCCAACCCTCGGAATGCAACCACCCCTAACGTTGCCACATATGTGGAATGGCCTCTGCCCTATGTCCGGAAATCCCAGTGGAAATAAGATGACAAATTTCAATGATTGCCATAACAAGTGCCAATTTTATGGCCACAAAAATCATCTAAAGCTAATCAAGCGCTAACCAAACCAACCCTCAAATTGGCTTACTAGAAATATCTATATTTGATTCTCTACGCATTATTTTCATCATATTTTCTCATCATTGTGGGGAAAAAAGGTTCACACAGCACAAATTTGCCAAATTTTCAGAAAACAAATTAATTTGCACTCAAGTGCAGAAAAAAAAAACAAAAAACCAAACCCAAAACTCAACCCCAAACTGTAAACTGAAAAGTTGAAAAAGTTCAGACCAGCACCTGTACTGTAAACGGGCCAAAAGTTTATGCTTTTTATTTGATACATACAAATATAAATAAATATATATACATATATATAAATATATCTGCTACCCTTGTCGAAGCCAAATTAGGCATAATTACATTTTAATCATCTTTATTGCTCTTTCACAACTTCACTGTTATGTACAAGTTGGGTTTTTCTGCATTATATACTCAATTTCTTACTTACTTAGCTGGGCAACAATAATTAGGGGTTGGATATGCGGTTGGGCTTTTTATAGACAGGCAGACATTTTTCGTTCAAAACGGTAGCAACCACAAAATTTCATAAACTTTTTCTTTTCTTCGCTTTCGCTTTCTCTCTCTTTCTTTTTCTCTTTCTCTTTTGCTGTGTGTGTGTGCGCTTCATCAATTGCTAATGAGTGAGGAGCGGTGCGGAGCTAAAGAGACCAAAACCAGCTGTTGTCATTTACTTACTTTTGGGTTATTTTCGGTTTTGGGGGAACAGCAAGCGGGAAGGCAAGGACTCTGCCTACTTCTCTTCATTGTCTGCTTGAACTCGTTTGAACTGTTTAACCCACTTGAGTCACATTTCATTCAATTTGTAATTGACATCAGGCAAGTGGAGAAAACTCTTGAAACAGGCATCAAAAAATTATAACTAAATTTTGTACTCAAATATGAATTATAGCTATATTTCACTTCCTTTGTGCTGAACTAAATATTATTTTTAATTATTATTTGGTTTGTATATTTTGTTAAAAATACAACTCTATAAAATTCAATTGGAATAAGAATTTATACTGCCCTAATATTTGTTTAGAGCTGAAACCATATTCATAGTATTATCTGCAATCATCTAAAAAGATATTTATTAAAATTTTTCTTATATAAATAGCTCCTTAACTATAGCTTATATTTTATAATAATCATACACTTCAATAATATGTCTTTTAAAGATTGATTATTAAAAACGCACTTGGAATTTATTTACTTTTTGTCAGAATTCATCTTTATAAAATGGAAAAAAAACCCGTTTGTAATTATCCAATAAAAACAATTGTGTCATTATAAAACTTCTATCGATTATTACTTCTTTCTATATTTCAATGAGTTTTGCTTTCTCTACTTGATTAGCTATGCTTAAATGTTGTCAATTATTGGCTTAAGGCTTTAATACAACTTACATTAAAGAAACAATTTTCTTAACATACATTTTACACAGCTCAACTTAGTGTTTGATACAAGTAAGCAATTTCGATTGCAAGTCCAAATTATATATATATATAGTGACAATAAAATAAAATGGCAGACTGTAAATTTTGTAAAAGCAAGTCAAAATTGAAATTCGAGAACGCAAATGCAAATCAAGCAGAGAGAGAGAGAGAGAGAGAGAGAAAGAAGAGAGAGAAGCTTCGTCTTCTTGCTGCTGTTGCTGCTGCTTATCTGCAATTGCAAAAATTGAAATCAATTAAAATGACAACAAAAGTGTGGCCCATAAATAGCGATGTGTGTGTGGTGTGTGTGTGTGTGTGTTGTCCTTTTTATAGCCGCAGTGGCAGCAACAACAGTGGCAGCAGCCACTTTGCTCACTCTGGCAAATCTAATGAAGATTTACTTTAGGCCATAACACATGGTCAAAACCGAGCAGCTGCAACAGCAGCAGCAGTCGCCTCTTGGCCATTTATTTGGAATTTTACATTTTACAATCGTGCCACAGAAAATGTGAGTGGAGTTTTTCGGGGTGTTGGAAATGCGTGCCCCAACGAACAACAGGCAATTATAAGCGTAACCCATACTCCAGAAAAAAAAACAAAAACAGAAAAAGAGAAAAAAAAAAAAAAATGAAAACAGGGAACATCCATTTCTAACGGTGGCAATAGCTTTGGCGACAGTGGTCAGGAGGGGGCGTGGCAGCAGATGGGCAGCCATTGGCAGTGCAACACATAAAGTTCGATTTGTGTTGTTGTTGTTGTTGTTGTTGGCTGGTTTGGATTTATGTGCGCTATATGCGGTTATAAATTCCGGATACATGAATGGCTTGCACAGATCTCTATGCGCCAAATTGAAGCAGCAGAGTTTTCCTTTTGGACGCTTTTCCACTCGCATTTCGTTCGTGCTCTTTCCCTCTAATATTTTTCAATTAGAGCAACAACAACCACAACAACAACAATAACAACAAGAGAAGCGACAGAGAATGTGATTCTTCTAAATTGCTTCACTGCGCAATTATTTCAATTTCGAATGAGTCCAGCAACTGGACAGCAGTTAACTATTGCCTTAAAGTGACCACTGGCTAACCCGAACTAAACTAGAGTTTTTATATGACTAACAGTATTTGTAATATTTATACACAAAAAATTTGAGTATGAAAAGATATTCAATGAATGATTAACTACACAGAGAAAAAATATCACTAAGATTCTCAGTAATTTCTTTATTTTAGTTATTATACTCTTTAGTTACATAAGATTATGATTAATATATAAAAAGAGTAAATATCAAAGAGAGTTGTCAATAAATCGAAATTTGTCAAATTTGATTTAGCGAGTACACACTGTAAGCACACTTAAAGGCAGCCCCAAAACGCCACCCAATTGGCTCGTATTGTCGTTATTTGAGTTTCTTGGCTCATAAATCAGTTTGTTGCCTTTTTAATCCGTTTTAATTGCTGTTCGTTGGTCAGACTATGAATGTCGCAGTCGCAAGGACTAACGTAAGGATCTGAATGCCGTTGTTACTGTTGTTACAGCTGTTGTTGTTGTTATTGTTGTCGAAGCGATTAAGAGCATGGCGTCCATTAAACGCATTCAACACACACGCACACACACACACACACACACACACATACACACATATGCATGTATCGTAAAAGTGCCTTCAGTAAGCCTTAACGGCCATTATAAACGTTGTATGCAGTCTGAAATGGATATAAATGTTTTCAAGTTACAAAAAAAAAAAATAAAAGAATAGAGTTTTAAGGCACTTCATAAAGTTATTTTACATATATTGTAGCATCTTTGTATATGTAAACCTCAATCGTTTTAAGTCCCACTTAAATTAGTCGCAATTTAATTAATTATCAATTTTATCGCATTTGCGCTGTCAGCTTTAGCTATGCGGACAAGCTGGCAAAACCAGCTCAGCGTATTTATCTATAATTATGCAACTAAGCTTCGACAAGTGAGTCTTATTAAAATAAAATGTGGAGCAAAGTTTTGTGTCGCAGCTAAAGCCAATAAGCCGCAAATTGTCGCTTGATTAATAATAATTAATTTTTTTTAATTTTTCTTATTATTTGTTTTTTTAATTTTGTACTAGGTCGAAAAGTTAAAAAGCGACACACGTACAAATACACTGTGGTACAATTCATGATTTTCTCTCCTCTCCTTCTTTTTTTGCTAAGCCAAGCAGTGCTCTCGCTCTTGAACTCACACACACGCTAATATACTCACAGTTGCAGGCTCACTTGCTCTTGATCTCTTCTTAAGCCATTTATCAATAATTGTCGTTGATCAGTCAAAGCCGAAAAATTTTCGCGTGAGGTCGCGGCTCCGGTTTAATTTTTCTTTTATATGTATTTACTATGTTTATAGCTGCGTAAGCCAAGCATTACTAATGTTATAATAATATTATATTATATATTAATATATATAATATATTAACTAATGCTTGGTTTACGCAGTTATAAACACTGTAAATATGAAAAAATGTGATATACAATTTTGTGGTTATGTCGAGTCGAAGTCGTAGGCGCGTGTGTAAGTGTGTGTGATCAACTTGTGCAAAAAGTGTCGCTGCTGTCGCGTAAGTAAATATAATGTACAAATTATTAATTCTTATTGATATGTCAATTACGCAAACATTTTGGAATTTAAATATTTACATGAACGGCATCTAGAAATATGTAGGTGTGTTGGTGAGCAGAATATCATTAATTGATATTGATTCACCTCACCCCGTTCGTTATGCTCCGCCACGCAGTCGCTCTCGCTATCGCATTCTCTCAACACGCACACACACACTTGCACATCTGCTTACTTACTCGCTTGCACTCGCAGTTATTGTTGTCTCCTTGTTCGTCTTCTTCTTTTGTTAGAGGCCGGTCGACGACATGTTGAAACTCGCGCGCCAATTTAACACTTGTCATTTGGTGCTCATTCTGTGCGTTTTCTTTTGCTCATCTCTTCTTTTTTTTTTACTCATATGCATATGCATGCTCAGACGTATCATTTTCATTATAAATATAGCCAACACACACAGATCCCCTGAGGCTCGCTCTCTCTCCCTCTTTATCTTACTTGGGCATAAGCCACGAATTTATGACATTTTGATTTGCGTGAAATTTGCTTTTGGCACGCATGCGTCGCCTTCTCTTTCCCTCTCTCTCTCTCTTACTCTCACAGTGTGTGTGCGTAATTCTTTGTGTCACGTGCTGCTGCTGCTGCTTCGTTTGCTGCTGCTGCTGCTGCTGTCGTCGTTATCCTTTTCGTTCTGTGTCACATTAAATGCGCTTAAAGCGCTAAACAAACGCGTTCAAGACAGACGCTGCAGTTGAACCACAAACTGGGTGCGCTGCGTTAATCTGCGTACAGTGTGCTCTCGATAACGAGATTTTCAACAAATTGTCATTTGTTAAAAATTAGATAAATTCTCTAAATATTTGCATATCATTTTTAATTTTATTTAATATTTACCTAAAGATATTTTTTGTACTATTTTGTTTTAACTGACTTTCGTTGGCATTTATTTAATGCCAGTAAGTAAATACTACTGATCTACAATTTGTGATTTCCTCCAAATGAGATTTTAGACACTTTTTGATTGACCACTGTACTTGAGACGACTAACTGGCCCACCTATGCGTGCATTGTGCACATTTAGCGTCATCGTTGGCGGTGCTGCCTGCTCCGCGTGGTGGTGCCCTGCTTGGGTGCCTTGGTGGTGCTGCTTGGTGGTGCCTCAGTCTTGGTTTGCCAATTAAAGCGAAATATGCGCGCATGCGCTCAACACAATCTCCAGCTCCGACTCCAACGCCAACCAATTCATGACCAGGAACAGGACCCAAGGTAGACAAAGCGTCGCACAAAACAGTCGCCTGGAGTTAGGTAGGGGGTTGGAGGGGGATTGCAATGCGGCAGCTTGGAGTGAGGTGCAACACAATTTTTGACATTTTTATGAGCATGCAGCGCATATATCAAGTTGGGCGACGGCGACTTGAGTTTTGTTTTGTTTGTTCTCTTTTCATTTTTTCTCTCAGTTTTTTTGTGGCTGCAGCGAAATGGAATTCCGCACATAAACTGCGACGGCGCCCACGTAGGCCAAAAAAAAGAATATAATAAAAAACCAAAAAAAAATCCCGCTGATGCCCGGAGGCGCCTCTTTCGCGCCTGCGCATCGCAATGGCAACAAAACGAATGGCAACAGACGATGGCGATGGCGTCGTCTGCCTGAGAAGGGGACATATATCGTGCGAATATTATTTATATACCATACGCTCCATAAGCACATCTGCAAACGCAAATATTTATCTCGCTCTTTTTTTCTGCCACATACCCTGCCCAGTGAGAAGCGTGTTAAGACCTGGCTGGGGTGTTTAAGTTAAAATAAATGGTAAGATAGTGTGTGCGTGTGTGTAGAGAAGAGTTCTTACTAGGGTATGTGGGGAGTCCAGTCTTGTAACGATTATGTTAGCTACTGCCTTATAAGAATTGTTTTTTAAATATATTTATATATATATAGATGGTTATTTATCATTTTATAGATTATTTGTTTTAAGTGAAGCCTTTACGCCAAATTTCACACAAATTACAAATAAAATAACCATAGTTTATAGATCTAAATAAAATAACTATATGTCTTAATATACTAACAGGTCTTAACTATTATCAATACCAGCAAAGTTCTATATTGAAGAGTCGGAATAAAAACTATTTACACAACTTTTTTAATGCCATTGTCTACTATGGCTATTGACTTAGATTCCGTTCTAATTACCAATTCAAATTTAAGCAAAAATAGTTTTTAAAAATATTTCAAAAATTATGTGTTTTTTTTTTTTTTACCGAAGTTTGGGAATTAAAAGAAAATAAGTAAATATAAAGTAATATTTATAACATAATAATAATATAATAAAAGCCATGCTTGGTATTAAATAATGTTTCCAAAAACTAGATACGAAGTGTTGTTATGTTTTACTTCGTTTAAGATTTAGTAGCATGATAATTATAAAAAATTGAGATATCGATGTTCTGTGAATCCCCAAGACCATGTTTACCATGTAGAATCTTTGGCCCTAAGCAAACATATATAGTGCTTACAGATAGTTATAGCTGTATATATTTATTGTTTATTTTATAGTCTTATATTATTGTTGTTTCTTGTGGGGTATAAGCTAGTCTCGCCTTGTGTTTAACATGTCCTCTACGAGTGCGCCACCGTGGCAGACTTATTGACCAAGTGGCCACAACATGACCTGGTAGATGGTTCACACACATACTCACAAACACACTTACACCCATATAAGCAGGCAGTACAAATTGAACTGTAGGTGGTGACCGCTGCTGGGCTCTTGTCATCTCCCGTTGTTATTTGGCTCATAAATTTGTGGAGCAATGATTTTTACGTTGTTTTCGTTGCTGTTGTTGTTGTTTTTGCTGCTTTATGGGGTTTTTTTTTTTATATTTTTAGCTGTGCGGTTTGATTTGTTTGAACACCCAGCAAAAATATTTCCCGCACTGAATTATTGTTGCTGGTCCAGCGATTTATGGCCGCGAATTGGGTTCAGTTTGGTCCTTGCTGGTGGTCACCGACTTCTCCACACTCCCTCCTTTTCCTTCTCCTCATTGGGGGCAGCAAAAAAAGAGCTTCCCAATTCGATTGGTTTGTTGGCAATTTATTTGCTGTGTTGGTTATGGTCATGTCAAAATATGTGTGATATGTAAAATAATGAGTTTGTTGTGGTCGCATTTGTAACCATTTATTTATTATAACATATAACATTTTATTATATATATAACTCTGTCTCTATCTTGGTGGAGTAAAATTAAATTTATTTTCATAAAGAAATTTTAAGCTCGACAACAAATGCTTTATGAATTCCATAGAATTTGTATTGTTTTAATCTTCGCCATTTTTATACGCTGAACTCAATAAAGAAAATAAAGAATACAAAAATTCGTACAACAGTATGTAATATAATGTATTTATATACTTAATCATTATTCATAGACGAGTCCATTTCCGTCTCAACATGCAAATCTCAAGCATAGACTTCATGAATATAATATAAATTCCACTGTTTCCCTAATATCGAAATAAATTTATTTCTGATGACAAAAAAATTCATAATTGTTAGAAAATTAATATATAAATGAAAAAATATTATACCCAGACATATTATCTATCAACTGTAAAATTTTCAATAATTTCGGATTTCTAATCTCGAAAATAATTTTATTAAACACTTAAGCACTTAAATCTTTGTATCCAATTTTTTCGTATTATATACATTTAACTAGCTTAATTAATACCAGCAACTATTTGGCAAGAACAGTTTTTATATAAAATATGCCAAAAATGGCCAACATTCAATTATATATATTTTCTTTTTGGTTGTGAGTCGGGGGCTTTTGTCATGTTCAACTGATTATTGGAGATACACACGCACAAGAAGGGAACAAAGACTGAAGGAGATACAAACGATATCCAAAATGTATATAAATTAGCTGAAAGGTGCCTACATGTCTGCCATAAAAACAAAAGCCATCAGAATTGACCCACTGTCGTTGTTGTTGTTGCTGCTGTTGTTGTTAGTGTTGTTGTTGTTATTGTTTTTGCCATCTCTCCAGACATATTGAAAATTAAAGCGAGCGCACGTTTAGCCTGAGGCCTGAAACTGGATCTGGAACACCAGTTGAGTTGAGAGTCGGGAAGCCTTCAGAGTCATAACTCCAACGAAAAAAACACTTTACAGATCATTGATCATCATCAGTTGTAGACGCAGAGCGAGATAGAGATAGATAGAGAGAGAGAGAGATAGCGATTCGGACTGAATTGTGATTATGATTCATAAGCGTCGAGAGAAGCGACGCCGTTTTTGGGTTTTGTTTTTAGGGTTCGTAAATTACCCGAATTACTCGAATGTTGTTCGGTGTTTCTTTTTGTCCGTCTCTTTTTATTTTTTGGGTCGAATTCTTTTTATTTTTTTTGGCTTCAAGCGAGCGGGCCAACACCTTAGAATTGCCTGGCGTGCCTGTATCGGCATTCTTTCTGGCCTTTTGTTTTTGAGAATGTGCTCATTTAAGAAGGGTTAAAATGGTATGCTGAGAATATGAAATTTGGAAAGTAGATTTGTTAATAGCATAAAAAGATCAAGCTATAAAAAAAATTATCGATAATTATCGATTTATTTATATTGCCTTATGCCATATCTGCCATATGCAGAGCAACGTATTTATGTTTATCAAAAAATATAGAGTACAAATTTTATTAATAATGATGACTCAAATCATTTGAATGACACTTTGAAGAGGTTGTATTGTTATTATATATATTTATCGATAAATATCGATGTTTGATTCCTATTTGTGTCCTTGCGAGTCTCCCTTACAGGGTATTTCTGAGTCGTGGCTCTTTAAGTAGAGCACACTTGATTTGGTTCGTTTTTAGATAAATGAATTTGCGCTACTTCAAGCAACGTCGACAGCTACCAGCCTTCAAGATATGCCATACACAGATACAGATGCAGATGCCGAGATACAGATGGAGAGATACAGATACAGAGATACTGATACTTGGGGGCTGACAGACTGGAGGATAGTCGTCAGAACGGCAGCTCGTCAGTTGCTTTGATTGAAGCAGTCGGGTTCTGTTTTTGAGCTGAGTTGAGCCTTCTCCTTTGGCATCGAGCACAGTGCAATTATACCGAATAGCCCATCCATAATTATAGAGCGGCAACATATTTCGAAGTTAACACTTTCGTAGCGATGGCTTTGGGAACTTGCTGCAGGCAAATTTTATTGATGCATCACAATTTAATGTGCAGTTGGCACAGGTTTTTTTGGTTTTTTTCTTATGTTTTTTTTTTTTGTTTTTACTTTGAGATCCCGATCATCATTTCATAAAGCAGTTTTCAGCTCTGAATTTTTGGGGCGATTTTTTATGTTTTTTATTTTGGTCATTTGGGTATTGTAATTTTTTAATAAAATTTTTGGTATTATTTCTGTGGATCGTTGTTGATCTCATGTTGTTGATTGGTATCTCGTGTGTGTTTGTCAAGGCACGCAACACTATCGTTTTTAGATCTCTTTTCCCTCGAAATTGAGGTTATGTTGCTCCAAATTGAGGTTATGTTCGACTCGCATGATTTAATATGGATGGCTTCGCTGTGAAAATCCTCGCCAGCGGGCACAGCATCATTGTATTAATAATGAGGTGCTGGTTTAATGCTGCAGAAAAATTAAGAAAAGGTGCTTTATTTTTGCTTAAATATAAATTCTGTCGTTGGTTAATGGATTTTTAAATTGTTATATGGAATGCCGGATATAAACATGGGACACTTGCGACTTTATGCCATGAAAGCATTTAAAATTGATAATGAATGCCTTTATTGTGGATTTTAATAAAGGATATTAACTTTATGAAGGCTCTTTAGAACCATTGGCTGGTCCTTGTGATATTCCATAAACTTTCTTCGGACCCCATCAAGAGTACTTGGTCTGATTTTAAGAATGGAAATGCCAAAAGAAATTTGTTAACATTTATCAAAAATTTCTTAACAATATTCGTTGATACATATGTATTATAATTGACGTATCTTTAACGCATCTTATAAATATTTTTACTGTTAATAATTAAATATTTAGAATATAAACTTGCATAACAAAAAGTTGTTAGTCATAATTATAATTCGGCTTGACAGCTTTGAGCAAGGTGTCTCGATTAGGTGCGTTATTGGAGACCCGTCAGCATCCCTGATTAGTTTTATCTATATTCAAAGACTTTTAACACAATATCATATTACGATCGAATTCCAAACACATTCACAACGCCAGCGGTCAATCGACCTTTAATCAAATCAAGCTAGTTGGTGCTCATTTCAATACATTTTATGATTATTAATATTATATATTCATTGAGGTTGATTATCGCTTTGTTCGAAACGAAAACATAGCCAAAGCATCCCAACACACGCTTCCATACACATTATTAAACTCTACTCAACACAATGAAAAAAAATCTGTATACTATATGTTTATATATGCATATATCAAAAGTCATTAGAATTGTCAACGCATAAATTAATTGCTCGTAAAAAGTCTAAGTTATGCTCGTGCATTAAGCACAAGATTTTATTTTGATTTTTTGTTATTTTTTTTTTTTGCTATATTGTGTTTTTTTCGTATTTTATTCATTTTATTTTAATTGTGTGAATGGAATTTGTGGCGAAATCAAATGTGACATATCCGTCGTTTTTGTATTTTAGCGTGCAATGCATTTAATTACAATGTGTTTCTTAATTGACATATTTATATAAATTTGCATTTAGTTATTAATATCAAATGGAAAATTTGAATATTTTGCGGTTGAAATTGTTATGGTTTGATTATCCGAATACTTATCAAGTATGCAAATTATTGCCAATTTACAATCACATAAATTGTGGGACTAAATTCATAATAAAGTAATAAAATCAATATTGAATAGAAATCCAAATTGATTCACGTGAATGGCAAAGACCAAAGACTATACAGAATACTTTATGGCCTTTGATCAAGCTCATCAATATTTCAATTTGTCAAACAAGCCAAACACAAAACTGGAAACTATCAACTGAAAGATAGATCTTCGAGATATAATGCCAAAGCCAAACCTCAACTTTCATATGGCTATGAAAGAAATCTCAGTATTGCTTTATTAAATATGCAGTAATACCTCTTATCAATAGAAATATTAAAAATGACTCTATTTAACTGTTGTTGACTGTGATCCCATTCTTCATATACTTGACCTTAATACTATGTTTTTTTTTTTTAATCGAATTGTTTCACTCAATCAAGAGGAACCAATCGATTATTTTACATATTTGGCCAATCAACACATTATTTAGAGTGCTCGATAGTTTTGGATCGTAATTTATATGGAGTAGCATAACAAATTTGATTAATTATAAGGCAATATAGCTTAAAGCGAAAGTTGAAATTGATAAATAACCAAGTCAACTAAAATGTACAAATTTATGGAATTCATGATGAAGAAGTCTCGTCAAGAAGATGAGCTCTACAAAGGTATTTTAATGCAATTTTATAAAATTACATCTTCATAATTTCTGCTAGTTTATTGTGAAGATAGAGAGTCTAATAGGGAGAGGGTAGGGCAAGGCAGGGCAGGGCTGGGCAGATGGAGCGATCATCACACCTACTTTCTGCCAATGATAATTGGCCATAATTCAACAGGTTTATGCATTTTGCACTCTGAGTCGGACATTCAAAGTTATCAGCATGTGTTAGTCAGCACATGCAACACGTGCAACATGCCAACATCTTGTGTATCGTCCTCTGTCTGAGTTATCACAATGCATGCCACAACTCGGGGCACACAAATTAGTTTCGTGCTTAATGATTGCGTAAATGGTTGCTGGAATTCAACTTGCTATTAGCCATTAAGTTGGTAGCCATATTCTGCTTCTTCTCTTTCATTATGTTTTATTCCTGGCGTGAAGTCACCTTAAAAGACCAATAATCTCTAGTTTCTCTTTTTTCTGCTTATATTAAAATCGACTCTCTTTAATCATTGAAAAAAACAACTTTGTATTAGGCGGCAAGTTGTTAAAAATTAATTTCGCTTTGGTATTTGTTTTTTTTTTTGTTGGTGTTATATGAATTTTTAATAGTTTTCAAAACGATTTTAAAATCAATTTTCTGCGAACGCCACTTGGCACAGTTCTAAATCAAGTGAAGCGCCTCCAAGTTTGACATGTGTGCAACATTGTCGCCTCACTTTGAAACTGAACCGAACTGAAAACCGTAGCAGAGATATGCGAATAAAATGTATTTATGTGGAAGACACAAAAAGGGTGCAAAAACCGAAACAAAATAAAAAAAAAGAAGGATAAAAAATTATTTCATTGCCTGTCATAAATGTCGGCGGCAAAAAAGCTTTTGCTGCTGCCGTTGCAACTTGGATATGACTCTGGCCACAATTTGCAGCATCTTCATCTTCATCTGCAGTTTCTGATGCTGCTGCTGCTCCTGGTGCTGCTTCTGCTGTTGCTTCTGCTGCATCTTCGTTATTATGATCTTTTAATAGCCCGCAATTTTCTCACCTCGCAAAGTGTGAATATTATGGTGTAATTGCATCAACGCATCAACTCCTACCAATTTCCAAAAGCTAAGGGCCTAAAAACAGGCCGACATCAATTGCCAAATCGTTGCCCCAAACCCCACCACTCCGCAACAGCCACAGCCCTGAAGCAGGCGGCAGCAGCTGGGGCTGCGGCAGAGGCCCATCATAACTTCTGTTGGTAGCCGACGCGTTCTGGCCATTTTGCCCCATTCGCCAGTGGGGCGTTGATTGTGGCATAACTCCTTCATTTGTATACCCTTTGCTGAGGGTCTTAGAATTTTGCAATGATATTTGTTACCAACTGAGAAAATTTGGCTCCCAGTGAAACTCTACTAATGAAATTTTATATATATATATAGCTGCCGGCAGTAGATGTCTTAAAGTCGGACGAATCTGATTGGACGAAAAATATTACTAGGCAATAAATCGGTCTGCTTTTTATTTTTTATTTCGTAGAAAATATCAGTATCTGCTCTGCAAGAGTATCTATTTTTCGGTTTGTCTAAGCTAAACATTCTTTTTGTTTTAATTTTTTTTATTCCATTTTGCCAGTTTTTGATTATTTGGAATACGCTTTGGTGTTTCGTGCGCTTCTTTTTGCCGACAGGTTCATGTTACCGACTGCTGCCCTTTTTTTTTTTTTATTTTTTTAATATGTTCGCTGTGGCATTTATGAAAATTATTGCAATAGTGCGTAATTATTTGCTGTGCTCTTAATTTTGGCAAAGGATTCGATAAAGTGAAGGGGCTGCTGCTGCTGCTGCTGCGGCTGCTGCTGTTGCAAGTTGGGCATATTTTGAAATTGAAAATTACTCCTTGCGTGCACCAATTCAGCTCTGGGCTACGTTATCTTTATATATATACATATATATATATAAATATAAGATACTTCTTAATGATTTTAATGTGTCTTAACTGGTGCAGAGTGTTCGTGATTAAATTAAAATGAAATTCCTTACAGTTGAAAATAAAGCTTCAACTTGTTATATATATTCAAATATAGATTCGATTGTCGAGATCTAGTTTATTGTTTGACAGCAACTTTTGACAAGATTTAGTTTTGCCAGCATTTTATTCTACTTTTCAAAACTTGACAAGGTCATCGGCATCGAAGTATTTTAACGTCTTTATCAAAGCAATTATAATTTGTGCTGCTGTGCACAAAGCTGCTCTAATTTGCTTACAAGCTTAGCTGTTGTTGCTGTTGTTGTTGTTGCTGTTGTTGTTGTTGCTGTTGTTGATTGGGGGCAAGTTGAGGCAGCATCATTTGCATGCCGCATTCAACACGCATTAGGTTCACACCCAAACAACATTTTACTTTACACATTGCACACACAAATTGTCGCTGCGTGTTGCTGTTGTTCTTGTTGCTGTTGTTGTTATTGCAGTTGCTGTTGTTTTAGCCGTTTTCAAAAGGAGTCGGAAAAAGAAGAAGCAGCAGCAGCAGCAGCAGCAGCAGCAGCATCAAAACCAGAACCAGAACGAAACTTCCTAGCAGCAGAAGGAGCAGCAGAGGCAGCCACTGGTCGTGTCTCTCCACTCTGTTGGCTGTTGATACCAATTTGATGGCATAATTTCAACATGCCCCGCAGCAATATAAATTTGTATGTTGCTGTTGTCGTTGCGCATCGTGTTTGTTGCCAGCCCGCCTGCTCACTCTGCCTCTCAGCCTCTCTCAGCCAGTCAGCCTCGGTTGCCTGCCTCACAGACTGCCGCATGTCGAAGAAGTGGCAAATTTAATGCCAAAACAACGACGGCGGCATCCTGGCCGGGATTTCAATTTTATGCCCAAAAGGTACGTCAACATGTCTGCAGCGTCACAATGCCAGTCTGCCCCCACACCCCATCTTGCTACCATGCAACACTTTCAAAAAATATATGCTTCAACTTTGAGAAATTTTCAACGGGAGTATTTTCAAAACAATCGTTTTTGTCTTTCTAAAAAAACACATTTATTTTTTTAATGTTTAAAATAGATTTATCTGTTCTCATCATCATTGAATTTTATTTTTAGTTTAAAAAAGATAGTTTTTCGATAATTGATAAATAAAAACAATATTTTTATACAATATAAAATATGAATATAACAACAATATAACAATTTTAGAATGTATTTCTAAAACATATAGAAATTATTTTAATTTTGCCTGTAGAGCGGGTCTCTCTCTGGTACATGGTAGGTCTTTTCTTGCAGTGCATCAGTGGCGCATAATTGTTAGAGAACAGCTTCTGGATGGCAGTTTGCAGTTGCCCACGATTCTGTTATGCTTTTGCTTGGTTAATTATGATTGCCTAGGCCACGCTTGATGACCCCCTCAAGCTGTGCAAAAAAAAAATTGCAATATGCTAATTTTAACTAAGAAGAAAATACAAAAGCGAAAAGTAGAGAATGAAGAAAACATTCCATAAATTTAATTTATATTTTATTTTTCGCGCCTAGCCATGTTGCACTTCTAAGCGGCGCCGCACGTAAATGGTTTCTCGGTTACTCCCATGGGGCATGCAACTCCACACAGTAGCTGACACAATTGTCATTTTGGCGCTGCCTTGCTGAAAATATATCCGCCAAAAGATTTATGCTTGGTTCTCCATACGGCAGAGTGCAACAGTGCTCTTGCCCCATCTGGCCTCTGTCGCTGCCACTGACTCACTGTCCCTTCTCCCCTTGTCGCGTCCCGCCTGGCCTTGGTCTGGCTCTGAGTTTTTACTGGTACTGTTGCAAATCTTTTGGCTACTGGTTTTCTCTTTTAATGCCCCATACCCAGCACTAATGTGTGACTGGGGTGTGTTCAAATAATGTAATGTGTGTCATAGATAGAAATTTAAATTTTAAATTCAAAATATATATATATAAATTAGGACATTTGTGAGAATTAATGGGTCTGTGAAAAATGATTAGATTCTATATTAACTAAATTTTTATTGAGGATATATTAATGGGTTATGTTAAAGATCATTTTTTCGTGAAGCGGTTTTCAGTGTTTTTATTTGTAATTCAACATTATTTTAGTATTGAATATATACATTATACATATTCTTACTCCTCTACAAATTTACTCTAATCATAGGTATCTTTTCGCATGCCACACTCGCCTAGTTAGTCTTAGTCGCTTTTTTTCGCTTCTGTTGCACCACAAGCATTTTAATTTGAATACCAGTGGCAACATTTACTGCCGGAGTCGGGAAGTCATCGCCCGACTGGCGAGGGAGGGGCGAGTGGTTTCCTTAGTTATGTTGTCTATTATTGCCTGTCAATATAAATGTCAAAGTCGGCCGCTTAATAGCCTTTTAAAAAGCGCTCTCTCTCTTTGTTTTTGCTGCCGGCAAATTTAATTAAAAAATTGTTTTTTTCTTCATGTGATTTTCTTACCTTTTTCATATTTTTTTTTTTGGCTAAAGCGTAAGTTTCAGCTTTGAATGACAGTTAAATTCAATTATGCGCTATTTGTAGTGATTTTATGTTGCACCGCAGGCCGAATTAGTTGCAGTTTTCAAATGCAAAGTAAATAACAAAATATAGGTATATTTATATGTATAAAGGTAAATATATATATATATTTATATATGCCATATATATATCATGCCAGTCACATCCACACATCAACGCGCATTTGGCTCGTAAAAAAGCGCTCTAAAGTTGCTGGTAATTTGTAAAAGAGCGCGTCGAAAAGTTTTGTTGCACAAACAACACGCAAAATAAAAATAAAAAAAAATGGAAATGGAAAGTCAGCTAAAATAAAAGCGGCAAAGATGTTGTGTTATGTTCTGCCGCCATTTTGTTTGGCTCAACGGAATATCTGTGCAACACATACATAAAAGTAGGGTGTCTCCAGAAGTATTTCGAAAAACTGTGAGCATATTTTTAAAAGCTTATCAGTTTCTAAAAAAGTTAAGTATGTTTACTTAAAATAAACCAATCTTAAAAATAGAGTAAAGTAAAAAAAATTCAAAATGAGTTTTCCTTGAGTTAACGCTCTTAATATGTAAACTAGGTAGAAATTCTTTATTCAACCTTCTTTTTTCAAAAAAAGTCAATTAATAAAAAAAATAACTAACAATTTTTTTTTATCATGACGCACCCCATTTCTAAAGACTCACATATATATGTATATTTATACATATATATAGAGTTTGTTCATATCGCTTACGCTCTTTTGCGGGTGTGGAAAGGGTTTTGATAAACTTTTTACACATTATATTGGCAACAGCCAAGGCACCGCAACACCCACACCGCACTGTTGCCCGTTGTTGCCACAACCCCAGCCCCCACCCCAAAAAAAAAACCATTTGAGAATGCTCTATGAAAATCGCCTCAGCCGCGTAGTGGGTGCAAAAAAGTTAAAAGCAGACTTAATGGCGCCACTTGTGCTTAAAATTTATTTTATGATGCGCATGCTAAGCCACAGTTGAATTTTAAAATACATTCACCAAGCGTGAGAAAGGGGGGGAGATGGGGTAGAGAGAGATAGAGAGATTTGCTACGCATCGTCCTTCTACTGGCTTATCCTTGAGGGAACGCATCGTGTGCGCCCCAAGAGGAAAAACTCTTTTTGAAAAAGTTTCGCGCTACTTTTTTTTTTTTTTTTTGGTGATGGTGAGGGAAAGAGTAACTTTTGGATGTGTGTGTATATGTGTGTGATGGTGTGTGTGTGTGGAGGGGTGTGGAAAATGGCATGTTAGCATGTGCCTTGGCTGTCAAGAACGCTGCGGGGCTTAACGAAAGGATTTATGTATCAACGCTTTAAAATTTTGCGCAGATAACGCGCGTTTAATTGGCTCGCTGGGCTCGGCGTGTGTCTCTCTGTGTGTGTGTGTATGTGCCACACACAAACTTGGCTCTGACTTGACTTTATTCCTATATTTTGAGTTTTTGGTTTGGGCTTCGAGTCTTGGGACACCATTTTTCTGCGCACTCAATTTGGAAAATGTTTTTTGGGTGTCGTTTTTATTTTGGTAAGTGCCTCAAATCGTTTTCAAAGTGTGTACGCTGCTTATCTGCACTTTTATGCCTGTTAGGCCAACAGAATGGGTTGACGGAGAAGTGTTTAAATATGGCATAAATGACAAAAATATTGTTGTTGTTATTTAGACTAACTATACATTGATAGATTATTTATACAATCTAAAAAAGCAAAACCGAAAAAAACCCAACTCTACTCAAAGAGTAACGCTTAATTTTATTTAAATGTGCTAGCTTTTTGATCCCATTCAATCATAATATGTCATTAAACTATATATTTGCATTGCTGAGTCAAAATGTGATGTCTATTTATATTTTTATACCTTTAAGCTTCCTAACTTTTGTAAATTTCCTAATGCTTTGTTCCGCTTCTCTTGAAAATCTACACACACAAATCAAAGCAATTCGCATTGTTTGAATTAAAAGATAGGCAAAATAAGACTAGCTTCCCATTAAATCGCTATAAGTGAAAGGTTTTTCTGACCTTGATGCTCAGTTTGAGTGACGATTTAACACATAATACAGAGCAGCGGTACGGAATAAAAAATAAATAAAAAAACCCAACAAAAAAGAGTTCTTTAACAAATCAAAATTTGTCTTTCCACATAATCAAGTCATAATATTATTGGTGATAACTATTGTTGAACTGTATCGTACCAAAAAACTTACTTAAGCTGCTTACCAAAGGCGAGAAACTCTCAGCAAGCTTTCAATGCATAAGGCTTTAAGCCGCTTATGGCACCAATTGACCAATATATATATATATATATATATATTTTTTTTTTTGCCCACAGCTGCTGCCAAAACAATATCAAGTGTTAATTTGTCTAAAACTTCAAATCAAAATCGAAATCAAGAAAGATCGTATGGCAACGTTAACATAATTTTCAAACATGAATATACACTTTAAGCGGCTATAAATTACAATAAATTAGAATTTAATTAAACTTAAAGCGGATAGAGAAAAATATAACTTTTGATTTTTTTCCACCGATTGTGATTGTGATTTGAGTTTTTGACTTTGATAAAAACTAAAATTCTTTGGTGCCCACTAAAAATGTCAAAATATTATGGCCAAAAGAAAAGACAGCGATGCTGTCATGCTGTCAACCATTCAGCTCTCTGTGTTGGCCCATTGTCCACCGAAAGAAATTCTCAGAGACCCATCCGCTCCATTGTTGTGCCTGCTCCTAACGCCTCACTAAACAACATGGGCTTATGCCCGTAAACCTAATGAACGGATTAAGTCGACTCTACGTCTGTCACGAGCGAGACTCCCTTCCACTTAATATGTGTGTGTGTGTGTGTGTGTGTATGCACACTGAGAAAAATACATGTGCTATAGAGTCAAGAATTTCGTTTTGGTACTTTAACAATGTTAAAAATTATATTAAATGTTGAATAATAAGACATATAATTGTATAAAAATGACATAAAATTTGAATGTTGCTTGAATAAAAATCAAATAATTACAACAAAATAAAATTATTTAAACGAAACGAAAGTTGATTAAAAGTTGAATGTTTTTAAATAATACATTTAAAATAACACAAAAAAATATTCCAATATATATAAAAAAAATATGTTGATTGAATATTGAAGAAACTAAAAACAATTAAATAATAATAATAAATTGAATTTTTATGTATTAAATCTACAAAAATAGAAAATATAAATATAAACAAATTGAACAATAATATGAAGAAAATAATAAAATGATCAATGTGTTAAGAGACTAATATGCTTTCTCATTATAAAATAAGTGCAACATAAAATGAATAAATTAAATAAACAGGTACATATTTATTTTTTGAGTGTATGTGACTGTTGATATTCTTATGATCGGATACTGGAGTGTGTCTGTCTGACTGTGGTGTGTGTGGCAAGGTGATAAACTTTGATATTTTAATGATATGTTCAACAAAACGTTCGTTGCACATAAAAATTTTCTTAGCTCTAACTGTTTTCGGCTAAATGGTAAATCGGCTTTTCTTTATAGCCATACATTCACACACTCAAACACACACATTGACGCCCCCGCCTCCGTTACCATTGTATTGACACTGTTTGTTATTTGGTATTACATTAAACTCACTTTACAGGTGTCCATTCAATTTATGAGCTGTAAAAATCTCAATCTTTTCTAGTTCTGCTCCATGCATATTTCTTGCATCCAACTTTAACCTGAGTTGGCAAATATATGGGTGGTATAAAGATATAAACCAAACAAGTCGTGAAATTTTATGTTTTTTGCACAGCCATTTGGAACTAAAATATATCCCAAATTTTCTATTTTTTTTAAACTTGATATGGTATTTTGCGAAATCACTGCGACAACTTGAATCTATTTTGTCTTTCAACTAAAAATTAGCTCTAGTTATTTGTCCAAATCAACCATGAATGAGCTCTGAAGACCTGTCATTCTCGGAGCAGATTCTTTAAAATGTTTCTCCCACAATTTTTAGATTGTATAGATTTTTGAGCAACTTCAGTAAGTCTAGAAATATGTCCCCAGAAAAGTGCCCAATTTTGCTTTTCAATTTATTTCTAACTACTCTAACATAATTCATTCATTATCAAAAAAATCTCTTTCAGCTTTGATAAGCTTTATCTTTATCTAATTCGCTTCTTGGATACTCCTTGTCAATTCTGATTTAAACTTTCTTTTTAAACGTTTTGATGTATTTGCCAAGACAGTCATAATTAGAAGAGGCAGCAAAAGTTTTATTTAAATGATTATTTAAGCGCTTTCTATTTATTTCTATGTACCAATTAATTGGGCATATTTATTTCTGATTTTTAAATTATTCATGTTTATGGCTACGCCTCAACATTTTGTTTAACAGTTGCTGTCTTTTTTTTTATATTTTATTTAATTTGATAGACCTTAGCATAAGCTCGATCCGATGGCGATTGCTTATCCCATCAAGTAGGCCCAATAACCGTCTTCTTCTGTCACGGCAACGCCCCACATCAAGCAGCAATTCTTTTAATTTTTTTTTTTTTTTTTAGGTTTTTTTTAAAATCGTGTAACACGAAACGTTTTCTCAAGTTTCGTTGTTTTTCTTAGCTGCCAACTTTGGAGTGGAGCTTGTATTTTATGGCAATATAAACGCGACGATTAAAACGTTAAAATTCAACATTTAAAATCATGTTTGGTTTAATTTCAAATCGAAATTAATGCGCAAACGAAGGCGGGGCGGGCAGGCAGGCGGGCATGCAACTCGAAACAAAACTGGCCAAGCGGCTATCTATAACTATAAATGTATCTATGTATCTATGTATCTGTTGCTGGTTATCTGGCAGCTATCCGCAGTCATGTCAGACAATCAACTTAACCAAGTTAGTCAACCGGAGTTGGTCATTTCATTCAACGGCTAATAAAATGCTTGAGTTATCCACATGAAAGACACTCCGTGGCTAATATGAGCTGCAGACGATGGAAGCGAATCGTTGGGAAGGGGGTTGCAATGATAGAAAGAGAAAGAGAAAGAGAAAGAGAAAGAGAGAGATGGGGAAAGGGAAAGGGAGCTCTCTGGCGTGGCACATCATTAAAATCAACGTTTACATATAGCAAACATCAATGTAGACAACAAATTCTACAGATCAAAATCAGCAACTGAAACAAAAGTGAAACAACTCAGAAAATGATCAAAAACATTAAATCGAATGTTAAATACACTTAACTTAAAAGTGGGTGTGAAGAGCTGCTCTTTATCATCTTTAAAGTAATTTATAATAATATTATACTATATAATCTGTACATATTTTAGGCGTACATTTGATAAAAATACAAATCAAATATTTTCAAATTATTAAGCCTAAAAAGAGTCGATATATTTATAAAAATATGAGTTCTTTACATTACTAACTGTAAGAGAATTTTCATTTTAATTTATTCAATTATATAATTAATTTATCACTCTGTTTAAATTATGATAAGTGTTAACAGACAGAAAGTTAATGAATTTGTTGCAAATTTATCAACAATTTGATGATGTCTGTCGCAAAGTGTATACAAATCTTAGTGCGATTTGCGATTAACATTTGAAACAACGCAAACACGAACATGGCTCAGTAGCGGACTTTAACTGAAGCGGGGAGCGGTGCCGGAAGGGAGTTGAAAGGGGTGGACAATAAACTGTGTTGGAAAGCGCAACGAGATTGCTGACTTCCGGCAACGGCAGCAACTGTTGCTGCTTTTGCTGCCTTTGCTGCTGCTGTGTTTAATTTTGTCTTGACCAGCTCAACTGAGCTCAGCTCAGCTCATTTACAATTCCAATTATGCACAACATTTTCTAATTACACGACCATCAACACTGCTAATGCAGACGTCCCAGAGTTGCCTCCCCCTACATGCCCCTGCCACATCGCTATATCGCTAATTTTATGCTCCTGCTAAGACACTCAAAAAAATAAGCATTGACATGAATTGGCTTGTTGAACGTAAATTTATTTTGTAATATTTCTAAATTAATTATTTTTAGTGGTTTTATAAAGTTTATCATTTTTATTTTATTTTATATATATGCCACAAAATTAGAAAAGTAAAACTTAAAAAATGTTATAATTTCACGCCAAAAGTATTTTGAAATTGATATATTTTTATGAGTGCATGTTAATGGATTGGCATATGCATAAGTGTATATATATATATATTATATAGTACATATATCAACGAATACGTCGTCGCGCTGATTTCATTTGACTACCAGACGCCTCGGCCTGGCCATAATGTTGGCGTGGGTCTGCCTGCTGTTTTTGCTGCTTTTGCTGCTGGCCATCATCGCCAAGAGCCGTGCTCTGTTTTTAAATTTTTTTGCACGCCATAATTATCGTGTGTGTTTTAATGTGCAGCTAATTGTGTTGCATTTCGCATTTCGCATTCGCATGTGGCCAGTGTTCACTGTACTCGCCATAGTCGAGCATTTTAATTGCCGCAACTATTTTTCATACATTTATGCATTGTGTTTAAATATAATTTTGTTTAAATTTCTTTCTTATTACACATACGCCGTGCTGGCATATTGACGTCTCTCTCTCTCGCTCTTGCTCTCTCTCTCTCTCGCTCTCTCTCTCGCATTGTCTTTTTTCAACAGCTGCTAAATTAGTTCAACACTTCAGTTGACGGCATGTTCCATTGGCATGACATTCAACTGACAGTTGGTAATCTCTGGCATGTTGGCAATTTCTGACAGACCAACTGACAGACAGAGAGGCGAATGACGGACCGCCATAGAGAGAGAGAGAGAGAGAGAGAGTGAAAGAGGGGATAAGAGGCGCTGTGTTGCGGGGCTAACAGCCTCTGTTAAGTGAGTCGATGGCACTGCAAGAAAATTCATTGTTAGATTTAACAAATAATTTATTCAAAATTTGTTTATTCTTTTTTTCTTTTAAATATTAAAGCTTTCTTTTTTTACGATTTTTAAATAAAATTCTAATATATATACAAAAAATAAATTTAATAGATTTATATTTGATATAAGCTTTGGCTATCAATAATATTTATAAACAATAACAACATAAAAAATCAAAGCTGCTAAACTTAAATTATTTTTTTTTGCGCAGTGTATAACACTTAGTCTGATGTTGTGTTGAGTATTTGGTTTTCTGTATATGTTGCATGCAATGCAGTTGCAAATAAAATTGTTGCATTTAAGAAGCAGTTACAAACGCCTAGAAGCCGAAGAAGAAGAAGAAGAAGACCGACAGCAACACTTTTATTATTGAAGTTGCTGTTTTGCTGTTGTTGTTGTTGTTGTTGAAGGGGTTGCAATACATGCCGCATTGCCCCGAGGGCAACTTGTATAATTTCGAACGTTGATGTTTTTATTATGATTAAACGGAATGGGGTGTGGCTGGTTGGGATTAGCCATGCACAATTATCGTTCAGGGAAAATAGTTGTTCAAGCAGCTTATTTTGTTCTCTGGGCTGACTTGGATTTTTTTTTGTAGTTTTTTATTTTTCCTTTTAGCGTAGGCGTTTAAGCCATGGAATGTCGTCTGAGTCTCCATTCGACTTGATAACTGAGTATTTTATTTTCCAGACTCAGCGACGACGACGACGACGTCGACGATCTTAAAGCTGAGGCACATTGAAAACCACCTGCTGGGCAGCGAACACAAGGCACTGTAATCAGTTTAAATGGCAGCCCAGCAGTGAACAAAAAAAAATCGGGGGAATCGAGGGGAAAAGAAATGTTTCTGTGGCTTCTGCTGCTGATGTTGATGGTTGTGCTGGTTGCCGTTGCCGTTGCTCTTGGTGGAGGTGAAGCCTAACACCAACACTGCCATTTGGACTGTGGTGCCACAATGAACACGCCATAAAGCAAAAGTCAAACAAAAAATTAATAATAAAGAACGCAGGCAGGCAGGCAGGCAGACGGACAGACGGACGGACGGACGGACGGACGGACGGACTGACATCGACGGATCGACACTACCGGGACTTTTGCAGTTGGCGTTTTTTTTTTTGCTGTTGTTGTTGTTGTATTTTTTTATTTTGCATGTCGAACGATCGATCAAAATATAAACGAGGGTATTGGGATAAGCAAATGGCAAGTCTGCAATGCCAAAAATAAAAAAAATAAAACAAAATTTAACTACCTTCTGGACTCAGACATAGCTTTTTTGTGGCTTGTTTGCGTACACTCAAAAAAAAAGCGAATTTAGAAAATTGTTCAAATTTGTAAGCAAAGTCAGCTCGATTTGGTTGTTAGTAAGTGAATATAGAAACCATATGATTTTTTCCCAAAATTTTATTTTTATGTTGTAAAGCAGAATTTTGTCAAATTGATAAATGCTATTTTCTATAATAGATGAATTTTTTAATATTCTAAACAAAAATGTTGTCTATATTTTCATACTTTGTTCATAGTGTAACCAGTATTCTCTCACTTTTTCGCCTCTCTTCTATTCACTCTCTCTCTCACTGCCTCTTTCTGTCTCAGACTCTCCTAAGTCTTTAGGCACCCCTCGCCAATTCCATACAAAAAAGTGTTGTTTTTATTTTTGGGCATTTAAAGCGCATATAAAACTGTCAAATTGTTTTGTGTTGGCCAAAAATTATGGTTCATCATTAGTGTTTGGCTTGTATGGCAGTTTGTTAAGTGAAAACAGGATACCAAAAAAGACCTTCAACTGACTTTAGCTGAGAGTCTGAGCCTGTCCTGTTTGGCTTTTACATATTTTCAGGTCTAACGCATGTGTTGACAGCTTATTAATGTCTGGCTATAAATTTCAGCTTAGGTAAAATAACAATAAAAAGCTGCAAATCTCATCAAGATCTGGCAACACTGTTGCAAGGGCAACGCTTTTGCCACATTTGCATTAGCAGATATATTTAAAATTTGAATTTATAGTGAAATATTTTACATTCTAATAAATTACCTTTAAATACAATGTACATCAATGGACTCAACAATATTTTCTACCATTTTGCCCATAATCCTTGTCTTATGCCTAATTAAATTAAATAGTAGGAAATCAGAAATAAAAGCCTTGTCAGTAACATTCTCTCTAATGTTGGCATTAATTAATACTAAAAGCTACTTGTCTTTATGATTCTTCCCTCTAATGATAGTATTAATGCATTCTTTAGTTTTCTTCTATTCCATTTGAATACCAATTGAGTAAATCGCTGGGTGGTCGTCGGAAAAAATATTTAAAACAAGGCAAATGCAATCAATGCAATGCGGCTCTTGGAAAACTCATCAGAAAAGCAGCATTTGTGGCAAATTGTGGGTTAAGGGGGTTTGGAGAGGTGCACGCTGAAGGAGCTGTGTGCTGTCAAAAATGACAGCTATAATTGCGACGTCATATTGCTGCGTCATATCTATGACAGTTTAATTGTGGCTAGGAAAGCGCGCAATTACATGTCAGAGCAAAAAAAAAAAAAAAAAACCAAATTACAAAAATTATAAAAAAGCAAAAAAGAAAAAAAAAACAAGAGAGAATCTGAAAATGTGGAAAAAATATAATTGAAAGAAAATTTGCATTGGCAGGCAACTTGTTAGACGGCGACTGGTGCGTTGCAGCGACTGCAACTGCAACTGCTTCGCTGCTGCTTTGCACCCAATTAAAATGTTTCACACGTTTGCATAATTAATACTCAAATAGCGCGCACTTGTCGGCAAAATGCCCAGACATAAGCACATCGCTGCGATGAGGGGTACCTTAGCAGTGGGGAGACAGTGGGGGCCATAGATATCTATTTATTGTGACGCTGCCCAGTTGCAAATGAAGCCTGCAAATGATGGCAGGCAGATTTATTTAAAATTGAGCTGAAGATTGAATGCACTTTTATAATATATTAAAGAAATTGTTGTTAACAAGCACTGATACACTGATACACTGATACACTGATAGTTGTAATTAAAATTGTTAAAGTTAATTTTATAAATAATAACTATACTAAATTTGTTTTTAAATATTGCACTTATCGTTTGAGTTCATATGGCTAACAGCTAAGCATTTGCTAAGCTATGCTAAGTTAGAAATTGTGTATATCTGAAAAACCTAAGTTAAACTTAGCTAGCAATTCACTAGGTTGAACAAATTAGAAATTAACTTTTTACAAAATAATTTACCTTATCTAAAAAACATATAGATCAGTTGAAACTTTTAACATAACTGGAATTCCTCTAGAACAGATAAACTAAATAAATACGCTAAGCAAGAAAATATATATAATTACTTATCAGACTCGCAAAGCTTTCATAAGATTACATACCTTATGACAGCACTTAAGGACTCTGTGGGACTCTAAGGGCAAAACAAAGGCAATTCTTGTGTCGGCATTTCGCAGAAGACGCTTCTGTTGTCGAAATTGTTAATTATGATTTTTTCCTTCAAGGCGCTTGCCTCGTGTATGACAGCATTTTGACAGAATTGGGGCTGGCTGGCTGGCTGGCGTTGCACAAACGATATTTAAGCGCATGACAAATAAAAATGTTGCAAATATGCGGCAAGGCGAAATCAAGTAAAATGAAATAAAATAAAATAAAAGGTTGCCACCGAGCTGACAGAGCAAAATGTTACTTGCAGCGGCAGACAAAACTGTCATCTGTCAATTTGACAGTTTAACTAGGTAATTAGTGTGTGCACAACATATATTATATATACAGGGCGTTTATGCATGTGTGTGTGAGTGTGTGTTTGTGTGTGTGTTGCTGCTGCTGCTGTCAGTGGGCACTAAAAGTAAAGAACACTTGAGTCTGCCACAGATTCTCAATTTCACTTGCCACTGCCACTGCCACTGAAATGTCTCTTTTCCGCTTGTAATTCATCATTTGACATGAGGCAGGCACACACACACACACACACTGGCAGCACTATTTGCATACCCTGTTAATGCACAAGAGGGTATCATTAAGTTGGGTTAGTGAATGAATTAGGAGCAAAGGAACAATAAATAAATGAACAGCGAATATACATATATTAAAAATAGTGATAAATATCGATAAATGTCGATTAAGTCAAGTCTATTCTATAAGATTTAAATTTTCCCATGTTAATTGTAACTGCAGATTTCTAATTTTTATGTATACGTAGGAAAATAATTTTGCTATCGATAATAAATAAATAAATAAATATTGCTCTTTTGTCTCACTGCATATTTGCTTCAGCTACAGGGTATCTTTGAGTCCGTCTTTTCTTTAGCATATCCACTAGCTGCCTGTTTAAAGTGATCCGCGGGAGCAGGCACGCTTGCGTACTTCCTGCTGTATCCCAGTTGTCTACTCTTTTATTTTATTATCTTTTATTTTATTTTATTTTCTTGGGGCTGCTTGGCTCCTGCAATTACGGCTCTTTTAAGTGCTTCATTGCCAACTTCAGTGCAGCGCAACGTCATCATCATTATGGCCAACACCATGATGAGCGCTGCGTTTATTATTCGACTGGAACCAAACAGACGAGTTCGCAAATAAATCATCTTGTGCTAACTCCTCCCTCCCTCCCTCCTCATTGCCCAGCCTCCCTTTTTCTTCTTAGCTGCGTACTTTGTTTTCCACACACACTTTCAATTGCGGTATTTTCTTTTCTCATATTGCGGAAAATTATGTTGTACTTTGCATGGCCAATTGATTGGTTCTGCTTTTGAGTTAGTTGTCTCTGTGATGCTTAATTAATTGAATTGTGGATTCAAGCAATTTCTAATCCTGTTAATCTTAGGTAGAAAAATTTACATGACATCATTTTTATTGATTTGCTACTTAAGAATATTAATTATTATATTTTAATTTATTAAATTATTTTTTAAGACAAAAGCTAACATATTAATCCGGCTAACCTTGAGTCGCAAAAAATTAATATACACACATTTCATATTACTCAATAAATTTATCAAACAAGCGGAAATCAAATAGTTTATTTATTTAATAAAAAAAATATAATGAAAAAAGTCACATTCATGCCACATGTTATCTGTTAGCTAAAACAATATCGCCAAATGCTGGAACACATGTTTAAAAACTTGTCACTACAACAAATGGATAGCAACAATTTAGAACCCATATAAATCTAATGACCAAATTAAAAAAAAGTCACGTAAATTCGATAAAGCCAAAAAAAAAAAATGGACAGGCACGTTAGTCAACGTTAACAGAGCAAAGTGTATAGGCCAAGAAATAGCAATTTTGGTTGATTAAAGTTTTTGACTTTAAGCAGCACATTTTTATATTATTTTTGGTACTTCCACTTTCAGTTTATTTATGCGCTTGTCCCACTGAAACTGATTTCAGACTTGAGTGATTTTCAACAAGAAGACGAAGAAGAAGAAGAATAAGAACCAGTAGCCCAAGTCAAAAATCATTGAAGCATGCATAGCGATTTACCCCGTTAATGAGACCATAGATAACACACAAACCCACACACCCAAAAAAAAAAAAAAAAAAACAATACAACACAAAACAAAACAGGGCAAACTGTCAACTTGGCCAAACAAAGGCAACAGCCAAGAAGAGTGAAAGAGTCAAGAGGCGCGCACACTGATTAAGTCAACCCTAACAAATAGAGTTGTGGCAGGGGTAGGGATTGTAAGGATACGAGGGGTGGTTGGGATGAACAGACAAAAGTCGAGGCCGCCTCTTGGTTAACCCTCAGTGAGAGAAGAGCAGCGGCAGCAGCAGCCATTTGGAAAAAGGGGTAAAATGTGCGAAATATCACAACTTGGCACTCGGCGAGAAACTGCGTCACAACAACAATATCAACATTAACAACAACAACAACAACAACAACAACAACAATATGGAGCAAGAACAACCACTAAAACAACAACCAAAACAGAGAAACAGTTACGCCGGATTAACAACCCCTTTCCTTTTCCGACTACGATTCTCGGGTTCAATTGCAATGAGCGCAATTTATAAAATTGTTACGCTTAATAAATTAAAATTTCATTTTGAAGTATTGGCCGTGAAATTGAGCTTAACAGAGTGTGGGGCGCGCGTGTGTTTATGTGTGTGTCTGTGTGTGTGTGTGCGTGTGTTGCGGGGGTGGGGCATAGTTGACATACTGAGCTAAATATTGACAAATTGTTGGCATTACTTTTAAGCTGACTAGCGAAACTATTGAAAATGTTTAATTGTTATACAGCTTGATGCAATTTGTTACAAATGAGCTAATAATAAAAAAAAAATTAATTTTTTAATTTCTGCTATGAAAATCAAGTTTGGCAAATCTGGATTATCGATAAAATCGATTAAATATAAGCTGTAGATTTTTTATTAGTATCTTAGGAATTTTCAAAAAATTTATTTTTGGTTTCAGTTAATATTGCCCAAGTCAAATTCTCTATTTTATTTATAGCACATGTTATTTTACAATTATTCTCAATTGAAGTGTTTGAGTTTAACTTGAGAATTTACTACTTAATTTAATTTTAAGTAGAATATCTCGAACTGAACTATTTAATTTTTTACCCATATTTTTAATCAGTTTCCTTAGGTGTATATTGATACAACACACGTTGGAACAAATGTTGCCTGTTGGCGGCAACAAAAAATATAATAATTTAAAAATTATTAAAAAAACAAAAAAACAACTTAAACTTGATCCGAGAAACGCACCCGAAGCCAAAAAACAAAATTCTAATCAAACATTTTCTCACCTAAGAGCTGAGCTGGGCTTTTGGGTTGTTGCTGATGTTTTTGTTGTTGCCTGATTTGTTGTTGTTGTTGTTGTCGTTAGCCTTTTGCCTTTTGTGTTGTGGGCGTGTTCGTTGTTGAACGTTCTGTCGGCGTTGTCGGCAGCGGCAACATTTCTGTGTTCTTCACATGTTTTTTTTGTTTTGTTTTTCTTTTGAGCTGCAGCCGCATTTAAGTTGTTGTTGTTGTTGTTCTTGTTGTAGTTGACTGCTGTTGCTGCTGTTGTGAGAATTTGCCGTAAATCAACCTGTTGCATGTTGTTGTTGTTGTTGTTTTTGTTGCCGCACACAGTTTTCGGCATCAGCCACTTGGCTTATGAAGTGCCACAGAGAGAAACAGGTTAATCGATTTTAAATCGTTTTTGATGTTGTTTTGATCGCTGCCCCTTACAACTAAATACATGTGTGTCTACACACACACACACACACACACACACACATATGTCTATTTGTGGCGCTGCTCTAGTTTTCTAGTTTATTTTTTATATATTTTTTTTTTGACGTTTGAACTTGATTACAGGTGATTTTAATAATGATGTGTCTGCTGGCTGCAACAAGCAGCTAACCAGAAACAGTTAATTAAATGGCCATTGCAATTGAGATGCGACGCTTTAATCCTTTTGCCACATAAAGTTGATTTGCCAGCTGGCCACTTAACTAGCTGCTAAAATGCTTTCCGCAAACCTTTCAGTTAACGCAAAAGAGCTACTCAAAATTACAGTGTATGTTGCGAAAAACATTTAAATGGGGCGTCAACTGCAGGTGTACTTAAATCCAAACCCCAATGAGACTATATCAATTCAAGGTTAGTTGTCGTTTACAGTTTATCAAGGGGAATAAACTACTCTGTTTGAAGTACAAGAGATATTAAAATTAATGAATTGAGATCTGAAATCTAACTAAAATTAATACACTCAAATTTATACGCAGAAATAAAGCCCTTCCTTTAAAGAAGTTTATCATAAAAATCAAGTTTTTTATTTCAAAATTAACTTAACTGTTTTAAAGTGAAAGAATAAATAGAAAAAGGGTTTGAATGAAATTCACAACACGACTTGTTGAAAGCGGCAAATGCAAAAGTTGGCCAAAACCGCCTGCCCTGTTTTGTGTTAGTGACACTGCCACTTGATGATAATGTTGAAAGACGACAGCGAAGAGCTTAAGAAGCAGCAACAATAAATTGCACACTGTATGTTGGCAACTGTGGCAACTGAGGTAACTGTGGCATCTGAGGTAACTGTGGCAACTGTGGCAACTTTAGCTACTGAAGCGTTATTAACATGCATGCAATTTACTCATCATCACAGATCGAAAGGTGATAGCCGACATGTTACTTTTAATTGACGCGAAGATGAGCCAAAATGAATAATTGCCTGCAACTAATATGGAGTCGCCGCTTGTGCGGCAATTAACCAAACCAACCAAACAGCCAAGCAGCACGCTTGCAACACACACACACACACACACACACACACACACAGGCAAACACAGACACATACACAAAACTTGTCGCAAAAACCCATTGAATAAACTGCAAAATGCAGGCCTTATAGTTTTCGCGACAAATTTCCCGGCCGGACGTTGAAAGACAATAATGCTTGATAATGAGCTGTAAAGTTTATTAATGGCCAGCAACTGCCAACATAGAGTGAGTGTGTCTATGTGTGTGTGTGTGTGTGTGTGTTGGTGTGTGTGTTGGTGTTGGTGTGTATGTGTTGAGGGGGTGTATTTTGCCTATATCTCTGACATTCAAGGTGCGGCTAATGAGCCATTTGCGTGTCGTCAATTTTTAGCCTGGGTATCGTTTGCAGAAGAGCGCCACACAAAGTGGCACGGAGAGGCAACCTGAATTCACACACATTAAAACTAAATTATTGAAAATAAAAGGCTATTGTTTCTTTAGTTTTAATCTGTTTTTTTTTTGCAACTGAAAATGACAGCTGTGCCATGTGTCAAAGTACGCCGAGTTTCGCGTAATTAGCGATAAAAGTTTTTGCTTTTGAAACAATGCGAAAAAAAGGCAAAATGCTTCAAAATTAATTTCTTTTGAATTAGAAAGTTATATCTAGGAAATTGTGTAATTTAATCGATTGTAGAAGATTATCGATAGAACTTAGAGTAAACTTGATTTACGTTTATGACATTTAAAACTCCAACTTTATAGTCTGTAAAGCTTAAGTTATCTGAGAAAGCGGACGGATAGATAAGAAAGACTTCACTTGACAGTTGATCCTGATGAAGATCAATTTAAATGGGTTCCAAGATGCTTCCTTCTACATCTTACATACATTTGTATAACTTTAGTTTACACTTTTTAAATTATTTCTTATGTTAATAAATTACTCCAAGTACTATAAAAATAACTAAATATTTTTAAATGTAATTCTACAACTTAAACTCTAAAAAAAAACAAAACAGTTTCTATATGATCGGAACGTAATTTGCATATATTCTGTATTCGTGCCACGATGTGTAGAGCTCGACACGAGCCCAGTCAAGTTGCAACAACACGCACGATTTCAATTATAAAATGTTGCTGCATGCGTAATGTTGTTGCCATATGTTATGGGCAGTCAGACAGACACACAATCATCGTATGCCATCCATCTAATTTTCAGCATATTCTAGTTAACACTTTGTAATTGCACAATGCAAAATCACTGAACTGCAAACAGTTTGACAAGTGAAAGATTCTCTTTCGTGGAGTGTGCCATAAATCAATCGAATTCCCTTCCACTGTATAAATTTAAATTGACTGACAAAAACAAAAGACAGCAACGAAACGAAACGAAACGAAAAGTGTAAAAGTTGAAAAAGGACTTGACACACTAACCGAAACTTGTTTTGCATTAAATGATGTGTAAAATGAAGCCGTTAAACATGTCCTTTGGGACATGTTCAACGATTTCTAGTTGACTGCAACTCTGCAACTCTGTCACCCAAGGGTCTATGCAAATCAGCTGACTGAATGAACCCGACTCATTTGTGTATGAATGCTGCCTGTTTATTGCCCCCCTAAAAATTTACTAACTGAGCTGAATTAAGTTAAATTCAGCTGAGTTGATTGTCCTCAATTGGAAGCAGGCTCAAAAACAACATTTGGCACTGTCTACCTCAGGAAAGGGATCAAAAGGAAAATTATAATGCCCTCGGAAGGGTTACGAAAACATGCAATTGTAATTTCGGTGATTAAGTCAAATAATTAATCCCTTTAAGTTCATTTAGAGAATATATATATATATTAAAAATGTTCTGTAACCATTGACTTTATCAAATCTGATCCGATTTAAAAATTACGATAGGGTCTAAGCTTTCTAGAGTTATAATTTTGTTAATTCTAATGCGATTTAAGTAAAAAGGCTTTACTTTTTTAACTAAAATATATATATATATATTATATATATTTTATATATATATATATTTTATATATATATATATATATATATATATATATAAATACTAAATTTAAAGCTGCAAACATGATTCTAGCTCGAAATTTATGTTAAGAATATTTCGAAAATTTCTCTGCTTCATAAGCTTGTCAAACATCATCGGATTTAAAAAATAAAAATGTTTCTTTATTATGGTTCGACCTCTAAGTAAATATTACATTTAAAGTTAAAAAGTACTTCGACTATCATATTAAAATTAGACCAGAACTGTCCGTTTTGCGATTGCTGCTGCGATTTTCAAAAATAAATACTTCTAATAATAATAATAATGCCACAAGTTAACAAATACTTTTTAGGCTTAAAACATAAATGAAGTAGATGAAAAATTGTTATTTACAAATCATTCTTTTGTTATAATTTATGGCGATGGTCTTTCTTGGCCAAGTCATATTTGAATATCATTTATGGATTTGTCTTGGACGACGTTGATCAAAAATGTGCTGTATGCCAATCTATTTGCTGTCATATTAAAACTAAACAATATACAAAGACACAAAGAGACACAAAAACACAAACACACACACACAAAATGTGCTTTTGACACATTTGGTAATTGTCATTTATGGAGCATCTCGAATGGGCTGAGTAGAAACAGTCGAGTTGATTTGCTAATTGCTGAATATGTCTCCAGATAATCAATGTTTAAAATTTTGACACCGAGAAGGTACTGGCATCATAATTGACACGACAATTACCAGGACACTTGGGTCAACCAAGAGGTGGACAGACAGAAGGACAGACGGACACAGATCGACCATCATATGCTGGTGGTCAGCTGTTTGGAGCTCATTTGCTGACCACAGCCAGCAGCATTGTGTGTTGTTTTGTTGTGTCGTGTGCTAACAAGCCAACATTCCGTTGTGCATATCCATGTCCTGCAACTCATCCCCCAATGCTGCTCAGTCTCGTTTGTGTCCTGTGCCTGTGCCTGTCCCTGTCCCTGTCTCTGTCTCTGTCTCTGTCTCTGTTTTGTTGAATGTGTTACTTTTGGGCTGTCTTGAGCAGTTATTGTTTATATTGCTTTGACATGTCGCATTGGGCCAAGTGGCGAGACGAACCCTTTTTGGAACAATTTGCTGTCACTCACCTTGCGGTTGTCAGGCTCAACCCTTTCTATAACCAATCCTCTCCTGCTCTCGCCTCGCCTCGCCTCGATGCCTAAGCTTTTGCGGTTTTTGCATATTTGTTTATATATATATATAAATATTTTACTATATATTTATATTTTATTACTCTACGGTTACATTTTTTTTTATAATTAAAAGCACATTAATTAGTCGCTTTTCGTCTTTCATTTCGCTCTTTGTAGATTTTTTTTTTGGTTTTTTTTTTTCTTGCGATGTGTGTGTTGACGATGGCAACGCGTTGATGTGACAACGACAACAACCACATTATGCTCAAATGCTTTGATCTTTTTTATATATATCCCACAACAGAAATAACAACAAAAACAACAATAAATGCTCATTTTTCTGTCGCTGAAATTGCATTTGAAATAGTTTCAGTTAAGTCGAATTGCAATGCATCTACAATTTGCACAAATATCTTTTTAATCATGTCATAAATATTTCATGAAAAATTATTTAATATGAAATTGTGAGCATTTTGAAAAAAAATTAATATTATTAATAAATTAATGAGAGAATTCAAACTGGATTTTGATGTTTAAAGTATTCAGAGTTCCTTACCAAAAACAGTTGAAAATTTATTAAAAAAATATATTCTTTATTTTCAAGTCCTTCAATATAAAAAATATACAATTTTCATAAGGTGAACGAAGATTTCAATAAGTTTTTCTTAAATAATCTTATTTTTTTACATATACTAATTCTACAATTTAAACCATATTCAATTGCTCAGTGTAATTTAGTCGCACAACGTGCAGACTAATGCACAGCGATTAAAGTCAGAATATTTATTTATTCTTCATATACTACTTACATATATAAGATATTTTCATGGCTTTTGCCACAAAAAGTGCTCAAATACACCCACAAATACACATCCAATGACAGACCGCACACATGTAAGGCAAATGGCAAATGGCAAAAAATAAAATCAAAAAAAAGAAAGCAAATACAAACAAGAAAAATAAACTCTTTGCAAAATGTCGCCGACGACATTTTATTTCGCCAGATTTCCCTGCGACTCATTTTTCATTTTCTTTTAGTTTGCAGTCAAAAGAAAAGGCAAAAACAAAGTTTTTTTTTCATACTTTTGCTGTACTTTGGTTATAAACTTGGCAGGCAGCAGAGGGCCACAATTAATCGCACTGTGTGAGAATCGTCGGAATCCGAATGCATTTTGGGGGATCTCAAAAGTATAATTTTTTTGTGTGTTTTTATTTGACTCGGCAATGTGACAAAAATTTCGCCTGATTTTGTCTTAATTAACGCCAAACGCTTCAATAGCGATAAAATATGCGACCAGTCTGAATTGCTTGGCTTGCTTCAGTCCCTCAGCTCAATTCCAATTAATGTGCCTCACGCGCGCTCATCAGTCAACGCTTGGTGGTGTTTCATAGTGGTGGTGCTGCTGCTCCTGCTGCTCTTGCCTTGCCTTGCCTTGCCTTTTGGTGGTGTAGTGCAAGATTTGCTCGGTTTCCAAATTCACGCATCATTCGCACATTGGTGGCAGACACTGCGATCACAGAATCCGTAACGCTTGCAGAACGAGTTGCATATTTAATTGGACCACACAGCGATGCAGCGATGCAGATGCGCATGCTTCATGCAACAGTCTAAATACCCTTTAAAAAAAATACAGAGTTAAATGAGATTGAGTTGAAAATTAATTTGACATTACATAGACATTTTTTTACTTTAATATAAGCCATTTTTACAATTATGAATTAGTTTCCAACTTGTTTTCGGAATTGACTTTCTGATTTTTATAGAAAATGTTGAGTAGCAGTTTTTGATTTGACAGCTTTTACTGGCAAGCAAATGTTTCCCATATGCTTCCTTCCTTCACTCAAATTTCTGTCTCTCATCTGTTCTCAATGTACAGGGTATCTCCAGGTCTCTAAACTTTTTATAGTCCTTCGTTTTAGATAAGTTTTTATTTGGTTTTGCTGTCTAATTTATAAAACATTTGTTTTGATAAGTCTGAATTTAAGCTCAAGTGCAATGAATAACCGAAAGCAGGGTATCTTAGAGTCGTGCAACTGCTACACCCACATAAATACTTTATTTCTTTTTTTTTTTAGTAGGTTGGTCACCGCGTCGCCACTTTGAACATTTGTCTTGTTTTGCGCTGACAACTTTGGAAGCTGCTTAAGTCGCTTCAGCGGCTTCTCCAGCTACCCAAAAAAAAAAGCTACCGCTCGGGTGTAGGTGTCTCTTCTCTCTTACGCTCTCTATCACATTCTCACATTTGCTGTCTCTTTCTGAGGCATCTTATGTGGCATTGAACCTGAGGCAAGTATCTGTTGATTTACGATTCTATCGGGGCGAAACACATTGCTTAACAATTATGACTCAATGCAAAGTTGTTGTCGTTTTGTTGTTTAATTAGCATAAAATCAACTATAATTAAAATTTATTAACTAGCTTGCAAGCATTTTGTATATACTTGTGTTATGTATTTGAATGCTTAACTGATTGCGTCGTTGTGTATACGCCTCGTGGCCTGTCAAAAATCATAAGCCAACACACTTGTCAACGCTGTCAGCTATGCACTCGACTCGTGATCACTCACAACTGGCTAATCTCAATGCACAACATGTGGTTATACAAATATCATATATATATATATATATATATATATATATATTCGAGAAGAGTATTAATGAAGACGTCAGCAGTCAATGACAAAGTGAAAGGCGCATCAAATTTGTGTTTGTTTTGGTGCATCCCAACTTTTAAACATAGAACAAGGGACAAAAAAAAATTAATAAAAAAAACTATCAGTAAAGTGCTTGACTACGAGATACCCTGTTGTATGATTTGAATAGAAATTGTCCTATAAATCTGCAGCTAAAGCAGATTTATATCAATATTAAAACTATATTAAAATTGTGGAAACTTTATTTCTCATCAATATGCTGCTATCCTTTTTTGGGCCTTTCACAGGGTATATAAAAAAGAGCTGCAGCTACAACATAAATCTACCCAAATCTCGTTCACTGACTCATCGACAAGATGACGTCGGATGAAAAGCGCCTCTCCCCTGGAAACGCATAGACAATCATATCATAAAATCATATCATTCATCGATCATTCAAATGCGCGTCATAATTCACTTGAAAGACGAAATATGGATGGATGGATTGTGAATTGTGGAATATTCGAACTATGAGTTTCATGTTCAACTGTCGCTTAAGTTTTTCCATTGTTGGGTCACAGACAATGGGCGCATTAACTGAAATTCGGTTTCGGTCTGAAACTCCGGCTCAGACTCGGTTAGAGCTCGTTCAAATCGTGACTGCACATTGTTTATAAGGTGTGAAAATATTTAAGACTTTACATGAAAACGTTTGCCTACAAAACTGTTGATCGTTGAAAATTATGATTGATGATTGAACGATTGAATGCGCACAATCGTTTCATGTACCCATAAAATAAAAAAACAAAAAAAAGAAAAACTCCAACAACTTGTTGTCCTTTAGATTTTTTTATAGTTTCATTTTTTGTGTTTTCTATTTTTTTTTTTATAGTTATCATAAAATAATTGCCACGCGAGATTTATGCCTGGTCGGCGATCGATCAGCGTTTGTCAGAGTTGGTTTGAAGGCGGCTTTTACTTATTATGGCCGAATACGAATAGGAATACCAATATTGATGCGGGTACTCATAAATTGTTTATGTGGGTGGCTCGCACACTCGGAGCCATTGTGTCTGGTTCAGTCTCTGTGTGTGTGTGTGTGTGTGGGTTAGCCTGCGGGTCCAGCTAACAAAATCGTTGATCACGTCTATAAAATATCATTTGAATTTATTGGCTTATAAAATGCATATCAATAAAATTTAAAATGTTTACCAATATTTTCAGTTTGTAGGCATTTTGACTTATGCTAAATACTTTTATAATTTTTCCCTTAATATTTTGCTTTTGGCATAAGATGTTAAATTGTTGGCTCAATATAATTACAAGTTGTCAAACATATTTATTATGCCATGAATTATTTATGAAATTAATCACTTAACAAAAACGAATATTTTTGTAAATTTGAGATATTAAATTATATAAATCCGAAAACTTCAAGCCGAAAACTTCAAGCCAATAAATTATGCATAATTAACAGCGAAAACATTTAAAATATAATTTTGGAATTTTCGAAACTGTTTACCAGTGAAACTAATTAAAAAATGGTGTTGTAAATTTTTGACTAACCATTTACAAACTATTTGGGCTTTCTATGTTGCAACAGGCGAAAAAAAAAGATTTTTGCCTTTCACTTGCGGCCTATGCAAAAAATACGAAAAAACCTTAAAAGTCTTGTCAATCAACTGTTGACAAGGTTTGCCTGCCTGCTAATTAAGAGTTATGATCGATCTAAACAAGCATAAATTGGCTGCGAATAGGCCAAAAAGCAGCAACAACAACAACAAGAAATGCTACCACAAAACAGCTGCTTATCATTTAACACACACACATAACCACAACCAGTATTTGTGAGTTCTGTGGTCTTTAGCAACATTGGCAAGCATCGTTTTGCCGTCTTGGCCACAATGTTGCCCAACATGTCAAGAGTGGCCTAAACTGCGTGGCATTGTTCGCTTTTAGCACCCTACAGCCATTTCACATAAACATTACATTATAGTCGGTCTGTCGGCCCAATGAACACGTTACAACAAGGAGCCTCGAACTCGCACCTCTTTCGTTGGGGGCATGTGGCACGGGCAGCTCGCCTCCTCTTTTTATTTTTTTTTTCGTTTTCGATGTTGTTTTTTTTTTTTTTTTAGTTTTTGCTTGCGAGGCAACAGCGTAAATTGAGTTTATTGCGCCGCCGTATTGCTGGCAAATTACAGGTCGGCGCATTTAACTTTGTGCTGCCAGGATATGAAAGGGGGCCAGAAACCGAACCGAGAACCGAACCGACTGAACCAAACCAAGTGATACCTGTGCCGGGGACGAGGCTGTTGTCAGCTAATGAGTGTTACAGACGCGTCTGACAAGGCTCACTTCTCTTCTTAATACTTCGCCACTAAATTCAGTTAGTGCAACGGGCATATTGCGGATGTTGTTGTTACCATTATGACTTGGCCTCAATTTGTGTGAGCTAGTTGAAATTCTTCGTTACCAATTTGCTTAGTTGTAGATTAAGTTTCCTTAACAACTCACTTTAGAAAATCATATTTGTTGATTTTTTATCTGCTGTTATGTTTACAAGCTGCAACAGATTTGTAATTAAGTAAAATAAAATTAAGTCTTGGCAGATATAGAAAAATTAAAGCAGAAAATAATTATTGATTTGGTGCAAGATTTAGGGTTATCAATAGATGAAGTCTCTTTAAAATAACAATAATTAGAATGCAATTAGATCAGTTATAATGAGTATCTTTAAGTTGATCATTTTCGATTAATGAAAATCCTTTTTTCTCCTTTTTTTTTTGGTATTACTGGACTCGCATTACATGCTTATATGTCATAATATTCCAACGTTTTTCTTTTCCGATTATTTTATTTTGTGTTTCATTTCATTTCCTTTTTTATTTTTTTTGCATTTCAGTTCGATGCATTCAGCAATGCTCTTAATTTTTTTCTCACCTCGTTGCATTATTTAACGCAAATTAAAATAATTTGCGGTTCCGTTTCAGCAAGCCCCAAGTAGCAGCCACAATACTACATTTGCAACCACTTCACAAGAAGCACACTTGAAAACGGGTTCGCTCCTCGCGGCCTTAGGTGCATTTCAAGTGCGACAGTCGCAGTGGCAAACAAATTCAAGTGCAACACGCATATGCCGCTAAAGAAATGCTGCCTGCCCCAACTAAAGAAAAAAGTAAGAAAAAAAAGAAAGAATAATTTTGCAATTTACATTTGCTGCAATTATGAAAATGAATTGAAAACTAGCGGCAGCCAACTTGGCCAACCTGTCACGATTCACATTGTAAATTAAGAGCAAATGCAGTAATATTTATTTTCTTAATCGCATTCAAAACTGGGCATGTTTACTTTGTCAGCATGTTAGAATTTTTGACTTGAATAAATGATTTATAGCGTAAAGAAATTGTAATTAATTCAAGCGCATTCAAAATCAAAATTCACACTCACACAAAAAACATTAATGAATTCCTAACAAAAGAAAAACAACCGAAAATTAGAATATTTTATGTATAATTTGAATAAATGATTTATATAATTCTTTGAAATACAGAGCACACAATTTGCACATCATTAAAATTTAAATAAATTAGAAAATAAAATAAGCAAATGAATATTTTGAGAATTTTTTATCTTGATCATTTTATTAATAATAATAGTAAATTATCATGTTTGGCAAATTTCTTCTTTCGGCTTTATTCTTATTCTTAAATGCTTTACTTAGTGTCCATATTTAAAATAGCTATATTTTATTATGATATGATATATATTAAATTTTGATGTTTGTAGTATTGTTCTATTGTTTTTAACTTAAAGTTACATAGACAGATTGTCTTTCTTAATTTTAATTTTTTTTTTGCATTTCTTCTTTGTTTTATGTTATTTTTGTCCGTAAACACTTTACTTAGTTTCCATATTTAAAATCGCTATATTTGCATTATAATAATTGTAGTGTTGTTCTATTGTTTTTACAATAATACTTATAAAATCTGTCTTTCTTAATTTTCATGTTTTTCAAGTTCTTCTTTGTGATATGTTAAATTCTTTACTTAGTTTCCATGTTTAAAACAGATATATTTGCATTATGATATGATATGTTGGTATATTTAATTTAGATATTTGTAGAATTTATCTATTATTTTGCTGAATAGAATTTTCTTTCTTGATTTACAGATTTTTTTCAGTTTTTTATTTTTGTAAGATCGGTAAACGTTTTAGAAAAATTTAGAATTAATAGATAAAGAAGTGTTTCTATTGCTTAGTAGCATCTCAAAAGCGCATTTTTTCTTCGGTTTCGCAATTCTTTCAGTTTCTTTCAGTTTATATGCATTTCCATACATTTTGTTGTTTAATTTGCTTTGGGTTTGCATTTTGCATTTTGCAGTTTGCAGTTTGCTGCTTCCGCACTTATTATGACAGGTGACAACACTTGAGGCGCGCCAAGAAGGAAATGAATGTGTTGTTGTTGTTGCAGTTGTTGTTGTTGTTGTTATAGTTGTTGATTGTTGTTGGTTGGCTTAACACTAGGGGTGTATTATCCACTAAGTTGTTTTTAAAAGCAAGACAAGCCATAATTTTTTTCTTTCATTCTTCCTTTTTTTTTTCTTATTTTTTGTTTGTTTCTGTTTGAAACTTGTTAACTGCTTTTGGCATGCAAATGAGACATTAGTCAAACGCACTGGGCCATCAACTAAACTACATACGTATGTAGGACTAACCCTTTGGCTTCATTCTTATTATTCTTATTATTTTTTTTTTTTAATTTTTTCGCGCTTAGGCGACAACGACGGGGGGCGCCCCATAAACAAATAAACACATTTTAACCCTTTTTTTTTGTTGTTGTTATTGTTGTACTTTGGAGTCTTTCTCAGCTGGATGAAAAGTCTATGAATATATTTGTTGTTTGGGGGCACCTGCCAACGCACATGTTTAGACAAAGGCATTAACAAAATTTTACTGCTGCACGCTTAATAGTGTGGCGCCCCTTGTTCAACAACAACAACAACAACAACAACAACACGAAGAAGGAGAATAAGGAAAAGGGTTTTCCTTTGCGCATGTTGGCAATTACATGGAAAAACTTGGAAAATTGTTTCACCTTTGATGTTGCGCCTGTTTTGGTTGATTATTATTTGTTTGCCACCATGCCGTGTCTGTACGTCATTCCATCATTCCGTCCGTCCGTCAGTTCTAATAGACTGCATTGTTGATAAGAAACTACCATATAACACATATCAACACTTGGATACCGACTACTATGTGGCAAAAGTGTTACTTTTGCTGCCTCGCTGACAGAAAATCAATTGAGCTGCAACAAAAAAAAAATAAAAATAAAACAACAACAACAAAATAAGTAGAAAACTTACCAACATATTTTCTTGTTGACAGCAATTTAATATTATCGTCGTGTTATTTTCTGCACGTACCCCCAAAAAGAGTATGCAAACCAAACCAAACATGCAAGTACCCCCCTTGGGATCCCCCTTGGGGGGGGCAACTTCCTGATTTTGGGCGTTTAAGTGCAGGCTCTGAGATTTTGTTCGACTGCATAGAAATCAAGCATGCGATCTGCTTTAATTTTGGCAGTTCAGCAAATCAAAAAAAACACATTTAATATATTCACATTATTAATCGATCAGCTAAAAAAAGATTTGTTTTTAACCACTTTAGCTAAAGAAAAATTTCACTTTTATTTTGTCCTTTTTGTGAGAAATATTTGAAAATTGCGTGACACTCTGGCAACGCCATAAATTCATAGCTCAACAATTAGTCAACGCCAATTTGACGAGGCTGCTTAAATTAATGTTTCAGCAGTTGGCTTAAAAATATTTTACAGTGTTGCCATTTCTGCTCTGTTGAGCAAAGTGGCAGCTTCGCCACGCTAAAATATTATTTTAACTAGCTGTTAAATGCAGTATATTATAAATTGATTAATATTTTTATGTTACATATTTTAATAGTAAAATAAAATAGCAACTAAATCTGCCTGTCAACCAATGCTTCATATCAGTGAATTGCTGCTGGCTCCCCTTAAAATATATATGGTTTCTAAATTAGCAACTGGCAACAAATAATTAAGATTACAACAGTTAGTGGGTTTGGTTGGGTTGGGCTTTTGGCTTGGCTTTTGGCTAATGGTAGTTGACATTTCGCATGATAAAAATGCTTGCCTGCCAACACGACAGTAAAAGCCACACAAAATGAAAGCTGTAAAAAATCAGCTCCTTCCCCCAGAGAGTCTGACTTTTATATATATCAAAGACTAGTTTTATAACGTACTAATAACTGAAAAACTTTCACTGCTCGTTTTTTATACCACATATTTCTTTTTGTTGTGTGTGTCGTTCCTTTAATTGTAGTTGCTGTTGTTGTTGTTGTTGCTATTAATTAAATTACACGGCAGGCATTTTACAACATTTACAGCAAATTACAGCAGTCAACATGCATGGAAAGTAGTAAAACTATTATATCACCAGTCCAAATATAATACTAAACCAGAACCAACATGGAGGAAATATTATTTGAGTGGCAACTCTTAAATATCCTTGGCAAGAAGTTTCTGTTTGTGTATAAATTCTAGAAAAATATTTATTTGTTGTATTAATTAATAAATTTAATGCACCAAATTATTTAGCTAAAAGTTTTCCATTAAACACTAAATGAAAGTATGTAAAACATATAACAGCTATTAGTTTTTAGCACAAAATTAATTTCTTAATTGCAATTATTTGTCCAAATGCACAACTAAATAAAAATACCCAACTAGCAAGGATATAGAAATGAAACCCACCAAGGAGAACAGAAACTGGAGGTGAGTTTTTCAGATTTGGTTTCGGTTTCAGTTTCGTTTCGTTGAGTTGGCAGGTAAACCAGGTATGAGAGTGTTAACACTCATAACAACTGCTAAAGTCCATTTTCGCATGTTGGCAGCTTATAAAAATGCAGTCATATACCACCAGGCAACCCGCACTACACACTCCGCACTCCCCTGCACTCTGCACCATGCCACATAACGCTGCCTACAAGTTTTAGAGATTTTGTGTGCGCGATAAGCACGCGCCCCAGCACAAAAGTGTAAATTAAGTCCATGCTCGAGCGCATAGACCTAGACACGGATAGGGAGTGGGAGACGAAGAGGGAGTGGGAGTGGGGAGACGGAGCGGGATATGGAGACATAGCTCGTGTGTGGGCCGTGCAAACGTGCCAAATGAGAGAAGCAAAAGTAGAGAATTATGAGTTATGACCATGCAAGGGCAACGGTTGACAGGGGGGACGGGGGAAAGGGGGCAAGCGTCTAAGCTTCATTTGCTAAGCCCTCTGACAAAACCTATGTTAATATATATCCACAGAATATAAAATAACCTAGATTCTTTAAACCAAAAATTGCCAAAACTATAGTCAAAATGCTGCAAGTGGAGACTGTGAAAAAAACTAGAATTGATGACAATTAACTTTCACATGGGAAGGCAGAAAGACTGTAGTAAAATTTGAGAAATTGGGAAAAAAATTTAGTTGAAATGCGGTAGTTTAAAGGTACTTCTGAAAATGTAATAATTTTGCTATGCTTTTAAAGAAACCGAATTAAATTGTTCAAAATGCCTGAGAAGTAAATTTCGTAAAGTTAAACTTTAGAATTTAATATATCTATATAAAATATTAATTTAATTTATTTCGCAAATTTTAACATTAAATTATAATAAATGAAAAAAGTAAATATAAATTAAATTTAATTTTTCTCGTGAATTTAAACTTTAGAATTTTATATTTTTACATTTAATATTAGTTAATTTTTTCCTGAATTTGAACTTAAGAATTTAATATATCTATATTTGGTATTAATTTAATTTATTTCGTGAATTTGAACATTCTTAAATTTAATATTTCTAAATTTAATATTTCTAAATTTAATATGAATTAATTTACTAAAATATTAATATTGTATGTATACATATATTTATATAAATATTTTGTTTGTATATATATAGTATTATATATTCCTATAGGTGCTGCACTTTGTGCAGTTGCTAGACATTTGTACAGTTAGCGTGCTGCTCATTAGCATGAAAATGTTTATTATTGTTGTTGTTGTTGTTATTGTTGTTGCTGCTTGGAATTTATGACTGCCACAATGCGAAATGTGGGTTAATTTCGCTCACCCTCCGTCAGCCTTGGCTATGGCTGTGGCTGTGTTGGAAATGGGAGCAATTTTATGGTCATCAGTGTTGGGCATTTCTCAATGCCAAGATACGGCAAACATTTGTGATGCAACGCCACGCCACGCCTCGAGTCGCCTCCCCTCGCCTCGCCTCGCCTCGCCTGGCCTAGTGTCATAAATTAATTAATTTGTGTGGTGTGGCTTTCAGCGCGTTATCAATGCGCCAGGATCGCCTCGTCGGTTGGTCAGTGGTCAGGATACGACAGGATCTGTGTGTATAAAGTTATGTGTAGCCCAAGGGCAGCTGCTGCTGCTGCTTCAATTCCAATAAAAATATATAATAAGAATTGCTGTTAAGACTCATTATCACAGAGAGGGGGCAAAGTGTAGCGTTGGATAATCAGTCCACAGAATAAACGTGGCTAACAATAAAAATGCGATCAGAAAGCAGCAAGCAGCCAGCAGCTGAGCAACGTGTTGCAAGTCCAATGTGTATGATGACTGTTTTTTTTTTTTTGGTGTTGCTTTTACCCCGTGTGGTGGAATATCTTGGGAATTGATAAAAAGAGTCGTCATTTTTCATTTTTTTCAAAGTTTTGCTTCATATATAAATAGCCCAAAATAATTGAGAGAAACACACAATTACCAAAATTATTATTCCAACTCGATTAAAATTAGTTTTTGCTTTAAATGTTAATAGGGATAATTCTAACCATTTTTATAATAAAAAAAAACTATAACTTTTAAATAGGTAAAAAAAATATTAATAATTTTTTTTTTAGTTTTTAGATTTAGATATTTCATAAATAATTTAAGGTTTTGCGTGCTTGAATGGATATTCTAAATGATAGTTTTTTTTTATTTTATTTTCTTGTCTAAATCTTAAATAAATTATAAGCACTTTGTATATGTGGCGAGGGTATCTTCAAGTCGCATCTCTTTCAATTAATACATTGATAAAGTGTATTTTGTTGTTGTTGTTGTTGTTTGTGTGTTTGGCTTATGCAAACAAGGCAAAGGTTGTACAACATCGTGTTAAAAAACTTGTTCGCAATTAAACGATGTCCTGCCGCGTCTGCAACGCTGACTGACTGTCTGCCTCGATCGGAGTCGTCTCTCGCTCTCTCTCGCTCTCTCTCTCTCTTTCTGTGTGTGTGTGTGTTGCCTTTTTGCCTCGCTTGTGTGGAATGCTACAAGGTGGAGACCTGATGCGTTGCACATGCGCCGAGCACCTTCCACCTGGCGTTCGAGGCAAGCAACAACAACAAGAACAAGAACAAGAACAAGAACAACTTGGCTTGTTTAACAAGACAAAGGTTGCACGTAAATGACCCAAGTTATCATAAATATGTCAAAAGCTGAAAATTAAATGCACAGCATGCTGCATGCAGCACACACTATGCAGCATGCAGCCACATACTGACTCTGGCTCCTTCTGGCTCCTCTCATCACACTCACAGCTCGAAAAGCTTCTCTTTGGTTTTGTGTTTTATGTTGGTTTTTTTTTTTTTTTAGGTTCGTTCTGCTTTTTTATTGACATTTTTGCACTTGTTTAAAATTTTGATTTAATGCATTTTTCGCTTCATGTTTACAAGCGACCACACGTGGCGCCTCTCCAAGTTGCATGTACCTGCAAATTTAGTGGATCGTTTTTCCCAAGTTTCTTGTTGCTGGTTTTTTATTTCATTTATTATTGTTGTAATCTGCTTTGGTTAGTTTTTGTTGTTTTTCCTTTTGGCTAATATGCTGTGTCAGGTGATTAAAGCAAATGTTTTGGCAGCTAAATTTTATAGTGTTGTGCTTAGAAATTTATAAAATTAAATTATTATTTATTATAGTAAATATTAGAGTAATATTGTTTGGAAATTTACTTTATTTAAATAAAATTTTTTTATGTTGTACTTATTTGCAAATGAGAACTATTTTCAAAACAGAATAAATTATGTTTAACTGATCATAAAACTCCCTGTATTTGATAGCTAATTCACATTTGTAAATAAATATAATTTGATACAATATTATTGACCAATTTTATATAGTCGATCTGTGTCAAATTTGTTGTTTTCAATAAGTAACCAAAAAGCACTCATAAACACTTGCAAGGTGCTAAAACTCTCAGTTGACAAAAATGGCCATTTATATTTCTTAGATTTTTTAAAGCACAACAAATTATTTTGATGAAATTAATTACAGTTTCTTGTTGTTGTTGTTGTTGTTACTGTTTTTGTTGTTTGGCGTTTTACAAATTGTTAAAAGCAATTGACAAAAGTGTTGTACAACACATTCCATGCAAATGAAAAAAGAAACCGGCCAAACAACAAAAACTGAAAAACCTCTTTGGAAATATACGAAATAATTGAAAACAACAAATTTTTGGCATATATGTTTTTTTTGTTGTTGTTGCTGTTGTTTTTGTGTATTTTTGTATGAAAGACAACCCGCGGCGAAACATTTTATGAATGAATACAAAAAATGTTTGTTTGGATTGGATTCGTTTGTGGCGACCAGTTGGCTACCTGGACGGGATTTAATGTTGAATCTGGCCTGGCCTGGCCTGGCCTGGCCTCACACGTCATTCATAAGCGCGGCTAACAAATGTTGATAAATTTCAAATTATTAGTCGACCCCCAAAAACCGAACTGACTTGGCCAACTAAGTGGTGAGTTGGTCAACGCAGGAGGTGAAGAGCCGGAATGTGGGCTTGTTGATTTTATATAAATTGCGTCATTTATCATTCATTGAACCGGGCTGAGGAATCACAGTGTGGGGGAGGGGAAGGGAGGGGAGGGGAGGGGTGGAGTGCGGTGTGGTATAGTCTATAACAAAAGCATTCAAATATTATGTTGAAATCATTGAGCAGCCATTTAAGGCAAGCTTTTCATATGCAAATGTGGCCGTTTGCCTCTGAAATGTATAAGTTGGACCACCCCGAATGGGGCAAAAATACTCTCACACAATTTGTGGCATGTGTGTTTTCTTCTAAGTTGCCACATTTCGAATGTTTCTCGGACTGTTTGGGGCTGGTTTGGGGCTGTTCAATGTTCAATGCTTATCGATTACAACTAATCGTGATTAAGTGCATTCCATTTGGTATACAGGCGAACATGCAACATGTTGCAGACTCATGCTGCCCGACACTCTGTGCCGAACTCTGTTCAGCGAGTTAGTCTCTCTCTCTCTCTCTCTCTCTGTTTCTCCTCTTCTCTTCCCTTGTCATATCTCCGCTCTTTTCACACTGTGTGCAAGACAAATTAATCGATGCGATCAATTCACCTAACTTGCCCCATACCTCTTGGCATGCCCCTCATCAACAAGCTTACTGCTGATTTTGATCTTCGACACTTTTGTGGAACTGTGTGAGTGTGCATCTCTCCATACAGTGAAAGATATCTGTTGTGTATGCTGCAGCTTTTCATTTGTGTACCCTGTAGCCATCCAAAATGTGGCAAAGGTGTTTTCTCTTGCAGCTATTTTCAAGTACTTTAATATTAAATTAATCAATTGTCTCTGAATTTAAATGAACAAAATTTTAATTTTAAATATTATTTTTTAAATTTTAAGTTAATTTTTTAGGTATAATGTTTTTTAAAATAAATAGCTAAAATCTTAATTTTTCCCATAGTTTTTAGTATTAATTGAATAATTTCACGTTGCTGTGTAAATTTAGCAGATTTAGCAAAACAAATTTGATACTGCGTAAAATGCAGAATATTTCATTGTTTATCAGGGGAATTTTCTCTGAGAAATTCGAACTATTGCTAATTTTTTTTAGCCACTAAAATGTTGACTTTAAGTATTTTTTTTGATTTGTATACTCTTTGCAGTTATTAAAATATGAATTCTTATCTGTAGTTATCAGTGAGTTGACATATGAACTATTTTTTACAGATTGTTGCATAAATTCCATTGACAGCTGTTTACGAGGTATCTTCTAGTCTAATATGCTTTTCGCCCATAACATTTACTAGTCTTTTTGCTGTCTCATTGCGGCGATTGCTCAGCATTATTTTGTCTGATCGCGTGGTGTTAAATAGCTTGTTTGTTATACACCCCACACACACACACACACACACTCGCACACTCGCACACACACACTTACGCACTACATACATTGCTATTCATAATGCTTGCCCCGCCTGAGTGTCTAACAGGCTTAAAGTGAGAGATCTGTGAATGTTCGCTTAGGGTTCAGGCCCAGATTAGCTGCCGCAATAACTCACGATTGTTGTTTGAGACTCTGTCAGTCAGTCGCAATGGGTTTTTTTTTTATTAGCACTCGACTCGCGATCGAGCACTTGAAGTGTGCTGCATGCTGCATGCTGCTTACTGCTGCTGATGTTGCAACAATGATGTGCAAGAAAATACAGCTAACAAATCTTTAACAACTTTGTCGCGTCATGCTGCTCAGAGGCACGCGTCAAACTCAAAAGCGTCTCAGGTTTTTCCTTTTTTGTTTTTCCATTTCTTTATTATTTTGTCTTTTTGTTTTTTTTTTTGTATTTGATTTATTGTTATTTTTTGATTTTATAACACAATTCTGTGCGCTGCAGTTGAGTGCGCAAAGTGCTGACAAATTGGGTCATCGCCAGCAGTTACTCAAATTTAAGTGCAACAACAAGGAAATAACAACAGCAACAACAACAACAACAACTAAAACATCGTCTTAAAAAATAAATAAAAGCGACGCTTCCGTTCTGCTGCGATTAATTCCAGGAATTCGATCGACAATTTTCACACAGACTAAGCCACACATTTGCCATATCAACAGTAATTACGAGCTTTTTTTTTTGTGAATTAAATACATAGTAGCTACTTACATACCCAAATACATATATATATATATATATATATATATTTATATGTGTGTATTTTTGTGGAAGCGTGCAGCGCGATTTACTCAGTGTTGTGCACAACACAAAAACAATGCAACTGAAATGCAACGCATGCAATTTGAAAATGAGCCGCTGCCTCGCGCTGCCAAAAACAGGAAGCGACAAAGTGTCTCTTTCGAAACAAGTAGCTGAACTGGCCACAATTAACTGATGGACTAGCAGATGCCCTGGAGTAATTTGCTTTTTATCTGATTTGAAGAAGGGCATTGATATTATCAAGTGGCAAATGTTAATTGTGAATAAAAGTTATATAGAGTAAAAGTAAAATGTAAATGCAATAAAATAAATGCAATAAAATAATTGAAATTTGTGATTTTTATGAATTATTTTCTTGCACTAAAAAGTTAAAACAATAATAGTAAAATTCAAATACATATAAATATATACATTAAATGTGATTCAAAAAACGCAATTTTAATTCGAAATTCATTATTAAATTAATATTAAAATATATTTAAATATATACATTAAATGTATAACACGCCATACTAATTCCATTATTTGATTTATTTTGAAATTAATATTAAAATGTAAATCAATATAGATGTTAAATGTGTAAAATGCGAATCTAATACGAAATTCATTTTAAAATTATAATATATATATAATATATAATATATATAATATAAAAAAGTGCTTTTCCGAAGCCAGAAACTTGTCAAGACTTATTCAATTTTGAAAATAACTTTTTAACTTGAACTCTTTGACATCTCTGATTTCATAAATTATATATATTCGTGATCAGCATCATAATACCAGTCGATACATACATTTTTATGTGTCTGCTTGTGTATTTTCTTAGGTTTGTTACGCCGCTCCTCTTTTAATAGGAGTAACACCAAATCACCCCTTAGCACATTTTCAGCTATAGGGTATAATTATGAAAATTTTGCGCGCGCACAAAGAAAATTGACCGAAAAACTGGTAAAACTTGTTTCCTCCATGCCACAAAACTTATGCCAGAAAGAGATGGTGAGTGCTAAATATATATAAATATATATAATTTTGTGGTATATATATGTATATATATATATATAGTGCATGTTCTTGTGGCAATTGAGATTTGCTAGTTGGTGGTTTTAACTGGCCAACCAAGTTGGCAGGTTTGCGCTTGCGTGGGCTTTTTTATTGGCAGTGTGGAAAATATTTGGCTACAAAATTGCACAAATTAAATTAACGACATGGCGGCTGCATATTGCTATAGTTTGTGTGTGTGTGTGTGAGTGTGTGTGTGTAGATGATATACTAGGCACTCTTTTTGATTATATGCAATGTGTCTTTAGACCATTAAGCGTTACCAGTTTCTTTCACACGAAATCAACGTATGTTTGGCTCTCTGCCTGTGGGGTCTGTTGTTGTTGTCTTTGGTTGTCTGTGCCTTGTCTTGGCTAGCCTTGAATTGGATTGGATTGGATTGGACTTGTCTGTGGTCTCGGCGCTCTCTTCTCACGACGCAGCGGGTGACAGGCGCTGTTCCATAATTTAGACGGCTGTTCATCACCATCATCGTCGACTGGGATAGGATCGGATCGGATCGGAGAGAGAGAGAGACGGGGACTGGCATCAACCATCAACAGTGGCGCCTAAAATCAGACCAGACCCGAGTTCTGTTTTGCTCGGACGTTGGCAACACTTGTCAGTGTTGCCCCTTCTCCGCCTCCTCATCTCGATATGTGCCACAAATTAATGCATGTAATTAATAATGTTGTTTTGTTGCTGCGGCTGCTGCTGCTGCTGATGCAATTGTTTGCTGCTTTCTATAGAAGTAGTTTATCTACACTTGAAAAAATATGCCTTGCTTTGGATTTAAATTATTGGGCGTTGGTAGAGGTCAAAGTTATTATTTGTAAATTTGTTGTTCTTTTTTTATAAGATTTAAAACGACTTTCTAAATAACATAAGTATTGATTTTTAGTTGGAAAGAAATGTATTTTATATTTAGGCTCATAATTAAGTTAAATAATTGAAAACTTTATTTTATGTATATATAATATTATATTATATTATATAAATTCAATCTGCTTTTCTGAATATTATAAACATTTAATAACCTTTTCTCATTTTATAGAAAATAGATCCATAATGGAAAACAACTATTTTAACCTGAATAATTTTTTAAGACATTTATTGCATTTGTTTATAAAATATTTCAGGGCACAAAAAATGATGGAATATATTTTTGCAAGTGTAAATTTCGATTTTCAATGTAGGTGCTAGACCAAGTACGGCTTTGGTGTTAATAGGTGCGCCTTCTGGGCTCCCTATTGTTGTGGTTGGTGCCTCTATTTGCTGCAAATCATTAATCACACACAATTTATGGAGTAGTCTTCGTCGTCGTCGTCGTCGTCAACGTGGGTCGTACAACTCCTAATGATTCTGATTTTGTTCGTTGTTATTTTTGTTATTTTTTTCTCTATTTTTTTTCCTCTGTTTTCTGCCCCTGATTTGAGTTCGGGGCGTTTGCTTGTTTTTCCCCGTTGGGCAGGTAGCATTAAATTGGAAATTTTGGCTTGATTGAATGATGTATGGCTGAGCACTTATCGGAGATACACGTGTAACATAATGTTTCTGACAGTTGTAGATTATGTGATCTTGCAGTGTTTTTTTTTTTAGTTCCTAGAAGAGCCCAAGTAAAAATGTGCAGTGTTTAAGCATTTAAAGGGAATTTAATAAATGATGCAGAAAATGGTGGAAATGTGTATAGAATGTTACGTCGATTATCAATATTGTTTTATGTGGTTTATTATATATACTATAAACACTAGTTTATTATAATGTATAATTTATTATAATACTTTGTTGTCAATACTACTTTTCGCTCATACTCAGCTTTACTCTGCATAAATAAAAATAATAAAAATAACGTACTAAGTTAAAAAACATTTAAAATTAATAACCTACTATCATTTTCATATGTCATAAGCAACTTTGTTTGAATTCAAATTATTGTTTTTATTATTGCCTTAATTTTTTATCGAGTATACATTTTGTGTAACTATTGTTTGCCAGACTTGGTGTATATAATACTAGAAATAATTTCGGGTTTACATTGTGCCTAATTAAGCACATTGTTAGCATCGATACATCGATAAGTACTTTCCCCTTCTTCAAATATCGCTTTCAAGTATTTATTAACAAAGTGTGCTTTGGCTTATAATACAAATCAGCTGACAGCTGTCGACAAGAGTTAAGTTTGCACATCAAATTGTTAAAACAGGAAGCAATAAAACTGGTGCAAAAGGTGAGCACATAAAACTATAAAAAAAAGGCAGCTGCAACTTCAAGCTGGAAGATCGAAACTAAAGTTAATAATTAAATCCAATCAGCTTGATAATCTGGCACACGCACTAAAAGCATCTCGATTAATCGTCGCACAATCAAAATATAAAAAAAAAACCAATACAATTTGCAATGTTTGCAATGTCACGTGGAAAATATGTTAAGCAAAAGGGACGCAAACATAATTTTGCCACGCCCGAGGAGCTGCCGCAGCTGGCTGAAAAGAAAAGCGATCTGGCGATGAAGAGTGGACGAAAGGCGCGCAGATACACCGATGATGATGACAACAAGCAGCAGCAGAAGCAACAACAACAACAACAACAGCGCAGCTCGGATGAATCGGATGTGGAGTCAATTGATGATTCGGAGGCGGGGGCACGAGTTGCCAAGAAGGGCGTCGCCTCACTTATCGCCATCCAGAATCCCAATCGTGTGCACAAGAAACTCATACAAAAACTAGCGCGAATCAAAATTGATGCTGATAATGATGATGCCCCAAGTGACAGCGAAGGGGCTGGCAACTTGAAAGCCATTGCCCATCCGGAAGAGAAAACAATGGAGGCAAAGTGGGATCTCGCACGGCTTTCGATCGTCCGGAAGCGGCGGGAGGCGGCGGCTGCCAACCGGGAGGCACTGAAGAAAGCGGCTGTCGAGAATACGCCCAAAAAGCTTTTTATTCGCGAAGCTAAAAAAACAACAGAAACAAACTTTAAATAGAGAATAAAAAATAATTATAATGATTGTTATGTTTTTAGGTTTGCGCAATTAGTTCCAAAATAAACAAAATAAGCAAACCTCACATAAAATACATATTTTTATATATACATAAAAGATTTTTTTAAAATTATTGCATTTTAGGGTAAAAATATGCGTTAAAATAATGCAACGATATTATCTAAACATTTGAGAATTGTATTAGAAAACGGCGCAGCTCTCAGATCAAAAAGGCTCAAGGACTTTTGTACAGCTCCTGACATAATAAACATAAATAAATAAATATATATACATATAAATATATATATATAGAGAGAGAGAGAGATTTTTGACTGCTCCTTAACCCCCTGCACTGCACTGTGTTTGCTGTGCAACCTTGAGGCACAAATTTTTGAACAAAACGCTTGTAAAACTTTCCCAGTGTACTGGCGACAAAAGGCCAAAAACTTGTCACCAGCTCCTGTCGCGTGTCCTCCGACGGCAACAGCACGACGACTACTTAAACAGCAACAGAGAACAAAAGCGCTAAACTAAATCAAAAGACAAAAATACAAAAAGAAATCAATAAAAACATTTAACAAACTGCGAAACGACACCCGCGGATGCAGATGCACAAAGAGAGAGAGAGAGAGACGATGGATGGCAATAGAATCCTTAGTCCTCGACAGAGCTAAAGGCAAAAGTCAAAGTCATCTTTCAGGATTTTTAGCGGGAAATTTGTGAGCTGTGCACGCGCAAGAAATACACATTATTAATTTTGTAAATGCGCGTGTCAAATGTGTCATACTAAAAATCAAGGTGATTTTGCTGACTGAGTGCTGCTCGTTAGCAGCAGCAGCAGCAGCAGCAGCAGCAGCAGCAGCAGCAGCAGCAGCGGCAGCGGCAGCAGGACGAAGGACACGTTATTGTCATAAATGGGCCATAAACCCATTTGCTGAGCCCATCAATGCCCAGCATTGTTTGACCAAAATGTGCATAATGAGCTGCCACACGCAGTTAATGACATTCCACAACAGTCGCAGCCTTGACATGCTCAAGGTTAGCAAGGATCTCTCACTCTTGGCCTGCTCTCCTTAGCCTTAACTGATTGCTGTTCAAGCCAATTGCCAATTGAGTTATTTTATCGGTCGCTGCTAATGTTTTCATTTTGTTTGACATTTCTTTTCGTTTTCTTTTTTTTTCTATATATATTTTTGTAACTACTTCCGTTCCAGTTGGCGTCGTTGCCTAAACACCTCTCCCAACCCCTACGCCACCTCTTCGGCCTGGCAACACTTGCCTCCGTCTGGCAGTTCATCAATCTGGCTATTTAGTCACTGATTTTTGATGTGGTTTCGGCACTAATTCTATACTCTTCCTTGTGTTGAGTATATTAGCTATGAAGAGTGTGCAGAAATTATATATATATTTTTTTAGACATAAATATGTATATTATATATATATTTATTTATCCGCCATATATATTTATATGTATTTTATATATATTTATTTGTTCGTGTATAGCTTAACTTTTTATATAAAAATTTATTTGAGCACAGTTTCTGTACTAAAACTTAGATTTGCCAGTTAAATCGAGTATGCAAAATATATTTTGTTTCCTTGTAATATTTTTATAATCCCAGTCTTTTGATATAACTCAATATTTTTTGAAAAATTTTAATATCAGACTGCTTTTTAATTTTTTTTCAACCATGAATATTTAATTAAATTACACTTTAATTTTTAACTAATATTTTATATTCTCTGCTCGATCTTAGATGAGCCAGTTATTTAGAGTATTCAAAATCTATGTTTGGTTCTTTTGTACTATTCTTTTAATCCCCGGTTTTTTTTAACAATTTAATATTTATTAAAATGTTTTCATTTCAGGCCACTTTTTATTTTTTTTCAATTATTTTATTCAATTAAATTACTCCTTATACTTCAAACGATATTTTTTTATTCTTAATTTGTACTTCTTTTAAAAAGCCTTTCATCATAGTGTATTTAATGCTTCGTTTGGCTTGCTCTGTAATCAATTGTTTATTGTTGTGTTTACTTTGTCGCCTGAGGTCTTAAAAATTTAGTGTCATAGTCGCATAAAGATGAAACATACATTTTTCTGTGCGCTTTGTTTAGAGGCCAAAAAAGATGCATTAAAAAGTGTGCATCATCGTAATATGCCCTTTGATGTTCTTCCGACTTTAACCATCTCTCTATAGTCATCTAGCTTCCCTTTACTTCCCCCTCAATCCATAACAAACTTACTACACTGTCATATTTTTTATGTATTTGTTTTGCAAAAGGCTCAACTCGTCAGTCAGGCAATTACGCATAATATTTGCACAAATTACGCATGGCAAATTATTTCTACATATTTTATTTGGTTTTACTACTGTTGTTGATTTTATTGTTTTGATTGCATAAGCAACCGAACTGTGAAAGCCTTCCAGAGAGATCTAAATTTCATAGTATCTATTCTGATATATACCCTGCACAGTTTGAAGATTTAGAATTATAAATAAACCTCTAGAATTTAAAATTAAAAAGTACTTTTTTCTTTTACAAATTGTATGCGCAATTTGAAAGATTAAAATTGACTTTTAACACAGACATATTTAATGTAGTTTTTTTTTTTAAATATATTTTTAAAGATTCTATTTTTGTTAAAAAATGTTAGGGTATATTTAAGTTTATCATTCGAACTGTTGGGCACATTTATTGTGCTTGTTTCAGTTGTTGACGCGAAACGTAAATTGCTAATAACTTGATTATGCGTCTAATGGACCCAATTACTATATACTATATACTATATATATATATATATATATATATATATATATATGTATATATATACCATAGCAATGCATTCTTGTGTCGAGCAACCCCTAAAATGATTTCATATTTATATTGCCAGCCGCACATAACTTGTCATAATTGTGTGCAATTTGCTGCCGCATTAGAGGCATGCCCCTCCAATTAATGGCCAGCCCACCTAGAGGGAAACACCCCCTTCCCCTCTTTCAGTCAGTCAGTCATCAAAGCAACTTGGCGACGGACCACATGAAAGCGCCGGAGGCGAACATAAACATCTACTTAATGATTTCCTTTGCTCTCTCTCTCTCTCTCTATATATATATATATATATATATAGACAATATATCTTTTTTATATAGGTTTTCACATTTTCATTCACATTTAAGTCCCGCGCGCTGTTCGCATTGTTGTGTTTACATAGTAAATTTATACTTTTTACTACTTGTTTCCATTATTTTTAGTAGTTAATAAACAGTCGCAAAACAACATTCCACATGTGCACGGCACATTTCTCTGCCTCAACTTCAAAGTCGCCACAACACACACACACACACACACACATCTCGAGAAACCACAACAGAGAAAGATTCCATAGCGCGATCTTTAGGCGATCCCCGGACTGAAATCAGCCCAGACAGCTTGGCTGCAAGGCAACAGAGCAAATATTGTTGAATGGAAATTACCCCCTTAAGGATAGGGGTTTTACACTGAGCAGATTATATTTGTAAACAATTATTATATTAACTTCGAAATACTTACTTGAATGAGGAATCGAGCTGGGCAAAATTTGTAATGTCAACTCAAAATCAGCTTTATTTTAATAGGTTTGCATCAGCTTTAGACACGTTTGTAATGCTTAAAAGAAGACATCAATTATATATATATATATATAAATATATTTATAGCTGATCAGCATTATTAGCCTTCTACATCTATCAAGCTATTCGTCTCTCAGTTCCTATGCGAATTTTTCCTATTTAAAAACCCCTTAATTACTGTTTGCTTTTTTGAGTGTATTTTCCATATCCTGCACTTGAAACTTGCTGCCAGCACTTTATTTTCTCAAACATATCACATAACACACAGGCACTCTCAAACACACACACACACACACACACACACATTCACCCACACACACATATATATACACATTGAAAATTAGCAATTACATATCGACACCCAGAGAAATGTTCCATCATCATTTTCCCACACACGTTTGCCCATATCCCAAAAAGAAATGTTCCAGTCATAAAACTGACAAGTGCCAAACTCAGGCAAACATCAAAGTGCCAGCAAGGCAGCAAACCACCACAATTTTGCGCACACTTCGTGCACCAACGTGCACCATTTCTGTGGCACGTACACATGTGGCAATAATGAGACAAGTGCAACATACTTGCAAAAATTGTCATTTGTTGTCAATAATTTCAATGAGAGGCACACCAAAAAAAAAAAATAAAAAGAAATCGACAAAAACGAACCAGACGAAAAATTTCCCATCAAATTTCATACATTTATTTATATTTGTACATACATTTTTTTTTTTTGGGTGGTTGGCCTTAAACGTTGCCTGTGAGAATGTTTCGAAGTCGCTTAACGATGTGAACACACCTCCGCACACACACCACACACACACACACACACATGTGTGCACTGCACATGTTCATATATTTCACGAATATTCGCAGCCGAAATAACAATTTTGTTCAATGGGTGCAGGACTTTGAAGTAAAAGACAAATATTTTCTTGGACTTGCGCTTTTTATTTATTTAAAAGATATAAGTTAAGATTAAAACAAATTTTTGTTAAGTTAAATTTGTAGGAATAAAAAATCAGTAGTAAAAAATATTTTAAATATAATTCAGACAGGAGATTGCTATGATTATTATTTTATGAAATATTAATTCAGTTTCCTCTTTTAATAAATTGACAATCGAATAATAAAAATGCCAACTAAATAAATTTAATAAAATTAAATTGTTTAACTATCATTTAACGTCTTTGTGGGCGTTTGCAAAAGTGAAAAGTAAATGCATTGTGAAAGTTAATTTTTGCGCTTTTTGATTGGAGGAAAAAACTGAACTCAGAATTATTTGTCGTTTTCGTAGACATTGCAAAATGCTTTTTGACATTGCCAACTTGTTTAAGTCTTCATTGTTTGTAGCTGTTGGCTCTAGTTAAATATAATTTAAATAATGAAATAAATTTCATTTAAGGAATTTAAATAAATCATATCGATATCTGCGTAAAAAAAAATATATATATGTCAAAGATTAAATGGTTTCGTTCAAGGTCTTTCCTGCCAAGGTTTGCAATAACTTCAAAAATGTATATTTTTATTTCATATTAAGATCAATTCCAGCCTATTTACAGGGTATCCCCTAGTCCTGCATTGTCAGCTAGAACTTTCAGAATTTATGTTTAGTCTTTTTTGCAAGTATTTTTTTTCTATAAAGACATTATTAACAAAAGGTTTATATCTTCTTTTTTTATGTATCGTCTTTTGGAGTCTCAAAGCGATACGATATTCTGGCCAAGCCCATTGAATGTCGATTTTGGCCTGGCTTTCCACACATACACATAAAGCACACACACATAAATCATTTGCCGCTTAAGCTTTTGTTATGACTTCAATTTTTTTCTTCGATTTGTTTTTTTTTTTACGATTTTAGCATATTTTAAAATTAAACATTTTAAGATTCGTGTCCAACCCGCAGATTTTTACTACTTACCTTGTTGTATTTTGCCTTTATTTTTTATGTCTACTCTTTCTCTCTCACCCTCTCTCCCTCTCTCTCTGATTCTCTCTCTTTTTTCTCGTTTTCCAGCAGCTTCTGCTGCTAATGAAGTGTTGTGTTTTTTTTCGATTGTTGTTTTTGTATTTTATTTTATTTATGAGAGTTGTTGTTGTTGCAGTTCTTCAACTTCCTCCTAAAACTGAGTGCTCCTCAAAGCGAAACTTGAGCTGATTTTTAAAGGAAATTACATATGCATAACTATATATATATATATAAATATATGTATATAAAACACGATTTGTTTTTGTTTTTTTGCTTGTTTTACAAATTGTATTCGACGCTTAAAACATTTTATTTGCTTTTATTGTTATTGTTGTTTTATTTTGCTCAAATATCTGGCATATCATATATCTTATGCTTATCTGCATTCAATGGCAAATTTTCATCAAAAATGTCAACGTATATCATAGAAATTAATAAATCTCAACTTATCCAATGCAAATATTAAAAAAAAAACCAACGAAATGTACGAATTTATTATAGCAAAATGTTTCTTTTGTTCACAGAATTTATGGGAATTTATTAGCCACAAAATAGAAAAAACTATTTCAAATTAATTCGAAATGTGAAGTTTTTATAGTTTATTGAATGAATTTGTATTTTTAATTGAGAAAATTATAAAATATTAAATATGTAACTCACTTTATTATATTGAAAAACTTATTCATTAAGAATAAATTTCATTAATAATTTATCAAAGATTTATAAACATTTTTAAAGCTTTCAAATTTATTTGCCATAAATACATTTCAACAATAAGGGCCAAATCCTTGGACAGTTTTCTTTTTTGGTTTTGCCATAAACTCACACATTATGCACCCAACATTTAACTGGATACACCCATGTGGCAGATAGTAATTTGCCACTAATTCCGGCTAGCTGTGGCAGCAAAGCCAAGCCCTCCCTCCCCCCAAATATAGCCAATTGTCTTGAATGCTAAGCCTTTTAATCAATTGCCAAAAGCAAAAACAAACAAAACAAACAACACGAAAGAGTTTAAGAGGCAAGTGCTGTGTAAAAGAATACCCTGTAAAATGAATAAAAATTAGGAATGATCATTCAAATTATATTAAAAATAGTTTTCTGCAAACTTGTTTAACTAGATAAGTTTCTTAGTTGATCGATATAAAGATACAGTTTGAGCAACTCTTTAAACAAACATATTCAAGTCTATCATATCCTCTTGCAGTCGTCTGCAGGGTATTTACAAGCCCAGAGCAGGCAGCACATTTACGAATTAAACGAGTGTTATTTTCGTCAGACGTTGACCACATGGATTTGTGGGGGCCAAAAGAGTTTCCCATTTAGAGCAGCATTAAGTGCTCAGCAAAGGGACACAATGGGATTTTCTTTTTGAGTAGTGGCTACAAACTGAAATCCCCATTTGGAACGGCAAAACCGATTTTACTGCCACAAAAGACTTTGGCCAATAAAACGCCTCGAAAACTTTGTAATAACAAAATCAATTTTCCACATCACAAATATAATTATGGAGGCAGGTGACGGGGAGGGAGGCGTGGCTCGAAAATTTTGCCCAATTTTGTGCTTGCCTTTCGAGAAAATTGATTTCTGTTGCATGATTGTATTTATATTTGAATATTTAATAAATGTTTCTTTCGATTGGGACAAGACGAAGAATGACAAAATGAGGCAGGCAGCGGAGGCAAAGTTTGGTCAGTTGAGGAGAGCGTAGCTTGAGGGGAGAGCGATTGAGCCTGAAGACGTCACACGTAAATGCAATATGACAAGAAAATTGTTAATGATATATGAGTTTTTATACCCATCTACACACACACACACACACAGAAACACACATACATACATAGTCGAACTGGCCATCAGTCCAGTGTCCACTGTGTCCATCTATCTAATTGATTTCCTCGACTCTGGTGTGTCATTTATTCCCCCTACTCACTCACTGGCAAACTTGACAGTGTTCTTTGACATGTTTCAGACTGCAGGTGTGTGTTGTGTATATGTGTGTGTGTGTGTGCTGTGTGTGTTTATAAAGTCATTACCAGGCGACAGGCCACAACTAATATAATGCTATATATCCATCGAACCCCTTAGATTTATAGTTAGCACAGTGAATAAAACTTAAGTTATACAAATTCTGATTCAAATTCTAAATTTACATTTTTTTTATAATAAAAGAAATTTAGCTGAGTTTTAAAAATGTTTATTCAAAATATTTTTTTGTTTAGGAATTTTATCAATTTAAAATAATATTAATCCGACAAAATAATTTTTATTAATTTGGTTTATTATTAATAATCAAATCTAAATTTTCCCTTTAGCTGCCTCTCTATCTCCTCCAATTTATTTACAGTGTATTTGCAAATTTGTCTATGATGACATTGTCGACTTTTTAACTTATCAAGTTTTTCTGCAATTTCATTTAATTACAAAAAAAAAGGAGCAAAATGAATTAAAACAAGAAAAACAATTAATACTAAAAATATTCTCTGAACGAACGGCAAGGGGAGTGCAGGGCGGAGAGGAAGTGAAGTGAAGTGGTGTAGAAGGGTGGCAATCGACGTGGTGCCATGACACAGGTTAGAGGCACATGCCGAGGCAGCGGCACTAGTTAGAGGTAGATGCAGAGGCTGGAGGCAGAGGCTGAGAGACCCGCAGAGACTCATCGAATCGCTCATTGCCCAATGGGGCTCACGTGGCAGCTGCCGCCGCACGTGCCACATAATGCTGCAAATGCCTGCGCAGTGTTGGACTGTTTCTGCCACGTTGCTGGCCAACGATTCCGTTAGGGGCCAAAACATTGTTTGCCTGGTCATGTTCAGGTTAATGATTGGGGCGTGGCAGCGGCGCGTTTATTGCCCAGTTCAGTTTCTGAATGTCATCCCCATAACAACAACAACAAAAAATGCAGCAGCAGCATACAAAAAATAGTAAGAAATTTATATAAAACAAATTTGATCAAATGGAAAAGAAGTAAAAACTATTGCAACTGAAATATTGACAATATTTTAATGTTTAAATATGCTTTAAAATATGTCTGAGAAACATTAAAAAAAAAAATTGATCTTAGCTTAATTATTTAAGTTGAATTAAAATGTAAAAATTCATGTTGCGACACAGCTTAAACTGTATCTCAACAATACAAAGAAAATAATCAACTTAGTTAATTTATTTAAATTGAACTAAAGTGTGAAAATTCTTGTTTAGTTACAGCTTAAATTCAAAATATAAATAAGTATAAAAATTCTCTAAATTATCTTAAACACTCTTTTTAAAAGCAATTTTTACATATGAATTTAGCTAAGCATTTCCAGCATTTTTACACATTATTTAATTAAAGGTTTTTGTCCGCAGGTGCTTGGCTAATAATCATATAGCTTCAGTTCTGATACCCCGCAATCGTATTTCATTTGGAGTACATAAATCAATGGAATATCAAGCAAGTCCGCCCGCCAATTAAGTGCCTCAAATATTTACAAACGCCCCAAAAATTAAATATTTTGTCACTGTTTTGTGGCGCCCCTTGACACTTAACCTCGACTTACTTGTCTACCCCGCCTGTCTGCCTGACAACGTTGATTTGTGGGCGTATGTAGATGGGGCATGACAAGTGGGTGGGGTGGGAGAGAGAGAAAAAGAGAATAAGAGTGTGAGTGGAAAGAAGTTGCAGATACATTCACAGCTGCTCGGCGCTTCCATCTGCTGTGTTCCAGCATTCAATTTACATTCAAATTAAAATGAAACGCCAAAATGGAAGCAACAACAATTTATGCCAAGGCAGACAAAGTTATATGCCCCCTAACCCCCGCCACGCCCCACCTCTTAGCTGGCATTAGTCTGCTGCTCCCCTTTTCCCTTCTTTCTTCTTTCGCTCTGATTTTCTCTCATTTCCCGTTACGAAATGAGTTTGTTTGTTTTGACACTGAATCTTTGGCGGCCTTGCTTATAAATTAGCTGCGGGACAGTTTGACATATGTCTTCACTCGAAGAAAAATGCTGTGCTTAACGAGCGGTATTTAAAATTTAAATCTATATTTTTTAAACATATAAAACCATTTATGCTGTAATTTTATTACTTGCGTTATTCAACTATGCCAAAAAGCATGTCTCGTCTAATTAATCAACTTTTTTTTCAAGTGTAGCGCATTATTATGTCCTGTTGTTGTTGTTGTTGCTGATTACACCAGCTCCTGTAAAGATCGCTGATAGGCTAATGTTTTGTTTGTTTTTGTTTTTTTTTAATATTGTGATTAGTTTGTAATTAACTGAGAGACAGGGCAAAAAAAAGAGATCGTCGGCATTTGATATCGGGAGCAGTACTTAAATAAACTAAATTCGGGGTCGCTCTAGGTGCCAGATAGACAAATGTTGATAGCACCTTTTCCTATATTACAACATACATTTACATGTGTATAATTTGGCCTTTATATCAATAACTTGCCCAAATAATTAGACAAAGTGTTTTTAGTTTGTTTGAGATCTTTATCCGAATGCACATTAAAAGTTAATTTCTTTATAATTGGAGTCTTGTGGCTGTGTGCTGCACTTTGGTGGTGGTTGCCTCTAAGTACACACACATAATATATATATAAATATATATATATATATATATTTATATGTTGCATATAGTTATCAAATGTTCAGGCAATCATTTCGATTAGTTCCAACGCCAAGCGGATCGGGGAAAAAGTATTCGATGATTTATGCCGAGTATCTTTTAAAATCCAAATAGAAACTTTCAATACAATTTGGTTACGCTTATCCACACCAGAAGTCGGAGTCACCAACCATCGATCTATCTCAAACAGTCAGCTCAATCGGCAGTCAGCGTATAAATCGAGAAATGAGAAATAGGAATTTCACTTTGAGTGACCATGAAAATGCATTCGTTAAACATGTTTTTCTCCCTCTCCCCTGTTTTGCTCTCCTCTCGTTCCAATTGGTTCTGCTTGCAACGCGTCGCTGCCAGTGCAGGAATTGCGCCTATGGCTATGGCTATTTTGTGTCTTATGGGGCAAGTATCCCCCTGCTGCAGGATATATGCCAAGTGAGTAGCAGTGTGACGAAGCAAGTGCAGACGTGTGAGAAATTCCCACTTTTGTTGCACAGGATATTTGCCTAGTTGCCAAGTCAAGTGTTTTTTTTCTTCTTTTTTTTTACCAGCTGAAACCAACTTGAATTGCTGGGAATGTGTCAAGTTTCATTTACGCAACATTTTAACTCAACTGATTGGAATATATATTCTGTTTAAATATTCAAATCTTTGGTTGTATATTTTATTTAACATCAAGATTTGGCTTGTCTGTAATTTTGAAATTTCTTGTAACTGTATTTACTAAAAATCGTTATCAACTTTTGCAAAATTTAAAACAGATCTCAATGAAAAATTTTTTCTCCTTGCTAATAATTTATCCCATTTACAAATGTATTATATTTTGTATATACTTTAAAATAATTTGAATCCAGCGACGGGAAATGCGTATTTTGTAAATATTTATTAAGTTTCTTCTTTTTGGCATTTCCCAAGATAATTTCATATATTATTCGCCGACCTTATTCGACTATTAAGTTTAAAAAAACCAAATTAAATCTTTATCTGCAATTCAACACCCGGTAAAATTAAAAAAAAATAAGCAACGATTTTTTTTGGTTCACATATTTAAATTTTTATTGTGTTTATATTTTTTGATGTTGTTTTGTTTAATAAATTTTCTTTAAATATTTTTCCTTTTTTGTTTTTTGTTTGCTCACATTTATGAAACATATATTATTATTATCCTTTATTTGTTTTTTTGCTTAAACTTAAATTATAATTCTCACATAATATAAATAAAACTAACTGAAGCGTCTATGAATTTATGTTAATACTAGGAATATATATAATTTTTATTTTGTAATTTAATATTAAGCATAACTAACATTTAGTGTACGCAAAGATGAAGCATTCTTTATAATATATATAATTTTTTTTTTGATTTTTGAAAATTTTCTTTGTTTTTTTTAACTTAACACTGAGATGAGTTTTCGAACAACATTTAAACACTTTTTACAATACAATTTGTTAACTAAAATATCGAAAATTTGCTAAATTTGTTTTGGGGCTGTACATGGTTTGGAAAATTTTCCATAATTTTTACAACAAAAATGCAAAGAGTTAGAGAGGGAGAGAGCGAAAGAATTGAAGAGAGAAAGAGAGAGGGAGAGAGAGAGTGTAATATAACAAATAATTTACAACATTTTTGCCCGTTTTCTCAATGGAAGATCTAAATAAATTTATATTTCGATGGTTTTAAAGTAATTTCTAAATCGAAGAAAAATTTAATATATATATAAAAAAAATACTTCCAAAATGTAGATATTGGGTATTTTTTCTTGCAAAGAATTTCAAGTTTTGAGAAATTTAGATTTTCTAAATAGCAAAACTGGAGTCAAAATTTTGGGCAATATTTTTTTTCAGAGCTTGAACATTGAGAAAACGAGCACTTTTTATTTTAATTTTTTTTTTTGGATTAATACTGTTTTGTGTGTGGTTTTTGGGGGGAGTCGGCTTTCAGCTTTAGTGGGCGGGGCTGCGCGAAGCGTGCGCTGAGGGTGAACCCGCTGCTGACTGAATCAACTGCTGGTGCTGATGCTGCTGCTGCGAAGGCGGCGCTGACTGCGCCTGCAGCTGATAGGGGCTAAAGCGCTGATATTGACGGGGTCGCATATCGGGCGAGGGTGATCCCGACGACGAGGTCGTCGACGACGGCGTCGAGGCGGTGGGCGGCGGCGGCGGTGTACGATTGGCGGCCATTGCTGCAGCCGCAGCGGCCGCAGCTGCCTGGGCTTGCGCTTGCGCCTGAGCGGCAGCTTGGGCGGCGGCCGCCTGCTGATTGGCGCTGGCCAGAAAGCCGGCGGTTAGCTGCGGCCATTGCTGCTGGAACATGTGAAAGGCGCCCAGGCCGGGCGGTGGATGGGGTGCCTGGGCGGCTGCCTGATACATTTGGGGCATCATTAGTTGCGCGTACGGCGAGTTGCCGCCAAACATTTGCAGATGCTGGCGCGCCTTCTCGAAGAGCGCCATCGAGGCGGGATCGGCGGCGCCTTGTTGTGCCGCAAACTGTTGCATCAACGGATCCGGGAATAGACGCAACGGAGATCTCAGCTGTTGTTCCAACAGCAGCGCCTCCATTGGATCCCGATCAAAGTCGGTGAGACGCGACGAGTCACGAAAACCTTTCGCAAACGGATTCGAATCGATTTTCAATTTGGTTATCAGCTGATTCTGATACGCGGTCACCGCCGTAAATACGGTCTCCGAGAACACATAGGTCTTGTGATCGAGCTCCTGCAGCTCCTTGGGTGTGCTCGGTATGCTCTGGCCATGCGATAAGCGCACCAAATGAATCCTTGGCTGATATCGATGCATCGAATTGAGCACAATCTGAGCGGAGAGAGAGAATGGGAGGAGAGAGGAAAGAGAATTGTGACGTTAGTTGAGTGTGTGGAAAGAGTTGGTGTTTATTTTGGGATGTGTTAAACCCTAAAAAAATTATTATAATCTATCATTTCTCAACTATTGAAAAAAATTTATTTCTTGCTGCAAATAATATATTAAAACAATCAGCAAAGTTACAGAAATGCAGTAAATAATTTCTTCGTAATGAAAATCTCTTGATGATAAATGAATTGATATATTTTTATAGTAATATATTGAAATTTGAAGATAGTTAAATGAATTAATATATTTTAACAGTCACTTTTGAAATGTTGTAGCTTAATAAAACTGAAGCATTAATTCCAACATTATAAAAAATATTCTCAAATGAATGCTCTTTCAAAACATTAACTAAATATTTTTTCTTAAAATACATAGAGAATATTTAGTTATTGAGCTATTCTCAACTGAATACACTTTTAAGGCCTTAATTAAATATTTTTTAGCTGATGATTCATCAAAGTTGAGGCAAGTTTTTCTTTATTTTGTTGCCCCTTTAAACCCCACATTTTTTTTTAGGGCTCAAGTTGCTAAGCAAACCTTTCGCGATATTCGCACTATTATCAATCATTTAACACTCGTCTATCGCGCCTACAATCTCAAATGCCAGAGAACAGGAGTGAGAAACAAAAAAGATAGAGGGAGAGGGGGGGAGAGAGGGAGATGTGTGTGTGTTGTCTGCCCTTTTCGCAACTTTGTGCAGCTTTGCAACTCACCTGTCCGTTCTTATCCATTTCGTTATTAGTCAGCTTGACCTTCTCAAAGGAGATAACTTGTTTGCGGAGCGCCTCGCAGCTGAAGGGGCTATCGGGATGGGAGTAGAGGCGAGCCGGCGGCGCTGGATCCGCCTTGCCAGCCACCAGCCACGCGGATCGATGATATGCATAACGATAGCGTTTCGAGTCCATCGGTATTATGTCCAGCAGCACCGCATAACGATCCGCCGGCTGAATCTGACGCAACGGACCCGAGAACGAAACGCGCACCGTGGGGAACATGCGTCTAAAAAACGAGAGAGAGAAAAAAAACCAAGTTAAAAGGAATGCTTGAAAATATTTACTTTTTTGGTTTTGTTATTAATTTAAGTCGTAAAGTAGAAAAAAGAAAGAAAAAAAATCACAACTTGTAATGCGTAAATTTATAACCGTCGCACATGGAAAATATTACTATAAACATTATTAGATTTTTACTATTCCCTTTCTCTCACCTGCCCCTCTGCTGTGACAAGTGCAGACAAAAGCGGGGCACAAAAACTCTTTAGCGCTGTGGCATCCTGTGGCTTTAATGCGCCTTTAAGCCTGCGTGTGACATAACCTGGTCGGTCGGGTCGATAGAATTGACCAGGGGACCGCCCTGATTGTCAACTCAACCGAGACTGTCTGTCTGGGAGCGATGTTAAGGTGTGATTTTTACAATATCATTAAAGCAGAGCAACAGAGAGAGAGAGAGAGAGAGAGAGAGATAGCTGCGTGTGTGTGGTGTCTCTCTCTCCTGGGCCCTTTAACTAGTTCACTCTGTGTGGTCACTGTTTTGGGAGCTATATACATAGATTTAGGTGTGGACAACCCGTGGTTATTGTACGACTTGTCCTGATTTCTTTCGCCTGCTGACAACAGCTACGCCCAAAAAAAAGAAAATAAATAGCAGACCTAGAGAAAACACACACACACACTTGTATTGTGTGTGTGGTTGATTGTGTGGCGCACAGGTAGATCAAATCGTAGCGAACCTGGAGACCGCACATGGCTAAATGGCCAAATGGCCAACTTATTCTTCACTTTTTTTTTGTCATACTTTTGTGTGTTGAGAACTGCATGAAATTTGTGTTGACATTGCAAAAAAATTTAACATGCTTAGAAAGTGGAAGGAAGTTGAATTTTGATGAATTGCACAGAAAGGTGTGAGGAAAATAAGTTTTGGCTTGCTAGCAACATCTGCTAAGATCATTCGCAACTGTTAGAAATTTTGACCAATAAATTAGTTCACGAAAAAATACTTATTACTCTTGCTTGAATGCAATAAAAAAATATATATTTTTATGCTTTTTTTTGCTTTTTAAAATGTTTAATACATCAAAAGTTTATTGAAAACTTGGCAAATGTTGCTAATATTAAAAATTATACTTTTTGGCTATACTTTTTTATACTTTTGGCTAAGCCAAATATTTAAAGTATTATTTGTATATAATTTTCAAAATGGCTAGAAATTTTAATTTTTGATATATTGCCAATAAATATAATAAAATAAAAAATTCAATTTATTATGCCTGCTGCTAACTTATATGTTGTCAAGTAAAGATAAATAATCACTTTCTGTCGTTAAAAGTGTAAAAAAAAAAATTGTGCACAAATTGGCACAAAATATTGCAGGTATAAAATTGAATTTAAGAGCAGCCTTTCACTCAACTAATTCATCCATCTAATTCAATTTGGAACAGAAATCAATTACAAACTGAGCCAACTTTCATCTGTCAACTGAGCAGCTCTTAGCCATTTGTATGTTTAGTTAACTGGAAAGCCAGTGATTAATTCAAGTACTATGCATTTTTTTTTTTTGTCTTTAAGGGGGGGTTTTTTTTTTTTTGTTGTTGCTTACCTTCCAGTTTTGGTGATAATCATTTCGGTGCCCAGTTCGTGAAAGCGATCCCACAGCTCTTTGGTCTCCAAATGGCATTGCACCGGCTTCAGATCATCACAATTACACGAGCCAACAATTTTGGGTGCCTTCTGCACCGGTTCCGGTGTCAAACGCTCCTCACTGTCCTCCGTTCCGGGTGACTGTGGCGGTGTCGAGCAGCGTCCTTGGCTGCTGGTTGAACTTGTGTTCAGCTGTGATTCATTATTATTATTGTTGTTGTTGCTGTTGTTGTTGTTGTTGCGACTCTTGATGTGTGACACACTGTGATTGTTATTATTATTGTTGCTATTATTGTTATTGTTGTTGTTGTGACTGTGATGATGATGATGATGGTGATGATGATGGTGATTCAAGCGACGCGCCTTCGTTGGCGGCTCCTCAGCATCGCTGCAGTCGACAACATCCACATCGACTTCATCCTCAATCGAAATGGGACCTGGGAAAAGGCAAAACAAAAAACAAAATGTTTGACGATTAAAATCACATTTGCCACAAATTCAATTGGAAGCAACATGTTGCTAATTGCAGTTGTTGTTGCTGTTGCTGCTGCATAGCAACAATGTTGCTGCTGGATTTCAATTAGCTTCACTTTCCCTCTCTGTCTTTGCTCGGTGCTCGGTGCTCTGTCTCTTTCTTTGATTGCTGCAGACAGTTCGTCGTCAACGATTTCCGCTTCGACAAACAAGTTAACAAAAATCGAGCTGCAGTTTTTTTTTTTTTTATTTATTTTTTATGCAACTGTTGCAATTTTTTGCGTCTCAAGGTAAAAATATAAAACACAAATAATAATAACTGTATTTGTTTATGGTTCATTTGCCTGCTTAAAATGCATAATCTCATGTCTTTATTAAATGAGCTACTACCTCCCCTCCCCTCCCCGCCTGCTCCGCCTGCCCTTGCACCATCGAGTTCTTCTCCAGCTGTTTTGTTGGGTGTTAAAATGCAAACTCAGCAAACACAAAAATAATTTTTTGTGAATTGTCTTTCCTTTATTCATTTTTGCATAAAATATTAATAATAATAATAATAAAAACAATAATTTTCTGTTTTGCCGTCGCTGATTTTTGCGCCTCATAAAAATTAATAACAATCTTTGTTTTATTTTTTTTTTTTTTTTTGGTTTTTGGTTAAGCCAATTAACATAATTTTGTTTGTCTTTTGTGTGTTTTTTGCTTGAAGCCAATAATAAAAAATTAATATACAAAATTTTGAATACTTTATTTTGAAAGCCCGAATCTAGTACAAAGTGTTTTAAGTGCCTTTTGACGATCTCTGACTGATGATTAGCAACCCGTCCCCCTCCCCCCTCCTCACCCCAGCTCCCCTCTCTCCACAAGCTATAATTGCATTTGCCGCCGGCGGCTGCTCTAGAAACAAGTTTTTTTTTTTGCTTGACTTTTAATTGTTAATAACAATTAATAATATCTTGTTTTTTTTTACTGTGGTTTTATATATTGTTATTTTCAACAAGTTTTCGCAAATTGTCGAACAATTAGAGTGTGTGTGTGTGTTTGTGTGTGTGCAAGTTAATTGCGATTACAAATTCACAGTTAAGTTTGTAATTACTTCACAGTTAATTAATACTCGAACATTTGCAAATCTTTAAAGCCGACGGCTTTTAATCTAAATGACCCAATAAACTGCACTTTGATACACATTTTAAAAGCACATTTCCACTTTATTATTATTTATTTTTTATGCTAATTGATACAAATGTCAAATTGATCGCTGATTGAGGAAACTAGTTTCTATTTTTTAGCACTTTTATGTCTAACTAACAATTACTCTAAAAGCTAATCAGTTTACATATTAACAACATATTATATGAATATTAAATTGGAAATCTTAAACTTTAGCAAATTCAAACATTTTTAGGTGAAAGTTTTCTGATCAATAAATGTTATTTTAGAGTACAAAATGTCACTGCAACTATTTTAAGCAAATTTGCAATCATTTTTATACGAAATTTGTCTAGACATTTGCAACTAAAATGCTTTCAATTAGAAAGCTGAAGCGGAAGTAGAATTTCTGATAAACAATTTAAAGTGTTAACAGAGTGAAAATGAAAATTTTACTAAGCAAATGTATAAATTAAAGATGTGTAATTTAAATTGGGTAAATGAATACTGTAAATTTATGTTGAATACCTATAAAAAAAACTATACCAAAATGCGCAAAAGTTCGAATATGGATTGGGGTTTATATTTTTAAATTATACCTTTAAAGTGTTTGTATTTAAAAGCTTTAACTTTCTTTCTTTAAGCTGTCAAGTGAAATCTACCCCAAACTATCCTCGCCTTATTTCTTTTACACACTGTATTTCTCTCTTCATATTCTGCTTCTTCATCTTGTTCTTGGTGATTTGGTACTCACTTGCACTGCGAATGGAGGATTCGCGACTGGAGGCATCCTCGCGTGCCATAATTGCCGCTATGGAGAAATCCGTTGCGGAGCCGGCGGCACTTTTGCTATTGGCTGTTGTTGTTTGTGTTGTTGTTGTTGTTTGTGCTGCTGTTGGTGCACCAGCTCCTGCTGCTGTTGCTGCAGCATTGTTGGCGCTGTTGGGTGGCGCAACGGCAGAGACGCCATTGCATAAATACGGATGTGAACCGACCAACATTTTGATGACTTTTATTTTATATCTTTTCTACTTGTCAGGGCTTAAGAGAGTTTCTCAATATTGTATCTTTTTTTTGTTTTTCTTTTTAATTGTTAGCACTTCTTTGGGAGCACTTAGAAATTGTGCTGATGCATTTTTGATATAACTGTAAATGCACACATATAAATATACACATATATATATATTATATACACAGACACACACACACAGGTGGAGAGAGAAATAGTCGAACGGTAATCGTTAAGTTGACGCGAAAAAATGCATTCGAGCGCAGCGCGAATTGAGTGTGTGCGCAACGCAAGACAGGCGACGACGAACTGAATTCTCTGTGTGTTGGAAATATCGTTGAGGGAACGAACGAACGAACGTCTTCTGGCTTAGACGACACAAACACACACACGCACATATACAGACAGGCAGCGACGGCAGCAGCAACGAATGGCAACGGGAAACCAGTTTTCCCAATTTGAACTCATGCATGTGCAAGCGAGCCAGCGTTAGCAACTTGACGTTGGCCAACACACAAGCGTGAGTAGTTGCGCAGCACTTGCAGCGAATTCAGCTGGAAGCACACAATGAGAGAGCGCTATAGCAGGGGTTGTGTGTGCGTGTGCGCAAGAGCGTGACAGCCATTAAGCAGGCAATCGACTGTCATTGCACTCGCACGCATGCGCTTCAGCCCAGCTTGGTGCCTGCCTTCTCTGGCTGAGTGGGAGTGGGAGTGTTGACGGCCACTCAGAGCAGCGGCCGCCGCCGCCGCAGCGATGAGCAGCAGAGAGAGAAACACGACGCGACGTCGTCGTCGTAGTCGTCATAACTCATTTACAATTAAAAATGTCGGCGCTTCTGCGCTCGCTCTCGCTCTAGCACATTGCGCATTGGGCCATTTATGATGTGCAAACGTTTTGCTTGCGGTTTTTCGTGTTGCCCTTTGTTGCTGTTTTTGTTGTTGCTGTTGCTTTTTAGACAACTTTTCACCGTTGTCGTCTCTTGTTATCTCTCTGCTCGGGCTGTTGTCGCTGCTACTTCTGCTGCTGCTGGCTGCTGTCTATGACTGTAGTTGTAGTTGTTTTTGTTGGGACTTTCGTTTCACTTTGATTCCAACACGTTCCGCTTTGCCATCGTTTGAGTGAGTTTTCAGTTTGAGTTATTTTTGCTGCTGTTTATTTTTGGTTGATTTATTCCCGTCTTGTTTTTTCTACTCGTTGCTATATATTTTTTGATGCTTTTGTTCTCCCCTTTGTCCAACCGCTTGTCTGTTAATTAGCAACAGTTGCAATTGCCCCTCTCGCCTGCTTTTTTTTGTCTCCTGCTCGAGGACCTTTTTCAAGGTTAAAAGCTGCCACTTGTTGCAAACGTTTTGTTTTTTAGTAGCGTTTTTTAAGCAACTTATGTAATATAAATATTTTTATAAATTTTAATTCACACCTTTCCGTCTACGTGTTCCCGTTATTCGAGGCTCTCACGTACACACACCACAGACACACACACACACACACACAGACACTTCTGAAAACACATGTTCACAAGTTAAACGTTGAAATTTAATGATAAAACATTTTTACGTGCTTTTTAAGCAAAGAATTTAATTAATAATTTTGTTTACTCAAAAATTTAAATAAAATGTCGTAAATAACATTTAAAGTATTTATTTTGATACTATTTAACAGAAAAGAATAAAGAAATATTTGTATAAAATATATAAAGTATAAATTAATTTCATAACTGAGAGGTAAAAATTAATAAATATTTCTTTGCACTTAACAATTTGTACCGATACCAAATAATTTACTTTACAACAAAAAGAAAAAAAAGTATAATTTATAATAATTTGCACTTAAAATTAATATTTCAGATTATTATTTTGATATTATTTAAAATAAAGAAAAATATTAATTTATATATATTAATAAATTAATTAATATATAAACTATATAAAGTAATAGTGATGTAAAAAATATAAAAATAATTATACAAAATTATTTTTAATTAATGAAATAAACAAGAAGTGCGTTTATTGTTTTATTGTTATAAAACAAATGGTTTTGCATTTATTTAAAGCGAAACTGGGCAATTTTTGGAAGGTCAAAACAAAATTTGGTATTTTGGTTTCTATTTTAAATGATTTTCAAATGTTTTATTTCGGAATTCTAATAAGAATTCTATAAGAAATAAACTCCAAATTGAACCGTTAAATATCAAGTCGTATTTTGTTGGTCTTGAATTAATCATTATCTTGGATAAGTTTTCAAGCTTTAATTTTTATTATTTGGTTAAAATAAAATGGCGGAAATAGTTTAAAATACGTGCCTATCATTGAAATATGTATTTGAATTTGTGCATTACATGTTATAAACTTGATTACACACTTCTCACACGAAAACATGGCAAAAAAAAAATAAAAACCATTTGCATTTCAATGGAAATTTCTGGTTTCACTTTGCTGTTTGCACGTTTTAATTTTTGTATATCCTCTTTGTGGTTTTTTTTTCTTCTGATGTGTGTATGTATGTAATTTATAAATATATATGTAACACTTGCAACTTTACCTCTAATTACCAGTTTAGCGTTTAAATGCTGATTGCGGCATATTTGCATTGCAATTGCTGTGTATTTTTTTTTTTCTCGTTTCTTCCGTTTTCACTTATTGCACAACAAATAATGCCAGACTTTTGGCCACAAATTGTGGAGTGTGCCGCCTTCAAATATGGCTGACAAAAACAACCACCAAATATTAAAAGAAAAACCATAACTAAACCGGACATTTGCCTCACATGCAAATACACAGATGGGGTAACTCCCAAACCCCCCCCTCTCAACATTTGCAAACTCTATCATTTTGTGTAATTACGCAATTTTATTCGTCAGCAAATTGCCAAGTAAAAAATGCATGTGGCAAGAACAAGTCAAGACCTTTGTCATTGCCAATTAACCCCAACTTGAGGTGCCACAAAAAATATCCGCATCGATTTAAAAGAAAAAAACAAAACGCAGTCCAAAAAAATTGATTTTTGCAGTTGACAGTTTGCGTCGCTGCGTCACTTTGTCACTTTGTCAGTGTGTGTGTCAATGCGTCAGAGTTCGTTAGTTTGGCTGTCTGGAGGCAGCCAATTAGCAGTGCCAAGCTGTGGCAACAGTCGCCGCTGAGCGTCTCCATCGAACATGCTCACTAATCCCTCTTAGTCCCCCCCCTCCACCCTGCTCCCTGAACCTAGACCTTGTCTTGTTTTGCTTGCCTCCTTTTGTGGCGTGTGATTTTTGTAATTTGACACTTTTATGCGCTAACAAAATACTCACGTGAGATTTAACATTCGCTTGGCCAAAACGAGGGTTGCCATTGTCATCTCTGGGAAAAATCTTAAAATGATTTGGATTGTATTGAAAATATGCTGAAAAATAATTTAATCAATCAATATTTGATCAAAATATTTTCTGTTTGTTCATTTTACAATAAATTTATAATAATGTTTAAAAATTAAATAAAGAATCAGTAAATAAATAATAATTTTAGAGCTGCAAAGGATTAATATATTATTTTTCTATTGCATCAGAATCGGTAGAATAAACAAATTTATATCACATATTGTCTAAATCGCTTAAAGTTTTTTATTTAACAGCCATAACGTTAAAATACTTAAAAATATCTAGTATACATAGAATATATGAAATTCTACTTGAGTATTTATAAATTTTTAAAAAAATATTATTTATATATATTTATTTTTATATATTTTTGATTATTGTAAATATTAATCAACCAATTGAAAGGTAGACTTAAAATAGAAATCCCTCCTTAAACAATTTAAAATTTTAATTCTAACCAATATATTAAAATAAACGTAATTATTTTAAGCAGAAAGCAAATATGAACGGCAAAGTGTTCTGTAGGAAAATCTGATGGGAAAAATTTTGGGACAGTGTGTAACATTTAAAAATATAGTTTAATTGACTAAGTTTCATTTAATAATATAAATTTATATGTATTTAAAATAATGTTCAACTTTCTCGGCAATTTCTCTTTCAAACTGCAATTAATTAATTATTTTTAAGCCCAATTTAAATCTTTCAACTCTAACTTTTTTTTGCTATACTTTTAATACTCCAAGGGCTGCCCTCTGGTTTAGGTGACACTTGTGGAGTTTCGGAGAGAGGGGGAGCGCAGCAAAGAGGGCGTTGTAAAGTGGGCATGTCAGGCGGCTGTCAATGTGTCACTTTCACCAAGGCAACGCATCGTGTGTGTTCCGCTCCCGCTTCAACCTTCCCTTGACCTGCCTTTAGCAGCTTCCTTTTTAGCCCAGGATGCGCCACAGATTTGTAATTGTGTATGTGTGCCTCTTGCACAGCGGTGGCAGTCGCGTATGTCACCAAAATGTCAGCCAAAAAAAAAAAAACACAAGTTGTGAAAACAAAAGCAGCCGCCTAATTTATTTTGGTTTTGCTTTTGCTCGATACTCGAGTCCAGAAATTCAAAAGTGCCACTTGGTGCACTTGTAAAAATAAACAACAACAAACCCAAAATAAAAAGAAGAAGAAAAATCTTAAATTTTTGCTTGTTAATTAGTGTTGTAAACTGTCGCAGTGACTTTCTCCTTGTTGTAAAATCTCTCAAGTGGTTTTTTTTTTTTTGCGCCTCCTTTGTCGGCAACGCTCAATTGCTCATTAATATTTTAACGAGCTGCTTGCTTTACGTATATTATTATCTTTCTTTCTCTCTTTCTCTCTCCCTTTCTCTTACTCTTTCTCTTTCTCTCTCTTTTGGCGAAATTGTACACTTTCACTTTGTTGCAATGCCGCCAGGACTTGAATTTGTCCTGCTCCAATGGCTGCATGTAAAAACAATGCGACATTTTTTGGTCAATCTGGCACAAGTTTCCATCCATCTTTGGACTACTCCAATCGGCTTCTTCTTCTGAGGCCACCTACGTTGAGGTTATTCCTGATTGATGATCTGTTTTTCTTTCGATTTGAGCTAATGGTTATTCATTTGCCCTCTAGAAACAATTCAAAATATCTTCTTCATATCATATTTAATATTTTTTTTGGTTTCTTAAGCGCTTTTTTCCATACTTTCATTTCCGCTTTACAATTTCCGATTGAATTTCTTGGCTTTATCAATGAAATACTTGAGTTTCTCTTAAATCACATTTGCCTCTTGGGTCGCACGTGTTCATCCGGCAGCACTTTGCCACTTGCCTCAATCTGTTGCACCGCCGCGATTAGCTCAAGCCGGAAATGCATTTAAATTATTTATAGAAATCAATTAAAATTTTTTGAAGTATTCAAAATTGGTATTTTTTTCCATTAATATTGTTTTTAATATATAAAAAAAAAACTGCTTTAAAATTACATGTTAAGAAAAGTTAACTTTAATTTTGTCATTTCTATATAATCTGCTCATTGCTGGTGCCTCATTGTCTGGTCAGATTTGTGGCAAATCATTTTTCATCTTTTATTATGAGTTGCGCCTTTCACACATGCCACACAAATGTGTCCCGTTGTGTCCGATGCTCTTTGACCTTTTTTTTCAGCTCTGCAAATATTTACCAAATATTTTCCATTATACATTTTGTACATTTTCACGCCCCGGAAAAATGTACTTTTGCATTTTCTTTTTTCACCGCTGCTATTTTTGGGTGTTTTCTCGTCAGTCAAAAACATTTTGTTGGAATTTATTAATGAAACTCATTGCGTTTCTGTGGCCAAGAATGCCGGACCGCTGATGCCCCTGGGGGAATCTGTGTTTAGACTCGGACTTGGATGCAGTGCATCTTCTTTTTCTTCTTTACATATTTCAAAAACCGCCGCCGCTTTGATAAATTGCGAAGCCGCCATTTGCTCCAGGGAATTGACGGCTACCGATGCCGATTTGTGCTGAATACCCTTTCTTTTGCGAAGTGTATTTGAATAATGTTGCAAGGTGTGCAGATTATTGAGGAAAATATGTGTGATAAAATAAAATTACGTTTTATCAGCGTCTAGAAATGAGTTGATAGAGTTCTTAGAGTAAAAATTGGTCTGTCAATTGTGAAGCTATTTGGATGATTCTTTGAATATAATCTACTTTTTTCTGCAATTAGAACAGATATTAGATCGCTGGGATCGGACCACTATATCATATAGCTGTCATAGAAGCTAGTTTTAAATCTTTAAGCTCACCTCAAAATTGATCTAATTGGTGTTTTAATTTCAGTAAAATGACATTTCACTATTTTTATTGATAAATTATATTCGTTAATTTATATATTTTTGTTCAACTTGTTTGTATAATATTTAATGTTATTTTGTCAATAATTTGTATGCTAAGTCGACGATATTTTTTTGCTAGGGTATTTTTAATGCGGCTTGTTTTTGTTGTCTGTTTTCTGTTTGCCTTTTTTTATGAGTTGCCGCAACAGCAGCAACCGGTAGCAATTCCGTTAAAACCTTTGTGCTCTGTGCTGGCCTATGCAAAAAAGCCTTAAATAGAGACTCAGCAGTTGTGGATAGACAAAAGGATGAACACCCCACTCCTGTTGAAACTGCTGTTTGCTGGCCAGGATCAGGAGAGCGACCACAAGGAATTGTGTCTGCCTTTTCTGGGAATACCTTTGGCAGTCGCATAAATCTTTGCCAACTTGCTAGAGTCATGCGCCTGACTCTTTATCACTGTCTCACTCACACTCCATGTGTGTGTGTGTGTGTGTGTGTGTGTTGAACAATTGTCACACCTTTCGGCGGCCACTCAGCAGTCAGCATTCTCAGCTCTGCCCCCTCTCTCTCTCTCTCTTTTTTTGCCCCTCTCAGTCTGTTTGTGAGTCTGTTTTGTAATTCGACTCATTAACAATACGAGGCAAATATACAATCTCTGATCCTGTGTGTGTGTGTGTGTGTGTGTGTGGCAGTCTGAAGGGTTTCGGTTTCGGTTTTGGTTTTGGTTTCTATGCCACATAAATCACAACTTAAACGATGCGTAATTTCGTTAAATTACTTGAATGCCTCCTCATCTTCCACTCAAATCTCTCTCTTCAAAATGCGCGCTTTCATTTATTTATTTATTTATGTTGCATTTTCAAATTTATGTCATTGCTATAGGCGTTTGTGCAACGCCTTAAAAACACACACTCACTCACACAATAACAAAAAAATAAATAAATAAAAAAATGTAATAAAAAAAATATGCTTCTTTTTCTTCCACTCTTTTTACTCTTTGTTGGAGCTTGTTATTGAGTCGCCTGCATTTAATAACCGCCAGCGACCACGCCCATTTTATGCACCTTCGCACTAAATTTACATATTTACATATTTTTATACATATTTATATATATGATCAGTCTGGGTCTGGGCAGCTGTTCAGCTGGTTAAGGTGCCAATTACAGATGCGGTTTTACATTGCAAATCCGATTTTTACATTTTGTTGTTGGCGTTTTTTTTCTCTTCACATCTGCGAAGTTTATAATTGTTGCTGTTTAGGAATAAAATAAAGTTATGTTTAGGGCATACGATCTAAATTTATGTAGAAAAAATAAAACTAAATTTCAGGCTAAGTTTTCCAACATCCTAGTTTTTTTTTTAATATTTCAATTATACCGTTTGGTTTAGACAATTATTTGTAATAATAATAATAAATAATTAAAGCTGGATTTTATAAAAATATATTTTACATTTTTATAAGGAACAATAAAAACAATTATTTATCTATCAGATATTTTTTTAACTTTGATTTGTATTTTTTATTTCAAAAGACTTTTGCTGTAGCTATATTATTATTCATTTTTGAATTTAAATCTAATATATTGATAATATAATATGTTAAATTAATTGCTACGACTTAATTTGATGGATACAAATTTTTAATTGAAACATTGCTATTTTTCTTTACATTTTCAGAGTTCAAAATTGTGTTAAGTTAATCAAAATTAAACTCAAACTGCGATATAATTTTAATATATTCACAGGTAAGTAAAATATGAAATTTATAATAATATATTATTTCAAAGTAAACCACAAACATTCCAAGTACTTATTCAAATTCAAATTAAAAGCTAATCCCCAATTCTGGTCATGTCGGTATGTTTTTGTAGTCGTCAGTTCCACGAATTGTGGCTACTTGCTTCCTGGGGCATATCAAAGACTTGGCCGACTGAATGAATGCGGTTTTGGCCTAAAGTGTCTATTAGAAGATCAGCCTAAGTCGCTGTTTGAAGTCGGGCGGCAGCGTTTAAGTTTTTTATGTTTATTTGCCTTTTGGTAGTACCCAACAAAAAAAAAAAAACTGTTAAGCCGCTAAAGGCGCAACACCCACCACACAGTCGGGGGGCGTGACACGCCTCCGTTTGCACAGGCACAGAGGCACGAAACTGCAATTACCAGGAGTTGTGCCTGCTGTGTGTCCTTTGGCACAGGTGTCGAGAAGGTTAGTGTCAAAGTGGGCAGCGCAATTACAAATGGCAAACAATGGGAAAGGATCTTGAAGGGATGGAAAGTAAATGCTGCACTTGCAACAATCTCACTTTCATTCATTGCACAACATAATAGATGCCGCAGCTAATTGCAGGCATGCACTTTTTTTTTGTTAGATTAGTCCTGCCCAGGGAATTATTTATAAATTGACTTCTTAGCGCCTCGAGACACGTGCAGCATTTATTGATTAATGGAAACTCGCACAAAATGGCTGCCCGAGAAAAAAAGAAAACGCAGAACTCTGGCTGAGAATGTTGCACATGTCCCTATTGTCATATGCATTTGCTCAAAACAAATCCAAAATGCCTGCTTTTCTTCCGTCGCCCGTCTCCTGTCTCCTTGCCTCCTGTCTCCTGTGAAAGGGGCACAAGTCAAGCCGCAACCTCAGAATGAAACTCTCTGCTCTAAATTGAATTCAAATTGCAAGCGGCAAGCGGCAGCTCTCAAAAAAGGACACTCACAAGGATGCTGCAGCATCTGCCCAAACAAAGATCAGACCTTGTTTTCCATCCTTCGTCTCGGTTTCGGCTTTTGTTGTATCCTTGTGCGACACGGCCATAGATCATTTTCCACGCTCTGTGTGGTGTGCCCCGCTTCCCCTTTCGGCTTGTTGCACGCTTGTCTGCCCCTTTACATTATATTGAAATTTGTTGTGTTGTGCCAACAAAAATATTAAAATAATTTCATATTTGATTTGCATTTTAAACATTGCTCGAGTTCTCCTCAAGATATTCCTTGAGACTCCTTTTTATTTGGCATTGTTCGGCTTTGATGCGCTTTTAATGAGCACTTTTGTAGTTATGGCCAAAACATGGTTGGGTTTGGTACACATCAATCATAATTAGAACTCCTCTTGTGCTACTCTTCTTCTTCTTTTCTTTCCTTAAAGGGTTTAAAATTTTAACCAGGTTGGTTTTTATTGGTGGCATTTTGTGACAGTTATAGAGTGGATAAGGAATTCAGGAATCGCATTATTAAATTATTTTTGATTGGTTTTTGGGTTAATAGGCAATGATTTTATGATTTTAATATTTAATATTTGATTAGAAAAAGTATTTTTATATTTATATTTATTTACTATCGTAAATGGAAAATGTATACTAATTTTATAGAACATTTAAAATATCAATTAGACATAAATTAAATTATTTCAGGGCATTATTCCATTAAGTTTTTAATACTTATTTTTTTCCTTCAGCCTATAAAAAGAATTCGCAATAAAAATATCTAAAATTGACAAAAAACATTATAAAATTTTTACAAACATTTTTCTGAAATGGTTGTCGCAAAACTGTTGTAATTTTTGATTGCTTTATTTTATACTAGATCATCAAAAAGCAATCAAAAATAGATTTTAATATCTGATCCTTTTAGCAAAACAGAATTTCTTTTATTTGAAGATCAGTTTGAATTTTGCTGTAATTGTTTTTAAAGTATTTTATCCATAACTCTAATGTGCTCTATTATCCAAGCAAAAAGTGTTAATCCTCACACATTTGACATTAATTTTCACACATGAGCACTACAAAGAGGATATAATGATCCTTTTGAAACGAAATGCAGGACAAAATATATATTTATATATATATATAACCGAACTGAAGAGAACTGCGCTCATTGTGAGGTCTGTGGAACGCCCCATTTCTTGGGCACGTTTAGGGTTTCTGAGGATTTACCCTTCTGCTTGGCTTGATGATGATGATGATGCAAGGATACGAATAGTATCTCTTTTTTTTTTTTTGGTAGGTGGATACTTAATGAGCAACCTCGTGTGCGGTCAAACAAATGAGAGTGTGTATGTGCATGTGTGTGTGTGTGTTGCAAGCGGCTTTTGGGAAATTTGAGAGGCGTCAACAGGCGCTAAATCCGCTTAAATTCTGTAACGGAAGTAAAGGACGACAAAACAGTAAAAAGAGGGAGAGGAAGAGGGAGGAGGCAGAACCTGGCTTATAGCTTCATTTGGTGCACAATCAGCCGAGAGGCAAGTTTCGAAAGCTGATGCCACATTGCGTGTGCCACAAGTCAGAAGAAAAAACAGACAGAAGCTGTTTAAATGCCATCGCGCAGTTGTTCAATATTAAATGAATACTTGCTGCACTCATTCACTTTGCTTACACGGTAAACAATTTTCTGATTCTCTCCAAAAAAAAATTAATTTTTAATTTAATAAGGAAACAGAAATCATGTTTTCTGAATTTAGTAATTTCATTAAGCTTTTATATTTGTTAGAAATGTTGTTAAATTTAATTGGGAAATGAAACCAAGTTTTTCTTCTAGTATTAATCATTTTATATATCGATACAGATATAAACATAGATTTGGATATAGATTTATATAGAGATATAGATATATCTATATAGAAATAGATACAGTTATAGATATAACGAGAGTAAGAAAGAGATAACATATTATGGGAAATTGAAAATGGATTGCATAAAAAGAAAAAAGTATTTTAGGGCTTTGCTTGCAGATTATTAAAAAGAAAATCAATCTAAAATTATATTAAATGTATTATTTTCCTTTTAATTAAATTGTTAATTTAAAAAATAAATATTAAAAGATTTGAACTACATTTTACGCATTGCTTAGAGAGGCATACAATTTCAATTTTTTTCCCCTAAATTTTTCTGCGTCAATTATCAAACTTCTAAAGTAGATTGCCATTTTATTAAATGATCTTAAAATTTAAATAAATTTTATTATAAAAAGAAATATAAAGATGAATTGAATTTTGCATTTTTGTTGCTGTGTATTTAATACTGGTGGCAATTCATTTCATTTGCCAGCTGACTCTTCGCAGGCTGACTTTGACCTTATGTCGCCGTTGCACGCAGCGCAATTCAAACGTTTAATTGCAAGCAGGACTCTGGACGCAGGACTCAGGACTCAGGACTCTTGAGCACTGGCAACACTTAAACTGGGGCAGTAAGCGGCTAACTCGTTGTATGTACAAATGTACTCAGTCTGTCATTAGTGTAATTAGATCTTTCAGTTGAGTTCGCCAGGCGCCTGCTGCCCTCACTTGGCGTGTCCTCTCTTAATTCTCCATAGACTATACAAATATATATATATATATATTTATATATATATATATATATTTATATATATATTTGTATATGGTATAAGTAGCTATCAATTTTTTTCTTTTTTTTTTGGTACTAATTTTTATACGCAATTTGTTTACCATCAACATAATTGGTTGTTTCAGTTTCAGCCCAGAGTCCCCTGGGCCCACTTTTGCCTTTTTTAAGCGCTTTTTATTTCTGCTCATACTCTCTCTTTCCCTCTCTCATTATCTGTTTCTCTGCCCCTTGCTTGCTCTCTTTGCTCTTTCTCGGTTGGCAATTAGTTAAAATGATTAAGCTGATGCGCTGTGCTTTTGCCCTTGGCTGTCCTCATTTTTTACCCTCTCCTCCGTTTTTTTTATTTTTTTATTTTTATTTTATTTTTGTAATTACATTAGCCGCAGTTTCGATAATTCGAACTCGCCACGCACTCAGTCAAATTAGCTCCTCCATCTATCATCCATCTATCGAGGATACGATTAGCTCGATAGTTTCTCCATAACCCACAGAACGACAGCTGTTCAATTATGCCTCCCTTTAGCTGTTTTTCATATGATATTATGACAACAATGCGAATTGTTGCTTTCAATTTTCCATCGTGTGTTGTATTCAAATCAAAATCACTATTTGCTTTCTCAATTTCATTGTTTTGCACTGCTTTGGCTGCACTCATTTCGTCATTGATCGATCTGGCTGAGATCAGTTTAGCAAAAAGGGGAAGTGGATCTATTTCAATGTTTACCACACACATGCCACAAATCCAGACAGGACGATGATCGATCATCTGTGATCTCTTTTGCCTCTGACACTCACCACTCTCCCCGCTGGCCACACACGCATTTTTAGCTCACATGTTTTTTCCTGCGATAAATATATAAATAAGAGAAAATGGCAGTAATGAAATGTCCACTAAATTAAATAGCTGACTTTTTGATACAAAATTTAATTTTTTTAATCTTTTATTATATCAAAATAAGCCTCTTATATTTTAATATAGTTATCTGCCTTTTTTTATTTTAATCTTTAATCTAAAAATTGCAAATTTAAAAGCTTGTAAATATCTCAGGCATTTATCGCATTTACTTTTATATTTTAGCCAATATCTGTAGAACCATATAATCTTATGTGCATATAATTAGATTTTTATTAACTAAATCCCATTAAAACTTTGATATCGTATTTTCCGTGCACTATAATAGAAACCTGTTCATTTGTGGATCTTGGTGTTATTGTTGTTTGTTTTTTTTATGGCCCACAATCTTAAGCTTGGACTAAACGTTAACAGCTCCCAAAAGCGCCCTCAAATATAATTTGACACTTGACTGCGTGCCACAAAAAATATGCTGGCAGCTAAACAAACCCAAATATATTTAAAGAAAAAAAAAAACACACACAAAACACAACAAAATAAATGTAGACCGAATAACATTAAACGGAAAACACGAGTATTTTGTTTTGTGTCAACTTTATGGGTTGCTCTTAAAAAATAAAGGGGGGAGCCCCAACTCTCGGCTCGTCATCATAAAAAAAACTTATTACACACATAAAATAAATTCCACACAGAGAAACTAATTAAAAATACCTTCTCGACTTTGGATGGATAAGGTGGGTGGTTCGAAGCGGCTGGTGGGGGTGGCAATAAAATTTATGAAAATTAACATAAAATTTTGTGCGATTAACTCAAAAACTCGCACGCACACACACAGAGAGATACACACACTTTGAAATTGTCTGAGCCATATGGATGGAAAATCACATAATAAACAAAAAGGAAGAGCAATAAAAACAAATATGGCGACACACGTTTTTTGGGGTTGTCGATGTGTAGAATGAATGGCTTGGGGTGTTGGGGGTTGATGATGATGTGGCAGCAGTTGCTGTCTTAGCTGCTTTGGCTGATTATCATGCAACACTCGCACTCGTGCCACAAACAACAAACAACACATGCTCCTTCTTGTTCCATTCAACTTCAAAGTCGCTCAATATAAACTTTTAGCCTGCCAAAAACACACACAAAAGTTAAGCCGTGCGGCGCAGCGAAAGTGATTAGGCTGATTGGTGTTTGTATACCCATTAAAAAATTTGCAAAAGTGGTAGCATGATTGTATGTGAAGCAGATCGCGGTGAGGCAATTAAAATAATAAAGTAAATATATCAATAATTACAAATATAATATAAGCAAATAATAAATATAAATATAATAGAAATCAGTTGTGTTTGCTTATACAAATATATATATATGGTATCTGCTAGTCGAGCACTCTAATTTACTATGTGAGATGATGAGCTGTGTGCGTGTACGTTTAGGAGTAGGAGGAGAGCGAATGACTTTCACTGTGACAGCCATAATAACTGTACTCTTTAGTGTTCTCCTTCTCCTGCTTCTTCTTCAACATGATATCACACGCTCGCATTATGAGTAATGCGCACCTTATGCTGCCGCCAAGTCGAATGTGATTAGCAGACAAATAGTGAGCGAGAGAGAGAGAGAGAGAGAGAGAGAGAGGAATAGTTTAGCTCTCCTCGCCATCCCTCTTACGCGTTCTAAAATCTGTTTGCGAGAATTTTGTGCGCTTTATTAACCCCTTAACTGATGATGTGCTGGCTTCTGCTTCTTCTTCTAGCTGCTGTTCGTTCACAAATCAAAATATTTTGATGGCATCATTTACACGCCACATTTTCAGATTAAAGTTGATCTTTCCCTCCCTTTGTAGTTTCCACTATTTTCGTTGGGGTTGTTGTTTGCTTTTCCGTATTTTGTGGTCGCGCTTCTCAAGTTTTATGCTTTAATTTGATTTAATAATTGTTCTGCGGCTCAATTTTATAAGTGAGTTTTTAATTTCAGTTTGTTTGGCTTAAGGGATTTTATGCCGTAAAATTGATTGTATTTTTTTATTCTCCAATGCCATTACAAAATTAAATATTAATACAAAAATACAATAATAATATTTTATGGGCTATTTTTATTTTTTTCTGTTTTTGGTTGAGTTGTTTTTATTTTTATTTTTCGCAAAAACCAGAAAACGAAAATAATGACTTGCAATCATAGTTGATTTTGTAAAATCTTTTGTAACTGCTTTCTAAGCCAGTAAAACCAATGTTTGTTAAATGAGCTCCCAAAAATGATTGCCTCCAGACAGATTCCACAACTTTCGTTGTTTCCACGCCAACTTTAGGTTGTCATTAGGCATTTTAGCATTTGGCATTTGGTATATTTGTGTGTTTGCTGTTGATGCACTGTTTGTCAATTATTTTCGTAGCAGTAACGAGAGGAGAAACAACAACAGTAACAATAACAATAACTGTTGTCATCAAAATTAATTTTATTGCCAGCCAAAAACTTTGGACAACAACAATTTGGCAAGTTCATTAGCCATCCTAAGCGAATTTGCTACAGTGGAAACTTTTAGTTAATTAAACGCAAATTGTTGTGGCGGCAAATTGCGAAAAAATTGCCAAACTTTGTCGCCAAAGTCATTAAAAGCCTTTTCTCAGCAAAAGTTTATTGTCTCACAAGTACACGATCCCAAAAAAAATAGAAATAGTACGAATTTACTTGACCTGGTAGATACCCTCAAAACACTAATTTGCTTATTATTGTTAAAGAGAATTTTAGATAATACAAAGGCAAGTTAATTTTTTATATATCAGCTGAATAAATTAAGAATAATAATAGAGTAGTTGAAGTTCACAAGTTCTTTACAGTTATTTGTAGATATAATTCAGTAATAAATACAATTTGTACAAACAAGATAAATATTCTTCACATGTAAATATTCTAAATAATATCATACAAAAATAAATAAAACAATCGTGCAAAGGCTTTCTTATACTCAAATAATCCCAAATGAATAATAAATTGATTAATTTTAAAGAGACCACAAAATATTTTCCACTATTTTCTCAATACTGTTTTGTTTACAGGGTATTTGCAAAGAAAAATCATGAAAAGGATTTTAATACGAAAGAGTGAGATGCAAAAATGTATTTATACATATATTTGTATATATCTGTATATATATATATATATATAAATGACATTTCTGCGCGCCTGCATTTGGTTTTTATGTCAAAGCCATAAAAGTGTTCGAGAAGTGCGAGGGGGGCTGCTGAAGGGGCAACCAAGCCAAGTGAAACAAATATGGCGGCTGACTCTGTTCGCTGTCTATACGATTGTATGTGTGTGTGTGTGTTTTTCCAGCTGTGGCATTGCCCACTTAAATGGCCAAGTATGTGTTGACACTGGCATGTAGTTGTTGTAAGTAACGATGGCAGCAAAAGCAGAGACAGAAGCAGAAGCAGAAGCAGCCAAAAGAGTCGTTGTGCTGCCTGCCACGCCTTGTCCACGCCCACCGCCCCACCGCCCCACCATGCCACCATCCCTTGACTTCGTTTTGGCATTCGCCTCGGGTGTCGCTTGCGCAAATTTGCCACTTCAACAGCTCCTTGCGGACGCCGTAAGCACCGTTGTGAACGAGCTTTGAGCATTTTCATTTATTTTCCGCACATTTTGGCTCCGCTCTATCTCTGTCTCTATCACTCTGCATCACTGTCTCTCTCTCTGTCTCTCCCTCTTTATCCCTCTCACTTGCTCGTTGCCACACCCACACACACAAACACAAACAGTACGTGAAATTTATGCGCTTTTCCTTATTTCCTTTCAGTGTTGCTTGTATTTTTTTTTTATATGCTTTTTTCTTTTGCCGTTTTTCGATTTTTTGGCAAGTTGGAAAGTTGTGAAACGATGCTCACAGAATTTTAAGCAGCAGCCGCAACAGCGACTCCTTTTCGTCCTTTTCCTTACGTGTGTGCGTGAGTGTGAGTGTGGAGTGGGTGGGGTTGTGAGGGGGTTGGGCGAGTGTTCTTTCTTTTTGTCAATATTGTTACTTGCAGCGCAGCGCACAGAAAATGTGCTGTGAATTTTAAATTGCCAGCGCTGAGTTGCTTACATAAGACTATAGTTCTCAAAAATACTTTGTAAATCAGTGGGTAAATGGGTATATTGGTTTAGGTAGAGAAAGTATAGGAAACAGGCCAAATTAATTTTATGAATTTGTAAAATCTGTGTATCTTTTTTTTTTTTGTAAAATACTTCAGCGTTTGTCACAAGAGTATTCAAAATCTGCTTAATTTTCATCAGCAATTTTTTAAATAAATACTTAAAGGTAACGCCAATTTTGTATATATTTAGATTCCAATATACTATATACACTAAAATCATAAAATTTCACTTAAATATATTAAATTTAAGCTAACTGATTTTTATTCCAATGTTTTTATATATATGTTTGACTTCACTCTCAGAGTATTGAAGGTTTTTTAGAAAGACATGTAAAATATTTCACAGCTCGCATTGTGCTAGTGTTGATGTTTTGGGACCTCTAACTTACATTTAGTCTTCTGATTCCTGTCCTTCTGTCAAAATGTGTTCAAGAATGTGGTCAGAATTTTTCGCAATTTGTAGTTTGTTACTTTGGTTAGTCTGTTCCCCGCAAAGAGTTCTTGCTCAACTTGAAGCAATCCCCAGTAGTTTTCTTCTCATAGTCGCCTGTGATTTGCTGGCTAGATCTGGCTTCAAGCGAAGTTTTCCAGTACTTCTTTATAGCCTGGCTCTTTCTCCGTCACATACTAAATTTTTCAAGCATAACTAAGGCTATTCGCTTGCCTTGTGCATAGTTCAAATGGCAATTACACGCCTCCTTGCTCTAAACCCCAGCCACCTACCCACAAAGACAAAACTGTTCATTAGCCCTAAGAAAAAAGCAGAGAAGAAAAATAAAAAAAAAATGGACGCCCCCCTCGACAAAGCACGAATAAAAAACAATTAAATAAAATACCAAAACACAACGTAACAGTAACTTCCTCCCACTTATGGCTTATCTGCATAATTTGTGGTAAAAATCAGACGCAACGGTTTTCAAGTCCCAACTCTACCCGCGCCCTCTTCCTCTCCTAGCACTTGATGTTTATTATTGTTATAATTATTGTGTAATTGTTATGCGAAGCAGCCATGCGCATTTATTTATTTATGTTTTTGTTTTTGGGAATTGCACCACGTGTGTTGCAAGCAGCAGCACACAAAAAAAAAAAAAAAAATGCTAATAGGCGCCACCAAAAAATTGTAAAACAATTAAATTGTAATAAGTAGTTGAGTTTTCCTGAAGTTTCCCTACAAAAACTACAATTCAATGGGCGGCACTTGAGGTTTTTCTGGGTTGTTTTTTTGTTGTGTGTTTTTTTTTTTATTTGTTGGGTTGAGTAAAATAAAGTAATTAATAACGCCGGCTGAGCTGTCCAGTGTGTAACGCCTCTATTAGCCAACTGAGACTCAACTTTGACTTTTGAAAATGATAAACAGTTTTTACGCGCTGACTCACCAACTCCCCACCCTCCCAAACCTCTCCCCCCCTCCCGCTCGATCTGATCGTCTGTTTCGAGCAGAGCCGCATGGCGCCAAGGATTTACAATGGGCTCAAAGTCCAAGTTGGTTATTTGGCAATGCAATGACTCCCATTCCCTAACAGTCCAGAGTTTAATCTCCAGACCCAGACCCTCAGCTGGAGCTCCAGCAGCGCATTTGATTGACACTTGACATTTCCTGGCCTCAACATGCCTTTCTTGTTGTTCTTGTTGTTGTTGTTGTTGTTTTTGCAGTTACGTGTAGCGTAGCATTTTTGGATCTGTAATCGCCAGCTGACATCGAGAGCTGTGTTTGCACCGTTAGATGACTTTGTTGCTTACTTTATGACCATTTAAATATACATTTATTTATTACTTACTTAACTTGTTTATTCTTTTTTGGTTGGCCGCCTTTTTGTCTGATGAAAATGTTGCGATTGTGTTTAATACTTGGGTTCAAATTGTGGTTTTAGCTTTGCTTTCTGCGCAACTGGGCTAAAAGAAAATGGTTGGTTTTCAAAATTATCAGATCAAAGGTAGAAGATTATTGCAAGTTGACAAAAATATTTTCTTTTATCATATATGGTTAGAATGGTACTTAGATTATAATAAACTTTCTTTTCAAAATCAACTATATTAATTAAGACGGATAAATTATTAAAAAAGCTTAAATTCCATTTTAATCTAAATAATTTTTAAATGCTGTGCCTTTAACATTTTTTAATTGACAGTAATAAATTTTATTTACAAGAGAAAAAAACTCAAATTATTGCAATAAAAACTTAAATAAATATTCAAGAACTTAATAAGTTTTTAACATATGCGATTCTTGCAAATTAAAATTTATTTATTTAGGAAAGCAAACTCAGTATAAATATAAATACATATATTTTGCTAAATTTCGATTTTCGATTTTTGTAAGTATTATAAAGAATAATAATAATTCTTAAATTTGAATTTATATTTGCAAAATTTAAGAAATTGAGAAGCTTTAAGTTTTCTTGCGTTTTCTTTACTAAATTGACTTATTTTTTTTAATTACTTTAAAATAAAAAAAAGTTACACTTAATTCTAGCCCATTCTTATTATTTCTCCCTTAGTCACTGGGAATCTGTTAATCTAGTGTGGCTAACAAGTTGGCTAAAACACACACGTGTAGACAGAACCAAAAGCGTTGACTGCACCTGGCAGCCCATATAATTTTATATCTACCTGTACGCAAGTACAGTATATACATATATATATATATGTATTTAGTATATACTGAGGCACATAAACCACCCACGGATGGGTAGACGCATCCTGGTAGCTGTGGGGCAGCCAACGCGTCAAGTTGTGAAGCTGTGTGCAAAAAAATCATTAACAAGCACACCCACAATCCTAAAAGGGTGCGGGGCGGGAGTGTAGGGACACAGAGGGGCAATCGCTCTAGCTCTATCTCTCTCTTGCTCTCTTAATATCCCTCTCTCTCTCTTTTTCTAGCCGTGGTGTTCTGCGAGTTCTGCTCAAATTACTTGGGATTTTACATGCGGCAGTGAGGCACATTAACACTGTAATGTGCCAACTGTGTGCCAGTGTGTGTGTGTGTGTATGGGTGTACAAGAGTGTGCGTGTGTGTGTGTGTGTGTATGTGTGTGTGTGCGAGACTGAAAACAACATGGCGGCAACATTATTGCCCAAGTCATTGCCATGCATAAAGAGCAAGTCTTGCCTGGAAGCTGTTAGCCAGAGACCCAAAGCTGTAGCAGATACACTGCAAAAAAATGTTGACTTTGTGCTTAAAACTAAAAAGTTGTTAAGCAAATCAATCGATTACTGAAAAGTTGTACTAATTTGTTCCAAAAACTGCACTTGAGAAGAATCTTTTTTTTTTTTAGAATTATTGTCAAATGTTCTATTTATGTGTAGCATTTTTTTAAGATAGCCTCATAAAAATACTGAAAAATTACAGAGCTTTTTATGATGTTTTTAGAAGAGAGAGGGGTTCAAAAATAAAAGGAAAATGAGCCTGTAAAATCTTTACTTATATTTAAGTAAATATTAATGAAATTGAACTAAAACAAATTATAATGTAAATATTATTTTTAATCAAAAATGTAAAAAACAACTTGTGTCATAAGAGATAACAAACATTAGAGTCTGATTAAGCGCACATGGAATTTTGTGCAGTGTAGTTTGCTACTCCTGTCCTTTGCTGTGGGCGACTGCAGATACTTTTAGTCAAGATTAATTGTTATATATTAACATGGCGTCGAGTTACTGAGTCTGCGAAAACGAGCTATTTACAAGCTAAACGAAAGTTGACTTTGCCTCAACGACGACACCAAAGAGGAGCATCGCAAGGGGAAAGAATGTGGTGGGGGAGGGTGAGGTGGGAGAAACAGCTGAAATGGGGCGCCACAGTGAAAGTGGCAACTTTAATAAACCGTTGCCAGCATTTCACTAATATTTAAGTAGTTCTAAGCCCCGATCATCTCTCCCTTTCCTCGCCCCCATTTCGCACTGTTTATGGCCTATCTTTTGGGCCAAGATTTATGTTTGCCCATTTTCATGTTTTATCATCAGCTGCGGCATCGAATTATTCATGAATATTTTGCTCGGCGTGTTACTCATACGAAAAGGGTTTTCATTTTGAACGGAAGCCCTCCCCCAAGCCCCTGCTTTGCCCGTGAATTATGAGGATTGGGGTTTTGCGGATCAGACATTTTTTTTTGCGGCTTTTTATCATATTGTGCGTCGCTTAAATTTGCTGCGGTCGAATGTGGTGCAAAACACAAATTTGATTTATAAGTGTTTTTTTATTTTTTTATTTGCTTAATGTTGCTGGCGCCAGTTGATTATGATAGGATTCTAGCATATATTTAATTTTTTTTTTTTTGCAAATATTCAAAAATAAAAAAATAAGTAAAGAATTAAAAATGATTTAACAAATACAATAAATATATTTCTAAAATTTTTCAAATATATTTTCTGTTTATTTCTTCACTCAGTTAACTTTCCCAATATGATAGGATTCTAAACAATTTTAGTAGGCTTTTTCCGTGCTACACACATATATTAAAATTGTTTTTTTTTTTTGCAAACACTCAACATAAAAAAATAAGTAAAGAAATAAAGACGACTTTACAAATTCATTCTATATTTTAAAAATTATTTAAATATATTTTTCTCTTTACTTCTTCTCTCAGTCAACTTTTCCCATTTCTTGCCGAAATCATTACATTAACATTACATTTTATTTCGTATATTTCAACGACTTTGCAGCATATGCTAAAGCAACTAACCAAAACCCACTATAAAACTCATGACAACCACCCATCAGCCTCCCACTTCGCCCTTCCCCCTTCCACCAAACTCACATTTAACAACTGTCGCACATTTTGAACCGCAGACAAATTTGTCTACGACTTTCGAGATGAAAGTACAAAAAAAAAAAAACCAAGCGAGCATATTGACATCTAACTGAAAGCCAATACGGTCCGGATATAAAACCACTCCTACTCCTTAACAGTGGCTTTTCCCTGGTGTGCGTGTGTGTGTGGGTGTGTGTCAGTGTGTGTGTTTGTACACCACCCACATTCAACGCGCTGTCACATTTTGGGGGCGCAAATTTCGCCATTTCCACCCTGGCTAATGTGCAAATAAAAATGTTAAAAGGGTCCTGTAGCACTCAATTACACGCCCTGGTGACCATTTGTGCTCCCCCTCTCCTACCCCTACCCCTACCCCTGCTGCTGTATAGCTGTCACTGTGTGCGTGACTTGTGTCTCTCTGTGTGTGTGTGTGTGTGTATTTGTGTGTATTTGTTTGCTATGCAGAGAAAACATTATGGCGCGCGAACGGAAGTTGCCATCTTGTTGATGGCAGTTAAAGATAAGCATAAAAAAAGCTAAAAACCAACAAAAAAAAAAACTTGCGTTTTTTTTATTTTGCTCGCTGCTACAATTTCATGGTTTTTCGCCGTTTTTCTTTTTACTGCCTGCATTTTATGTTATTTGTTTCGTATACTTTTTTTTTATGTATATACACTTTTTACTTGCTCCTCTCTCAGCCATTATTGCCTTGTTGGCAGTTATCTGTATACGCTTGCAGAGGTTTTTAGGAATATTCCATTGAAAGTTGACTTTTTTGAATTCATTATATATATATAATATATATAATTCAAATTTGAGTTGTTATATATTTGAGACTCTCGTGAGTTCTTAATTATGTATGAAGGCGAGTCGCTGTTGCCGGGTTCTTTTACCTGAGTTTTTTTTTTCAATCTACGACTATAAATATAGCCATATCTTTTCTCTAGGCAGTTCATATGTAAATCAATGAGAATCCATAAATTATATAGTCATCAGTCAAAAGATGATTTTCTTAATGAAAACCTTCTGGTTGGCACAAAATCATCAAGATCAGCTCCCATCGAAATAATCTGTCTGCATTTTTGAATTTTTAATAAAAGTTGAATTTTAGACACCCCACAAGGGTCTACAATCGTCGGCTTGTCTAAGGCATCTTTGCTTTTTATCTATTTTTTAAGTTTTATGTTGCTTTTCTGTTGTATTTTGTTTGTTTTTTGCGCTTCGTTTCTAATTTGCAATTTGGTTTAGATGTCGAGGACGCTTTGAGCGGTTTTGTCATGTCATTTGGTAATTGGGTGGCAGCGGTTGGCACTTTATATATATTTATATATATTCACAGTCGGTTGGCAACACTGGACGAGACACTCAGACACACATGGTCACATTTTTTTTTTTTTAAATATTTATTTTTAAGTTTTTGGCTGGTGGGCGTGCCCGCAGTGAATTAACATCTTTATAAGCATTGTTCATATTTTTAGAGCTGCGTATTCCCACTCATTCATAATTCAGTTTTAGTAAGTTTTTGGCAAATTAAATGCGTCATAAAATGCGCATTTTTACAGATCGTAAACAAAGGCGACTTCAACGCCGCCGCAACAAAACGTATAAATAAAAGAGACATTTAAAATCAATAAATTATAATTAAATTATAACATAAACGTATGCTAATTTTCTCACACAAAGCACACACACATCACACACACACACAACATTTAATACACCCCGCGGTGTTTGTCGCATTCTTATTACAAATTCAGTCGATTTCTGTCGATTTCCGACGATTTCCGACGATTTCTTTGCCGGCCTTTATCATTTCGTGTATTTTTGTCTTTCTTTCGTCTTTCGTCGCACTTTGGCATCTTCCTTTGTTCGTAAGCCAAATTGCTTATAAATTTACAAAAATTAATTAATGTCCAACTTAAAGCTTGGCTCTTCAAATTGCCAGACTTTCAGCGCATCGCAAATGTGCACATTTAAATGAGCCAAATTTCTTAGTGGGTCATTTTAATAAACTTTCAGATACAAAGTATGCGACTTTAAAACGCTTTTGATATGTGAGGAAGAAAATGATCAGTAAGAATATTTAAAATAAAAACAATGATTGCTTAAGTACTATTATAAATGAATACAGTAAGTATTCAAAATAAAAAAATGAATATTATTAAAATAAATATAGTACATATTTTAAATAAAAACACAATGATTATTTATTGTATTAGTTTGATTACTATTTTGTTTTTTTTTTTATACTAATATAATTTTGTATTTTAACTATCTTTATCTCTATAAATACGTATATGTAATATACTGTGACATTCTTAATAATTGCTTCGTCAAATAAATTTAGCTTTAATTTAACGTAATTTCACTTTAACATTTGGGTATGGGCGGAAAAAAATAATACACTAAGCGTATTTTGAAATAAAAACAACAATTGTTTATTGGGCGAGTTTGAATACCATTAAAATAAATACAGTAAGTATTTAAAATAAAAAACAATAATTGTTTATTGAGTTAGTTGATTACTATTAATCATTTTAATATTCTTATAATTTTTTATAACAACTACCTCCATCTTTATAGATATCTCTTACATAATTACTTAGGCAGCTAAATTTAGGTTTAATTTAACATAATTTCACTCCAACATTTTGACAGTGACCAAATTGATTGTCACCCCACCAAAAACAACCAGAGAATAAAGCAGAAAATCGAGCCAACTGCAGTTTTTGGTCGTTGAGCTCAAAGGCAAACAAACAGCTCAATTATGTTAATCAGATTCACGCCCATCCGCAGCATTTTGGGCTAATACAAACCCCCTTCCCCCACTCACACACACAGAAGGGCAGGCAATAAAAAATTACACTTGCCATGTGACACGCAGATTCCATGCTACCTATCCTGTCAGCCACCCGCTGCAGGTTGCCACCTTTCACCCTTGACACAAGGCACAACAACAACAACAACAAAAAAAAAAACTCCATTCAACACCAATTAGGGATGATCATCAGAAACAGCAGTCATTCAGTCGTTTGGTTGGGGTTTGTCATTGGGCAACCCCTCCAGTTGTTGTCATTTGTTATTGAGCCAAACGGCAAAAAGTTGACTTCAACTTGCAGCTTGCCTCATAAATACGCCCCAGCATAGACAAACAATCAACAATTTATGCACAGCAGCAGCAGCGGCAGTAGCAGCGGCAGGCGATGAGCGAGGGGGTGTGCACTTCAAAAGGGGTGGCCCAAAAGTCCAGCAGCGGGTTGTTTACCCTGTGGGTGTATTTTTCCATTGCGTATGGAGTTGTTCTCTGGGTGGGATGGGGTGAGGAAGCTGCTTGCCAAAATTGCTACGTTGCTGCTGTCTGGCAGGGGGTGCAGTGAGTAGTGGAGAGGGGAGCAAGGCTCATGTTAAACATGAATTATGAATTGTTATTGAGATTGATGCTGTTTTTGTTGTTGTTATTGTTGCTGTTGCTACTGTGACTGCTCCTGTAAATGTAATTCATATCCTGTATACACTGTAAACAATCTTGGCCATTATTATATTTATAGCAAAACTTTCTTGTTAGTAAATACATTTAATTGACAGCATTAGTTTCATTAATTTTAGTTTTTTTTTTTCACTTAGAATCATTTTAAAATCTTTATTTTATTTTTGCTGCACTCAAACTATATTAGTAAAATTTTTAAAATATTTTAATAATAATTATTATTTAATATTTGCGTCATTACAAATTGCACTTTTAAAACATATTTAATATTTTAATTGATCTCTTTTCTTTGAAAAATAAAAAAATATATTATTTGTAATTCTTTTGGTATTTTATTAATTTTTATTTTAAATGTCAGCTATAACAATAAATATATATTTAATTAATATTGTAATTAGTAAAAGTAAAAGTATTTTATTAAGTTTAAGCGGTACTTTACAATAAATAATCGGCTTTCTCTTTCTTCATATTTATAAGGCTACATTAAAATTTGTTACAGTGTAGAATGTCTATGTTCCTGTCCTAGTTGCCTGGCAGTAACCCAACCTCTCCGCCTGGTTTTGGCTTTGTTTTGTGCGGTAATTTCATTGAAATCATGTTGAGTAATTGGTGCACAGTTTACATGGCTTGGAATGGGAGAGGGTTGTTGTTGTTGCTATTGTTGTTGAGGGTGGTTGGGGGTGTTTTTGGTGTGTATATAAATAACACTTGGGGGTTGACTTTGCCACTTGGCTGCTGTTGCTACTGCTGGGATTAAGCGACCGCCGCGTCGCCTTTATGCGGTTTGTATTTATTGCTCGCAGCAACCTCCCCCCCCCCAACTCCATTTGCACACACACCACACCACCCCACACCACCCCACTCCACAGCCGCACATACACCACCCATTCTATGCGTAATTGTGTTTGAGTTGGCATTATGCAACACATGTAACACGTATCTCATAGATACGCATATATTTATGTATGTCTACTTTATTGTATACAACTGCCACACACACACACAGCCTGGCAACTCGACACTTGTGCGTTTTGTGTCACTAAAACAGCAACCCCTTACCCCTTACCCCTTACCCCCTTACTCCCTTACCATCCTTTTGGGTATTTTGTCATGGCCAAGTGGTTGACTGGGCTTTGCTAATTTGGGCATAATTTGTGACTGTTTATTTATTTTGTGCTTACGAAATTAATTTCAGTTGACTGGTTGTTGTAATCATTTTCCTTAGGCCTCAGTTTTTGCTTCTCATTTTATTTTTTACATATGTTAACATTGCCAATGGCGTTCTTTAGGCCCATTAGGGGTTTTTTTTTTGGATAGTGTAATATGTAAATCGCTTTTAAATTGATGGTTAAATTAATAAACTGGTTATGTTGCAAGTCAGCAGAAATGATTCTTGATTGGCCATATGATTAATCGACCAGGAATTGGACAGATAGCTTGAAATAATTGGTTATTTCTATGTAACAAAGGTAAGAAAAAATATTGATATGCTCTTAGTTTTTTTTAGTTGTAATAAACTTTAGTTTAAATAGTTGTAATAAAAAGGCAGTTTCAATATATATTTTAAATTTTCATTAAGTCTACTTTGTGATGTGTTTGTAAACGTTTATAAGCTTAAATATTTACAAAAGTTAATTTATATTTCCATGCACTTAGACACTAAAAATATTTGCAGCTTCACTTTCAATAATCTGCTCAAAAATTAATAATTGGTTATTTCTATGGAACAAAGGTCAAACAAATATTGAAATGCTCTTATTTAACTTTATTTTGATTAGTTGTAATAAACAGCTTTATTAAATATATATTTTAATTTTCTTTAAGTCTAATTTGTAAACGTTTATAAGCTTAAATATTTACAAAAGTTAATTTATATTTTCATGCATTTAGACACTAAAAATATTTGCAGCTTCACTTTCAATAATCAGCTCAAACATTTATAATTATTTATTTCTATGGAACAAAGGTCAGACAAATGTTGAAATGCTCTAAATTAACTTTAGTTTGATTAGTTGTAATAAGCAGCTATATTAAATATATATTTTAATTTTCTTGAAGTCTAATTTGTAAACGTTTATAAGCTTAAATATTTACAAAAGTTAATTTATATTTTCATGCATTTAAACACTAAAAATATTTGCATCTTTTCTACCAATGCGTTGCATCTTTCAATTTCTGTTGCTCAACAAAATTTTTTATCATAATATTTAAGCGGCTGTTAAATAATTCTAAAGCCCCAACAACAATGGCAACCAATAAAAATGCATTGATTTATAAAGGCAGACCGTGAAAAGCGGATCAGCGACATTTGAAAAATATGTGCACCACCAGCGACGATGGCTCATTGAGCATTTCCAAGGCCTTCCGTCGAACTGTGGGGCAAGCGAGCACAATGGACTTGGCCTTAGACCCCCAACCATTTTACCACTTGCCCGTTGCTTGTTGCAAATGCAACACACTCAAAGCTTTCACATGCAAATCACTTTGGGGCCTAGATAACAAGCTAGCCAAAACGAAATGAATACGATTGTGAATACGAATGTGAATACGAATGTGAATACGAATGTGAATACAAAGTCTCTGACTCTGGTTTGGGGTTGAGACTCTCGGCCAAGACTCGTAAATTTGCAGCTTATTGGCAATAACTGCAAGTGGCTTGTTAACAATTTAACACGTCTTAATCGTTAAATTTGTGGAGATGGAAAAAACAACAAGAACAACAACAACAACAACAACAACAGCAACAATAACAGCAACAACAACTCAAGCAACACAACTGAGTTGCGAGAACTAACTTTGAGGATGACACTTTTGTAGGTGTGAAGGCAAAAAAATAAAAATAAAAAGAAAAATGACAAATGAAAAATTTACTCCTCTTTGCAAAATCTGCATATAAAGTTCAACTTGAAGCAGCTCTTCTCGTGCTGCATGCAGCTTACAGAAACCGGTTCGGTTCGGTTTTCTTGGCTGGTTCGATCACATTTAATAATCATAATTTTTTTTTTTTTTTTGCGTGCTGCGTAAACAAACAAAAGACTTAAGTCATAAACTTTATGACATTTTGCAACAAAAAAAAGAAGAAGAAAGGGGAAAAATAAAGAAGGAATCTTGGCAAGAATGTCATCAATGAAACAAATCGATTTGTTTACATGCCCCATTCGCGTTGTCCTCTGTCTGCTGTCTGCTGTCTGCTGCCTCCTGTTGCCCCACCGCTTCTCTGGCTGCCTGGCTGCCAATATCGATTTGACTCTGTTGCCTTGCCCCACACTCATTTATGTTACTTACCTCTACCTTTCTTGTGTGCACAATTCTCGGAAGATTTTAATCTTGTGCTCACTGCACTTTTTCTACAGTCAGCTGCGCTACCACTGCCACTTGCCCCCACTTGTGTCTTGCCAACCAGCTAGTTAGCAAGGCTTGGCTATGCTTTGTTCCATGCAACATGAAGCTTAAATCTATTTTCAGAATTCCTGCAGTTTTTTTTTGATAAGGACAATAAAAAACTACAATAATATTTTAATAATTTATTATTCTATGTATTTTATAAACGAAAAGAATTTTTTAATATTTTTAAAATATTTTAATAAAGTTTATTAAAGAGTATTTGTTGTTCGTTGTGCTGCGATTTTTATTTGAGATTTTTTTTTTTAGCTCTTATGACGCATTCGGTGTGCGGTTTATGGCAATTCGTGTCTGATAATTTTCAGATTTTAATGTGCGAAATTAAACATCACATTTTTCAACACGAACGTTTATTTCATATAAATTCATAAAGTTTAGCACAGGGAAATTATCCAATTCCAATTCGAAAAGGGATTTTCCCACAAGTTTTGTACTTTAAAAAAAGGTGAAACATGAATAGCAAAAATCAAAGTGCTTAAGTTTAATGCAAAATAACTAATGAGCTGCATTTTCTTATTTTGTAATTATTCTTTAGATCGTAATAGCTCTGATAATGCAATTATACTTGCATATAATACCATTTCTCATTGTCATTCACTTTTGCGATGTATCTTTAAATGTCAACAGGAATGTGCATTATTCTTCAATTTTCTAGCTAATACAGTAAAATTCTTTAAGAGACAGTTGCAGTTCACTTCTGATTGATCAAGCGCAATAAATTACGATATCAGACTACAAAAATCAAGCCTTATCCAGCTATATCTATTCAGTTCATGTAACAAAAGATTTAAATGTTGAATATCTTTGGCCATAGATCAGTCTTAGCCATGCTTATTGCACTTTAAACACGCCCGAATACAGACATTACACTGCTGCTGAATAGTATACGCCAACTCAATTTGAAATGCATAAATTAGAGCACCAAAAATACCGATTGAAACCAAATATGTTTTGATCTAGCTGACTATCTGCGGATGTATCAGAGAGATTATTATTATTATTTTTCTTGGGCGTGTAACTTGTATATAAACGCTGCTAATAACACATCTAAACTGGCCAACAAATTACCGTTTCAACATATTCGATATCAGTTAAATGTGTATTCAACAAATTTTCATGCAAATGAGCTGCTCAAAAAAAAAAAAAAAAAGCAGAAAAAATTTGAAATGGGTTTCATTTGGAATCGAATCGAATTGAATCGAATCGAATGAAGTGCTTCAGACAGATGACCAGCATCCATAGACAATGCGACGGCGGCGGTCCAAGATGGAACCACCCCCCCCTCCTCCCTACTCACCTTGTCCACCTCTCTTTCTTTCTCTATCTCAGTCTCTGTCTCTGTCTCTTTTCCTCTTAGTGCAACACGGGCGGGCTCATTTGTCGGAGCTGCCTAACTTTATAATACTCGTAATACACAAAAGTTTTCAGAGCCATAAAAAGTGTCAAAACTTCTGCTTGTTGTGTTTTTGTATTCTACTGCTGCTGAAAAAAAATTTCTATGTACCCTGTAATTTTTGTATAAATTGAGGAGCATAATTTAAATAAATTCAGCTATTGCTGTGAACTTTATGCTCAGCGCAGAATAAAAATTCATAAAATGTTTTTCTAATATTTAAAAATTTATTTAAGTTGTTTTTCTTAAATTTATTGTTGTATTTATGTTTAATACTAATAATAATTTTCTATGCGCTATTTTTTCTAAGGTATTTCCAAGTCGAGCATATTTTATTCCAGACTCGTTTTAGTTGCTTACTTTTTGTATCGATGCCAGAGAATTTGTCGAGGGCCGCCGCTGCTTGCATTGTTTAGATATTGATTTCCAAACAAACTAAAAAAAAAAAAATAGATAAAAAAAGTTAAAGAAAAAAAAGGTGTGACGACCTCTTTTGTTCGTCATCAAAAGCAGCCACCAGCTTGGAGGCCAATATCTTTGAGCAATTTATGAATGGAAAGCCGGGCCAGTTTAGAAGACATAAAGTCTGCTGCATCATTTTGTTGCATGTGGAAAATCTTTTCTATTGTTTGTTGTGCTGTGAGTCAGAATCAAAATTTAGTTAGACGAGTTTTTTTTTTTTTTTTGTCAAAGTGTAATATTTTGACACTTTATATTGTGCGCCAAGGATTACAGATGAGGGGCAGGGGTTGAATTTTGTGTGGGGCGACTCGTAATGTTTTCATTTGAGCAGCAAATTGTTGCTGACTGCATTGCATTCCAATTAGTGTGGGCCAAAGCCAAATTTTATGTTGCATTTATTACATAATTTTCTACAAACTTTATGGCGCTGCGTGTGCGGCTCAAGAGCTGATTTTATGAGTCAACTTGAAAGAGAGGAGATAGATAGAGAGCGGTGTGGAGGGAATGTAGCAAGACTTTCTCGGGCTGTGCAGGTTTTTCCAATTTCAGTGTAGGATTAACAAGGATTTTGCTGGTTGGGCTCTGACTGAATGTTTACTCCGGCTCCATTCGCTTGCTTTGTTGCTGCCTTTGGCTCCTTGTGACGACATTTTTCAATTAAGAAAGGATCACAAGGCGCTTAGTAAGGCAGTTTACTCAGTCCTGGGAGAGATAGAAAGAGAGACAGAGAGAGGGAGAGGGAGTTGCTACAGCTGGCAGCTTGAATCTTTTGCTTTTAATTAATTAGTGCTTTACCACTCCGTTTTCCCCTCGTCTACATCTCAAAATTTTTCAACAGATAGAAAAGATTTTTGTTTTTTGGCAGCTGCATTTGTTGGCTGTCTTGTTGGGAATGTGGCCAAATCGCATTATGTGTTGGCAACGCTTTTCAATGCAGACAAAAATTTAGTTTGATCGATTTTGGAAGCTTCTCTTAAATATATGACAAAAAGTAATGAAATTTATATACAATAATAATAATTGGCATATATCTAAAAAATATCTATAAGTCTGAAAATTGATTATTAGTTATATTCAAATATTAAGTATTTACTTGTTATTTTTTATTGAATTAAATCCGTTATAAGAATTAAATGCAGTTTTTGAACAGCTATTTTCTACATTCAAATTAGCTGAACACTGATCTCTGGCCATATTTCCAACTAATTGACGAGTTCCAAAGAGCAGCGATTGACAATTAAATACTGGCTGTGTTGCAGTGTTTAGCTAATAGATACATTTAGCAGCAGTTAAAGCATCTTGAACTGTAGATTTATCAGCAGTTAGATAAAATGCTTACCTCTTAGATAATTGTTAGCTTAATTGTTATATTATGGCATTTATGGCACCAACAAGAACTCAACAATTACAAACTTAATAATATTGCCTCATCATTCAGTATACCCTGTAAAAAGTTTTGACATCAGCAATTGGTTAGACTATATCTAAAATATTGAAAGATATGTTTCTTAAATAAAATTTGTTTTTATTTTGTGACAGGTCAAGTAAAGTTTATCGCAAAAAAAAAAAAACAATTATGTTTCTTATAGTTTATGTTAATCAATAAAGGCTAAATAAAGTTTATCGATATCTGGCAAATGCATAGCTTTCGATAGTCGATAGATTATTTGAAATATGACCTTCCAATTTTGTTTACACTTTTCTAACAATGCCGCACATTTCATGAGTTTATAATATTATTTCTTTTTAAATAATATTTAATTAACTTGTTAACAGTTTTCCGATAGCAAATTTATAAAATAATTGTTCTCGTTTTTGTTGTTGTTTGTTTGCTGTTGCTTTTAGATATGTTGTTGTCGCTGTTGTTGTTCACTTCATAAACAATTTACACAAGTCGACAGCTAATTCAAATGTGTTTTTGTGTTCATTTGGTTGAATGTGTGTGTGTGTGTTGTGTGTGTGTTGTGTGTGTGTGTGTGTTGCGAATGCACAGGAAATTAATTATAGTTGTCGTTGACTGGCAAAATAATTATAAAATAAATACGCGTGCAAGTGCTAAGGTGAATGGCAGCAATCTGCTGTTGCACATAAATAACAAGAGAGTAAAAGAGAGATAGAGAGAGAGAGATAGAGAGAGAATTACGAGTATTACTGGATCAGTTTGAAACAGATCGAAACTGACCAAACGACTGACTGACTGATCAACCAACGCGGCGGCTACGTAATAATTAAGAAATTTACAAACAATTTATCAAGTTAATTAAACGTTGTCCAGCAAACGGTTGCTGTTTTTTATTTTATTTTTTTTTTTAAATATATATTGAAATATTGATAGATGGAATATGATTGAAATCATTTCACACGATCCCATGATTGAGTGAATACACACACACACATATATATATATATATATATATGTGTAAAATGTAATTGCTGCTGTGATGATTGTTGTTGCTGCTGCTGCTGCTGCTGTTGCTGTTGTGATTGTTGCTGTTGCTAATTTGCCAACTACTTTGCGCTGAGTGTGTGGCGAAAGCTGTTTCAGAGCCAAGTGAGAGCAACTTCAACTTCAACATCAGTCACTGCCACTGCCACAGCAAAGACATTGAACTCTCTACCACAAATACTTGGTTATAGAAATGGAATGGCAAATGCGCAGATAGCCATAATTAGGTAAATGTGGAAATTATAGCTGCGAATACATTGTTTAACCATAAATAATAATATTGAACAAATTGCTACTGAATAATGCACGCATGAGAAATCAATTGTTGCAAATATCTAATTATTAGGGAGTTGCCAAAGTTTTATAAACTAGATCAGCTTTGGGATTTCACAATGAAATAGTAACTGAATTGTTTAAAAGTTTTATTTTATCTATAAAAAAAAAACTAGCTTCGCTTTGAGATTTTATACACTATAGTGTAATAATTCAAATTTAGCAATCAATTATCTAAATTATTATGGGAGGTTTCTATAATTATGCAGTTGATTAATCAATTAAGTTAATAAGTAGTTTACTGGGGATTTTAGGCTAAAATTGCATTGTTTATAGGCAAAACATCATTTTGTAATATAATTGTGAAGAAATTGTTGAAATATTTAAGGTGATATTTAATTTGTAATATTAGCAACTTTATTAATTCACTTAGAGAATAACTATATTTTTATAAAATATTTTTCAAGATTTTTTTTTTTCTTCTTTTTTCTGAACAAATGTATAAAAATGTAGTTAAATTCTTTAATAGTATCTTTATTGAATCTGTAAAATTATAAACTTTATTCAACCACTGAGAGTCTATATTTTTATAAAATACATTTCAAGAATAATCCATTTCGACTTTTTCTCAACAAATTATTATAAATGAAGTTAAATTCTTTGAAAGTATTTTATTAAAAGTATTAAAACTTTATTAAAATTGTAGTTAAATTCTTTGAAAGTTCTTTTATAAAAAATTTATCAAAAATGTATTAAAAATTTAGTTAAATTATTTGAAAGTATCTTTTTTAAACGTTTATCTGAAAATATTACCCAAGTTTTATGTCTTCTTTCTCAATTGGCCAATCAATCTGCGGCTCTTCAAAACTGCCCCATCATAAGAATCATAATCATCATCAATTTGGACGCCAAATGCTTTTAGTCATCTGTTTTTCTATTTCTTATTTATTTAGTTTTTTTTTGTTGGGGTTGTCTATTTTTTTCAGTCAGTGTCTGTCTTTCCCTCCTCCCCTCCTCCCCCACTCTAAACCAATAAGCGATAAGCAAATTAAGCGCATTTTCAACATACCTTTTGACTGGCTGTCTGCGTGCCTCCGGATGTTGCCATATTGAAAGCTTATCAGGAACATTTACATAAGATGTGGATACCATTTGGTATATTTTTATGGATTTATTCGTTCGTGGAAACAGCTGAAACTAAATTGTTGCGATAAAACTAATGAAAATGCGTTTTCTAATTGCACATTAGGCAAAGTGAAATGATTTCCATGTAAGTGGAAAACCAAGAAAAGATACAAAATTGGCTCAAGTGCAGCTTCTGTTTATGGTAAGAGTACAGCACGTGTTGTTTTTTTTTTTATATTGTTGTTTTTTTTTTTGTTGTTGTTGCGTGTTTGGGATTTTTACGCGCCACTGCGTTTCCCATTAATTTTAATTTGTAGAAGGCAAAAAAAAAAGTATCAAAAATCGTATAAAAACAACAATTGCACACAATCATTTTCAATTTAATGTCATTATGTGCAATTTGTCAACAATATCCAAACACACACACTCAATCTGTGTGTGTGTGTGTGTGTGTGTTTATTGTGTTGCTGTGATTTGTGCTATGCAAATGATGTACACACCCCCTGGGCACGCCCACCTTACTGACAACAGCAAACATTTAAGCCAACTCCCCTCATTTTTTTTATTTATTTATGCTGCTGCTGATGTTGTTGCTTCTGTTGATGTTGCTTCTGTTGTTGCTTCTGTTGTTGTTGTTGTTGTGGTTGTTGCTTCGTGACGAAAAGTGATTGAAAGTAAACAATAAAAGCGACACTCGACGCCACTTTCCACCTTTGTCGTGGCTCTTTTTATCTCCACCCAGCCCCCCCTCGTCTACCATTTCTTTCTCTCTTTATTTTTGTGTTGTTGTTTTTTTTTTTTTTGGGTCGCCTTTCATTTGACTAACAATTTTGTACTTTGCGTTTTGTCTGCTAGCTGTTTGCCTAAATTGGCCAATTGCGATTGGTAACAGCAGCAAACAATTTAATTCAATTAAATGTATTTTGTTATACCCTTGCTGTGATCATATAAAATTCTGCTGAATTTTGTAACGCATGGAAAGCTGAACAGCTCCAAATCTTTGCCATATTTTGAAATTTATTTGACTTTGAAAAAATATAGAAACAATTAGTAGAAAGATGAAATTTTGAATGAAAAACTTTGTTGGTTAAACCAGTAAAATTCTGGATATTTAATAAATATTTTATTTATACCGAAATTTGGATGTGGGCATATTGACTCCGCTCTGTAAGAGTAGCTAATTTTCGGCTTTGCTTAGTTAACCATTTTTTATTGTATTTGTTGCATTTCTTTTTTCCCGTTGACTGCCTGTCGTTTGTTATTTAGCGACAGCAGTTGTTGTTGTTCTTGTTATTCTTGTTGTTGTTGTTTGCTGCTGTTGCTGCTGTTGTTTTGCGGACAATTGTTTTATGTGAAATTTGTCACACTGTCATGTGCATTTTAAAGCGTCTGTCACGACTGTCACTACTCGCCGCACATTTGAGCACCGTTCGACTAATTTGCCAACTGAATTATTTACAAAATATCCTATTTAAAATGGCGACATAATTAACTGAAATTGTGGGTGCATAAATAAAAGTCTTTCGACTATCAAAGTACTTCAAAGTGTTTTATTTTAAACACAATTGCAATTTGGCTGAGAACTTTAAATTTTAGCTGCAGCTGACACCAATTGTTCTAAGAAATTAATTTCGTATTTAAATAGGTTTTCTGAAATGGTTAAATTATTGAAATTACAGAAATCAAACAACCACATTTTCTTTTAAGTTGAAAGATAACTGCATAAATTTCTAATATATATAAAATTTGAATACTTGAAAAATAACACAGTATACAATCAAATAAATAACTTTTGGCATCATAAGATTTATTTGTATATTTTTTATATTCAATACACATTAATTTACTTCTTTAGAACTTGTTGAACTACATTGTTAAATTAACAAAATTTGATTAATTGTTTAGTATTTTTTTTCGGTTTTTTTCGACGTTTGAATTTATTTAAAAATTTGATTGTGTTTATTTTTGATATCTAAACTTTGCCTAACTGAGAATTTCGAGAAAACACACAAGCTGTAAAATCACAGTCCAAGTAATAAACATAATATAAAACTATTAATCAAGTATTTTATTTTGTTGAAAGGAAATGTCTTATTAAAAATCAATATATTTAAAAATATTTTACAAAGACTAAATATTTAGTTCTGAGGACACTTAATTAATGAGCATCAATGGGCATACTTGCGATGAACATATAAACACATATGTGTATGTATGTATATGTATGTATATATATAAGTATACAACATGCTGATATTTTGATACTTAATTGACCCTTAACCCATGCCCCAAGTTCAAGCCCGCATGGCGCTTGTTTCTGTTGGTTTCTGTTGGTTTCTGTTGGTTTCTTTTGGATGGTTAACATTTGCTGTTTGGTTTATTCACCTGAGAGATTTTTGGTGTCTGGGTCAGAGAACCAGCCCAGAGATATACAGGCTAAGACAAAGACTGAGAATAAGTCAGAGATTGAGACTGAGACAGAGTCTGTTGTCTGTTGTCTGTGCCTAATTTGTGTAACAAGACAAGGCAAAACAACGAGAAAAGCAAAGCAAAGCAAAGAAAGAAACGTAAATAAAATTATTGACTTCCATATAAAATCACCTGTGGTGTCAATATTTCAACACTGCCAGCGGTGTTGATGCTCATCAGCTGAAGTGTCTCTGCCTCACTCCCTCCCTCTCTTTCTCTTTCTCTCACTCTAGTTATTTCTCTGCCTCTTTCTTTTTTTTGTTGATTTATTAGTATGTTTAATTAATCAACGAACTTATGATTCAATATTTTGTTTAAACAATGAAATGTGGCGAGAAGATCGCCTGGCTAAAACGACTGCAAATTAATCATATGTCGCTGAACACGATTTCTTAGCTGCTGTTGCTGTTGCCGTTGCTGCCACTTATTGTTGCTGTTGCTGTTGCTGCTGATGATGACGAACTAACTGACAGTTGTTTGACATACCCCAGTCAGTGGCACCCCGGGCACAAAACCAATTAACTCAATCGAAATGCAAAGAACTACAAAAAAAAACAAAGCAAAAAAAAAAAAAAAATATATACTTGGAAGAGCAACTAATTTGAGACTAAAGAAAATTTAATACTCTTTCGGAATAAATTCTTCATGCCATATAAATTTAGTTTTAATACAAAGATGATATACATTTTTTGGATATTTTTCTTAACAAAAAATGCTGTAAACACAAAAATAAAATACTTTTTCAAAGTATTTTGAACACAAAAAGCAGTAAACTTATTTTTCATAGAGTAGACGAGAGCTGAGAATGATGATGATGAAGACTTGGCAAGTGGGTGCAGCAGATGGCATTAATAATGTAAATTGTGTATTGCAATTAATAAGGTAAAATGTTGATGTAACAATTCCATTGAGTTGCTCGCGTGCAACAGCAACAGCAGCAGCAGACAGCAGCAGCAGCAACAGCAGTAGACAACAGCAGCAGCAGCAGCAACAGCAACAGTTGCTGCTGAATTGGTTGTTGGTGTGTGTGTTTTTAGGGCCTGTCAGAGCTGCAACTTGACATTTGTAACATTGTAAATGTTGACACTTTTACTCGGTTGCATGCCACACACAGCGAATCGAAATGATCTTGTTACATTACATGAATGATCACCGCAAATTGGATGCAGTGGAATGAGGAAATGTCTTTTTGCCTCCGACTACGACTCCACCGATTCTGCCCCCTGCCACTGCCACTGCCACTGCCACTTCGTATGCTTCGTCTATGCCACCACTATCATTGGCACCTTCACTTCAGCTCAGTTCAGTTCAGTTCAGTTCAGTTCAGGGGAAACTTGACTGATGAGGCCCGCTTTATTTATAGTCAACGGGGCAACAACGGAGGGCGGCGGCACTGGAGAGATCGTGAATGACTTACACTCTGAATGAGTGAATGATGAGCAAATTTATCGCAGCATTGTGTCAAACTCTCTGCTGCTCTCCCCGCACCACCACCACCACCACCACCTACCACCTACCACCTCCTCTGTTGGGTGTGTGTGTGTGTGGGCCTTAAAGTTTTGAGTTCCCCCATCTTCTTGGTGCTTATTGGGCTTGTTTAGCTGTCGCTTTGACACCGCATGTTCCTCTGACAGTCGTTTAATTATTTGGCTTTGATTGTTAGTTTTGGCCCATGGTAAACATTTTGTATATATATATATATATATGACAATTCCATTCATGTTTGTTGCGCCTATTTTGGTGTTGCATGTCTCGTGTCTTGTTCTCTTGTTGTGTTTCTCTTTGTGTGTGTGTGTGTGTGTGTGTGTGTGTGTAACACACATCATTGACACGATCCCAGCTGCTGTAAGTGGTCGCAGTTGTGACATTTTACACACTTTCATTACTTGGAATTGTGTTGGAAGCTTATTTTTTTTGGCTACAAGGGAAAAACTTGCTTTAAATGTTGAGTTGATCATGTTAATTTTCAAATGATAAAACTACTTAAAGTCATAGTAATTAGTTTTGATTAATATCTCCGAAAAATAAGATTTAATTTGATATTGAATTTTACATTTAATTAATAATTAATTCACACAAATAAATATAAATATGTTTGTGCCTGGCAAAAGAATTGAATTAGATTTGAAATTTTTGCTAAATAAATGTAAATATTTTTGTGAAAACTTGCTTTAAATGTTGAGTTGATCTTGTTAATTTTGCATGATTTAACTACTTGGAGATGAAGCGTTAAATTCCTTGTAATTAGTTGTGAATAAAATCTCCGAATTGGAATTTCAAATAAAATTAATATTGGTTGCTTAAAAATAATAGTTTGGACTTGAAAGTAGTTTTGCATTAATATATTTGTCGAGGTTGCGCAAAAATTTAATCTTCATACAATCCATTTTCTCATTTTTGACCTGTCATAAATTTGTCAAAACTTAACTGATTTTTAAAAGCGATGCTTTTTCAGTCAGTGCTGTGCACTTAGATAAATTAGATGAATTAAATTTAGAAAATGTTTTTGTTATTATTGAATTTCGTGTCAAAATGATATTCCAGGGTCAGCTAAATTTATATAAAATCAAAAATATTTTTTAGGATGATATAATTTTAATTCTAATTTCAATTAAAATCTATATTTATTATTTATATAAGCGATTAGCCTAATTCTTGTATTTCAAGCTAAATTCTAAAATCGGCTTGCGTTCAATTTTGATTTTTTAAATTTTCGACCATTTTCTTGCCTTATTTTCTCACGCTATATATTTGTGCGCAGTTTCACAATTAGCTGTTGGGGGTCGCCTCTGCTTCCCCTCTCTCTCCCGACTGGTCTCATCTCCCCTCGTCTTGTCTACGCTCATCTTTTGGCTGAGCTACTCCTTTTTTTTTTGGCCATAAAGTGAACGCATCAGCAGCAAAAAAACAACAACAAAAAGCTTGAGCCGCGCCAACGCCCACAAAAATGCGCTTCCTCTGCTGCTCGAGGGGAAGAGGCAAGTTAGTAGGGAAACGGGGGAAGACACCCCCTCAGGCACCGCCAGCTACCTACAAATGATTGATGTGAATCTTGCGCACAAAATTAACACCGGAATTACTCGTACTCGTGAGGCAAGCTTTATTTTTTTTCTCTGATTTTTTTGGGGCACCTTTGAGGTTTTTTTTTCTCAGTGTTGCGGCTATTAGGTCAAAGCTCCACCCTTGAGTGATGCGCTCTCATTTGAAATGTTGCCGACATTCAATTAGGCAGCACCACAACAACAACAACAACAACAAAAACGAGACAAAATATCAAAAACAATGCCGCCTAATGTGGCACAAAACTTGCTGTGCAGCAAGTTGAAAGTTAATGAGACGACGACTGCGACTTGCCCCCGGCCACAGATGATCTGGTCTCCGCTCGCCGCCTCATCTGCAGTCGTGAGTCATGCGACGAACACGTTAATTATGAATATGCAACTAAATCATTACATTTTAAGCCAGTGTCAAAGGCACAGCTGGAGTTGCAACTTCGAGCCTGAAGCTGTAGTCTGTTTCCTTGGCTTCCTTTGGCTTCTTTTTGTTGCACGGACTTGCGCTTGATTAATCGCAAAAGGTGCGAGAAGCGAAATGTGAAAAGGGTTGCACGCTGCATGCCCCAGCAGTTGTCGCATGCAATGCTGAATGCACTGTACAATTTTGTAAATCATTTGTGCTAAGATATAATTTATTAATTAAGTATTCAGTTTTCATTATGATTTCTATGTATTAGAAATTAAAATTTAAAAATAATAAATAAAAATTATATACAAAAAATATATTGTTATTTATATCTCAGATATTATTTATTAAGTTAACTATTCAGTATTCATGTTGATTTATATTTCCATGGGTTTAATAAATATATTATTTGTGTTTTTGAATCTTTATTTTATTATGAATATGAATTTTATATGAATAATCAATTAACTTATTTTCTTAAGACTAAACTTGACAGTTTGTTTTAATGTTAAGTTAAGTTGTTAAGTTTTTGGTGAAATCTAATGATACCACTTACTTTAAATTACTTATTATTATTATTAATATTTATTGTTCCAAATTTAAATTGCTCTTAACTTTCCCAATTATAAATTTTTGAATATTTCTTTAATTGCAGAATTGCAGTTAAGAGACAATTGAGTGAACATTCTTTACAAACTAATTTTTTTTTAATTATTTATATTTTGTATGCCTTGTTCATAAAAGGATAAAATAATATAAACATTTTAATGCGTGGCAAAAGAATTGAGTTTGATTTTAAATCTTACTCAAACACAAATTATTAAATAATTCACATAAATAAATATAAATATTTTCACTGGCAAACGTATTCAATTAGATTTTGAATTTTATAAATAAATATAAATATTTTTGTGCCTGGCAAAAGAACTAAATTTAATTTTGCATTTTACCTAAACATAAATTAATAAATAATTCACATAAATTAATTTTAACTGGCAAAGAAATTTAATTTGATTTTAAATTTTACATATATGATTTAATAATTAACAAAAATGAATATAAATATTTATGTGCCTGGCAAAAAAGTGAATTTGATTTGTTCTCAGTGCATGCAGCCCTCTTCAATGGTTTCCTCGCCCCCCTTGTTAATTACCTAGTATGCAGTATTAGCTAGCAAGCAAATCTGTAGGCAGAGATATAGAGAGAGAGTGGGAGAGAGGGAGGCAGAGAGATAGAAAGAGAGGGAGACTAAGATGCGTGCTTAAGGCGTCAATACCAGCGTCAACAGGATAGCACCTGAGCCCCAGGATCACAACAAAAAAACTGAATTATTACTGAAATATTTGCTGATTTATTGGCTTGCGAATGTAAATTCACATTTTGTTGTTCTTATTGCAGTTGGCACGCAATATGCGTGTTAGCTGCAAGTTGCTATTGCTATTGCTATTGTTGTTGTTGTTGTTGTTGTTGTTGTTTGGTGGGGCAACTGCAACCTTGTTGCAATTAGTTTTCGCATCACCACCCAGCGAGTGGATGCTGCTGCTGATGCTGCTGCGGCATATCAGATTACATACCCTCAACCTTGAACCGCCAAGGAGTGCAGTATAAAATTTAGCTGGTGGCTTCCAGTTTTGCAGCTGTGGCAAACTTCCGTGTAATTAAGTGGCATACACAATGGTCCAGTCAGTCACCACTACCACCCATTGTGTGGCAAGTCCGACTCCGACTCCGACTCCAATTCAACTTTAACTTCAGTTTCAGCTTCAGCATCGGCTTCTACTGACTTGACAAACGATTTGTGAAGGCCCAGACAAGCGTATGCACATGATTTCAACACACAGACCAGACCAGACCAAACCAGGGACAGAGCAGAGCAGAGCCGAGCCGAGCAGACCAGGCCAGACCAAGTTTGCTCTCTGTGGCCTTTTCTCGGCGCCAGTTGCCAAGTTGGCAATACAAAAAGATATCGCAAATATGATAAATTGGGCGCTAACTTTATTTATGCGCCTGCGCCACACAAACCAGAACCAGAACCAGAACCAGAGCCACAAACTAGAAACCAGTAACCAGTCACCAGTCACCAGTAACCAGCTAAGCCATCTTTCTATTCTATATTTGCTGGCCTGGCCTCAATTTGGCTAGTCGGGAGTCGGTAGTCGGGAGTCTGGCTCTGGAGTCTGGTAATTTGAAGCCATTTTGGCCAAACCAAATAAAGTTGTCAGCTGGCTCCTTCACACAAAATGCAAATGATGGCAAAAAATAACAAACAGATACCCCGACTCCGACTCTGACTTGAACTTGCAACTTGCAACTCCGCCTAGAACTTGCTATTGGTTTCAGTTTCTTTCTGTTTTTTTTTTTGTTCGTGCTTGCAACGTGTCGTTGCAAATTAGAGTATCGTGTGCAACGCGTTTGTTTAGTTGCTGAAAAGTTTTTAGAATTGCAAAGGCCATTTAATCAGCATACTGTGCATACCCTGTAGCAAACTAAAAATACTTTAAAGGGTATGCAAAATGCGTCAAGAATCTATTAAATGTTATAAATAATCATAAAATGTAACTTTTATTCACATTTATTATTTTGATACAAAGCCAATTATTATAAAAATTGCAGACTAATTACAGGGTATCTGTCAGTTGAATACACTCACTGCCAGTTCATACTTGACTTGTTTAGCATTTCTTTTGAGCCAGTTGCCACACAGCCACAGAGCACAGAAGCTGCGGAAGTCTTTAAGTCTAATGGAATTGCTTACGGGAATCAGGCAGACACAAAAAAAAAAAAATAAAATAAATCCAGTTCCATATTCAATCAGAACTAGTTGGCAAATAGATTGCAACTTAAGATAGAGTATCTTAAAAGGAAATTAGAGAATGTTGCACTAATGAAACCATTGTGGCAATTTGCGGGATATTATAATAAAATATAGGTCAAATAATAATTCCAGTTGATTTCGCGCCATTTCAATTGCTATCTTTTTTTTCAAACACTTGTTTGGAATTATTATTGACAATAATTGTGCAAATAAATCAGAAAGGTGCAAATTATTCAATTGTTCACAAGTAATAAATTATTTACTTTTCACAAATGAAATGCATTATTTAACAACAATTTAAGTGCTGGGAGTGAATAAGTACTAATTGGTAATTAATTTGCAACTTTGACTTATCATTTTTACAACTTAACAATTGAGTGTTTAACGTTCACAATATTTTTATATAAATAAATTAAAAAATACGTAAATAGTAAAATCAATTTAGAACTAATAAAATAGTCATAACTTTTGTGTGATTAATTAGTTATGATTTACTTGCAACTCCGCCTATGATTTTGTATGGCTTTCGGCTTCTTTCTGTGTGTGAAAAATATTTGCATAAGAAATTAATAAAACATATAAATATTTATATATATTTATTTATAAATCATCAGTCGAATATATACATATGTATTACTATATACCAATGCCAATATAGATATGAAAATATATTAATAAATCAAGTGAAGAAAACGCCATAAATGTCGAAAACAAATACTCAGACCCCCTTAACAACTTTAACCAACTGACGGGTGTCGAGACTCGAGGGCTCAATAATACAAAATACAAATACAAAAAAAAAAAAAGTAAATATCGATTGCTATAAAATCGATCATTAACGCTGTTAATTTGCGACGCTCAGCTTTGGGAGCGTTGATGGCAACGCACCAACCGTTAAGCAGTTGGCACAAGGCAAAAAAAAAAAAAAAAAAACGAAATAAACAAAAAAAAAAAAAGGGGTGCAAGAGTCATAAAAATTAAAAGCAAATTACAAACCAACAACAATCATGTAAGACTAATAATAACAGCCGTAACAACGATAAACTACAGCGCCAGTTAACTCGACAATATTAGCGCAATGTTCGATGGGCTCAAACGATTGACTGGCTGACAGACATACTGACTGACGGACGGACTGACTAACTGACTGACTGAGAAGCTGACCAAGCGCGACCTTTTGTCACTCTATATTGGACGCACCTTCTGCCCATAGATGCCATCCATATAGAATGGGTACTGGAGACGAGCACTTCCGTTTAGCATTGAAGCGCAACCGTTTCAATAACTATTTCTACAACTGACGCACAAAAAACATATTGAACACAAAAAAAAATACCCATTCACAAAAAAAGAGTTGAGTTGAGTTTAGCTGTACTCTATGGGAAAAGGAACAATTTGAGTGCCTAATGACGCAGAGTAATGAAGTCGCCGGCGTGTTCCACCAACACCCCAAAATTCAGACGGACAAACAAAACTAGAGATGTGCCTTGTATTGATTTATGAGGCACGAAAAGCATTAAAGAAAAAAGTTTTGAATTTGGAATAAAGTATAGAAAATATCTTATGTAACAGTGACTATAAGTAATCGATTAGAAATTATATAAATTATATTCTCTCTGCTCTATGAATGAGACAGATAAGATAAGTCTTCAGGCAGTTCAGAAAAAACTTAATATTATCAAAAATATATTTTTAAATATATGAAAGATCTGTTGTAGTGTAAACAAGAGTCTAACAATTATGGTTTATACTAAATTGATATTATTTACGATTATAGTCTAAATTAATAAGGCAATATTTGCTTGGTTGCTTGAACCTTCTAAAATAATTTTCCTAAATGCACATTTATAACATATTAGGAATATATAAATATCGAATTATATTCAAATTAACAAAGATGAATTATTAGATTTATGAATTAAAAATAGTTATTACATGGCTTTTTTCTTCATATTCAGCTGAACTGAATAATGCAGTTTAAATTATAATAACCCAAAGAATTTTAATCCTAAAAGTGTTTATTAAATACATATATTGGACACAATTCTTTATATTTTGAGCTAATTTGGCTAAATCGGTTTAAATTATCCAAAGAATTTCAATTTAATGAATATGCTACAAGTATTTAAATATGTATAAGTATAAAATAATATAAATATATATTGGACACAATTCAGAGGTAAACAAATTATAGTTCTCTTAAAGTGAGTTTATTATATATTATATATATATCTATAGACTTAAGAACGACTATTCATTTGTCATATCTAAGTGTGTAAAATAAACATAAAGGACATAATTTTTTTAAAGTTCGATTATTATATATTGTATATATATCTATAGATTTAAACACGACTAATAATTTCCCATCTCTAAGTGGGAAACACGAACATAACGCATTGAGCCCAACCCTTTTTTTCGCGCTTGATGTGTCGTTGATTTGTTGTTGTTGTTGTTGTTGCTGTTGTTGTTGCTGCTGCTGGTACTGCTGATGGGTGCTAAAAATCGTCACAGCTGTGCAACGTTTTCGAATTGAATGACTTAATGTGCAACATTGTGTCATCAATATCCGTTCCATCAGCAGTCAGCAGTCAGCAGCATTCTCAGTTCGATTCTGACCAACTGGCCGTGACAAAAGTGTGAATTACGCTTCAGCTCGAACGCCCACTTGTACACTAAACTCTAAATCAAATCCCCTCCCCTCCCCCCCCCCCCACACACATCATCTCACACATCCCCCTTTTCTCACTCTTTTCTATATCCACCCACTGTCAACGCAGTCAGATTGAGGGTCTTTTGGCTTCTTCTTCTTCTTTGGTTTGTCCCACTTCCTCTTCGTCTGCTCGTCTTACCAATTTGCCTCGTCTCTTAAATCCTTCAATTTTCGTATCGCATATAAGCGGCGATTTCTCGTCTGTTTTCTTGACTGACATTTGACAGTCAGTCAGTGTCAAGTCATCAATATGTACTTAGTACCACCAATGCCTCTTAGACTCTTTGACCTCTTCCCCCTCTCTCTCACTCTCTCTTTCTCTCTCGCACTCTCAAGTTGGCTGGCCTAATCCCTATGTAAATCTGTCAAATTAGATGCGATTAGTTCAAAGTGTCAAGTAGTTCTTAGCTCTCTCGCTCTCTCTGCCTCCCTCTCTCTCTTTCTCTGTCTCTCTCGTCCTATCTCCTTCTATCTTCTAAAGATGCCGCTTGACTTTTGAGCGACTTTTTGGATTTTGACTTTCAGCTTGACTTGTTGATGGGTTTTGACTTTGACTTTGCTCTCAATGTACTTTAATGTTGTCGTTGTGGATATGTTAATAGGTATTTTGTTGAATTTGAACTTCAATTTAGACTTCAAAAAGACGTATTTACAAGGAGTAGTAGTAAAGTTAGCCAACAAAGTCCAAATGTTGCCTAGAAACATTATTAACTATTTTAGCTTTTGCTAATAGTATTTATTTTAGAGTTTTAGTTCTGAGTTGTAGTTTCCACAACTCTTTTTGGTCACTTAAAAAACTCATTAAACAAAAGTCATTACAACTGACTTATGGAAAAGAATATGTTGTTACTTAGATTATACTTTTATATTTATTTAACTTTTCGAAAAAAATAATTAACCATTTTAAAGGTTATCAAACATTAATTTCCTAAGGGAAGAAGAAATTGTCTAGACTTTAAAATCAACGCCATTTAACTTATTATTTTTTCACAGAGTTATAGAAAATTATAATTTTACTGACAAATTTCTTTTATTAAGAAAGGTTTTTTTTATTTATTTCCGTAAACGTTTGCATAAAAATAGGTGTTCTTTTCACAGAATTGGATTTCTAATATAATTATAATATAATAATAATAATATAAAAAGGGATATTTAATAATTTTTTTTAAACATTTTTTTATTTAAGCGTTTTAAATATTTTAAAATTTTAATTATTTAATGTAATTTTTATTTCATTTTGATAAATATTAATTTAAAATGTGATTTTATTTGATTAAATTTTGATTACCCCGAATTTTTCTTTTTTATATATTTATATTTACAGAAAGTAAGCTTTCAAGAATTTCTCAAAATATAGCCCACACAATTGATTGTTCTATCCTTCATCGTAGCCTAGTTCTGCCGTTCCCTTCAAACGCTTTCTCACGCCTCTAAACTCCCACTTAATATGATGGGCTGTTCGGCTTTAAAGTAGAGCGTGCACCAATTTGCACAGCTAATAAAATGAAAATTTAATTTAAATTAATTTACACATTCCCACGTATGCCTACCAACAATCTAAAAAAAAAAGAAGCTAAAACTAGCTGCTACAATTGGCGTCCTACCCCACTGCATGATACGCTGTGAAATGGCCAAACTAATTTGTGAGCGCAACAAATTGCTTAAAAAACGAATGCCAAAAAAAAAAATGGGAATCACGCGACTTGGAAACTTTTCAATTTAGCGACGACTGGAACATTATCAACGGCGTATGCTTAACAATTGGCAACGCCAGGCGGCGGCTAATCACCATTATCATTATTACATATCATCATGATAATGATCATCATCATCAGTGTGGTGGTCGCTTTGTCGGTTATCGATATCATAATGACACAATCCGACGATGCGCAACTGTGACAAAATTAATTTTCAACTTGACTGGTTTGGCAAAGGAGTGCGGGGATTGAGAGGGGTGCACACCCTCGCCCCGTCTGGCTGTGTGTGTGTGTGTGTGTGTGTTGATGATAATGAGACCATAGATAACAACATTTTATGCTGCCGTATTTTCCCAAATAGTTGCGCGAATTTGTGCAGCATGAAAAACGTGTGCCACATCCTCAGTCGTGTTTGTATCCTGGGTGCAAAGCACTCACAAGTCAACAGCAGCAACAGCAAGTAGCGTATACGAATACGAATGGCACTGACTGTAGTAGCCACCCCTTTATATATATATATATAAATGTATTCCCTTTTTCTGGTGGGTTGTGGCCGGTGGCTATCTGTAAAATCAGAGCTGATGCCGAGCGTTGAACAGAGGCCACCACCACACTGACAAATTGTTCCGCTAAATAAATCACGATTCATGATTATCGCCATGAAATCGAAATTTTCTGCTTTTAGTCTCCATGTCTCGGGGCACAAGTTATCTAATATGCTTTAAATGTGTCTGAGTGTGTGTGTGTGTGTATTTCCCCCTGGATTAGTTCTCGCCAGTTAAACTGTTGAAAATGGATAGACGGGCGATTTAAGGGCATGGATATGGGAGTTTATGGAATTATATTGAGTTATTAAGTTGTAGGAAAATTGTGAATAAAATAATATTTTAACTTATAAAAATATGAGAAAATATATATTAAGTATAAAATATGCCTCAGAGAATTTGACCTATAGCCTAAGCAATACATAAAAAATGGTAGATTTAAACTACGACCCTAACAATTTTCATCTTCCCATAGTTTAACATTTTACAATTGACCTACTGATTCTCTCAGCTGCATGCATCGTTGGCTTTCTTAGAGAGCCAAACTAACCTCAGTGCAAAGGTTCAACAAAGTCAGCTAATTTTCTTTAAAGAAAGAAATGCGACAGCAACTGCAATTAACTTGGCCTTCAAGGTTAGCCAACAACATACCTCAGACAATACAGATGCTTGCAACATGCAGCATACCACATCCAAATCAAAATCAAATCAAATCAAGCTCAACAACTGACAAATCCTGAGAAAGTCGCAAAGCCAAAAACGAGCAACGAATGACGTATGACACAATACGCCACAATCAGCCAACCCTCGGGCAGAAACCAAAAAAAAAAAACAAAAAAATGAAAGTGAAACCACAAAAACAAGCGCCCTCCCCTCTTTCTGGTTTCCCCTAACCAACATGCTGTCATATTTGCTCATTTAACGGGCTGACACATCAATGTCACATCAAATTGCAAGCAAAACCGAAAACCAAGTAAAAATGTGTCATTTTTATCAAGGGTGGAGGGGGGTTGGGGAGAAGAAAGCAGAAGCAGAAGCGAAAACAAAACAAAAGCGCGCTAAAACATGACAGCTAATCTAACGGCAATTATGATGCCGTAACGGACCCTAGACCACTGCAATCCCCCTCCCTCCCGAGGTACACAAATGCATGTATGTGCGCAGAGAGAAGGAACAGCTAAAGAGAGAAAGAGCGAGAGAGAGAGAGGTATATCTCAATTGTTCTAATTGAAGTTAAGTCAAGTCCACTACCAGTATAAGAGACTCAATCACAACCTCAAAACAACCCCCAACCCCTGTTTCAGGCACCAGCATCACACGTCATCTTTCTATATTTTTTTTTTTTCGGGTTTTGTATTTTGTGTTTTTTTTTTTGGTTGGGCTAACAAACAAACTGTCAAAACTGACATGACAGGCGACGTATCAAACGAAATCAACAACAGTCGCCGCGAAACAGTTGCTCTAATCAGCGCTTTGTAGGTGCGTGCGTGCGGGAGCTGGTATGGGGTACGTTGAGTAGTGTGAGGGGGTGGGGAGGAGGGGAGAGGTGTAGCTAATGGTAGGCTGGAGTTGTGCTATGCACTGGCCATTTATGGAGTGATTTTCAGCATTTGACACTTGACATGCATATGAAAATTCTGACACGTCAACGAGCGGCGCTTTTTACACACCAACACAAACTACACAGCACTTAGATCAGAGAGAAACAGACAGATAGAGAAAGAGGGGGAAGAAAGAGCGAGACGGAGCACAGTTGACCTGCGCTGCTTTTGTAATTTGAAACGTTTCTAATTTTTGTTCTCTGTTGATTCTGGTCCTGTTACGCCCCAAGCGCAGCACACTGACGCAACATTGGCAATAAAGAAGTGCAAAAGCAATAATAATTAATAAATACATTTAAAATAATGTTTTTTGACTAGATTGACTCAAGTAATCTGGTCTAGAAATTTCATTATTTGCTCTTGTAGACTAGACTACAAATGCTGAATCATTATATTCTTAACGAATCTTTTCAACATTATCTTTTCCTTATCTTTCCAAGTCATTAATGAATTAGGTTTCTTATTCATTTAAAGGTACAAATTTATTTATAAATTAAATAAATATGAAGGCGATAACATATATTTTTTTAATTTGTTTGCTAAAATTATTCTAATATTAATTTGAAAAACTAAAAAAAATATAATTTCAAAATAAATTTTATGGCTTTATGTTGAAATTAAAAACAATAAGCCTACAGCATTTTTCTTTAGTCTCTGAAAGTCCTACACTTGGCTCAAAATATAAATAGTAACTTCTCAAGTTTTTAAGATTATAAAAAATGTATAAAAATATAAAAATTATAAAATTGAAAAACCATGTTTAAACAGCTATAAAAAATTGTTCTGAATTTTAGCTATAGCTATAAATATATGAACATAAAAAAAATCGACAAAGTCAATAAATGTTTTCCTTTTTATATATATTGTACCACTGTACGCACAGTTGTTACATAGCCCAGAGCATTCGATTAGAAACGGTTGTAATGGGGAGGCGGTAGGCGTGGTAGGCGTGGTGACTGACTACTCGGCTACGAGACATCAAATTTGTGATTGACGCGTTTGACAAAAGTGGCGATTAAATGCGTTCGCTGGCCCGATTTGCCTTGTCGGTTATTTTCTTCTGATGTCTGCTTTTCGACATTAGCCTATGACAGTATTATATTTATTCCCTATGCCTTTTGTATCTGGTAATTTACCTATTTCAATATCGAGTGATTGTGATTGTGAATGTGACAGACAGCGCAGACGACGGGCTGAGCATTAGTACTATTTATCAAATTGACAATTGTATTGGCGGCATTTTTGCTTTGTGCAGCTTTTGACCACTTTGCATATCAAAAGAAATGTCTGTGGAAAGTGTCAAAGTGCTGGCACAAATTGATGACCATTGTCAGCTGTGGGTGGCCTGTGCAATAAGCCCATATATAAATTGCCTTTATTGATTTTGAAGTGGTTATTTGTTATTGGTATTGTCAATGTTGTTTGTCCGTTACGGTTTTCGAAAGTTTTGACTTGTCCGCACGTGCACTTGTAGGGGATATATATATATATACAACATGAATTTCAGAGCAGAATCGCGTTTTCAACTTTAAATGTGGTATTGATCTAAACGTCAAACCACGATTAAAAAGACCTGCTTTTTTACAATTGGTTGGGATTTGGCCAGAATTACATTTCTAAGTTTAAATGAAGTATTTTTAAAGAATGATCAAGAACTGTTCACCGGTTTAGATTTAGCAAATAGATGTCAATTGATATATTTTTTGACCAATTGATATATTTTTTGACCCATTAACATAATTAATCAGGAAATCCAACAAACACAATTTTCCTCATTCGTTTGAGAATGTAATTAGTTCACTATTTATATGAATAATATATGAACAATATGAATAATCTTGACATACTTAAATATTTAAAAACATTAACTAGTGGTTGGGTCTAAGTTCGACCACCCCTAAACATATCGTAGACATTTCTAAGCCGAGCTCAGCTGGTTTTAGTCTTCTTAATGCGACCAGTGGCAATCTTTACGTATGATCTCAAGCTAATCTGAAGGCTTGTTTGGTTGTCGCTACAAATGCCCGTTCAATTTGTTACACTATGTTACACACACAGAAACACACACTGGGCAAAAGTCAAGGAGACTTGCAACTTTAGAGAACTGCGACTGTCTCGTGTCTGCCACAACTTGCTACGCTTTCCAGAAGCTGAACAAAATCTCTACACCCAATGTTGTCGTTTATCGGCTGACTGCGCACAGCTCTCAGAATGACAAGAGACAGATACAGAGAGAGAGAGACAGAGAGAGAGAGACAGAGACAGAGAAAGAGAGAAAGAGAGAGAGAGAGAGATATATATAGGCAGACAGCAATCCATTCATCAGTGGCAAATTTGTTGGTGGTATGAATCCATCATGAGGCGAGTGAAAGATCGTTTGTCGCTGATCATCAGCTTAAAAATCGCGCAAATGACGAGCGTAAGACATGAGAAGCTGAGATCTCAAATATGAATTGTGAGCTGTGTGGATGGGGATTTGGATGTGGATATGGTTGGGGATGTGCCAGTGCCTCTGGCTGTGGCTGTGGCTGTGTCTGTAAATGTGGTTGAGGTGGATCAGCAGCACCGCTGGATGTGTGGTGGGCATCAGACAGTCAGTCAGTCACTCAGTCACTCAGTCAGAAAGTCAGTCAGTTAGTCTGTGAAGAACACTGCTTAGCTTAAGCTGACAACAGCAACAGCCAAGGAGGAGCTGCTCATGAGCGCTTTTAACTGTTTTTTTTCTTTAACTCTTATTCTTTTTTTTTTTTTTTTGGATCCCACAAGGGGCGTACGGGTAGCCTAATGAGCAACGGTCCTCTGAATGCGCTACATGAAAGCTTGTGTGGCATATAAATAATCTTTGGCTATGCAAAATTTGCACATTATTGTCAAGAAATTAAATTGATGACGACTTTTTTGGTAAGGAAATGGTTTTGAAATAAAAAAGTTTTTATTTTTAATAAATAGATTCTAATAACATTCACTAAATAATTTAAATTATGGAGAAATGACAATACAGACGTTAAAGGTATGAGAAGATTGGTGATTAATATTTGATATATGTTGAGTTGTAATTAAAATTAAAATAATGAAGAATTTGTATTCCCCCAGCATTTCTGTTTTGTTCAAAAATTCTTTCAGTTCAATTTTAATTAAAATTAATATACATTCACGATTAGAACTGAAGAATTTGTATTTCCCCAGCATTTCTGTTTTGTTAAAAAATTCTTTTAGCAAAATTAGATAGGAAAAATATATAATTATATGTGATATGAAATATTTGTTTGTCAACTATTTAGATATAAATATTATTATGATCAATATAATATTATTAATAATGTTTTTATTTTTAATATTATAGTCCAGTCAAAAGAATCTACTTTCAATCTATAAAAGCAACTTCTCTTTACTTATTTATCCGCATTTATTTCTAGTTGCCTTTTAAGCTTATTTTATAAAAAATTTATTTTAAGTAAGATTTTTTAAAGTTTTTAACAAACTCTTAGAATTTGCACATGCAAATGATTTATTTAAAGTTCTATTTGCCTTGGCTTCTTCAGTTGAATTTTTGCTTAAGTAGCTCATTCCACATTCACTTCGAATCGAATCCATATGCCACACACACACACACATTCACACACACTCAGATTGTCCAGTGCTGCTGCTGTTTTTTTTTTTTTAAATTTTTTTTTATCTCTGTCTCGGTTGCTACCATATTGGAATTCCCCCCAACTGGGCCGACGCACAAATGATGTTGATTTTTATCAAAACTTATTGAGAAAACGTAATTTTTTAAGCTTTACATGTGCGGCTGCAAACTTGTGACTGTGGCTGCGATTGGGATTTGTGACTGGAGTCTGCTACCTGCTAAGTAACCCACTCTCTCTGTACCCCACCTCCTCTATAAGGCCCACATATATATATATATATATATATATATATCACCCCTCTCGGTAAGCTCGAGGCGTTTGTCAGTTAGTGGAGTATTTGAAAAATCAGCACAGCAAGCGATGCTATAAATAAATACAGCAGCCATACAATGTGCCTATACAGAAGGGGCTAGAGAGAGGGGGAGAGAGTGGTGTGTGTGTGTGTGTGTATGTGGTGTATGCTTTTGGCCGGTGTCTCTGCCCGGTGGGTTGTCCATCAATTTAGCAACTGGCTGTGCAAATATTCAGCAAGTTTTATTTGGTTGCAACGTTGAACGTTCAACGTTGAATGCTGTGTTGCAAGGTCTGCTGTGTGGTCTGGTTGTGGTACCTGGTGCCGGTTGACCAAGGTTTTGCAGGTCGCTGGTGTGGCAAGTAACTGCGCGTATAAATTTCCATTAACGATGCCATATATTCGCATTGATTTAAATGGACAACAATATGTCCATGCTAACCACAATAATACGAGCGCCATAATTCACGCGATTTTCGGTACGTGACAAATGCAAATCCGTATTTTGCGCAATTTTGGGCATATTCCAAATCTCAAAGTCCACAGCTCTAACGAACTTCTAATAGTTAGCAGCAGATTAATCTTGGCTTAGAAAATCTACGTTGGCAACGATTTAAAATCGATTAACCCGATTTGTTGTGTGCAACAGGTTGAGTTCTTGATACTCTCATGCCACTTATTATCAACCAAAAAAAAAAAAAAAAATAAAAAAAAGAGTAAGAGAGAAAGATGTAGAAATGCGGCTTAAAACAAAGGCTAGCAAAATGCGGCTGAGGGCGTTGTGAATCCGGCTCGATGCCGACAGAACATTCAGTCCGACAAACGCCTCCCGCAAACAATTTTTAGTTTTATTTCTCTCATTTTTTTGTTGCATGCATTTTGGTTTTCGTCTGGTTTTTTTTTTTTTTTTTTTTTTTGTGGCTGCTCACGAAAAAGAGGTGAGAAAATTGTTGATTAGCTTCCATGGAGGGCAGCCCCCAAAGAACTTGTGGAACTTGTGGAGCCAGCAGCCACCGCCGCAGCACCAGCAGCAATTCTCTGCCCCTTCTGCTTGCTGTGCCCCTTCCACTGCCTCTCCGTCTAGCGATCTTGATGAAGATCAACATGCCATTGGGGGGCGTGGCTGTATATGACTTTGATATTTGTCGGCATTTCGCTTTGCTTTTGCGGCAAAACACTTCCCGCCACTCCACTTCACCACACTGCTTCTTTCCCGCCTTTTGCCCCCCTCCCGCAATCTGTCGTTGCATCTTTTGGAATGCTGAAAATAATATAACTATTAAAATTATGAAAGAATACATCAGTTGGCATCGAATTCGAATAACACTTGGCTAATGCTCTCTCAAATTTACATAATTTTTTTAAAGCTTTGCCATTGAAACATAATATTTGATTTATATTTATAATTATTTATTTAATATATAATATATTTGATTTCCACATAAGGTGCATTATTTTAGGCTGTGCATTAGCTTCATAGTATATATGGTATAAAAAAAAAGGATTTGCATTTAAAAATGAGAGTTATAATTTTTGAACTAAAATTATATGTTGGCGAATTGTGAAAAATAAGTGTCGATTCAGTTCATAATTTTATATTTATTATATAATTTCAGCGAACTTCTTCGAATATTTTGCATTATCATTTTGAGGAATATTTTTCAGTTTTACTTGCTAAAGATAAATATTAACTAATTTTGTAATAATAAAAAATACACAAAAACAATTATTTCCACAAAATTTGATTAAAATTAAAGACAAATAATAATTTTGTGTGCGACTTAATTGAAAGACAAAAATGACATATATCAAAATATTTTCATATTTATAACGTTTTTAAGTGACAAAGTCTGATTTAGATTTAAAATTAGTTAAAGCACTAAAAACGATGCCTTTTGCCAATTGAATTTAAAATTTAATATACCTCATTTATTGTTAGGGTATAATTATGCAGTGTGCAACTGCTGTGGTTTTGCTGTTGCCGTTGCCTTTGCTGTTGCCTGCCACAGAGGTTGCTGCTTCTTTTGCCTCTTGCTGCTGCTGCTGCTTCTGCTGCTGCTGCTGCTGTTTGATGCTGCCCACTATCACTTACTACACTCAACGCCCTGTTCTGATCCGCGACAGCAGCAGCAGCAGCAGCAGCAGCAGTCGAAGAAGTTGCAGAAGCATCAACTTGATTGTTGCCACATTCATGGGCAGGGCAACGTGAGGCGAGTTGAGGTTTTAGGCCTAATAATAAATTCGAGCGCGTGCAAGTGACTCCTCCCCCTACCTTCCCCTCCACTCACCACACACACCCGCTGATCGCCCTTCCCCGTCGTTTTGCTGCCCTTTTGTCGCGAACATTTGGCGAGTGAGTCGAGCGTTTCGGGGTCTTGGTTTTTGCTCCTTTGCTGTTAGCCGCTCTATAATTATCTCAAACTCAAATTAACCGTCGAAAGAGCTGGAGTAGATTATGCGCATCGCATCCGATAGCAACTGATCGCATACCTGGATCGTATCGGGGGACCGCACTGCATGCTAATGTCTCTCGGCGCAGGTTCCTCAACACTCTCCTTGGCAACTCCTCCAGTTCTCGTTGGGCTTGACGGGTTGGAGGTGGAGTTGCATCTCACCTCGCCGCTGTGGTTTTGCTTGTGCTAATTTATTGCGCGTTAATATCGACAGGCATCAAACAGTTTCTGACCACAACTATTCCCCTTGGCCAAAAGGTAATTGAAATGGCCAACTTCTTATCGCCAGCATAACGCTTACACATCTACCACATCTACAAGGAACAATGTTCATTAGCAGAAATTACACTATTATAAATAATTATCTAGACTGAGTTGAGTTGAGTTGAGCTGAGTTGAGCAATTCCTGCTGTCCGTCGGTAATTATAAATAAATTAACTATTTGGCCAGTCCCTAGAATGATTCGTATCTAGTAGAAAAAAAAACAAAAACAAAAGAACTACAAAATAGTACCTCAAAACTTGACAGACATCATAGAAATATTTGATTGATGGATCGCTCTACTTGTTGGCCCAAACCTTTTTTCTCCTTCTTTTGCACATATCATTGACAACTGATCAATTTTGGGTCTACTAATAGAGTTGTTACACACAGCTGCTTGGAAGGTGTTCACCAAAAATTGCTTAATGGAAATATAGTGTTGGAAATAGTTGCGCAAAATGCCATGAAAAGTTTACTTCAAAATATATATTTAATTCTTGTAATATTCGCTTTTATTATTATTTTATTTATCATTGACAACTAATAAATTTTGGGTCTACTAAAGGAGTTGTTCCACTCAGCTGCGTGGAGGGTGTTCACAAAAATTTCTTAAAAGAAATCTAGTGTTGGAAATAATTGCGCAAAATACCATTAAATTATATATATTTTTATATATTTTATATATTTAATTTTCGTAAGCTTTTCTTATTACTTTAATTACAGCTGCTTGTGAAAAAATCATTGAATTGAAAAGCAATAAACGCAAAAATCTCGAAAGTATATTCAATTTAATTAAACAATCAAGTGTAATTTCAATTAGCCTACGAATTTTGCACGCATTTAATTGCGACATTGCCTCGAAATCCCAAATTGCAATAAAGTGTATTAAAAACGAGGCAGATTGGCACATAAAATTGTGGCACCAACGCACCCCTCGTTTCGCATTTTAACATAAAAATGCTGGTAAAAACAATAGAAGCGTTACCTGCTAGACTCCACTCCCCTCTTCCTTCCCCTTTCGACTCATTTACCCATCCACCCCGCTGGCCACACTCGACACTTTCCATCGATGTGCGGCGGCGGCGGCTGGTCACATTAGACAGCCACGTGTCTGGGTCATTATGCTGAAAGTTACACGAACCTCGACGACGACGATGCTTACTTTTTGACTGCACCAGTGGAATGGGAATGGGAATGGGAATGGGATTGGTGTTGGTGCTGGGCAAGTGGACAGGGCAGAAGGTGGCGCGACTGGGTGTTGTTACAAATGTATTCAGCTACACAGTGAGCAATTTACTAATGACTTAATTAATTTATTTTAATATTTAAAAATATTAAAACAATATATATATTAATTATATATAATATCATTAGTTATTTATTCATTTCCGGTTGATGTTGGGAGCTAATATATGCTAAAGAAAGTAAACAGAATCATTTTAAAACTGTTTGACTTAAAGGTAATATTTATTATCAAAGCAACACTTCGAAGTTTTAAGTAATTTTTGGTGATTAAATTAATTTATTATTATTATACTTAATTTATTTATTTTGAGTGCTTAACCAAAGAAAGTATCGAGAATTATTGTAAAATTGTTCGAATTAAAAAATATTTATTATCAAAGAAACACTTTGAATTTTTCAATACTTATTAGTGCTTAAATTTATTTATTATTTTTATATTATTATATTTAAATTATTAGTTTTGAGTGCTAAGCCAAAGAAAGTATCAAGAATTATTTTAAAAACGCTCTATTTTAAATTAATAATATTTATCAAAGAATCACTTTTTAATTTTTAAAATAATTTTTGGTGTTTAAATTAATTGTTAGAAAATATAGAAATTAATTTATTCCTATCCAACTCCTTTTCTCTGTCTCTCTCACTCTCTGTATATCAATCTCTCTATGAATATCTCTCTCTGTCATATCTGTATCTCTCCACCTCTTTCCCTCTTTTTATATACCTCTTCGCCTTTTTCCTTTTCTAATTCTGCCTTTCGCTTTCGTTTCAAAATTTATTCGCTGATTTCTCTTAACCAAGTTTTAATTCCATTTTTGTTATGCTTTACATAAATTTCAAAACCTTTTAAAAACTTGAATCATAATTTCTCGCTGTGTAAGCCCCCTTCACCCACCCACTGCGCGCCTTGCATTTCAAGCTTATTCTTGTAACGCAATTTGTAGCTGTCAGTGAGAGAGAGAGAGACAGACTGTGAGAAAGAGAGGGACAGAGAGAAAGAGACAGATAGAGTGGCAAAGGGACAGTCGCTTGACACGTGTGTGTGTTGCTGAGTGGGTGGGCGTGTGTGGCACGTGGGCAGACATTTGTTGTTGTTGTCTAATGTTGTTGTTATTCCAATTGTTATTTCTAGTTTTTATTGTTGTTGTTGTTGTTGAATAGCGATTATCGCCCTGCCCGGATTTGGCTTTGGCTTTGGCTTTATTCTCGTTGTCTTTTTACAAATTTGAATCGGATTTGTGCATTGTGCGTAGAAAATGCGGATTCAATTGAATAACGAACTAGCCAACCCCTCCTCACTTCTCCCCTCAACACACCCTTCTTGAGTCAGCAGCTCAGCGATGCTAGTTAATTTTAATGGCCTATGAAAAGCGGAGATTTTGTGGATTAGCCACTGAAGAGAGATAGAGTTAGAGGGGAAAACTATAAAAGAGAGTGAGGAAGATGGAGTCAGAGCCAGAGTGAGGAGAAGATTATGGGGCTTAGTAGCTAGCGAGACTAAGCGCAGTGTTGGTTAACGTTGCACTTTAGCAGAGCAGCTGCATTAGAAATAAGAAAGTGACAAATGATGAAATGTTGCACTAAATAAAAACAACGTTGCTTTAATTTCACTTTAATCTAAATCTAATTAAGTTAGTCTTAAATATTTAAACAGACTTTAAATTAATTAAGTTTAAATAGTTTTTGACTAGAGAAGAAATTAAACAGGAGGGACAAAATAATAAGTTTTAGTATGCATAATCATTTTTAAATACAGTTTCTACTTTACTAAATATCAACAAATCCCAAACAATTCTAATTAATAATTTATAAAATCAATAGACGGTCTTTTTTTTTATATAGGTGTGATAAAAATAATAGCTACACAATTACAATAAATGTATTCAAATGTGTTTTTATTACAATTGTAATTACAATAAATGTTTTCAAATGTTTCTTTATTACAATTGTAAGTTGAATAAATTTATTAGTATATTTTTACAAATGGAAAACAATTAAATAGTTTGAACAATTGCTTGATTACTTTGTTTGATAGTGTTGCTATATATTTTCTCGTAAGTGTATATCTATATATTTTGATAAACATACACTGCAAAGTAAAATACTAACATCGAATATCACCAATAATATAAATTTGTTGACTACACTGAAATGAGTTCCAATTCAAGTCCAAAATCAAACAGAAAATTTCTTATTAAAGCAAGCAAAGCTGATAAATTTAATTTTGTTTTTATAGAGAGAACTTGACACCATTGACATTCTGGGTTCAATGTCACAACATATTAATTAATGAACGAATATATATAAATATACATATATATATGTATATATATAGTTGGTTTCCTTGTATTCCAGCTAACGAAGCGAGACTTCCTAATCATATATCATCGACTCGCATATCGCTGACATTTGCGCTGGAGGCGCGTGTTGTGTGAGGTCTCCACCGAATATCAGTCACTGCCCCTCTTCCGCCTCCCCCCATCCCCCTCGTCACACTGTCAGTCTGTCTGTCCTGTCTGCCCAGGAGCTCTGTTTTCGAACAACATGTGTCACGAACATGTCAATTAGATGCCCAAAACTTGGAGCAAACAGTGGGGCTGATTTTTTAAGAATTAAGAGCGACACACGTGAGGCAAGGAAGTGCTAGAGGAGGAGGAGGAGTATGAATGAGGAATGAGGGTTGCAGATTGGTATGGGGCTGGTGCAAGCAGACACATCAAAAACGTTGAAGTGTGAACAATTTGTAGTAGCAGGATAAATGAGAGCAGCCAGGCAGATCCAAGCAGATCCAGGCAAACAGGCAGTTAATTTAGAGATGAGACTTGTCTAGTTCTCAGACTACTCCCACTCCCCCCTTAAATCACGCTCTTTGCCTACACAGAGAATCATTTTATATGAAAAAACACAAATTATTTCAGCTTAGACTTAATACAAAAGTTGCTCATGGAATAATATAAATCTATCTAAAATCAAGAGAAAAATTTTTATTTTTATTTTTGAAGCATAGAAACTTATCAAAAGTCAAATTTTAAGCAAAGATTATTTTCACAAATTAAGTTTGTTTATTATAATATATAAAATATAAAATATATAATATATAATATATAATGATTAACATTGTTTTAAGTAACTTTTCTAAAAATGTTCTTATCCTTAGTCTTCTTCACTTCAGATATAAATTTGTTAATCTTGAGTTTAGCTTAGAATTCTAATTTTAAAATCGGTTTTTCATGGATTGAGATATTTTTTTTTCGTTCAAATCGTAATCATATCTTTACAATATCTGTATTTTATATATATTCTAAAAATTAAGTTTTGGTTAATTTTTTTTTTCCGTGTAGCTTCTCATCACACATGGCCCACCCAGTTTGGGGGCATTGTTGTGATTTGCGGCTGACTTGCCTCATAATTATTTAAAATTAATGACAATATGAAAATGTGTGTGTGTGTGTGTGTTTGTGTGTGTGTTTGTGTGTGTGTTTCTCCCCCTGGCGCCATTTAAGCGGCTAGTAGCAATAATTTATGAATTGTCAACTAAATTTGACATTTCAATGTGTTGCTGGCAGCGGGGGCATCAGTGTCGTGGGAGTGGGGGGATCGGGAGCAGAGAGGATATATTGAAAATTGGGTGCACAAAATGCGGTAGCATTCAATTTATATATGAATAAATATTTGGGTTTTTTTCTTCTTCGTTTGCAGCCTGTCGAAGTGTGAGAATTATGCTGCAAGCAACACAGGCACAAAAACAACAACAACAACTGGCAACAAATATTGTAGTTGTTGTTGTTGCAGGAATGTCATAAATTTCGTTACGCTCATTAGCGTCGTAAATGCATATAAATCCTTGATGCAGAGCAGATCGGCAATATTAGCTATAGCTTCAGGTTGGCAGCACTTTGGAGAAATGGAATAAATTGTGAGGCGAACAGCTCAATTTTTTGATTTTTTGTACTTTTGCAGAGTGCATTATTTGATGTGAATGCATGCAACGTATAGAAAGAGAAGAGTCGGACATATATAGTATATATATTCTTGAACAAAATGACTTTGGGGGTAGGTTTAGCCAAGTCCTTTTTTTTATCTGTTTATCTACATGGCTGAATTGCCTTAGTTGAGTTATTGTTTAAACAAGATTTTTGTTTAATATATTTTTATCACAACTAACCTTTCCAACTATGCATATTATTCTACTCTTCACATTTGAACTAAGAGGGAACTACTCTTTCATATAGCTCCTCTAAGAAAAATAAGCCAAAAGGTGAGTTTATGTATAAAAAACTTATTTTTTTTTGTCAATCTATCTCAAACATTTATCTATTTTTAATATTATTAAAATTTGCGCCGAAAATCAATAACATCAATCTTTTTTATCAGGCTTTTAAGTATATTGCTTATATAGGATATATCGGTAAATCACCCTCAACATTTCCAAACCAAATATTTTTTCCCTATAATTCTTTGACTCTTTGCAAGAGCATTCAAATTTCAACCTGCCCACAAAATACATTTGTATCTTGTTATGTTCTTATGTTCTTAGCTCTCTTTTGACTGCTGGGCATTTAATTTTGGCAGGCACTGTGTGTGGCCTAAGACACCCTCCAAGAAAACCAAATCAATTTTGAATATATCTCTCGAGTTTCTCGTGCGCAAAACTTGTGACGCGACTCGAAATAAATGAAAAACGATTTTCATCATTAAAATGTGCGCATTCGAAAGGAAATTCGATACATCTAAATATGTATATATATTTCTCCTTGTGTGTCACATTTTCACATAAATAATAATTTATTTGGGTTATTTGTGTAATTTTTTAAAGTTTTGCGTCTAATTTTGCGCGATTAATCAATTTTGTGTTGTTTTTCGCTATTTATAGTCAACAACAACAACAACAACAATAAAAACTGTTTAAAGCACCTTGTCTTGGAACAGGTGTTTCTTTTTTTTTTTTATTTGTTGGTCTATTTTGTTCAGTTATTTTAAGAGTTCACCAAAATGCACATAAATTTTAAAGGAGCTGCATTCACTTATCAATTAATCAATTTGTCGTTTTCGCATCGCTCGCGCGCATTTTAAACAAATATTTGTAATTAATTAAACGTAAAAACGAACTATAATATTTTGTATCTTTAATGGGCTAATCCAACTGACTGCGGCCCTACATCACATTCAACACTGACCGACAGCAGTCTGCGCCTCTGCTGCTTAGCTGGAAAAACTGCAGGAGGTGACCCTCGAAGGGAGAGGGTGAGGGTTAAGGAGATGCGGTCAGTGGCAGGTGTTGTCTGCTGTGGGGCAGTCAATAGACTTGAAAAGTCATCAAACATTTTGTCATTTTCTGGTTTCAACTTGTTTTCGAAAGGTGCAACTGAACTGTTGCCAAGTTTGTTTTAGAATATGCTACAAATTTGGCTAAAACTAAATTTATCAGTTATTCTTCAATATTCTTCTGTTATATTCTTAATTATTTTTACTTGTTTCTTAACTCATTTTTTTCGTAATTATATAAGTTACATTAACTAATTTATTTTCATGTATTCTAACTTAAATTATTTTTTCTCTTCTCATAATAATTATTTTTTTTCAGTTCTTATACATTGAAATAATGTTCTAAACCCCAACAAAGCTTTAAATAATCTTTTGTCAATATGTTTTTATGGCGAAAAATTTTCTTAATAATTATTTTCTTCTTTAAATTGGAATTTTATTGCGTGCCAAAAGTTAAACACAAATTTCCACTCTTTTGGCTCAGCGTCTTATATTTTTTGCACTTAGTTTTGCTTTTTAATTATTTTATTTTAAATTGAACACACACACTTAATTTTTCTCAGTGATGTCTAATTTTTTTTGCCAATTTTTTTTTATTGAGTATTTTGCTTTGTTGAATAGCTTTTTATCAGCGACCACACAAAAAGCAGCATTGACGTGTGAAACGAATTGTCAATTGGTTGCAACGCAATTTGGGGAATGTGGCAACAGCAACAACAATAACACCAACAACAACAACATATTGTAGCAGCCACGATTAAAAGCAGCAGCAACAAAGTGTGCGGAAATTTAGATTGCGCGCATAAAAATAAAATTAAAAAAAAAAAAAAAAAACGGCAGGCAGCCAGCAAGAAAAACCACCCAAGTGGTAAAAAGTGCCAATTCGTGAAATTTCACAAATGCCAATCGATGTGAATAATCAGCAGCGACAACAGCAGCCAACTGTGTGAGTGAGAGGCAAATAGCGGCAGAGGGAGAGGGCAGAACAACCCTGTTGAGTGACAAACAATTGCAAGTGAAAGGAGGCATTTTACGCCCAAAGCAATTGGAAATTGGCATTGGAAAGTGCCGCACAGAAGCTACAAAGACTTCTGCCTCTGCTTCTACATGCTCTTGTTGTTGCAACAGACGTTGCCTTTACAGAGAAAAAAAATACTACAAAAATATAAATTTAATTTGCTTATCTACAAACTCAAATCTAAAAGGAAATTTGTGAATTTTAAAATCTAAACGTTTTCAGTCTATAACAGCTCAACTCTAATTCAATTTCAAAATATATTTTCTCTTCTATGATTTGTCTTATTTTTTTTCTCCTAGAGTACATTCCTAGTTTGAGATTTTTCTCACTTCCTTTTCTCGCTGTGCATAGACAAAAAAAAGAAACCAAAGAAATTATTTTCTGGCTTGGCTTCTGCTTGGCTTTTTAATCACATTTTGTGTGTGTGTCTTCTTTTTATTTTTTTTTTGTCTCGTGCGACTTTTAATTAAGTTTATTGCCAAGCAGTCCAAACTGTTACACATAGCCCTTCACCTCTTCCCTTTGCCTAACACTTTGCTGCAAGTTGTTCTTCTTCTTCTTCTTCTTCTTGTTTGGCTCAGTCAAACTAATTTCTCTGACTCACACTGCCCTTTTTTTTTGGCTCACTCACTTCTCACTCCATCTTTTTTTGTGGCTCTCTCAATTTATTTGAGTGCTGCAATTGTTAACAAGCTACGGACAAGTTGCAACTTGTCTGCCTCCAAACTCCCCTTCTCTGTCAACTAACCACGTTCTCGCCTTGCACTACCATCTTGTTTTTCACCTCCTTTAGCTCTCTCACTCACTCTCCCACACACACTCACACACACACACACACACACTCGCACACACTCCTTCTCGATGCGTGCGCTGTAGTTAAAGCTTTCAACATTGTCTGCCATTTTTGCCAAGCAACGCCCTCAATCATTCGCCTCTTTAGCAAAAGCACACACACACGCACACACACACACACACACACACACACATACACGCACACACAAATATTTGCTCACACAAATTTTGCGCTCACAAATTTCCCCTTTTTGCCTTCTTAGCCTGGAATGCCCACTGGAATGTGCGCTCTCTGTTGCTCGCTCTCTCTCCCTCTCTCCTTCTCTCTCTATCTGTCTGACTGACGTTCTCTCTCAGTCTCATTTTTGGCATCTGAGCTTGAGTCGCCCAAAATGGCCGCCTTTGGCAAACTCAACAATAAAACTCACTCAAAACTAGTCGCTCAGTTCATTTTTTTGCGTTTTCCTGTTTGTTGTTGTTGTCTGTCGCCTTTCATTTCATATTCGCCGCAAGTGGCAGCCACATCGGCAAGGAAAAAGTCGCACTAGCGTGCTGCTCACATTTTCCACATTTTCATCTATTCGCAGACACTCATTTTCGCACCTGATTAACATTAAGTTTTATTCGAATTTCGCGCGCACATTATTATTAATTTTTAAATTGCCTCGCCTCGCACATAATTCACAGACCATAAAAAAATGTTCCGCCAACAGCAAATTAAAGCCAATTTATTTATTTATAAATTTTATTTTTTTTTCTGATTTTGTTGTTGTTATTTTGTATTACCTGTTGCCATAAAAATCAGTTGACAGCTCATCGAAGCGTGCGTGTTCAAATTTACGAATAAATGCTAAAAGATATATAAGATATATGTCAAGGCATCAGAAAAAAATATATAAGGCGGTAAATTAGGTGGCATATAGGATTTTTAATTTACTAGAAATCTAATTTATGAGCGTCGATATTTTTTCACACTAAATTCAGTTTATTTTTTTAAAGTATTTTACTTAAAGAATTTGGTCTTTGAAATTTTATATATTTTGCTTGTACGACAACTGACGTAAAAATTAAGAGTTTGTTATAATTATAAATAATTATAGTGTACTAATAAAATAGATTTAATCATAAAAGAAAAAAATAAAATTAGTTTGCATATTTATGCGCTTTTTAATTTCAAACAATTAAACGCAAATATTAAATAAATTATTTTCAATTCAGTTTGCAAAACAGTCGTCAGCACATTTAGAGCAATTTTGATTGATTGCCCAAGAAGTCTGTGCAAATATTATAAACTATAATTTAAGCACGAACCATAGCAAATTCGCTTGAGAGATTAAAACTTGAAGCAGTGCATAAATTTAATTGCATGCAATATAAATTAAACTATGGCTGCACATAATAAATGCTGAACAGATGTAAATTTGCATAAACCACAAAATGATTTAAACAGCGTTGACGTCTTATTACAAGCACTGCCAAAAAATAAAATAAGCAAGGCTATTAAAGCTGCAACAGCAACAACAACAGCAGCAACAACAACCGCCCACAAAACGGAGTCAGCAGCAGCAGCAGTTGGCCAGCAAACTGTATCTTTGAGATACATTTCAACTCTGCATGTTTGCATGTGCGCCAAAATAAGTGTGTGTGTGTGTGTGTGAGTGTGTGTGTGTTTTTGTGTGTTGTAATTAGTAGCCTGTCCTCGCCACCCTTTGCCTGCTTTGCCTTGTGTTGTCGTCTGGCAGTTTTTAGTCTGCTGCCCGTTTTTCACAGTGAAAGACAGACAGAAATCGAGATATCTGAGCCAAAAGATGAGCTACAAATTTCTCAAGTGTCAACACCAACGAGACAGTCTCTGTATATCTGTCAGATACTTTTGCATCTTGTGTGTGTGTGTGTGTGTGTGTGCGTTTTCCGGCCATGAAATAATAATTTTTCATTGCATTTAGTTAATGCAGTTGTCATTTATTAATAGTCATTAGCAAGTTCAAAATGCTCGCATCATTAAAACTTTTGTCTTCATCATCGATGGGCCCAAAAAAAAAAAAAAAAAGATACACCTCGACTGCTGATCAATCAACAGTTGGCCCACATCCTTAGATGTTAGTGTGCTATCTTCATCTGTGCACAATTTGACAGTTGTGTCGAAAAGTTAATGAACCGCACACGAATGATGCACGAAAACTGTTTGGAGTTCATTGAACGAGCGGCGTCCGTGCACAAAATTGCAACTAATTTGCACTGAAATTATATTTTATTTATTTGATATATGCGCAGTGTAAACGCTGCCCCTCCCTCCCTCCCTCCTCCCTACTCGTTTTCACAGCCAGCTTTGTGTGTCGGCTCGCCTCCAATAAGGAGCGCATATCCTTGGGCAACTTAAATTGCAGCGATAAGCTTTAAACTGAGCGCACTTCCGGCATGTTCAAAACACCTCAAAACCCTTTCCCACGCGGCACTTGATTTCCAGTGCCAGAGGCGTAGTCTCGTTTTTACATTTCTTAATGGGAGTTCTTTTTTTTTAAGGTACTAAGAAAATGTATACATTAAAGTAATTATTAATTTTTAAATATTGAAATTGCAGTTTACAACATTTTGCTTGCATATAAAATTAAATTAAATACCTAAAAAATTAGCTTTCATATCTTTGGATGAGTAATTCATTATTTCATTTATTTATATTAAAAAAAATATTTTAAAAAAATGTTTAATTAAAATTAAGCACTTGCAAAAAGACATTTTTTATATATATTTTTTGTTAGTTGATTTTTATTTGATTTGTATGTAATTAAAGCATTTTTCTTTTATTGATAACAGATTTTGAATAAATGTATCTTTTATTTTAACATTCCACATTTAACTAAGAATTTTACCAAGCCCCCTTTTGAATATTGTAAAGTGTTTTCTAGTTCTACGCCACTGCTCAAAATGCAGGCAAGTATGGCCGGCGTGGAAAAGTGTTGGCAAGGATATGCTTAAACATGCAAATTTTCAATATGCAGACAAAACAGACGCAAGCACACACAAAGTGAGTCAGAGAGAGAGAGAGAGAGAGGGAGAGAGAGCAAGAGAGAGAGAGAGAGACAGACTGTATACATGCATGCCTGCACAGATGAAGAAATTTCTGAACTGGCCGTAACGTGAAATGCATTTGGGTTAACAACGGGGTTGGCTGCTCTTTCCCTTCTAGTCTAACCCCCTCCTGACTCCTGCCTCCTTAACCATCCTTCTCTGGCCACTCGGCTGCTACTTTGTCTGCGTCCTGGCGTATTCGATGAAATTGCCGGATTGTGTTGAAGTGTGATGTAGGCTTCGCTTGTTTGTGCCCTCAACAGAACAGCACAGAACGGGACAGGACTCGATGGAATGGCATGGGATGGAGCAGAACAGGACACGACGCTTGACTCGCGATGAGGCAGGCCTTTTGGCATAATTCTCGAATCACATGCCACACAAACTTGCCACTCCATCTACTCACCCCTGCCCGCCCCCTCTCTGTCCCACAAGTTGTGAAATTAATTTCATAGCAGTTTTGCGTGGCTCTTGTTAAAATTCTTTAACTTTCTTTCATATTTTTATAAATATGTTTGCACTTTTTACCTACAAATTTGATCTTTTTGTGTACACATTTTATAAAAAATAAAGTTGGTTTTATTTTTTAAATACTATTGAAGAATTTATTATAAATATGATTGATTTTTAAATATGTTTCTATGATTTCATAAAAACCACAACTTCAAATCTATTTTTCAACTTACTTTATTGATGTCCAAATATTTAAATTTAAATATCTTCAAGCTTACTCTGTCGAATGTATTAATAATTTTCAAATATGTTCCCTTTCATTTTCACTTAGTTAAGTTTGATTTTAAGCTAAGTTAAAATATAAATTAATTCTTTTTTTTATTTGTATCTCACACGCAACCATTTTTATTTGTATATCGATTTGACCACACGCCAAATACTTGTTCTCATAACATATTCAAAGCGAGATCGGTACAAAAAAAAATTGCCAAATCATGGTAGTATTATGTTGGTAAGGGGAGGGTATAAAGTGCAGTCGCTGGTTAAATGTAGATGTATCTTTTTTTTTTTGACAAGCTGACGCTTGTTGGTTTTCATGCTGCTTTGATAAATTGAATAAACATTTTTTTACGGTATAATTAACTCATGTTCGTGGCTAATGTGAATGCCACGCCCTCAACCAACAAAAAAAAAAACACCAACAAAAAAAAAAACAAACCAAGTTGCGCAATTAAAATATGCATTGTGACTTGTCAGAAAAACTTGTACTATAATTTATTGACAGCTTTTGTACATTTTATAAGGTATTTTCATTGGTTTAATATTTGCAATATTTGTTTTAATTTTATTTTATTATTTATAAATTGTTTTAAATTTTTTCCCAGTTTTCGCTTCAGTTATTCTACTATATAGATTATATAATAATATCGACTTCTGTAACTGTATCTTTAACACTTTTTAAATGTGGCTTAATTGCTTTGACTGCTTTAGTTCCGTTTCCGGTTTGTTAACTTGATTTAAATATATGTCATGCAAAAGTTTCATAATTGTCTTATCTACTCATTCGCTTTGGTCCCTTTTATGAAGAAAATATATAATAAATACCAACAGAATTTCGGGACTTTTCAATTTATTGCTTACTCACACTGAAAAAAAACCCGAAGAAACAAAAAAATGCCTAACAATTCATACAGTTTATAGGGATCTTCCCCGCCGCCTACACAACAAGAAAAAAAAATGTATATAATAATTTAGATAAAAGTGTGCATAATTTTGATAAGAATTTTAGTCCCCTGACCAACATGGAAATTTATATGCTCGCACCTAACTGCAAATTGTGTGTAATGAGCTGAGCGGCGTTTTACCTTTGCCACTGCCACTGCCACAACTGCCTTCACCTTTGCCTTAGCTAATTTAGTGGCACCTTTGGCCGTGTTGTCTAAGCCTGAAGAAGACATAAATTTGTTAGCGCCTGACCAGGTTTTTATATACCAAAATATTCGTTTGCTTTTGAGGGTGTTTTGTTTTGTCTTGTTGTTTTTTTTAATTTTACAAATTTTTGTAGCTGCTACTTGTGCTGCTGCTGCCCCCGTGTCCAGGCTTAGGCTTAAGGCTCAAAAAATTAGTCAGCAGAGTAGATACAAAAAGGTTGCCGACGGCCTGGACAAGATATGCTCTAAGGGTAGAGCCATAGATCGGTCGCCGTTGATAAGTGTTCCCTGCTCATATTTATGTTGGAAATTAGGCAAATTTTTAGTGGCGAGATAATTTGTGTACGACTTTGTCGCACTGAGTGAGAAAATTGCAGGTAATCTACGCTTATCTCAATTACTACTGGGTGTGGTGAGGACTACGTGAATTTGTCAGATTTTGTTGTGAGTAGCACAAATTTTGCTCCATTTGAATATGTTGAAACCTAATTTATTTTTGCTTAAAGTTGGCGATTTGTTCAAGTTTTGCTATTGTTGAAATTTAGAAATGTTTAGTATATTTTTTAAATAATGTTCAAATTGTGTCTTGTTTGAATATATTAAAACTTAATTTAATTTTGGCTAAAATTGGCGATTTGTTCAAGTTTAGCTATTGTTTAAATTTAGAAATGTTTAGTATATTTTTTAAATAATGTTTACGTTGGGAATATTAAACATTCTTGTAATGTTAAAGTCCCAGAAAATATAGAAATGTTTTTTAAAATGTTGCAAATCTTTGAGAACCAATAAATCTATATAAATAATATAATAATTTTATTTTATTTACTCTCCTAACCAATCTCCTTATTACAATGTCCTAATTTAATTGGAGCACATTAATGATATAATTATTAACAAAAAATATAACCAATTTTGTACTACTCAATTAATTTAGACAACTTAGCAATCAGAATTGTTGGCAATTAAAAAATGCTTTTCAAGCAATAATTAAAAAAGTTAAGAGCCCAATTTGAACACTTCCCTATAAATACTTAATAGAAATATGACACTTTCTCACAATTCCCAACAAAATCTGATTGGTTAATGAAGTTATTTGGAAAGCTATTTGTGGCTTGTTTGTTTTGTTGGTGGCGGCTTGTTGGTCAAAAATGATTTTATAATTACAAGTTTCGAGTATATAATTATTATTGGTTAGTTGCACGGTTAGGTCAGGCAAGCCTAAAACCTAAGCAGGCCCACTTACATAAGCCACATATATATATATATATATATATATATATATATATTAAATACCCCTCAAATGGCCAAGACAAACTCAAAACTTGGCTCGCCTCTGTTTTTCGTTTTGGCCCATGGGCCTCAAAATTAAGTTATTAAAATGCCGAGCAATATGTGCCACATGTGTCTTTTTCTCTTGAGTGTGCGTGTGTGTGCGAGTGTGTGTGAGTGTGTGTGTGTGCGAGTGTGAGTGTGTGTTTGGCTTATAATTACATGTGATTGACAGCACGAGTTTTAAATATGCTGGCAAACAACTGGCGAGCAAATGTGTAATTGTAACAAATTGGAACATTCGCAAATACAAGAAATACTCAGAACCACAAAATTATATGGCGTTAATTATGCAATCAGACAAAGCACTTTTTAAATACCAACATTTTGCGGAGTGTTGTGTTAAAGAACTCAGCAAACTGAATATAATAATAGTGTTTGCAAAAGCCATAACATTTTCTTCATGGTTGTAAAAGTGATTTAATAATAGAAGTTTTCATATTTTTATATATAGAAAATATTATTCATTGAAGGGAGAAATATACAATCAAAGAATATATAATTATTTTTGATTACCATCGTTTGAATTTCTGCCTATCTGTCTTAACTATTTCCTCAGTTTTAAAACTATCTTCACAAAATTAGCAATATACAAATTTTATTAGAGCAGCAAAGATCTGTCAAATGATGAGCTATTGTAATAAATTGTTCAACAATTTCGACATTATCAATACAATTTTGTACATTAGCACATAAAATCATTTAGCTATATTTAAAAAAAATATTTGTAATTTATATTTCTATTTGTAATTTATACTGAAAGATCGATTTTCGTAATTATTATTTCCGCATTCAACCTAAGCTGTTCTCACTTACACTTAATACATTTAAGCCATCAAAATCCTACCAGTTCAAAAAATTAATTTATAAACTATAGATAAAAATTACATAAATATTAAGCAAAAGATTTCCGTCAAGTTCTTATGAAGATTCGCTTTGTTCATGACATGAAAGCACTTCAATTTGATAAGGCTCTAATATGAATATAATTTTTTCTGCTTAGTGCTTAAAATTTACCTTGTAGACATTATCTATCCAGGCAATATCTCTCTGCCACACGAACACACTCTCGTTGGTTGCAGCACTTGCAATTGTGCCTGTGGCAACTAATTAAAAAGTGCATTAAACAATATTAATAACAAATGTCCACACAACACACAACACACAACACACACACACACACACACAGTAACAGCAGAGGCAGCAATTAACAATTAATAACAAATGTCCATGTTGAAGACGTACATCATTAGAAATTGATGACGCATGTCGCGTGCAACTGCAACTGCAACTGCAACAGCAGCAAACTACTTGCCACTGCTCTCTCTTTCTCTCTCTGCATCTGCAGTTGATTGCATGCAACGATGGCAACCCTTTAACTACACACACACACACACACATACACACACTTATATTGAAAAGTGGAGTATGAAAATACTAAAAATTAAAAACTAAACTCAAAGTTGTCTGTAATTAATCAGACTTTCATAAAGAGCACAAAATTCTATAATTTATATTTCATTTCGCTTCGCATTAATGTCAGTGGCAACTGTAGTGGCGTCGCTGCCGCTGCTGCTGCATGCGTCGCTGCCACGCGCGACTGCGCATCACGTGCAACTGCATTTTCATCATCATCACGATCATCATCACGATCATCATCATCGTGTTGATCATTTATTAATTGTTTCAGCCAGAAATAATGAACTCGAATTATTTTTACGAACAACAGTTTTTTTGCATTTGTGTTATAAATTGTTTATTATTATTTTTGCACATAATTTAAATAATTTGTTTCTTTTGTTTTTGCGCTTTTTGATTTTCAGTTTGATTTTGCGGATTACGGTTGGTAGGGGGGAGAGGGGGGGCGTATAGGTATGAGGCGTGTCTAACAGTTTACATTAGCATTGGAATTTTTACAATAGTTTTACATTAATTTGCAGTTAGGAACAATTCGACAACAAAAATTAAGTAAATTAATTTAAATATATTTATATATAAAAAAAACAGTAAAAACACGAGCGAAATTTTTGTTTTGTTTTGCACTAAAACTAAGCCTAATTAAATTAACTAATACTGTTACACGGCTAGGGCTAGAAACTACATTAAGTACATATACATATATATACTATATATAATAAATATACTCTATATATATAAATATATATATATAAATTTATATATATATATAAATATATATATATATATAAATGTATATATATTTCAAGCTTATCTGCAGCAACCAAAACGTACTTAAACATTTATATCGATTTTTTTTTATACAGAAGCTAAAAACATAAAAAGCATTTCAAATTTGTATTAATTTTTATTTTTTTTTTATATTTTTGGCAATGTTTTGGAATTTAAAGAATTTAAATAACATATACAATTAGTAAATTTCTTTTCTCAATTTAATATGATTCACAGAAAAAGTGTGAATATTCTACTTTAAAAATATTTTCAATAATAATTAAAGTAAATTGTAATAAAATTAAATCGGTTTATTATTTTTTTTATTTTTATTTCATAGAATTCGGAATAAATTTTCTTATGCATGATCATTTTCGTATTTAGTGTTGAACATGTGGAATTTTCTATTTGCCTTTTTTAATTTGTTTCGATAATTTTCATCTATATTTTAAATTAAACTTTATGTGCAGTGAATGTTTAAATCGTTGGCAGTGGAATGTTAAACATTTAAAATACACAAAATATAAAAAAACTTCTGTTTTGAAGTGCCACATTTCTTTGACTCATGTAAAATTGTGTCTAAATAATACTTAAAATCTTGTTTTTATTTATTTGCTTAACTTGATTTTTCTATTTTTATAAATTACAGAAATACGTTTTCAAATAATATTTTTAAATGTTTTCATAATTTAAGTCAATAAGTTTTTAAACACGTTTTGGTTGCTGCACAGAGGCAAACTACTAATTTGAGTGTATTTTGCGACATGTTGCTGCAACATGTTTAGCTACACAGCTTAAGGGGTAATGTGGGGCAAGTGTAGTACTTGGGAGAGAGAGGCAAAGGTAGCAGGGGGAATCGGGTGTTATTTACAAACATTTTCAATCATTGCACATACATTTCGAGTAGGTTTTACAATTATTTCTCATTCAACACGCCCATGTTTATGAGGCGTGGGCGTGGCATCGGGAGCAGCCGCACTCTTAGGGACTGTCCGCTCGCGAGGATGTTGCCGGCGACGATTGTGGATGCTGCGGCACTTGGTAGGGACTGAAACGTTGCGGATAATGGCCCAGTTGGCTTTTGATGCGCAAATCGGGCGATGCTGAGCCGCACGAAGATGTGGGCGTGGCAGGTGCGGGCGGTGCTGTGACTGCGGCTCCAAGCGATGTGGGTGGAGGGGTTCGACTGGCGCCCGCAGCTGCTGCTGCTGCCGCTGCAAACGCTGCCTGCTGATTGGCGCTGGCCAAGAAGCCAGCGGTCAACTGTGGCCACTGTTGCTGCCACATGCCCAGCTGAAAGGCGCCCAGCGCTGAGGGTGGCGCGGGTGGTGCGGCACGCTGATACAAGTGTGGCAGCAACATTTCCGTATACGGCGAACGGCCAAACATCTGCAAATGCTGACGCGCCTTCTCCAGCAGCGCCAACGAGGCGGCGTCCGCCTCCTGCGGCGTCAGTTGCCCCATCAGCGGATCCGGAAAGAAGCGCAACGGTGCCGCACGCATGTGCTGATCAAAGAAAAACGAATCCATCGGATCTCTGTGGCAAGAAACAAAACGAAAGCAAAGAGTTGCCATGAAAAACTTGCACAAAAATTATCTTAAATTGAAAATTTTGCTAAAAGTCAAATTGTAAAAAGTTACAATGAATTCAAAATGGGAAATAAATATTTGCATAACTGAGTATTTTGTATGTCAAATTGTTCATATTTATATTTAATAAATATATTTAAAATGTCGTATTAAACTAGGCAATATTATTACTCAAAATACGATTTTAAATATGAGTTTTTTTAAGTAATTTTTGAAGTAAAGAATTGAAGAAGATTAAAATAAAAATTGTTGCTGCCTTCTCTCCTTGAAATGCTCATTTTAATTTTGTATAATTAATTTTGACAATGTTTGTTTTCTATTTCATATTATCTTGGCAATATATTACTACTCAAAATAATAAAACTAAATTTTTTGGAAGTATTTAAAGATAATTTTTAAAGAATTGTCTTTGATTATGTCATAAAATAAAAGTTGTTACTGCCGAGGAGAAATCATTGAAATGCTGCTTTCAACTTTGTATCAATAGTTTTTTTTTTTTTTATATTTGTCTTCTACTTCATTAATGTAAAGTCTTTTCAACATTAATTTTTTTAAATTAATTATTAATTTTAATTTATTTACGCTTTTCTGAGGTGTATGTTAAAATTGTCTGAACAACTTCTTTCACTCATTGAATTAGTTGTTTCAAAATGTGCAGAAAAACTCGATCAGAACTGGAATCGAAATTGTTCTACAGTTTAGAACAAGACATATATTTTCTTTGAGTGTAACTTGTTGCTATTGTTGCCGCACGGAGGCAGCGCCAAAGAGCAATAACATAATTACGTTGAAAGTAACTGCCAATTGCCGACACTAAACAACTCCAGAAACAACAACAACAACAACAACAATAGTGAGACAACAACAGCAGCAACAACAACAACAGCAAATACAACAACAACAACAACATTCACTCATTATTTTCGTGTTTTCATTTCATGTACGAATCGGCTTCAAAGTTAAAAGCGCCGAACTGTAATTTACGCCACTTAAGACGCCGCCGAGCCGGCTAAAAACATTGAATGTTGTTGTTGTTGTTGTTGTTGCTGTTGTTGTTGTTGCTTTTGTTGTTGTTGCTGTTGCCATGTTGCTGTTGTTCATGTTGCTGTTGCTGCTGGCTGCTGCCTGCTGCCTGCGTTTGCTGTCTTAATAGTACACGTAGCCGGCCGCCTTGCAACACTTTTTGAAGTTGCTGTCGAAACCAAAAACAACAACAAAAAAAATGTTAAAAGGGCATTTCTTGTTTCCCCTCCTCCCCAACTTGCCACTAAATGCGGCGAGAGTGAGAGTGAGAGCAACGAAAAGTTGCTGCCGCCGTTTTGGGGTATCCTGTGCAACCTGTGCACCGGCATCATGCAACATGTTGCCAACTAGCTGGTAACTGTCTTTTCGATCTTCGACCATTATTAAGTAAAAGCCAATTAATTAATTAAATTGCCAAAGTTATTAATTACTTTACATTTATTAAAATATGAGAATATTAAGAAAATACCAATTATTAATTAATTAATTAGCATAATATGCAGTTATATTTTTATTGGTAAATGCATAAATAATATTTATATATTTTATTTTTTATATATTTTTATTGCTGATAAGTTTGAGCAGAGTAAACTTTGAGTTGGCAAAAGAATGAACTAATTATTAAATTCTATTAGAAGTAAATCGGACAAATTAAAATTATTTTTAATTTATATTACTTTTATTATAAATAACAGTTAGCAATTATTGATATGCTCATAATTTGAATTTATGACAGGCTTAATTTAATAAAAAAAATGCAATTTCTTTTGAAGTCCGGCAAATACTTTTCAAGTTTATTGTAAAAGATCGAACTAATTATTAATTTATATTAAAAATAAATTGTAAAAATGTAAATCACTTAATTTATATACCTATTATGATAAATATCTGTATGCAACTATTGCTATGCATATAATTTGAATTATTTATGACAGGCTAAATTTAATCAAAAAGAAAATGCAATTTCTTTTGAAGTCTGCCAAATACTTTTCAAATTTATTCTGTCTGCCACATCAGAAAATGATTCCCCAACCCAAGATAAATAGTCAGATCTAAATCCTTGTTTTTTTTTATGCCATTTCCGATTAAACCTACTCGATCAGTGACTATTCGCAAGAAGATCACGCACCAACCAAGATCTTCAAACACTTGCCGCAAATCCCTGCTGCTCCACTTTAAACCATCCACAAATTGAAATTGCTGCACTTTGCCACCGTTTCGCTGCAGAGTTTCACACATTTTCGCTAATCAGCAGTGACTACTGTAAGGTTTTTTTTTCAGCCAGCATCGTAAATAAGGTAATAAATCAGCAAACAAGCCTCATAAAAAATGGACTTTGGGGCACAACCAAAAACTATTTGAGTTTAGTAACGGCCACTCAAGTTAACATCTTGTGTATAAATAAGAAAAATAAATAAATAAAAAAAAATAAAAAAAAACTCACCTATCAAAATCAGTCAGACGAGACGAATCGCGAAATCCTTTTGCGAACGGATTTGAATCGATTTTCAATTTTGTAATCAATTGATTCTGATAGGCCGTCACGGCCGTGAATATGGTCTCTGGGAAAACGAACGTTTTATGATCCATATCCTGCAGCTCCTTGGGATTGCCGGGTATGCTCTGACCATGGCTCAGACGCACCAAATGAATTCTTGGCTGATAGCGATGCATAGAATTCAGCACGACCTGAAATACGAAAAAAAAAATAACAATGGCAAATAAACATTTTGTCAGTTTTTGTTTTGTTTTTTTTTTGCTTTCTCAGTTTTTTGTGTGCTGCTTTTAAAAAATGTACAACAATAAAAATGTAGTCGGCGTTTGTTTTGACGCTTTTCCGGCAGCGCACAACAGCATCTTTTATGGCGGCGATAAAAACTGTGGCATCCTCGTAAACAGAGCGTCGCCACTTTCCATGTTCTATGGGGTTAAAGTGTACAACACACACACACAAACACACACACATACACACACACACACACACACATATATATAGTAATATATTTATACGTATTAGGGGCAAGAAGATTGCGTTTTGCCTTTTGCATTTGCCACCAAATTGCCAACAATTTTCATTCATTTTTTGGAATTTACATATGCCGACTGTATGACAGGTTATTTTCTTTCTCTCTCTTTCTATCTCTTTCTCTCTCTTTCTATCTCTTTCTATCTCTCTCTCTCAACAATGGCAACTGCTGTTTTTTATGTCTGTTTTTTTGTGTCTTGTCTAAATTATTCATAAAAGTTCTGGGCCAGGATGCTTAAGGGCAGTGAACGAGAGAGAGAGAGAGAGAGAGAGAGAGGGAGAGGGAGAGGGAGAGAGAGAGAGAGAAAGAGGGAGAGAGAAAGAGAGAGAGAGAGAGCCAACCACCTGCTTGATAATAACTACGAATCTCGCGTGAATTTTCTCGGCTCACGAAATGTAGGCATATACTTTTAAAGGTAACTGTAGTGTGACTTATATGTGTGGGCTGTGGCCAATATTCGAAATTTTCAACTTTTAGATAATCACTGCCAAAACTTTGTCTAACTTGAATCAATTTTCAAAAATTTTTAGCTAAATGTAAATAGAAAATAATTTATTTTATATGAATAAAATTGCAGCTAAATTTCAGATATTTAACACAATTTACTTTTTACACTCTATAAATAGACATTTTCCGAGTAGGAATTTTATTCCTTACATACAGCTTTCAAAATTCCATAAAATTTATAGCTTAATTTTTCATCGATTTATTTTTTAAGTCAGTTTTCTGCCTAATGTCAATTTTAGGTTCTCTCTCTCTTACTGTGACCTGTTGTCGGTGGTTGACCTTTGACCCTCGGCAAGCTGACGAAAACTCACCTGTCCGCTCTTATCCATTTCGTTGTTTGTCAGCTTCACCTTCTCAAAGGAGACGACTTGTTTGCGCAACGCCTCCGGGCTGATGGGGCTGTCGGGATGGGCGTAAATGCGTGCGGGTGGCGGTGGATCCGCTTTGCCGGCCACCAGCCATGAGCTGCGATGATATGCATAGCGATAGCGACGCGAATCTAACGGCACAATGTCCACCAATACGGCATAACGATCCGGTGGCTGAATTTGCCGCAACGGACCCGAGAAACTCACACGCACCGTGGGGAACATGCGCCTAAAAGTAGACCAGACATAATAAATAAGTTAAAAGAAAAAAAAACGAGAGCAAAACTGTTGTTTGAGGTGCACAAAAAAATAACACCCCTAAAAAATAAAAAAAGCTAAAAAAAAACAGCTAATTCATGCGATATGCTTTTATCGCCGGCCATTGTGTTTTTTTTTTTTTTTTTTGGGCGAGGATTGTATGTAAATAAGACGAATATTTAATTTTATGACTTTTAGCACGTTTTTGACACATTTCCGCGACGAAACCCAGTCCCCAACTACTAAGAAGAACCACAAAACTCACTAGGAACAACAACTCAACTCAATTCCGAGGAGTTGCCACCAGTTCCAAGTGTAAATGACGCTAATAACCTAGCCCAGTTTTATTTTTTTTTTGTCATTTGTCTTCTGGTCTGCTTTTTATTTATGCCTACCTGAAAATGAAACAAATATTTGTGGGGTGTGTGAGTGTGTGTGTGTGAGTGTGTGTGTATGTGTGTGCGTGTGCTTGCTGCCTTTGGTTGAGTTGTAAATGAATGTTTCTACATTAATCATAATAATCTACTAATTAACAATAAAGTGCAGAGCATTTGCTGTTAATCATTTGTGTGGTCAATTTTTGTGGCATAATTTGGGTAGTTGCATATACAAAAAAAATTTGTGCATTTTATATAGAGCGAAAATCAAAAAGTGTTAAGTGATCTGTTTGTACGAGATGTGTTTGTGCCAAAAACACAATAAATATTGTCTTAAACAATTTGATTATTTTAGATTGAATATTAACTATAATTTTGTATATTAATATACAATTTAAATTGAGAGATCAAAGACAATAGATCATATTTAAAGTTTTTATATTTTACATTTGAAAATGACTACTTTTCTTTGAATATTTGTATGATAATATAAAAAGAAAATTTATTGAGAAAACGCTTTGCCTTAGCCTTCAAATCTTAAGTGCTGCCTTTTTCTATAAGTTTTAATTTTATATACATATAAAAAATATATAATCATCTCATTTTTCCTTATGCATTTTTGTTAAATACATGAAATCATTGTGGAAAGTTCTTTCATTATAAAATTGTAATTTCAGTTATTTTCTATATTTATGGCATACCATTATTTATGCTAACCCCAAAGTATAGTTATAGTATTTTCTGCTCCATTTAGGAATTATTAACAATTGATTTTTTTTTTGCAATAATAATATGCTTTCGATAAGAAATTCTCAAGAAATCGTGGCCAGTTTTGCTGCCATAAATCACAATTGCTGCCGCGTTCATCAGCTGTCTGTGGCCATAAAAATCATGTAGTACGGCAAATGTAATTGTTAATAATTATTGTCATCCATAAATCGCCCTAACACACACACACACACAAACACACACACACATACACAGACACCGACTAGTATATTTATGTAACTACTTTGACATGTAATTCGTGTGTTGTCTAGTTTTAGCTTTAAGCGGTTTCATTTGGCTGCGCCCAGAAGAGTGGGCGTGTCAGCTGCACTTGGCCGTCATAAACAAACATATTTATATATGTTTATATATATATATATATATATATGTGTGTGCTCAGGGTTGCCAACGCACGCACATGTCTGTCTGTATTTGTTTGCTCAATGCACTTACTGTCATTGCTGTTGACGGTTGCAAGTTGCAAGTTACAAGTTGTAAGTTGTAAGTTGCATGCTTGCAATTAGCACCATTGTATTCGTTGCAACTTATCGCACAGCTGCCATCAGCTACCATCGGCACTCGTGCCTGACCAACAACATGGCAACACTGCTCACCAAAAATCTATGCACAGAAATGGTCAAAAAATGATAAAAAAAAAAAAAACAAAAAAAAAACCTCCAACAAGCCGCAAAGAAAGTTGGCCAAAAAACACTTTTTTGATAGCTTGCTAATGTGTCCATAAATGTGTGAAAATATACAAATATCATGTGCCACGCCCACAGCGCCGCCCACTCACTAACCAATACATACACTCAGTTACAGTTACCCCTCCCCGTCCCACAGATCGAGGTTTTACTGTTTTAGCTGCTGCTGCTGCTCGAAGCGGAAATGTCGTAAATCATATTGCCAACATTTACATACATTTTTACGAGCCAACTCAGCGGCAAAATTGCCTGAGGAAAACTCTGGCCCCCACCCCCAACCACACCCGCACACCCCCAACACACACTGCGTGAAGTGGGCGTGGCACACACACAGTTTTTGTATTTTCATACATTTATATTTGGTTTTCCTCGGTTTTTCCTATATATTTTTTTTTATTTATTTTTCCATTTTTTTTTTTTTTTTGTTGCTATTTTGCTATGCGTCTAAGTGTGGATTTTATGTATTTGTTTATGGGAAAATTAGGGAAATGGCTTTCACTCATTTTTCTCAGACGGATGGGGCTGGTTTTTAGGTGCCAAAGGTTACAATTATGAAGTTTACACACCATTTGTGCTTGCGAGGGTTGCTACAGACTTTCAATTAGCTTTGCTTGACCAACAACTTGGGATCTCTCTCTTTCTCTCTTTCTCTCTTGGCATGCCCAATTAGTCAGCTCTGCCTTCATATGGAAGCCACAAACTTCCGCTTTGGGCCATATTTGAATTCATTATCAACACCTTAGTTCCAGCAAATTAAGCCGCCAGCAACTGCTGCTTGCTGTGTGGCAGTTAATAAATGCAACTAAATGCTAATTTTTTGGTTACCCCAAAAATGTAACCCCAAATTTTTTAGTTCTCAGTTCTACGTCGCAGTCAAAAAATTGAAACTAAGCTAAAACTGGGCAGATTCTTATCGCTTCTTGTAAAATTATATGAAGCGCAGCGCATTTATCTATGTATCTCTCTCTCCCTCTATGTATCTCTCGCTCTCTTTCTCTTTTATTAATTAATTAATTCATAATATGATAGCTGCATACACTGCGCAAAAAAGTTGTTATATAAATATAGGTTTATTATTTTTTTGGATTATTTGTTTTTAAGAAAACTTTTATATATATTTTTTTTCTTATTAATTTCCACATTGAGTATTATTCTCAAGATTTTAGATTCGTCTAGCAGATTAATACACCTACAAATTAATACTTTTTAGAAGGGCGATTTAATTAGCTTTAATATCATCTAAAATATGCATAAATTGCATATATAAATTATAATTTATACTGTCAATTAATACTGCCTATAGTTGGACTGTAAACTAAATATAAAATTAAATTTTTCAACACATTTTCCTTTAATCTTTTTTGTCTATTGCATTTTATTATTAGTGTCCTTTTAATATGTCTTTTATTATATATATATTTAATTATTAAGGCGCTTTTCTAAATTAATATAATATATTTTTGCAATTCTTTTTTTATTATTAAAATTCTCTCAGTGCATTTAGTTGGCTGCTTGGCTGTGCCTACTTTAACAGCCTGCCAAACGCAAAGTGTGGACTCATTTTTATAGCCACTGATCCTGCAACGTTTCAGTTGGGGGATTAACTTGTTTCATTGTCCTGTCCTCTGCCCAAAATGATAAATGTTTTACGTTTTTCCACATTCATAGTTCAGCTGCTATGAAATATTAATGAAGTTGTACCAAAATTGGTTGAAATTAATAAATTTCATGTTGCAGTTGCCCTTTTCTTGAGTGTGTGTGTGTTCTGTGTGTGTGTGTGTGTGTGTGTTGTTTGTCCAGTTTTGTGTTGAGCATGAAAATTGCAATTGTTACGCGCTCTTTTGGGCCGGGTAAGAAACTACTGTTTCTGGCCTAAACTGTGCGGAACACAAATGCCAACAATTGCCTAACATGCGTGAAGAGTTTGTTGTCGCTAAAATGTTGACAAACATTTTGCTTGACATCCCGCCTAGATTTTTTTCTGGGCTCTTTCACTCTTTTGATTGCCACCCGCTGGCTTGGCTAAAACAATTAGGCCGCCTGTGCGTTTTGCAGTCTCTTCTCATTGCAACCACATTTGCCAAACTGGCAACAACTGCTCGTTTTTGTTAGCCCTAACCGCTGACAGCGTGACAAAAATCCACAAAACCACGTGACATTTTATCTCAATGACCGCAACATGACTGCAACAGGTAAAAATATATATATATATATTTTCCCTTAAGACCAAAGAAGCCCTTTTATTTTTTTTCTTTGTTTTTGATTATAAATCATAAATCATTTCTGACTTTTTTTAATTTTGATTTGATCGTGTTTTGCTTCACTTTTTTTTGTTGGCATTTTGATGTGCTTTACTCATGCAAATGTGCATGTTTTGGCAACACGTTTTTTTTTCACGCATGCCACAATTTGTCGTGAGTGGGGTAACTTGAAAAAATTTGCTAAATTATTTTTATCAAATTGTATAAATTGTGTGAATAATTTACCTCTAATTATTTACTTAAAATAATTTTTTTTAAAGTTAAATTCAAATATGGAAGTTAGTATAAAAAGCAGCTGTCTTTGAATATAGTCAAAGTGCTGACAATAATAAAGTTGTTTTGGTTAGAGTCTGCACTATATTTAAGCAACTGAAACATGTTGTTTTATGGCTATTATTGTTGTTGTTGTTGTTGCTGTTGCTTTAGCTTCTGGCAGCCCAAACGATGTGCTGACATTGATCCATATCAGGCAAAAGGAGTATTGCAATAACCCGCACAAATGTAAATAAAACATCAGCGATATCCTTTGGCTATAATTACAGTGGCGCAGTGGCAGGAGAAGTCGCATTCAGCTAACAACAAAAAAAAAAAAAAACAACAATAGTTTCGACTAAAAACAAAGGACATGCAAATGTGTTGTTAGCGCGACAATCGGCAGCTATTACAATGCAATTTATACTTTGTGCCAGGACTGTCAGGACGAATGCCAAAAGGAGTAAATTTGTTAATGTGTCGCAAATGCGCACAGCGGGTGATCAAAGTGGGGGGATACACTAACCAAAAAAAAATAGGCGAAGAAAGGGTTTAACAGCCAAAAACACCAAACAAACAAAAGTTGCCAAGCAAAACGGAAAGCACACAAAAAAAATGTAGGCAGAAAAAAGAGAATTTTGTTTGCAACTAGTGTTAGCAACAAATGTACATAAAAACATACATAAATATATAAATACATAGCTAGTCGACTAATGCGCATTTCGCATGTCATCAACATAAGAACTCAAAGAGTTAGCAACAACAATAACAACAACAGCAAAAATAACAATGAATAAAACAACAATAACAAAAGCAAAAACTCTGCTAAAATTTATGTTTCATGCATGTTTCACTCCAATTGTGCCCTGTAAATTGTAAATCCAAAATGGGGTATACTCATTCGCAAGCTATAAAATCATTTGTGATTATTAACCAAAAAAATGTATATTTTATTAGAATTTGCCATTTTGCTTTGAAATAAATAAAATAATAAAAATCCAAAAATAATAATAATAGAAATGAGCATGTTTTTCTACTGAGAAAAAGATGTAGCAAAAATTCACTTTAAGTAACAAAAAAATCTTTATTGGAAATAATTTTCATTATACACAAATTGGTAAATAATCGATATATGCAAAGTGTTTTTGGATTTGAAACAATACACACCTAATTCGAAATCATCTAAATTTTGCTTTACTTCTAAATTGATATAATTATTATTATTTACCGCTGTTTCTTTTAAAAGTATAATAACTTTATTGCGTACAGTTTTTATGCTGAAAAATTGGTAAATAATCGAAATATGCAGATTTGGGTTTTAAGCAATAGACACAGATTTTTAATAATATCACATTTTATACACATTATCTGAGTAACTAAATCAATAACATAATATCGATATCAATTTATTTCTAAATTGATATTATTATTATTTATTTTTTATGAGTTGAAATATAATATAATAATTTCTAGCAAAGGCAATTTACTTGAATTCAATATAAGTTATGATCACAGTTTTATTATGCAATTAATAATAACTATAGGGTATGCTCTCGTCGATCAGTCTGTCTGCTTGCGTTATTCATGCACATTTCACATTTTACACAAGACATTCGCACGAAAATCGTCAAGCAATAATTTTTTTTGAAGTCGTCTTTGTTGAGTTGCGAATGAAAAGTCGTTTAAGCATTCTCCAACTGTGTGTGTGTGTGTGTATAGGTGTATGTGTGTGTGTGTGTATAAATTTATAAGTTTTAGCTGTAAAACAGCTGACATGAAACAGCCGCCAGTTTGGCTGCCTCTGCTTTTTGGCTTCGTTTCGTTTCGGTTTTGGTTTTTGTTTTTGTTTTTTTTTTTTTGGGGTCTGCCTTCTGCTAATCGAAAATCGAAAAATCGACGGCATATTATTTCGATGCCTTGTCAATCAATCTATGGGCGGTAGGGGAAAGGAGGCGTGTAAGGGGCCGGCTGGGGGGGGGGGAAGCAAGAGGAGGCGGCGTTCGTAATGAGAAACTAACCAAAAACTTGCTGATATTTTGCAGTTAACTCAAAATTACCCGCCACAAAAAAAGATACAAAATTGAGTGTCGTGAATGTAAATGCGAATGTGAATATGAATGTGAATATGAATGTGAATGTGAATGTGAATATGAATACTTGGTGTGTCGGAGTCGCCTCCCTTTCGAGTGCGCTCCCCCTTTCGCTGAGTGAAAGGCGTATTCAAGTTTATTGATTTGATTGTTGAAGCAGCAAGTTTGAGTTGCAAGTTCGGCGACGGCACTTTTTGAGTGTCTGATTAGCGAACGATTGAACGATTGAGTGATTGACTGATTGAACGATTGATGACATGAAATTGTTTTCTTTTGCTACTGGCAACGCGGCTAATTGAAAACTTAATAAGTTAAAAATTTTAAAGTTAATCGGGGAGTTTAGCAATTTAAGTAAATTGTTAACTTTGAATTTTTTACTGAGCAGTAAAACGTTTGTGAATGGGTTGACAAAAGGAATAAGTAAAAAACAGAATTATATATTATGAAGCTATGAGAGATAGAATCATATTGTTAATAACATTAGCTAATTTTAACAAAGATATTTCTTCTATAAATAAATATTAAATTAATTCCGATGCTTCACATATTTCCAAGGATTTTTTTTAGATGATTCCCAGCATATTTCAATTATGATAATTAAGATTAGGTTTAAGATTTCACAGATTTTACGCACCTGCCCGTTTTGGTGATGATCATTTCGGTGCCGAGCTCGTGGAATTTATCCCAGAGCTCTTTGGTCTCCAGATGGCATTGCACCGGCGAAAGATCATCGCAGTTGCAAGTGCCAAGAATTTTGGGCGTCGGCTGCTGTAAGATGCATAACGAGAGAGAGAGAGGGAGAGGGTGTAAGTCAGGGGTATATATTTTTTGTGGATAGTCTTAGTTACAAATGCGAGGGTTGCGCATAATTATTGAATCATTTCATGTAAAATTAGCACTTGTTTTGCCTTGATTACTGATAAATTTAATTCAAATTAGAAATGACAAAAAGAAAATTTAAAATGTATGTAAAATCAAAAAATTCATCTTTAATCTAATGCAAATTTTAGTTGAAATAAGTAATAAGTAAGTAATTTAATTTTTGTGATGTTTTTCCAATAGATTTTGACAAAAGAGGAGTTCCACAAAAAGAATTTACACAGCATAAATTTAATAAATATTTTTTCTGCGGTAATTTATAATTGATTTTGTTAGTTTTAAGAATTAAATTGACAAGAGATGAGTCTTAAAAATTGAATATGCAAAGAAATAAAATTTTCCAAAAAGGAATATTTTTTAAAACGAATTCAAAGCTTTTTCTCAATACGAGACGAAATTGATGGAGCAACCCTCGCATAGGTTTAACTGGCTTTTATGCGTTGCGAATTGGTTTTGGTGCTAACTTTGCTTGGCTTTTTTACCTGCGCGGGCTCCTCGGGAGACAGGCGCTCGTCTTCGCTGGGGCTGTTTGCGGCACGTGGGGGCGGTGCGGCGGGCGGTGGTGGCGGCGGTGAGGGCGTGCTGCCAGCGCCAGTTGCAGCTGATGCACTCGTGCCACGCCCACTCGCTCGCTGACTGCTCGATTTGTGGTGATTGCTATTGTTGTTGTTGCTGTTGTTGTTGCTGTTGCTGTTGTGATGATTGTGTTGTTGTCGCTGCTTGTTTGGCGTTGCATGTTGCTGATGTGATTGCTGCTGCTGCTGTCTGTGTTGTTGTTGTTGTTGTTGCTGTTGCAGTTGTTGTTGTTGCTGTGCAACACGCAATGCCTGCCGCGCTTGTTGCTGTGCTGCAGCTGCTGCTGCTGCTGCCGCCGCCGCCGCTGCTGCTGCTGCGGCTGTTGCTGTTGCTGCTGTTGCCGTTGGCGTTTCGCTGTCGCTGCAGTCAACCACATCAACGTCAACATCATCGTCCGCATCCTGCGTCGAGTAGCGTTCAACAGACAACGGACCTATGCAGCGGGGCACGCAGAGCGAGAGAGAGAGGGAGATAGAGAGAGAGAGTGAGGAAGAGAAATTGCGTTTAAAGAGAGTTATCAAGTCAAGGAAGGAGTCTTTGGCAAGCATCTCTGCTGCCAATTCAACTTAATTCTGGCTTATTTCAAAGCTTGTACAGCCAGCGGCTAAAATCGATCAGCTATTTTCAAAGCCATGTTGAATGTATTTTCTGATTTCCGCTACTCTTAAAGCAAAAATCGAAGATAAAAAATTATTATATATATTTTAAAATAATTGCCACAAAATAAAATTCAATTATTATAAAGCGTAGAAAGTAACAAACAGTAAAAAAATTAAATAATTAAATTAAGAACAAACCTCACTTCTAGTTTCAGTTTTTTTGTTTTTTTCAATTCAATGGATTTTTAATAATTAATAAAAATAATATTTAAAATGTAAAATCCTTGCAGACCAGACCGTAATCAAATTATCAGCATTTTGGTATAAATTGAAAAATGATTGAACGATTTTGTCTATCAAATTCTTCGCATGAGATTGTTCCTCTGGGACTATATAAAATAGTCGCTTAATTTCAATGAATAATTAACGAAAAATGGTAAATGTAATAGTAAATATTTTTAGTAATTCATACAGACAGGGCGTGGCTAGTGATGGTGATCAGGAATATATCTACTTTATAGAGTCGGACAGGTCTTTTTGAAAGAGTTCCACGCGTCAAAATAGGAATAGTCTCAGCATAAATCAAAATAAAAGCGTGAGAATAGCTATTTAATAACAAAAACCAACTTTTAGACAATTACAAATACTTAAAGCTCTCATGTCATAAATATTTCACTTAGCAGTGAAATAAAATAAATATAAAATAATATAACAATTAAACAAAAATAAGAAAATTAACAAAACAACTGGCAAAAAAGAAAATAATTAAAAACCAAATAAACTTTTTGGTGGCCAACACAGCTGCGTGTGTGTGTAAATGTGTGTGTGTGTGTTTTCGAGCAACAACATCGATGGCAGCAGCCACATGTTGCATGCGGCAACGATGACGCACATGGGATGCATTTAACAATGATGCGATGCCAAATTCAATTAATTTTCCGCTCAAATCCAATTTCATATGTTAATTTGTGTGTGTTGTTGCAGTTGCAATTGCAATTGCAGTTGTTGTTGTTCTTGTTGTTGCTGTTGTTGTTGTTGTTCATTGTTTTATCAAATAATGAATTGCAATTGGCAAATGCAAAAGCGGCAAACAGCAGCCAATTATGGCATCTAAATAGTTTTGCACATTTACAAAAATACATGCAAATATAAATCGATTTATATATATCTTGATAGGTGTGTGTGTGTGCGTGTGTGATTGCCATAACGGTCGACACCTCCCCATCATCCCCATTATCAGTTCAAATTGGCTTTGATTATTTTATTGCTCGCGCATTTGCCACAATTATCAAGTCATCAACGTGGCATTGTCATCAATATGCAATTTAAATGCGTTGCAAGAGCAAAACACAAAAAAAAATCTGAGCTTGTGCAACGTTTTGTGGCAACTTAATAAAATTATAATTTTAAGCGAACTATAATTTATATGTATTTATTTTTAGATTAGCCCAAGAAATGCATTTGATTTATTACTAAATAAGCCAAAGATTTATTACCTTATAATTATAATAATAAATTTAATTTAAAAAACATTTCCATTTGTAAGTTGTGGATTTTTTAACTTTATTTTAGATGTTTGTGGTTTTTTCTAACAATTTTTATTTGTTTTTGTGGAATATCTTAAATAAATGCATATATTTTAATTATTTTACTGCAATGCTAAATTGTGTAAAATATTTTATTGATTATGCGTAATTTTTCTTTGTTAAAATATATGAAAATATTCATAAAGATTTTTAATGGAGCCATATAAAGACTTAGAATAGAGCCATCAATATAATTTTTTGCTATACTTTTATTACATAGATTTCTGACATTTATTTAGCCTTTTTGAGGCCTATAGAAAATAGGATTTTAAAGCTTAGTTTTTGTGTTCGAATGAATCTATAATTTTACAGGAATTATGAGTAACGGCATTTGTCACATGCCAAATTTTATTCAAGCTGAATATTGAGTTAAAATTAAGTGTCTCGTTTGGCATAGAAATTCAGTTAAATATTGATTAAATCAACTAGCTAATAAAAAGTTCTTTAACAGCCATGAAATCTTCGGAAACATTTGGTGAACAATATGCAAAACTTAAGACTCTTGTAGTAAACTAAATTAAATTTTTAGAGCATAATAAAATAGGCCTGTCTATAAAAATGTATCAAATCAGCAGCTATTGTTATTGGATTGAATATGATGTCTTTAAAGTATTTTATTTTTCGATCTTAGATATAGCTATCTGCAAATTCGAGACAGAAAATATTTTATTGCAGACTTCAACGAAAATTCATTTATAAGGGAATTTCCCTGAATTTTAAATAGATTTTATATGGAGTCTTAAAGGCATTATATTTGTTTAATTTTTTGATATAATCTTATATTATTTATTTATTTTTTATAACCATAGGTAAGCTATTTATCATAATTGTTATGCACTGAATACTCAAATATTATTTTTTGTAATTTATTTAAATTTTTTTTCTGTTTCTTTTGTACTCTAACATAAAATTGAACTATCTATTTATTACAACTAAATTAAAAAAATTATATATTTGACTAAATAAGGCTGCCAGCTAATAATATTAAATGTTTAATTTAGTGTCGTTTTATCGATTCTATTTAATCCCAAAGTTCTTCCCAAACAACATTTTTATGCTTAATAAAAATCTTGTTCATTTAATAAACACCATTTACAGAGTGTTGTTGTATTTGTTGTGTGTGTGTGTTGGGTGAGTGTAGAAGATAGATCTCAATTACATTTGCTACTCACTCAGACTCCTTTCGGATGGCTCGCGACTCAAACTTGCCCCGTTTCCGCCGCGTGCCATTATTGCGGCAATTGAGAAATCCGTGGCAAAGGAAATGTTATGCTGATGATGATGATGATGATGATTATGATGATTATTTAGATGTTGTAGCTGATGTAGCTGATGTTGCTGCTGCTGCTGTTGCTGATGATTGTTGTTGATGTTGTTGTTATTATTATTGGCAATTGTTGTTGCGGCAGCTGCTGCGGCAGCTACTGCTGCAGTTGCAATTTGTTGCTGCAACTTGGCTTTGAAACTTTGTGGCGCTGTCGGCGACGGCGGCTGTGCATTTGCCGGCTGATTGCTTAACAGCATTTTTTTTTTACTATTTTTCTTTTTTTAATATAAACTTTTATTGAAATTAAATTAATTTAATTTTAGGTATTTCTTTACTTATTTTTTTTTAGCACATTTTGTCACTGTTCGAAATTGTTGAAAATATTGCGTTGATTTTGAGCACGTTTTTTTTTGTATTTGGTTTTTGGTTTAGCGTGTTTTCAGCGGGATTTTCGTATTAGCGGGTTTTTTTTTCGTCGACGCTATTTGTCAGCCGTGTTTTGTGCCGTGAAAACCGCTTTACAGTCGCACAGCTGACCAATGAATGAATTTGTGGCAACTGCGATTCGCTTTTGCCATGTGAAACGCATTCGCAAAACCAGAAAATGCCGAGCGGCGAACCCTCCCCTTTCCACCTGTATCCCCTCTCTACCCTTTCCTAGCAGCCCTGTAACGGCGCCCCTCTGCCAACGTCTCTGCCCAGAGCAATGAGAGAAAAAAAAAACAGCTGACGATCTCTTACGGCGCAAAGTTTTCAACACCGCGTAAGAAAAAATGCTGGCACGTTACGTTACGACAACTTGACGTATAAGCTAAGGCACTTTTTGTTGTTGTTGTTGTCTGTTGTTGGTGTTGTTGTTGTTGCTGCTGCTGTTTGTTGTCCGGCTCTGCGCGGCTAGCGCAAAATACCTGACAGCACTGCGGGCAGCAGCTTTACGCAGCTCGGGCAAAAGCGCCAAAAAACTTTTACACGTAAGCTCTTCCCATGCACGCAACGTAAAGCGGTTAACCGCAAGAGACAGAAAGACAGACAGACACGTCAGGCGCAGCGATGAGCAATGAGCGTGCGAGCGAGTCGGCATGCTGCTGCTGCTGAGAATTCCAATGCAGCAAACAGCACACAGCGACAGCAAAAGCGACGTCGACGTCGCCGCACACATAAGTCATGCTCATTTTCCAATACGACAAACGTAAAATTCCCATACACACAGTCAGCTGAGTTAAACGCGCGTGCAAGTGAGATGGCCTGCTTGTGCGCTGAGCACTTTCCGTGTGGCTGGCTGTGCGCTGCGCGCGCCTCGTGTTGTCTCACTCTGGCGAGCGCAAACAAGTTCATAAATTCGTCATTTTGTTTTTGGGCTGTTGACAGTTGGTCTGCTTAGCCCGCTGTTGTTGTTGTCTGCTTATTGGGAGGGGTGTGTTTTCTACATTTCGTCGGCTATTTACAAATACCTTCTTTTTTTTGTTTTGCCTCTGGTTTGAGTGATTTTCTTTTTGCGTTTCATTCCCATTGCGTTGCGCCGCTTAACACGAAACTCACCACGTTCCGCACATTGAGTGAGTTGGGCGCTTTTAGTGTTGAGTGTGTTTTCTGGTGTGTGTCTGTGTTTAGTGTGTTGAGTGCAAAGTGGAGAAGGATGAATGAGCTGTTTATTGGAATATTTGGGGAATATGGAAACGGCAAATGAATTTACAGCAATGTAAATAAAACTTAGTAATTCACATAAAAAAAGAAAATATATCAAATTTTTTATTTTGCTTTATTTGTTCAATAAATAATTTAAAGTAAATAAAATAAAATTGATTAAAATTGATTAGTTACCAAATATTTGTATTTTTATAGTTTTTTTTTTACATATGACAGCATCTTTTAATATTTTGCGCATGCTTAAAAAAATTAGATTGGACTTTATTTATGAGCGTTTACTTTTCTCTGTAAAAATATATACATTTTATGGTTAATTTCAACTAGACCGAAATTTTAAATTGCTTAAGCCAAAGGATTTTTATAAATTTATATATATGTAGCTATATAAATATTTTTATTTAAAATATCATACATTTAAGTTTATAGTATATAATCTATTTTGCAAGAGTATTTCATATTTTTTTATATTGCAAACTTTTTATTTTCAATTTGAATCAATTTCACGCTAAACTCGTATTTTATAATATTTATTTTTATTTTTATTAAATATTTAATGACTATATATATATACACATATACCTATATATTTTATAACAATATTTAATCCGTTTCATAATTTACTCAACTTATTTGATGTTGCTTTTTATACATTCTACTTGCAATATTTTTGAGGCCTACGCACACAAAATGAAAAAAAAAAATATATAAAAAAAAATACCTCAATGCAGAGCTTGCAACGTTTATCTGGCAACTGTCCCGCGCCCTTCAATTGAAAAATATCATAATTGAATATCAGCGCACACACACACACACCACATTCGCACACCACACACACACAACACACACACACACACCCCACACACACTCACACACACACACACACCCTGCATGTATGTAAATGTTTTTAATTTAAATGTTTACTTAAAACCAACAACAACAATAAAAAAATACAAAAATGGAAATTCGACGAGACAACAAAAAGAAAAAAAAAGTAGGAAAAAAAATGCGACGATGGCGTGTGAACGCAGCAGAAAATTATAGCGCTGGCAGTCGGCAAAGGACTCACAGCCAGCCAAAGGACACACAGCCATCTTTTTTTTTTTTTTTTTGTATTTCTTACTTGTATTTTTTATTTTTTCACAATTCGTCAGCTGCGCCTCGACACACAGGATGCGCCCTACCCGTCTCGCCCCTCTGCTGCTGCTGCTGCTGCTGTTGTCTCCGTTTGCGCTGCGGTTTCATTTGCATGCGTTTCGTGGTTGCGTCTAATGGCAACAATGTACATGGACAGACGGTGGACAGGGGCAGGGGCAGGGGCAGAGGTAGGCGTAGGGATGGGTGTAGGGTAGGGCTGGGTGTTGCCTGTGGCAAGGCACACAAACCATTCCCATCATTGGTTTGTTTTGAGCGCAAGTCGCAAACTCGGTGACAATTTTTCAATGATTTGTTTCCTGCCAAACCAAGCGCAACCAAAGCGAACAGCGGCAGAAAGAGATAGAGTGAGGGGGAGAGAGAGAGAGATAGCTCATTTGCATAGGCCACCATATTTCTTCTTCTTCGCTGTCTATTTATATATTTATTTTTTTTTTATACCCTACCCTCGTTTATTTGCCTTATTTTTCCTCAACCATTTCGAGGCGTTTGTTTGAAAAATTGTCAATTGATGTGTTTAACTTTTTTCTAAAGCCATTTAATTTAATCAAATTCAAATGGGCGCGTTTAGTTTTTGTGTTTTTTTCTCGCTTTTCTTTTTATTCTTAATTTAATTAGTCTATTTGGACAATTGGTAAAAACACAACAAAGCTTTTTTGCTGATTAGAAATTGCTATAAATAAATTTGTATTTGTTTTTATTGGCTTGGGTTAGTTAAAATAGCCAACTATTAAAAGTATTTAGTAGTATGCCAGAAAATAGATATATAGATATAGATATTTTAGGCAAGATAATGGTAACTTGTTCTTGCGGTTATCTGCCTACATCTTAATTCTGCTATAAATACAGAAAACCCATTGATTTTTCCTATATGAGACTATATAGTAACCCGATATTGATGAGTTTTTGCATTGCTGTTAAAAGAATATTAAAACGCATAACTAATTAATTTGGTTAACATAACTTGTTAAATAAAATAGTTCGCTGCAGAAATCCTTATTCGACTTATGATTTCTATGACAGTCACAATATATATAGTTATCTGATCCGGGCAGCTTTGACAGATACTTCAACTGCCTGCAGCATAAATGTGAGTATATTCGAAGTTCTACCAAGATACCTTTTACGAATGAGGAACTAGTTCTATAGAAAAGAAAAAAATGCTGACTGATTAGTGATGCTGATCCAGAATATATATATATATATATGTATATACATTGTATAGTTGGTAAATGCATTAAAAACTTTACGACAAAATAATAAAACCTTTTCAAGAATTAACAACTAATTTAGACAATGCGCAGATTTCAGATACCTTCAAATTGCAGTCCGTTTTTTATATTTACTATAATAATATATAAAATAATGATGATACACGAAAAAAAAGCAATAGTTAAAATTTAGCTCTACTTAAAATAATAATTGTTATTATTTATATCTCACATCTCAATTTTTGCTTAGACTGAAAATATTGCAAAAAAAACCACCCACATTTTTTTTAGAAGGCATTAAGAAAAAATTAAAGCATTTTCTTCATATTTCTTTTCAACCCAAAACTCTAAATAAATAGTTAACTAATGTAAAACAAAAAAAATATAATTTGTACAAATTCTATTTTCGATTTGATAGCAGCTTCAATTTAGAGATTTGTTTTTGTGCTAAATCAAAATGTTGTTGCTTACGCTCGCAATCTGTTGCAGTTGAATGGCCAACATTCGTGCAACAACAAGCTGCCTCTCAAACTGCTCATTCTCCTCCACAACTTGCTCCCCTCAATCACATTCATCTAATTCTGCTCATCCCATCCAAAAGACTCTTATTTCACATCCATTTTACTTTCAATCCAACTATTTTGGACACTCACGCAATTCGATAGATATCGAAAAGCCCAAATCGAATTGAACCCAAAAAAAAAAAACAAAAAAAAAAAAATAACCCCAGCAGATTTTTGCAAGACCAAAATATTTTTCTATTATTTTGCTTTCATTTTTTTTGTTGTTGTTTACGCTTTGACAGGATTATGACAAAAGTCGAATGCGGCAGATTGGAACACAAGTTTCGTTTTGTTGTTGTTGTTGTTATTGTTGTTGTTATTTTGTGCCATTAGTTTTTATTTAGCCAAAAAAGGAAATTTCACTATTTTGTTTGGCTTACGTGCGCTAAATGGCCAATAAGCGCAAAGCGCAACCAAAACAACAGTCAAAAAAAAAAGGGTAGAGCAACAACAAAAAAAATAAAAAAAATAACAAGAGAAAAAATGGCAACTAAGCCGCAAGGATACGTGTGCACCGTGTGCCGCATATGGCAACCATATTACAGGACTCCAGTAGATATATCAATTTTATTGCTGCACAACAAATCTGCTACAAAAAATTGTGGCAAAATTCTTGCGTAGCAAATTGTTTTTTTTTTGTCTGCACAAAAACAAAAACAAATATATAAAAAACAGAACGAAAAAAAACTTTACTTAATTGCCAACAATTGAGTTTTATGTTCATCCTTGAAGTTCGACACGCGCGTGTCACAGCCAAGAGAAAATCTGTTGCAGGTGTTGGTCGTCTGGCTGGCCGCTCAAGGACAGTGCCACAACGCCCGCGCCTCAAGCCAAAACAGTGCCTCACAACTATCAGCGTACTGCCCGCTGCCAGCATGTGGACAATTATCCTTGAGAGCAGCGCGCAGCGTCCTTAATCAATTAACAGCTGCTCCAGCTGGTAACTGAAGCGAGACCTTAGCTTCAACGGCAACTTGTGGCATGCTGCATACTTGATGCTGCATCCTGCATGCTTCATGATGCATTTTGCATTCTGCATTCTGCATACTTGGCTAATTTGATTTCATTACCGCGCCCACAACTAAATCAAAAAAAAGTCTCAAAAAAAAAAAAAAAAACCGGCAACAACAACGACAACTGCGGGGCGGAGCTGTGGCCAAGCTTAATGCGAAAATTAATCGAAGCGAAATCGCAGTTACACTGTGAGAAAAACTGTGTAGAGAATTTAGTTCGAGAGTGGAAGTTAATTAATTTAAATTTAACAACTAAAATATTACTTTAATATGTAAATTTATAATTGAAATAAAAATAATAAATAAAGTGGATTTCTAAAAAGCGATTGGACAACCCGAATCGTTTTTTTACTCCGGTATTTTATTTATATAATTTCTATATAAATATATATAATTATTATATGAAAATTTTCATTCCAATAACGGTTTCTTAATAAAAAAAAAAAAAATTTCGTTTGTGGTTTACATTCAGAATTTTAATCTTTAATTTCATAATATAATACGAACAGGGAAGTAAATATGCATGAGTATGTGTATGTGTCTATGCGTGTCTAAGTATTAATGAATATATTTATATATATATATATGGGAATTAATTATTTTTTTAATTCAACCTTAACAAAAATAATATGAAAACTATATTACGGGAACTATATTATAAAGTACTTTGATGTATATGATTTTTGTACCAAATATGGACTATTCAGCACTCGACAAATCGTTTCTGTGTATCTACTTTCTATGGAGCTAAAAACATTTAAAAAAAAATTATAATTATACCCTCAAAAAGATTGTAAATTTCATAAGAAGGAAAAATATTAAACTTTTGCTTACCAACAATGAATTGCTTCTATAATTTAGGAGTTTTTTACTATAAGAAAAACCGCTGAAATGAAGTTATTTTTGAGGCTTAGTGAGGATTTAGATAAACTACAACTTTAATATGTATATATATATTATATATGGAATATATCAGATCAGATAGATACATAAATTACAGTCTCTATCTGGAAGACTTAGTTAATATAGAAAAAAAATTTAATAAAATTGTTTTAGAAACTTGTAGTTTTGCTCAATTAAATAAGGAGTAAGAAGTAAATAACATATTGATGCCGCATCAATCTTGCGTTACCTAAACCTTGCATTTCGCTCAGTGTACATAAGGAACTTTAGCCACAGTTGGGGCAGCACCATCTTGCGGCAGCTTCCAGCTGGGCAACGCCTATCACAGCTCGGTTGCAACTAGCGCAAGGAAAGAGGCAAAGAAGCGAAGCAAGAAGAAAAAAGAGAAAAAGAAGCAAAAGATGAAAAAGATGAAAAAGCACAAGCTGAACTACCGAAAGCGTTGAAAACACTTTGTCGGCTCACAGATGCGTTGATAATATGCTAAAATTGCTGATGATGCACGCCCACAGGTGTTGCACAGTCAGAAAGATGGGCACAGATCGGAGATGGGAGATGCACCCACAGAAATGGAGATGCCAGTTGCAGATGTATATGCAAATCCAGATGCAACAGTTGAAGTTGCAGTTGCAGTTGCAAATGCTGAGAAACGCATTTGAAACGCTCTCTTCAGGCTGACAGTTTCCTGGCTGATGATAGTGCTGCTGCTGCTGCTGTTTGGTAATTGCCACATGTGGCACATCAAATGCCAAGCAACGCTTGTCGCTGCCGCTATGTTATTTAACATTAACATGTTGCATGCCGCACACTTCCTGTCCGCTTCCAACTGGTCCTGTCCGGTTCGCCCCTGGCTCATCCATCCAAATCGCTCAACCGTTTGCTCGCCAAATTTATGAGCAGCAATTGCCGCCAATTAACAAGCTAAACAAGCTAAAAAAAAAAATAAAGAAAAAACGGCCAGATCCAAATGCTGATAAGAGTCTTAGAACAAAGAGTAAAGTTTTTTGTTGAGGAAACAAATGGTTACCAAAAGCAGATCCTATATTACGATAAGCTTTACATAATATTATAGTAAAATTTATATAATAAAAATAATAATAAATAATATGATAATAATTTTTTTTTTTTAAATATTAGACTAAGATAATTCATAATAGTAACCATCAGTGTGGGTTTTGTGTCCAGGAAAAGATGCAGCATTCTATGGAAGCATTTTATGAATGTTAAGGATATAGAAGCCATCAATAAAGCCCAATAAAGATTCTGGCATCAATGCAGGAACTGGGATTGTTGGAGGAGCTATAAGCTTCGAAAGAGGTCACAATAGATCTAATAGGTTGCAGTGCCAAACCTCTAATTAATTATTATTATCATTATTATTAATATAATTCATTGAATTTATTCATTCGTTTTAATAGCTAAAAATCCATTCGATTAATTTTTTATTCATGATTTTTGCCTGACTAAAAATGGGAATATAGAAAAGTATGTTTCAGGCAGAAGAAAGTTTATATTATATATTATTATATATTTACTCTTGATTAGGAACAACAGTTGAGTTGATCTATTCAAAAATCCATTCAATTCATTTTGTAATCATGATTTTCGCTTCACTTAAAATGGGAAAAGTGAAAGCATGTTTTAGGCAGATGAGTAATAATATTCTATATATATTCTTATATATTTATTCTTGTTCAGTGACAACAGTTGAGTTGATCTATTTAAGCATGTCTGTCAGAGGATATACAAAATGTTGAATGCAAGTCCTCGTATAACATAAGCTTCTCAAGATTATTTATTATCGATATAAATCGATTTGTAATAGCTTCAAATCTATGCATATTTAATAACTTGACATATTACGGGTCAGCTGTAAATAATAATATTAAATAATAATATCAAAATACTGCAATAAGAAATACATATTTTTGCAACTAAAAACTATTCTCAACAAGCAGAATATGTATTTAGAAGAGTATTTCCAAGTCGAGTGCTCCCTCGACTACTTCACTCTACTTAAAACAGTTAGATATTAAATCTAAGATGCTTTTTCAATTTAATACAATATTTTAGCGTGTAAAAATGCAGGCTGCATCTGAAGCTGACTTCTGGGAAGTATCTTCTGAGTATAAAGAAGATGCCAGACAAATCAGCGTCGCAGCAGCCTTTCCCGCAATCTGATAACATCAAGCATGTTGCACGTTGCACATTGAATGTTGCACTGGCCGATCTTTCACACCTTTGGTGGAAAGGTGTGCGTGGAACCTGTGCTGCCAGTTTGTCTATTGTTTTTTGGGGGTTTATTGTCAGCTTGTTGTCCTTTGTCAAAGATTTTGATATAAATCGCATTAATCACTTTCAGACAAAACACAATGCGAGTTAAAGGCAAAAGGTGTGATCACAGTTTTGACAGCGACAATGACAAGAGTTTTTTTTTACTTTTTATTTTTTTTTTCATTCCATTTGATTGCAGTTCCCAACTGCAACAACAACAACAACCTGTTGTTGCCTCACTTCAATGGAACCTGCGCCAATCATTGTCATTGTTCCTGAAAACCAACTTTATATTTATTGTTAACAAAACACTTTCCCAGCATTCATGTTGACATCGACTCAGTCTTCAATATTTGAATTGAGCTCTCAATTCGGGTTGGGTGGTGTATGACAAAACCAACTTTATCTATTATATATCTATATATTACTAAATCATCATTATCACATCAGAGATCAACCAAACCCAAAGATCATTCACGAAATGATGGATACGTCAAAGATTACAGGCATTTTTAGATCGCAGTTCAATTTGTCATTTAAATATTGTTTGTCATTTAAATATTACGAAAAATTTAAAAAAAAAACCAAATGTTTATATATATTATATAGTAGAATGATCTGTATGATATTTGTACCAAATATGTGGAGCATAATACTACTTATATTAGAAAACTTGAGTTGTGTATCTAAAAAGATTGGTATATTCAAAACTCGACAGATCGTTTTCTATTTTCTACTTTATGGAAAGTTAAAAACTTTATTAAAAAAATTTGAATTATAATTAAAATGTCATCAAAAAGCTTTTTAATTGATAAACAACAAGTTCCAAGAAGGGAAAAATATTAAACAAACAACTTTCCTAAAGGAAAAATAGAAAAAACATAAAAAAAACTAAAAATTTTAATACATTATTTTTTTAAATTTTACAATAAATAAATTAAAAAAAAAAATAAATCAAATATTTTAAACAGTTTCCTGCACAAGGAATTTATAAAAAGCTTAAAAATTTTGCCGGGTGAACATCGCAGATTCAGTTGGAGTTGATTGGTGAGCATTTTGCATCCAGTTAATGTGGCTCGATCTGGGCATACTTGGGTCCAGTTGGAGTTGCTGGGTGGGCACATGGGCAACAGTTAATGTTGCTGGGTGGGCATATCGGGTGCGGTCGGTTGCTTTGTTTACCAGGAACCAATCATTGTCAGGCATTTGCCATCATGCATTGCAATTAATCAAAAGGCGGTGCAGCTATTTGATGGCCACGCTGCACGCTCCTTGAATTGCCGAAACGCCATCTTTGAGCTACCGCACTTGCCACACACACACACACTGGCTCTCTCTCTCTCTCTCTCTCTCTCTCTGCTGTACTGTGGATGTCGACAATTGCATGGCTGAAGTTTTTAGCCATGGAACACACGCGTTGACATGCAGCACGCGATCCGGATATGGCCAAGAATGCCAGCTATGAGCTTCAACTGAACTGGACGAGAAAGTCAATGTGGATGTGGATGTCGATGTGGATGTGTGGACGCCATCGCCATCGACATCACCATCACAATCACCATCACCAATGCCAATGGCAATGGCAATGGATGACGATGGGCAACATTCGCCCAAAAACCTGTCAATGGCAAATTACTTGGACGGGGTGTTGCCACCGAACTGCACTTGGGGGCTGGCCACATGCCCCATGCGACAAAATATGCAATTACCTTCACAATTCAGCAGGCAAGAAAATGGGATTGCTAAACACTGTGAATACCCTGCAAAATAGTAGATTGAGCTGTGAGGGGAGCTGAAAGAAAAGTTGAATCTGCTGTGAAAAATCAGCTTAAATGAAATTTTTTTTCGAATCCAATTTAAATTTCGTCTTCGATTTTAATTCTTAATTGTAGTCTGCTGATTTTGATTAAAGATTTTGGTTTAATTTTCTGCTTCTAGCTCCAAAAATACTTTCGTTTAATAATTTGTATATAGTCAATATCAACTACATTTTTTTTATATATTCAATATTATCATATCAATTACATGTTTTATCAAGAATATTTTATAATATTTAATTATTTATTTAATTTATCTTCAAATGCTTAAAAGCCAACAATTACTGAGTATTTGGCAAGCGGAAAACTACGCAAATTCAGCCAGTCAAATAGCTCAATTGGTAGGCGGTTGACACGCCCACAGTGAGCGGGGCAGGTGCAACTTTGCAGTAATAGCAGCCACAATTAGTTGCAGCCAAGTTCGTGTCAACAAAAGCAGAAAAAAATGGCAACAACAACAAAAAAAAAAACACAACACAATTAAGCTCTAAACTTTGGCAAATTCACGCGAGCCATTTCTATAGCTCATATTCTACACTACTATAGAGTATATATATAAAGTGTATGTATATATAAATATATATATATATATATATATAGATGAAAGCTTACATTATTATTTTTGCTGGTAATTATATAGATTTTCCTTAGAGTGCATTACGTGCAACTCGCAATGGCAACTGAAAAATTCAAAAAACGCCCACGATGTGAAAATGTCGCCAGTTTTATTAGCTGTCGAGGTATTTTTGTTGTTGTTTTGTTTTTTTTTTGCAGTGTATATAATTAGAGCGCAAAGTGTTTGCATTTTGATAATTTTGATTTATGTTTCACCATTATTTTTGATTTAATTATATGGCTGCAGTTGTCATGCAATATGGGGGAGTGTAAATGTGCGATATGAGACTGCCATTAAAAAAAAATATATATATATAGTGAGTATACCCATAATAATACTCAACATGCATCCAATAATAATTATATGACAGATACGTTTTCTTCCATTTGTTAGCCTTGTCAATTGCCGCTTTGTTGGCCCAGCTAATAACAGTCTCTGTGTTAACTTGATTCAATAGATGCTTTTCATTTGTGCTGACAGCAAATGATTCCAGACTCAGATTGAGCAATATTTTACTTTAAATAGAGCTGATGATTTTTGGATAACAAGCTGATTGAAATTAGTATTAAAATAGAGAAGTGTTTAAATTAGGAGATGGATTGATTGATTAATATTGATTTCATTTGAGAGCTCAGAGAATCACTTCTCGTTGGTTGATAGGATCTGAAAGATTTTCTTTTCTTATGATGAATATTTAAATTTTATTGACTAATTGTAACGAGAAATATATAATATACATTTTCTCTAATTAAGATATTAATTTAATATATTAGTATATATTTTTTGGTTTATATTTTATTATTTGTAATATTTTTCTTATTTAATTATTTATAATATTAATTTTTTATAAGCGAGATATTAATTTAATATATTTATATATATTTTTTTAGTTTTTTTTATAATATTTTTCAAAATATTAATTTAATATATTTATATATATTATTTTAGTTTTTTTTATAATATTTTTCAGAATATTTTTCTTACTTTTTTATTTATAATATTAATTTTATCTCAGCGAGATAATAATTTATTATATTTATATATCTGATTTTTGATTCATTTATAATATTTTTCTTACTAATAAAGTAAGAATTTATAATATTAATTTTCTCTAATTAAGATATTAACTTAATATATTTTTTATATATATTTTCTGGTTTTTTGTATAAGCTGTTATTTATAATATTTTACTGACTATATTATTTATAATTTTAATTTTATCTAAGTGATAAATTTATTTAATATATTTATATATATATATATCTTTTTTTTTGGTTTTTTGTATAAGATATTTTTTTTTAATATTTTTCCTACTTCTCATTTGGAATCGACAGTCTTTTTCGTTTGCCCACTTTTGTATATTATTTATATTGTTCAGTTTTTGCCCAGTTAATATATATTTTTTATATACTTTTGTTTTAATCTGAACTCTGCCTTAACTTTTAAATTGAATGCTATTTTGGCTCAACTTCTAATTCACTTTAGTCCAGCGCAATTGTCAATTGAGTCAACTTCATTGGCAGCCATCAAATTAGTGGAGATTTTGTCATAGCCAGCTGCCACTTCCATATTGGCCAATTGATGGCTTCTGCTTCTGGTCGTATTAACTTGGTCTGGTCACCTTTGAAGCTGTCGCGAAAAGTGCGCGAGACAGCTGCCAAATGCCGCCAAACTTTTCACTTTGTGGCCAAAACTAATATCGCAAGCTGTCTGCTGGCCCTGAAGGAGTAGCCAATCCCCCCTCACCCCATTCCCATCCCACTCCTCGCATTAGGTGCCTCATTGCATGTTGCACGTTCTGCGGCTTTCGTTTGACGTGTTTATATTTTGTGGCAGTTGCAATGTGATTGATGTGCAACAGCAATTGAGCGCAACAACATCTCCCCAGTTGGCTGCCACATTAAGTTGTAAAGTCATTTCGAGACAGTTTTATGAAAGAGAGAGAGAGAGAGAGAGAGAGAGAGACACACATAAGTACAGTTGTGGCGCCATTTGGATTAGGGGCATTCCCACCTACAGCTTAATCATTTTTCTTTCTGGGGTTTTCCTTTGCTCGACAAAACTAATTTGAAGTTTTTTGATTTTGTGTGGGTGGATGCGGGGTGAACAATTTCATTTACAAATATGGCAGGCAAATGCAAATGTCATGGCTTTCGATGAAGTTGCCACATGTCCTGCGTTGCCACACACACACACATACTCCCCACCCCCTCCCTCCCCCACACCCCTTTAGATATGCTTTGTTTGCATTTCGTTATTGTCTTTCTGTGGCACACACAGAAATCATTGTCATTTCCACACGCAAAAGTCATTTGGCACATGTGACACCCTTTTTTGGCTTAAATTGCTTTGGTTTTTTCCCATCCCCCCCTCTCCACTATACCCTCTTGCCTATTCTGGTGAATCCTTTCAAACCGTGGCAACATTTGCACATGCATTTTGTAGTCAATATTACACGCTGGCAAAAATGGTATTTGTTTAAATTAAGAGTTCAGCTCTCGACTCTCGCCTCGTCTCGTCTCGTCTCGTCCTTTATTCCTGATCCTTTTTTTTTTTTTTTTTTGGGTTCCTCCTCTTCTCTCAATCACTGTCCATTGCCATTGGCAATTTGACTGCTAACTGCTTTTTCTTAACGCTTCGTTGAACTTTTATTAAGGCCCATTGGCCAAGTTGTTTTGCCGGCTTCTCTCCTCAATTGCGTCAATTGCCAAGAAATATTAGATTGTCAATTCGTAAATTGCAGGCAGTGTGCGACACATAAAGAAGCGTGTCAGTGTTGCCAAATGCCAAAAAATAAACAACAAAAAAAAATAAACAAAATCGGATCTAAAAAAGCCGGATTTGTTTTGCGATTGTTAAGTATTTTGTTTGAAAATTACTCAAGTTTTGAAGTTGAGTTGCAAATTCTTAAATTACAAAACGACGAATTCAAAATATATTTCATAATTTATTTATAGTAAGTCAAATATTTTATTTGTGGTATTATCTGATAAATAATTCCAGCATTTTACAAAAAATAAATATATTAAAAAAAAACTCATTTCAAGATCATGAACAATAATTAAATCAAATATCAAAGAAAAATATTTGTAAAATATGGAAAAAAAAAACTGAGTATCTTATTTTTTTTTTTAAATATAATAACAATTGATGGCTAGAAATAAATGTTCAATAAATTAGAAAATATTTTGAAATTACAAAAAAAACGAATTAAATAGATTTTTTTTTTTTTTAGTTAATGAAATAATTTAATTTTTCTAATAATTAATTCAAGTATTTTACAAATAAAAAATAATACAGAAAAAACATATTCTAATTATAAAAGGAGGTTAAACAACAATAAATAAATCAAATCACTAAGGAAAATATTTATAAAAGATAGAAATAACTTGAGAATTATTGATTGCTAAGCTTAAACTATAGATAAAAATAAATGTTCAATAAATTCGGTGTCAATATGTCAATAAAATAGTGGCCATAGAATATTTCTCTGAATAAACTTTATATATATTTAAATAAATATATGTTTTTCCTTATCCGCTTTAAAACTTGGCGTATTTAAAATTTCGAGAAGGTCACCAAAAAAACGTAATCAGTTGACCACACACGAAGTATGATTTGATGTATAGAATAATGTAAAGTGCATCAAAAACTATATTAATAAAAAAAAAAACCAATACATAAAGAAAATGAAAGTTTTTTGTTGTTGCGTTTCTGATTTGAAACGTGGCAGTCGTAAACTGAAAACTTTGGCAATGCTTATCTGGGAAAAGTCATATGGAAATGGAAATGTAAATGGAAATGTTTGTGGCTATAGATATGGCTATGTAAAACAATGGCGGCCAAGAGTTTACCGCAACTTAATGTGATTTGGTATTTATGGTAGCAGCAGTGAAGGATGCCCCCCCTCTCCCCCCCCACACACACACATCTAAGCCAACATATGAAGTTGCGTAAAAGTTTTCCAAAGCACATGGTTTGTATGTAAATCTTGAAGAGATAAGGCGACGGAAGAGCACAATGACAGCCGCAGGAATTGACCAAATGGCCCAGGCAACACAGGACAACAGCAGGTCCTGTAAACAGCAAGAAAAATAACCAGTTACAAGTCTTCAGTGAGGCTCAGCGACTTTGGAGATACCCTGTAAAAACTGTTGGAAATTTCTACTTAGATTTCTTAGATTTTCAAACAAACATCAAATGGAATCTAATCGATTTTTATCGATAAACAGAATATGTTGTGCGTATTTTAGAAGAAATTTAATAATTTATATATAGTAACTATATAGTATCTATATAGATGTGCAGCCAGATCTGACTATATAGTTATATTTAAGGAGTGATTCCTTCAGCTTCATTATACCTTTTTGCAGATTTCTTTTGGATTGAGGGTATAAATAAAAGAGGTCCTGCCCAGGACGTGAATCTGAGATACACGTAAAGTAATTTCATAAGTTTAGCAAATCACGAACCCAAGCAACAAACAACAAATTATATTCGAGTGGCAGCTTATTGTTGCCCTTTCCCCTTCTCCAACCTCCTCCTCCTTCTTCTCCTTGGTTTTTTGCGCAAGTTTCGAACAGTCCTGCGGCTGCTTATTGGTCCTGACATGGGGACACATGTGTTATGGTTGCCACCCTCCACTCCACCCCTTTCCATTCCCCCTCACTGCGGTGATTTAACATAAAAAGGTAAAAGCAACACAAAAAACGAATGGGCGAAAAAAAAGGCACAGAAAATAAGAAACTTTTGTTTTATTAGTTTTTCATGCTGGCAAAATGTCTTTTGCCTGTTTTATTATTAGTGGATGATGGGGGGGTGTCAGGAGGAGGGGGAGTGTGTTGGTAGCGCAGTCAGGTTTGCAGGATCTGGTCATTTCCATGACTTGCAAGTTTTGTGCTGACCAATGTCATAATGGATAAATAGCTGTGTAGCTGGCAGGCAGTCATTGTTTGTTGTTGTTGTTGTTGGTGCTGTTGTTGTTGTTGTTGCTGTTGCTCATTTCTGGGACATCCTGTCATGCGTTCAACTTCGAAATGGTTTCGCATAATTTGCAAAAGAAATAACAGTAGCAAAAAAAAAACAAGCTGAAAAAACATCGAAGTCCAACGAAGATTTGATGCACTTTCATTTGTGAACTTCTGAAAGAGACAGAGATTTTTTAAGTTGATGTTTTCGATATAGCAGTCAATATTAGCATAATTTTATCATTTTAATTTTATCATTAATATCTCTATATATATTACTATATAATATAACTAGAAATGTATCTTGAAATGTATATTTCGAGTCAAATTTAGTTGCCCAGGAATATATATATTTTATGAACTGGCAGTTGAATCCCTCCATGCCTTATGACAAAGTTAGAATACCCTTTGCAAGGGCAAGTCCAAGTCCAGACTGAAGTCCAAGTCCAAGTCCAAGTACGAAGTTCTAGTCGAAAAAAAAAGTTCGAGGCTGGCAATTTGTGCTCAAAACTGCGTACGAAATCCATTTCAAAATTAGTTTTATTCCTTTTGTTTTACTTGTTGTTTTTGTGTGCATTTGCTTTATGAGATATTTACCTGATTAGATTAAATTTTTTGCACACACCGTTGAATCATCGTTCATTATGAGGCTGCTTATCCACATTAGTGGACAGTTATCCTTATATACAATGACAATTGCCTTCTCTAATGTAGAAAGAAAGTTGTAAGTCTTCAGTTGAAGCTGCCTTTTTTTTTGACATTTGAGTTGCCAGCCAGCTAATTGCACTTCAAATTCGACAGAAGTTATTAAATCCATTTAATGGGATTATGCGTAAGCTCAAATCAAGAAATTGTTATCATTATATGACTACTTATATTATTTTATTTCTTGATTTTAGTGCTAGAAAATAAAAATATTTAATTCCATCTGAGAAAATATTTATAGTTGGAATTTTAAGGATTACTTAAGACAGCAGATTTTATTATATATATTAATAATATTTTAAATTAAGCTAATAATTTATTTAATGAGGTTTCTCATATAAGCACTTGATACAAGAATGTGAATATGTTTGTACTTAGTTTGCAAGTAATATTTAAAATTAAATTAATAAATTATTCAATGTAATTTTAATACAAGAAAGTGAATATGATTGTGCTGCCCTGAAAACTTTATAGAATACCTAAAAAAAACTGTTAAACTAAAGCCAGCGAATAATATTTAAAATAAAATTATAAAAGTTCTCAAAACTAACTTAAAATTGTGTCTAAAAAGCTGATATACGCATTGTTCAAAAATGAGTTGTAACAAAACTTTAAAATCTGCTTTGATGAATATTGATATAAAATATTTTACTCAACTGTCAAGTTGTTAAAAAGCCGAGGAGAATTCATGAAATTGCGTACGCATAAACGTCACAAGCAAAACTATGGCACTCAAATTGATTGGTTGCTGCTGCTGTTGTTGTTGTTGTTGTTGTTGTTATATTTGCTGTGTGTGGAGTGTGTGTGTGTGTGTGTCGATCAGAAGCTGCAGAAGAGCTCGCAGCAAAAGTTAACAAATTCACGCCAAGTCACCTTAAAATCAGCAACAGACCACCCAAATGATTAACCAGTGAGCTGACTGGACTGTCTGTCTGTCAGACTGTCTGTCTGCCTGTCTGTCTGTCCGATTGTCTGTCAGTCTGTCCGACTATCTGTCTGTCTGTCTGTCAGTCTCTGTCTCTCTGGCTGAGTAGCAGTTAAGCCAAACAAGCTGCCATATAAAGCCACACGACATGGCATCTGTATCTGTATTTGTATCTCTATCTGTATTTGTATCTGTATTTGTATCTGTATATGTATTTGTATCTCTATCTGGTATCTGGTACGCTTGTTCTTCTTCTGTTCTGATCTGAAGTCTGGGCTTTGAATCTTGGCATATTCATATATCAGTTTCATTTGCATTCGTCATGGCTGCTTAATGAGCCACAATTCCAAGTTTGAGTTGACTGAACGACGATGCTGACACTACAAATATTTACACACATACATATATACATATTCATATACATATATATATTCATCTGACCATATATATCTCCGTCTGTCTGGCAAGTATTTAAATCTTTTTTAATCATTTCATATTTGGCTTTTAATTTTTTTTTTTCTTTGCCATTTGCACTGCTGCCTTTTGTTAACGCTTGGCAGCTGGAAGCTGATGCTGCGTTGATTGACGTCTCGCCTCTTTGTGAATATTTTATTTTTGCATATGACCTTACCTCCCCTCCTGCACACACACCCCTTTCGTGCACCTTGGAACAACAGTTGTTTGATGCGGCTACAAATTGCTGCTGCACAGCTAAAAATTTCATGATTTAATCAATTGTAATTGAATTCAATTAAATTCAATTAAATTCTGCTATTTTGCTATTTGCGATTTTAAATTATAAAATTATTATTTTTAAATAATAAAATCTAAACTGAACTGAATTCAATTCTCAATTACATTTTTAAGTGACAAATTTTTAAGGAGAGAAATTTTAGTTGTTTAATCTAATTTTTTATTATTTAAGTTGTATTTTATTAGAAAGTTTCTTGGATTTTATTAACAAATTATTACAGTGCATTTTTTCATATCTCCCCCTAATTACGCCCTCAACTTGAGGAGTCTTACAACAGTTGTTTGACTCACATTTGCGGCTCAAAACGCGGCTGCTTCTACCACTTTTCACGCTTGGCCAATTGGCTGCAACTCTCGATCTTGCGACCGATCTCGAATATACATATGTATGTATATGTATGTGTATATATGTGAAGCGTATGTGAAACATTCCTCACATTTAATTTTCGCTTAATCACTGTCCAAGAACGGTATTGCTGTTATTGCCTGCTGTTAGCCGACATCTCGCCGCGTAAGTTGACAGCCGCAGTGCAGGATGTTCTGCCCCAAAAAAAAAAAAAATATTAAACAGAAAAAGAGGAGAACAAGAATTACTAACTTGGCTTATTAATATCCAATGTCGAGAAGCCTACGCATATCCATGCCTGTCAAATGAAAATTTCATGCTACTCCAAAGAGAGAGAGAGAGAGCGAGAAAGAGAGGGAGGGGTGAGGGAAGGTGGCCTCCAGGCGAGCCAACTGGCAAGAATATTTATTCACCTTGAATGACAAATTAGCCTCATTTGTTGGCAGCAGCAGCGGTCAAAACAAACGCCAAAAAAAAAAAAAACAGTCCAGGACAATGCGATAAAGATCGTTGAGAGCAGCTGGGCAAGCGGAGCGAAGGGGTCAAATGTGAAATAAGTTGAAAGGAAAGAGGAGAAGCTGTGTAACTGAATTCAAAGCGATTCTCATTTACTTAATACAAAAGGTGCAGCCCACACACATGCACAATTATACACACACACACACATACACACACACACACACACACACACTCGTATCAGCTACCGTTTAATATGGGTCTAAGGTTTAAATTTGGGTTTTGAGTTTGGGTTGCGTGTATTCTCAAATATTGAAAAGCAGGAAGTCTGCTTTAGTTAGGAGTAATATTGCTATTTATCTTTTCCTATTATAAATTATATTCAATTAATCTTTTCAACAGGTTTGCTCAGCTTAACAATTCAGGAATTTAGTTTATATTACAAATCTTTATTATAATGTCTATTTAAATCAGCTTGCTAATATATAATTAATACTAAAGATAAAGATAGATAAACTTTTCAGTTAATTTCACTAAGATTAATATTTTTATCATGATTTGTGCTAAGGAAACATTATTAAATCATTGTCCACAGTCACGAAATTACAGACAGAAACTTTTAAGCCTCATACTTTGGTCGAATCTAAACCTATTTTCATTTTTATTCATATTTTTTACCTCTAAAATAATATTACCGCCAAATTAAAAAAAAAAACTTATTTCTCTTTCAAAATGTATGTTAAAATTCTGCCATCTTTGCTTCTTATCATTATTAATCGTGTCTTCCAATTTAACACATATGTAAATATATATATATATATATATATATAATTTGCCTATTGCTTTGATTTAAAATTTTCAATATTTTACTTCCTTTTCGCCTTTAGGCTTGTTTCAGTTCAATTTCCTTACCTTTTGCAACTCCCTGCTGCCACATAAGAATCATATTGTTGCAGTTCCTCCATATTTCAGTTTGAGCTCACTTCTACCTCCCAAACGCCCCGATCATTAAGCAACCACTCGCCGCAGATTTATTGTCATATCTGTGTCGTCTGCTTTTCAGCTCAGCTCGATTCGATCCTAGATCGTGCCAAAAAGTCATCAATTGTTCTCGTTTTCACATGGTTGTTTGATAAATGAATAAAAACCCTCAAGCGGGGCGGGGGGCAGTTTGTTTGCTCAAGTACCGTTCCATTGTTGTGTGACCAACATCAGCAACAGACTGGCAGTCAGATAAAGGAGGCTGACTAAATGATTTTCAGGTTTTCAGCGAAAATCAGCAGACTGTTTTTCAATTGCATAGAGTGACTTTTTGCCAGTTTAACACCTTTGGCCAACACACACACACACACACACGCACACACATACACACACACAGAGAGTTCGACACATTTGGCAAGCTGTGTCAATATACAAAAATATACACAAAAGCCGCAAACAAGTTTCACGTGAATTGAACGGAGAACAGAGCAAAGAGATCCTTCTATTTACACTAATGAGCAAATGTAATAAAATCGAGCTGCAAACAAATGCAATTGTTTTGCCCAATTGTTGCCCAACCGCACGAGAAATGCCAACACACACAGCAAGGGGCCTGCAGCGAGTCAAAGCGAGAGAGAGAGAGGTAGATAAGGGAGTGAGTAGTGCTAGCTAAACTAGCTAAGAGAGACTGAGAGAGGTAGATAGGTGAGTGCGTAGTGCTAGCTAACCTCTCCCTCCCTCCCTCTCTCTCTTTTTCTTTCGATATGACACCCCGTGTTTGCTCTCATTTACCAAAAAATAACTGTTTATGTTCTCGCTTGATTTGTAAAGTTGCCCATAAATTATATGCGACTTGCAGTCGCCCTTCATTCTCTACTCTACTCTGTACTTCTCTACCTCTACCTTTATCGCCTGCTTCCCCTGCTGCCTTTGCACATCCATCCAGCATCTGCTTTAATTAACCTGGCATTTTTATTGTCCTGTCACAGCTCTCTGCCGATCGCCTCGGGTGCTGCCTCCTCTTTTTTTTTTTTTTTTTGAGTCCAGGCTGCTTTTCAATATGCCAAATGCCGCTTGCCGCTTTTGCAAAACTCGTATGATGAAAAAAGTAGCTCTTGAAAGTGAGGCAGTTCTTGTGATCTCTTTGGGCAGTTGCTCTGTCCGCCCCCCTGCCTACTTATTTATGCGTTGACTTTTGCCTATAGTTATGCATCGCACATTACACTGATCAGCATGCTGAACCGCTATAATTATAGCTGAGAAGCGATCCGTCGCTGGCACAAGTAACTCAATTTCAGCAGCCGAACTGATTCTACTCTACTTTAACCAGGCATACTGAAGAGATGATTTCCTATAAGAAATTTGCTATATACGTTAATTATTTAAATTATAGCTAACACTGGGCATATCCATACAGGATTCATAACTGAATAAGTCGATAAAATACATGGCAAACTTTAAATGCCTCTACTATTTATTAATAAATAATTATTTCTACCTGTTTTATTCTTCTTTTTTTTTAGCTAACAAACAAATTTAAATAACCTTTGGCTTTTTACAAATATTTTTAATCAATCTAGAATTTGTTTAATCGTTTTTATTACTTCCATTAGAAATCGCCTTCAAAGGTCAAGTCTTAAATTATATAAAAAAAAGAAAAAAATATAGTTTGCATTGCTCAACAATTACAAAACATAAACAATAAATGTAAAATCAAGGAAATTGAATTTTGAATAAGCTATGAGATTTATTGTGCTTGTATTTTGTTATGATCCCATAATCTTTATTATTTATAATTATCGTGAAAGCATTGGACTCGCTCGTACTATAAATGGATATTATTAGACACGACTATAAAGATAGCTGCTTTATTATATAATCAATTTGTCTAACAGTTTATTTGCAGGGTATATAAAAGCATATATAACAAATTTACAGGGCAATCAAAAGGCAGTAAGACAAAATGCAGCTCCACCGTGGGAAGGAGGAGGTGAAGGAGGAGAAGGGGCTGACTTGGGGGTAGCCAACGTTTGAGATTAAACACATTTTGCATTTAATTTGCCATAATTATAGTTGGAGCATGGCCTAAGAGGTGGGCAGGAGGTGAGAGGAAATAAGACTCGGCACGGCTGCAGCCCGTTTATGGCGCCAAATGAAGTTGTAAATGAAGTCGGCAAATGGCAAACCGCAGCGAATGTTGCACATTCCGAGTGGAATGTGTGTGGTGCGCCGTAGGTTATGTTGCGGCGCCAGTGGTGCTGCCAATACTACTGGTGGTGGTGGTGGTGCAGACAAGTGATGGTCATGTTGCTAGCCATAAAATTCTAAGCTTGCAGCTTCAACAGCTTCGTGTCATGGATTTTGTTTAACCTTCGTCTCAGCTCAATTTTCGATTATTAATTTGCCTTCAGTTTTGGAGTGTTGTTTTTATTTTTTATTCTTTCCGTTTTTTTTTTTTTTTTTGTTAAATTAATGTTGGCCAATTAATATGTGGCACTAAACGTTTCGGCTGCCATAATTTATGTGTGTGGAAAAATGTGTTAGTTATGGGCTTACTGTTTGTGGACCAGCATTGTGTGTGGTGTGGGCTTTGGATTTATTATCTCATGTCCATTGATATGGGTGGGTGTAAATGTGATCAGCGTTAATACGTTTTGTAGAGTATCCAAAATGTAAGGTTTGTCCAAGTCTAAGTCTTTATCATTATCTTTATTAATCGATTTGTATTCCATTTGTGACTTGCTCATAGATTGTCATTCAAATGACCTTTAAATGAATAATAAGCATTATTATTGTACTGATCACAATCATATTTAGTCGCCGAGGGTATTTTTGTAGTCGAGCTTTGTTCTTTTTCCTTTTGTTGCACTTATTATTCCAAGTAGCTGCATTTTCTACACCTATTCTAATGAATATGTGGCACACTTAGCTGTTGCATATTTATCTCATTTCCTGCAACTCAGCGGCATCATCTCATTTGTGTTACATTCGCATTACAATTGCAACACATTGCATGTGGCAACTGTCTACACTAACTATTTGCCAGATTCGTCTATTTGCAAATTGCAGCAAATTCTCAACGTCCTCTAAAGTAAATAATAATAATAATAATAATGTGTGGCAGCTGAAGCCGCTGAAGCGTGTTCCATTAGTTCATTTTACGCTGTTTTTTTTATATGACGACTATATCTATATATATATATGTGTATAATGAAGATCCCTGCTTGTATCTCTTCTTCCATCACAGTCGTATTGTGGTCGGTTGATTTCTGTGTCAAAATGTTGTACGCTAAGTTGGCAACACTTTGCACACTCTCCTAAACACTTTGAGTTTTTGCCGGTATTTCGCATTTGTGATGCGATGCGTGTTTTTTTTTTTTGTTTTTGGTTTTTGCCTTCTTCTGCTGCTGCATATTTGTTTCCATCATTTAATTGCAGCAGCTTTTCAGTGGAAAATGCAGCTAATTATGTACACGCAGAGGCCCCCAGGTAAAAATTGTTAATAATTAAGAGCTTTTCACAAATGGCAATCCACACACTATTTTTATGGAATTTTACTCTGTTTGCACTCTGTTTTATTTTAGTCTGCATTCATTTCTGTGCTGAAATGTGCACTTTTGCCACATTGGCAGTGGGTTAATTGCATTCACACGAATGCATCATTCGCATTCACATTCGCATTCGCATTCGCATTCGCATTCACACTCGCACTCACTTTTATTCATGGATAATTTGCACCACGCAACAGAGCAGTCAAATTCAAGCGGAAAATGCAGTTTTGCCCTCGGCGGATGTATTTTATTTTATTATTTTAAGTGCAATTAAAAGTGAAAGGATGCAAAACGAATGCATCTCGATTATAAATAATTTCTCTAATTTGATTTTTTCTTATTGCATTTCATGTGTGTTAATATGCCCAAATTTTTAATTTACAGCATAAGTTTAAATCATAAACTTTGCCAATGCAAACGATAATCAAAATTAAATTTAAATTAATAGCAATTTTTTTGCGAGTATCAATTTATCAATTGACCATATTCTCTACTACTTCCTTGCTTGTTATCCACTCTCTGTCTCTTTCTCTCTTTGTCCCTGTTTTTTTTTTCATCCTTTTCGCTTTTTTCTTATGGCATTTGATGTGTGTTAATATGCCAAAATTCTTAATTTACAGCACAAGTTGAAAAAAATAAACTTAGCCAATTGAAACGATAATCAAAATAATGTTTAAATTAATAGACATTATTTAAGAGTATAAATTGAAGTTAAGCAATAATTATTGATCGTGCAGCTTGCAGTTTAAACACATTTACGAAGGATTACTAAAAAAGAAAATTGAATTACGAAAAGTGCACAAAGAGTAATTAAAGAAATGAATTTCACACTAAACATTCAGATTTGTTCTCATTGAGCGCAGCTCTGATCAATTGGCAATATTCCGTTATACTCCCTCGCCATGTTATCCCACTCTCTCGCTCTCTCTATTTTCCCTGTCTCTTTCTATTCCCTTTCGCTTTACATCTTTGCGCATAAACACATTTGCCATTTTTTTTCTTGTTTTTTTTTTTCGTTCTCGCAGCAAATTGAACCGCGACAGAGTCTTTTAGTTGAGGGGGCAATTTAGTAGAAAACATCTGCGACCTTTCTTTGGCAACTTGCTGCCATCTGCAGCATGCCACATCATCCAAACACAAGAGAACAACACATTGAAGCGCCATAAGCTGCGCCTGTCAAAAACAAAGAAAAAAACTTTGCTTAACAGCAAAAAAAAAAAAAACAAAGTACAAATAATAAAATAAAGTTCGCTTGTCAGTTTAGCAGCCATTTTGCGGCTCGAGCCACCCACTCAAAATGGCTTGTCGGTGAGGGGGGAAGGGGTGTTGTTGTACACACTCTGCAAAGTAACTGTTTAGCATTCTTTTGCGTCACATCTTTGGCTTGGGCCCGCTTATCCGCAATTTTGTCTGGGGTTCACCTGGCTCCTCTCCGACATCAACTTTTTTTTATGGCACCCACTCTGCTGCTGCTGCTGCTGCTGCGTCGCTGCTGCTGCGATGATAAATCTGCCTCAATTTGCCATATCGCGGTTGCGTGTGGGCGTGGCCAGTGTACTGCATTATTTACCTTGGCTGCCGACCCGCCCTCAACTTCATCATCAAAGGCAGGTTTCATGTCAATTTGTTGTTCTTCTTCATTTATTTTTATTCATTTTCTTCTTCTTCTTCTTTCTGTGGTTAGTTGTGGAGTGGCTTAAACTTGATTTAGTTCTCATTACGTGGGTTGGGCGCATGGAGTGGGGGGGTGCTGGCAGGTCGGCAGGACACTGCTTGGATTTGCTTTATTACAGTTTAATTAAATTTCTTGCTGCGGCCCTCGTGCTGTGCGTCTTCTTCTTTTGCCGCTTCTGCTGCTGCTGCTGCTGCGAAACGACTCAATTACGCAGTTAATCGTAAAAAAATCCTTGCACTGATTTGTTGCAGCTGAAACCGAAAAAAAAACCCTCGAACCCTGCATCATCCCTCCCCCCGATAGATGAGTGCTGGACTGACTTGAATTGCCATCGCATGTTTGGGCCATAAAAACTCGTCGTCCTGGCTATTATTGCCAAGTGGACTATGGCTCCTGCTCCAGCTGCTCCCCCTCCTGCTGCTGCTGCTGCTGCTGTTGCTTCTGTTGCTATTCTGTTTATCCTGCTTGGCCTCAGGTGCGCACGCGGTCGAGTTGATCCATTTATGGCCATATCGTTTGGTCTTTTGCCTTTCTTCTCTTATTTGTTCAATACCCTGCAGCCATTAGAAATGTATAAAAAGGGTAGCATGTGCTTAACCAAGTGTAGGTAAATGGCACTGGGAGAGTTGGATCGATTTCATAAAATATTCAATTGTATATATATTCCTGATATCTTTGCAACGGATTTTACTTTTTGTTTAATTTTACACATATGACAATTTATCGATAATTATCGATTTTAGACCTTATGCAGCATATCCTATGACACATATACATAATGCTCAATAATAATTCTTTATTTAAATAATTTACATTCACCTCAAACATTTATATTATTTAATCGATGTGTCAGTCATTTGATATCTATGATTAGCACAATATTTCTTTAAGGATTAGATCTCCATAAAACTTTAATTCTATATTTTGCCCATCTACAGGTCATCTCCTAGTCGCTTAGACACCTCAACATCAGCCCTGTTTTTTTTTCGCTTCCTCGATACGCTTCCCATTTTTTTTTTTAGACATCATTTAAGGGATATGGCTACTAAGATGCTACATGACCACAATGAATCGGTGCTGAATCATCTCTCCCACTCCACCCGCACCCTCATCCCAACCATTCAGCTCAGCCTCTTCCTATTAATTTGCTGTGGCAAGCTGCCTTTTAGATTTACGACCAAATCTCATCCAAAATGCATTCAAGGAGCTATATCCTGTTGGAGGAGGCAGAAGTGGCAGCGACTAAAACCCCTTTTGTTAATCAAACCTGACGTTGTCCTTTCCCACTTTGATTACTTTTGCCTCTGCCTCTTCCTCTCTGGTAATTAAGCGGTAACCCAATAAATGCTTTTCTAAGGCAGTCATAAAAACTGCGCTAAATTCAATTCACTTTTCTGCAGGCTGTGGCACGTTTCACTCTGCACTCATTCCCCCGCTCCCTGTCCGCGCTCCTTTAACTCTCCTGGAAATATGCTACAGTTTTGCCTAATGCCATTTAATGCCCATTTGGAAATTGTTTGCTCACATTTGAAGCCAGTTTAATTTGCTTATGCAAATTGTTTTGCGAGTTGTTTACTTTTTGACACATGCGACGACCGCAAAATATCCTGTCCATAATTCAACACCACAATCCTAGCTGCTAGTCCCATTGCCTGATCCTGATCCTGTTCCTGCTGTTGTTGTTTACCTATGCAAATGAGGCCACTGACATTGATAATCCTTTTGTAGCGCAACGGCAATTATGAAGCTATGTAAATAACAAAACCTTCTGAAAATGTGACAGTCTTTTTGAATCCATATTTTTTTTATTATGGGGTGACTCGAGCTATATAATATATTAGTATTTAAAAAATAAGACTTAAACAAAGCTTATTTTTTAGTTATATATAATTTATGCTAATTGTTGAAGTTTTCATAATTTCTGAATATATAAAAAAAAATCTTACAACTTGTATGAAAATATGAATTTAATTTTTTCCTTGAAGTAGCCTAAATGACACACCTAAAATGTTTAATTAAAATTATAAATATAATCTTAAATTAATTTCATTTATTTATAACACTCATTTTTTAATGCTTTATTCTGTTTAATACAAATTTTTTAAGTCGTAAATTATGCATAATTTATATTAGATAAACATAATAAGTATTTTAAGCACTTGATGTATATTTTTTAAAAACCCATTTCGCAATTCCCCATTGTATTACGCATCAATCTAAAATTTCTACTGTAGAAAGTACTCAAAAGTATTCACAAAATACTCATAGTGCTAGCCACTGACGCATTTCTGACTGACTCACAAATATCGAGAGTTGATTGAATACAAAATATATGTATAAATAATTATATATTTATAAATAAAAAAAAAATAAACAGAAAAACCGCAAGCCATAAGGGATAAGTCGTTAAATCGAAAGTCGTAAAAAATTGACGTAAGTTTTTCGCCATTGAAAATCAAAAAGAAAAAGAAAATAGCAATAAACCAAAAAAAAAAAAAAATACTGTGTTGAAAATGAACCAAAAACGAAAACAATTTTTATCAATTTCTTTTGAAATTTACTGGCAAAATGCTTAAACATGGCGTCGATTTGCTTAAAGAAATTCCAATGCGGGGTCGTCGCACATGAAAAGATCACAGATCAAAGAGAAGCCAAAAACCAAAGCGAATAAAACGAGTGAATGGGGCGGGCGGGGGGGCTTGCAGCGTGGCCAAGAGGGGAGGTATAATTTTCAATTTTCCACAATTACCGCCAGCGACGGCTGCAGCAATTTTATGCGGCGCAGGCAATGTTGGTTGTTTTGGTTGTGGCAGGGTTGGGGCAGGGGGGGGGGGCAGTCTGTGGAGGGGATTGGTGGTTGGGGCTTGTATAAAGTGCAGATAAAATTAATTAAAATTTAATTCAATTCAATACAATTCACTTGCGCCGGCGCGCGGAAAAAACACAAAGAGATTTATCGCTGATAAACGCGTTGAGAATGGCCAATGGCCAAAAACTCGTTGCGTTGCCGCACAGATCAATGGATTGGTTGTTGAAGTAGTGGTATTCACTATTCCCAACCCACCAGACTACCCCCCCCCCCCCCCACACCATGGATCAGGCTGTGCTGATTATTATTACTAGCCGCTGTCTTGAGCCATTAAAATGCCATAAAATTATTAATTAAAGCCCAAAACGCCACTTGCCACAATTTATGGCGAGCATTGCTCCTGTGACGAGACGCCTAAAGTGACCGGAAAAATAAAATGCTATACGGATGTGATATGAACCAGGCCCCACCTCAGCGCCCCCTACACCCCTACGCTCCTACACACCCGCGTCTCAGTCTGAGTGGCCTCGCATGGTGCAAGAAGCATTATGGATTTTTAACGAGTTTTCAATTTATTTGCGCGCCAGCTTTTGAGGAAAAAAAATTGATTTCGAGTGCTTTTCATACAGACACTTGAGTATCAAGTGCATTATTTTCCATTGAGTTTTCCTATTATTTTGGCTTTGGCTTTGGCTTTGCCATTTCAATTCCATGACGTGGCCAGTGGCTGTGGACTAGTCAAGAAAATGTTCGCTACAGATGCCAAAAAAAAATTCAGCGGATATTTTGACAAAAATTTCACTTTGCTACAAAACAGATGTTTGCTTAAAAATATATATACATAATCAATAAAATGTGTCGAACAATAAAAATTGTTTAAGCTAAATAAATTCATTATTTTCTGCTCATCATTAATAATTAAGAATATTTAATATTTTCAAATAATACCTCTGACTTTGATTTAAAATGAGCTAAGTTATATAAAAAAAATTTATAAAAATCTTACTGTCTGAATTCCAAATCTAAATCTAAATGAAATGATAAACTTTCAAAATAATTTTTTATATGAATGGAAAATGCAAATTGAGACTTCAATGTTAAGCTTAATGACTTTATTTATTACACGTAATTAATATTCAAGTCTATAGTTAAATTTTTTAAAATCTGAATAATATGTGTGATTTGTAAACTAGAATTAATATAAATAAAATTTGAAATTTATTTGTTTAACTACAGTTTAAGTTAAGCAGCTGTTTCTAATCCATCTTTTACAAATTGTATAAAGTGTTCCACAAAATTTGTTTGGCCAAAACTAACATTAATATAAAGGAAATCTCAATGGACAAAGAGAACCAAACTAATACAAGCAATAATCTCGTTAGTTGCCTTTGGGCCCAATAATCGTGCCCGCTAATAAACCAAGTCAAGAAAGGCGCATTGTGGCCAACAAAAGCAAGCCACAAAGAGCCGCAAGAAGCTGCTGTTGTTGTGGTTGTTGTTATGGTTGTTGTTGTTGGTTTTGGTTGTTGTTGTTGTTGTTATTGTTGCTTGCAACAATAGTCAATAAAACATGCGGCAAATCATGTTTATCGCATTGATTTATGCATTTTTAATGTGTTGCTGTTGCTTATCGGCAATGTGGCTAAATCAACCCACTTTCACTGCAACCCCAGCATCAAATACTCAATGCACAATCCACAATCCGCAATCCACAACACTCAATACTCAATATCCAATACTCGAAATATCCCAGTACTCAATACCAATAACAAAAAAAAGGCAGACGGACAATTTGGCTGTGGGCTACGTTAATTTTTAAATCTCACCGCCTGATTAGTTTGCTTTTTGGCCACAATTGTGCGCCATCTTGATTAGCTATTGCCTTTTTGCTTTCCGAGTTGGAGTCTGCGGTCTGGAGTCTTCAAACCAGAGTGTAGTCCTCGATGTTGCATCGTTTTTTTTTTTTTTTTTTTTGTTGTGTGGCATCAAAGTGAGCCGCCTTTTGCCGCTGCCTTTTGTCTTATTAATAATTCACATTAACGCTTGCGAGCGCGGCCAGGTTGCCGCCTGTTTCTGACTGTTTGAGGCTCCACTGTGCCATTGCCAGAGTTGCCAGCCCACTGGAAATTATCGCGATTCTCGCATCTCACAAATGCTTTTTTTTTTGTTGCTGTTGTTGCTTTTTTAGGCATGTTTTAGTTTCTTTTCGTTTTTGACACAAATGCCGAAAGCGCACGAATGCTAAGAATGGTAGGAATACGAATCGGCCCAAAAGCCCAAAGACCTGGCCAATAAATAAGGTGTGAAATAGCTAAGTGGGACGGACATGAGCTGGCCCCTTTGAACCTGAATTTGTTATGATGATGTGCGCCAGATATGCGCCAGCCTGCTAATGGTAATGGTATTCCCTTTAATTGCCGGCTCTTAGGTAATTCGAAACCAAAGCGTAAACTTTTTACTCTAAAGTCTCGATCATTAGGCAAGATAATAATCAGTATTTAACTTACTCATCTGGATAGAGTTGACTTATGGATATACCTCAAAATTTCGAATCAAATGTATATACTAAATATAAATCAATGATAATTTTGATTTAAGCATTTTTATTTCAAGAATTGAGTATCCTTATTAATTATAGATTTTAACTGCTTATTAATGTCTACAGCATAAAATGAAATGTGAATTTTTAAAAAATTACAGAATTGGAGAAATGAGAAGAATACAACAAACTTGATTTAAGTTGATTCGTTATATACTTGAATTAAAAACGTATTCTTGAATTTATCTCAATGAAGAAGACCAAAAACTTTATTTATATTGACTCCTTTTATACATGAATTAAAAATGTATTCTTGAATTTAGCCCAAAGTTTTTTTACTAATGATAATAATTTTTTATATATTTCAGAATTCATCAGGAAACTTTATGGGTAAGTCAAATCTACACTGTTTTAAACATATCTTAAATTTGACCGAATACAATTTTAAATATCGTAAATATATTTTTATAAGATTTCTCATATAATTACCAGCTAAAACTGTATTTTATTATGTTTAGTTTTGTATAACATTTTCCATACAATAAATGTTTTCTCTCCCATTATTTTTGCTAGAATTACGCTTTATATTTAACTTCTAAACTGCGCCCAACCCAAAATGTCAAATGTCATTTGAATGTCAAATCTGCTCATTTTGATAAGTTAACAATCGAAATCGAAATTACGTCCAATTTCAACTCAAACAATTACTGAAATTTGTGTTCAATAAAAAAAAAAAAAATAAATACCGAAATTGGCTTTTGCGTTGAATGCGCAACTCGATGGCCGCGCTGAATGTTAAAACAAATTTGCGCCTAAATTGTCAATATGACACTGACCAAAACACGCTCCAAACCAAACCGCCTTCCCCCCGAAATACCCCCCCCCCTTCCCCACCCCTTACTGAACACATGAAAAGTGCCGCTAATTGTCAAAAATTGTTGAACATTTGACATGTGCGTGTGGAATTATCTCTTGCCATACAAAAGGCGTGGGGATCATCAAGGGGTCGCGGGCGGTTGGGGTGGTATATTACCAATCAATTGGCCCAGAATGTGTGGGCCATCATACATAATATAAACGTTTGTTTTTTTTTGGCTTTGATTTCCCACTGATTTTCGGTTGCTGCTGCTGATGATGAATATTGCGTGACAGTTTGTTGAATAATTTACGAATTTGCTGCCACTGAATTTTTTTTTTTTTTTTTTGATTTTGGGAAATAAAACTTTCCTTACTTTTTTTTTACCCGATTTTGTATCTCATTTTTTTGTTGATTTTTTTCACGCGCACCTAAACACACGCAACAATTTTGGGGCCTAATTGCGCGCAGAAGTTAGGTCAGGTGTACGCAAGGTGTTGGAGGGGGTTTTGTGGGTGGGTGGACTGTGCTGGGCAACGACAGAAACTAAAAACCATTTACATAAATGTGGAAATAATTAAACATGACACAAAAAAGTTTTTCATATGGCGGGAAATTGTAAGCAATTAGTTGGTTTAAGTGCCGCATAAATGTTGCAAGGCAAGGCAAGGGAAGAGCGGAATAGGTCTGGGAAGGGTGTGGGGAGGGGGGGTGGCAAGCAAGTTTATTGTCAAATGCTATTAAAAAACAAAATGGTTTTATTTTTGGTGGCTCTTTGCAGCGACGTCAACTGCGGCGCCAGCGCTGCGCATGCGCAACTTTCCGTTGAGCTCACAAAATCAGATATTGCCTGAAAATATATATGTACGATTATATATATAAATAAAAAAAAAAGAACTGCATTTAATGAACGGTTTCAAGCCCCTGGCGATCGTAATCTTTGCTTAATATTATTTACAGTAGTAATCTACGCAAGGTGTCGTCGCACCAGAACAACAGCTCCTAAGGGTAAACCAGACCCAAAATTATACATACACTGTAAAAAAATTTGTAATCGTTCTTATTCATCTTTTATTTATTTTTTGTATATTTTAAATTTAATTATTTTCAATATTTTGTTTACTTTGAAATTTCTGTTTTGGTATTTAAATTCAATTAAATGTTTTTTATTTTCTCTAAAATATTTTTTCTGTATAGATGAAAAGTTGGAAAGTTGCTTTGGTTTGTTTGGCTTTATTAACTTTAAATTCTTGGAAAAAGCAAAGTAAATGCAAATATAGTTGTGCAGTTTTTTATTTGAAGTCAGTTTTTCTTACAGTGTGGCATAGATAGGTCGCATACCACGAGAGAGCTACCTGAAATAATTGCAGCAGAAGCAGCAGCAGCTGCGGAAGGAAGCAGGCAACTTTGACTTGGACTTTGACTGTGAGTCGGTTCGGCGTTTGTCTTGGATCTTGGCCAAAAGATAGGAGGAGAAATGAGAGGAGAGGAGAGGAGAAGCGAAGAGCAGAGAATAAATAATTTGGCGTTGATTGCCATGTCGGCGCTCATGTGGTCAACACCCGAATTTGACACCGAGGAACGCGAGGCGAACGCTTCACATTGCTGATATATTGCGAGTGATAAGCGTGATAAGGGCCAACAAAGAAGTAGCCAAATTGTGCTCAAATTGTCTGCCATAAAGAAGGTATTATGACTGCCATCGGCCCCTCCCCTCCCCAGCCACATTCGAAAAGGGTGATCGCACACGGCTGATGAACACTTATTGCATTATTATGGAGATTACGTGAATTATGCTAACCAATTATTTTCGAGGGGCAATCATTTTGTTTGGCTACACAAATTTCACTCACATGCAACATAAATTGCAGAGAACTTGGCTTAGTGATGTATACTATGTATTTGTATGGATAACAAATATTAACTTTTATTTAATTTCTTATATTTAATTTTTGCGACAATTTAGTCGTAGCTGAACAGATTTTGACATGTAATCAATGAGTTGTTGCTGAAGGTTTGCCATTTAGTGATTTACCAGTTAGAAATATTAGTTTATTTTATATATGCAGATTATATTATAAATTGTGGATCAATTTAGATGATAAAATATTGTGCTATAACTTAAAACTAAATTTATTTCTCTAGCCATAGCCACATTTAAATCTGAAACACTTTGTGGTATTTTCGATTTCCTCTGTCCTTTGCCGCTCAGACTGCCCTTCCAGTAGCTCTTAGACTTCCCACTAGTTTCATTCACAAGATATTACCCCAGAGACCCAAGAGGCAATCACAGCACAGCATTTCTTTCTCTCTTTCTCTCTCTTTCTCTCTCTTTCTCTCTCTTTCTCTAAGAAAAAAAAAAACTGGAGGCAGAAAGGAACCGCAGGAAACAATAAAATTCTCAACTTAAAAGCCAAAATGCGCGTGGGAGCAACCAGAACAGTAGCTATTTGAGTACCGTTAGTAGAACGACCTAAGCGGTAACATAGTCTACCGTTATTTCTGCTAATTTAGCGGCCAAAGAACAAACGTCTTGGGCTGGTTGGCAAACAACAGGAGAGCGCTAAATAACAAAAGTAAAGAGCTGAGGACCTAAAGGGAATGATTTGGCTATTCACTGTGTGTCTCAGCAGACAATGTGGCAGCAACAACAACTGCAACCACAGCCAACAACAACAACAACGGGACGAGGTCATTAATAAGCCAAGAGCCATAAGTAAATATCCTTAAAGGATATGCCAAATGGGATATGCTATAAACCCAACTTGCTTATGGGTCCAGCAATATTTATGCATATCTGCTTCGCATAAAAATTGCCACTTTTTGTTTGTTTCTTGTTCTTGTGTATGTGTGTGTGTGTGTGTTGTTGTTGTTGTTGTTTTTGTTGTTGTTTGCATTGCTTGCTGTCAGTGGCAGACAAGAGGAGACAAAGCGGCGTCGTTTTGTTGCCAGACACAAACCGATTTCAATATTGAGTCTAAAAATGTGGCAGCATCCGAAGCCAAAACAAAAACAGTCCTTTCTTTTGGCTCAAACCTGAGTCAAGCGGCGCACAGCTGGATCCTGTGGAGACCACATGTTGACATTATTTGCCACACGAACAACAAACAGGTGTGAAATTCTGGCATGTGGGTGCAGCATCCTCAATTCTCTCTCTCACTCGCTCACTCTCTTTAACTCTCTCTATCTCTCTCTCTCTTTCTCTCTCTCTCTTTTTCTGTGTCAATACTCAAACGCATTAATTTTAAATATTATTTTGGCAGTTGTTTTTTGTTGTCTCCGTTTAATAAATGAAATTTTGCCAGGTTTTTGTTCCACGCTTTCGACAAATTGCCAGCAATTTCGCAGCGTCACTTTTCGTTAATTTATTTAAAAATCACAAATGACAACAAAAAAAACATAAAATTTACACAGAATTGTGTTTTGTTTTGTTTGGTTAAACAAATTTTTGTTTTTTTCTTCAGCATTTTATTGCTGTAGCGAGTTTTGAATCTAGTCGAAGACAAGCAAACCAAACCTTTTAGACGAGATTTCTTATAAAGCCTTTTATGCCAAAGTTCAAAGTAATTGTTAAAATTGTTCATATTTTTATTAAATTTTCAGTATACAAATTATTATTGTTTCAATTTTATGCATGTTGTTTTTATGACATTATTTGCAATAAAACCACGTTTGATTATTTTAGAAATTTAAACAGAAATTTCTGAAATGTATAACTAATATTTAATATTTGTTTTTATTAATTAACATAAATTTTGATTTTTTATTAATAATTTATATATGAATTCTAAGCATGTCTAAAGAAGAATACATTTTTGGCACTTGGTTAATAATATTATTTATTATTATATAATTTATTAATATTAATATTTTTCCCTCAAATTTTATTTTTCTGTTTATTTATAGGAGGTTTTTTTTTTGTATGGATTTATATAAAAAATAAAAAAAAATTGTTAATGGCTTATTGAAGTTATTCACATATTTGCAATCGACTACTCGTTTTATAAGTACGCTTTATAAATGTGTTTTTTTTTATAAATTTACATACATTTTGGTTTTTTTTTATTAATAATTTATATATGAATTGTAAGCATGTCTAAATAATAATACATATTTGTCCGCCAAATTGTATTTTGCTCTTTATTTATAGAAAGTTTTTTAGTATGTTTTTCTATAAAAAATAAAAAAAATTTTCAATAGCTTATTGAAGTTATTCACATATTTGCAATCGACTACTCGTTTTATAAGTGATCATTATAAATGTGTTTTTTGTTTTTTAGATTTTTGTATCATCTCCGCCTGTCGCATTTTTGTGTGTGTGTGAAACAATAACAAATGACACTTTTAATCATTGCATATTAACAATGTGGAAACCTTGAGCCGGAGACTTGCGTGTCGAGCGACCCGCACACCGTGTATAAACTTAATAAAGTATCTGAGAGTATTTTGTATAATATAATTGATGGCCGCAGACCGCGAACTGTGCCACCAAAAAAAAAATAACTCATTAACTAAATCCGCTTTTAATAAATGTACGGCAAACTAAACCTGGCTTCCAGTTATGAGTGTGTGTGTGTGTGTGTGTTACAAACAAGCAACCCCGTTGGCAATATGCCCCCATTCTTCGCAACTCCTCACCCCCTCTTCAACCGTGTAGTTGTTGCAGACCCCCACAAATTAATCAAGCTGACGGAACGCGACGTTGTTGATGATATTGGGCGACTGATGCTGACATTGATGCGGCTCTGCCACAAGAGAGCAGCCCAAATACACAATCACTCAGTGAGCAAACCAGAGACAGACAGACAGACAGAGGCAGCCTCAATTTCCAACTGTTTCCAACTGTGCGGCATCAATCTGTGGCAAGTTGGCTCGAACACAACTTCAACTTCAGCTTCAGCTTATTTGTTGTTGTTGCGGCCAAGTGACATGTGTGGAATGTGCCCCTTTCCCTTGGCTCGTACAATTTCTAGAATCAGAAGCGTTGACATGACAACTTGAGATGCACACTCAAGATAAGCGCCAACAACAACGACAACAGCAACAGCGACTGCAGTTGCCACATGCAACTTTCTAAGCATGTGGCACGAGCATGAAAAACCTTTTTAAGAAGTACTTACACCTATTGTTGCATTGTTGCCCAATGGTCCCCCCCCCCCCCCCCACCCGTAAAACCCATATCCAAATAGTCACGCTGCTGCCTGACCCTACATCACCTCCACCCTCCCATGCCCCTCTGCCCTTAACCCCACTGTTAGCTTGTTGTTGACTCGTGCGCTTAGTTTTCAACAATTTGTATTATGAAAATGCAATGCATTTCTAATGAAAATTGCCCTCGGCTCGGATCGGAATTTTCATTTTTTTTTTGTGGCTTTGTCATTGATTGATTGGCCTTGTAAAAATCTCTAAAAAAAAAAAAACAAGAGCTTTTCACTCTCGTGTCAAGTAGATGTGCTAGACTAGAAAAGGTGTTCGACTAGCAGATATCCTGTAGTTATAGTTATCTGATTAATAAATCTAAAACAAGTTTTGCAATTTAAAAACAAAATTATTTTATTTTTATATTTATGTAAATAAAATTCTAAGTTAAGTTACTGGTCATAGAATTTAATAATAATCTTTTGAGCTATATCTTTAGACACTTTATAGTAAATTTTTGATCAATCAATCTATTTATTTTCTGCATAAAGACAGACTTGACTATATTGATTCGACTAGTTGCATATTTTAGAATAATTCCGACACTTTTTAAGCTTTCAAATATATTCCAACTTTGGTTATACAGAAATCCTATGACACTTCACACATTTCCATAACTTTACAGGGTATCCGAAGTGTGTGTAACAAGTCGTCGTGTTGCGCTTGTAATGCATTTCGTAAGCTCATTTTTATGGTATTATTTTATTTAACTTTTGTTTGTTTTTTTTTGTATTTTTTTTTTTTTTGTAATTTTTTTGGTAAATCTTTGGTGTGCGTAAATGATGCTGACAACGCATTTGATTAACACGATTAATTGCTGATAAAAATGTCTGACAGTTTGTTGCTGCCCCTTCCCCCCCCCCCCCCCCACACACACTTTGCAAGCTTACTACTGGAGATACGCCCCAAATAGGGGCAGGGCATAACTGAATAAATATATACACATACATATATATATACATATATATATATATATTTCCGTAAATGCATATTAATTGAAAATGGGGAATATATATTTAAACGCATTTTGCACTTTTATTTGCGGCTCTTTGTTTGCGGTCATTTCAATTACGTTATGAAAAATGCATTTCTCAACGTTTGTGTGTGTGCGTGCGTGTGTGTGTGTGTGTGTGTGTGTGTGTGTGTGTGTGTGTGTGTGTGTGTGTGCCACGACACATCGCATAAATTCATCAATTGCAGCTGCAACATTCACTGTCATTTGTCCAGTTACTGCTCAGGCTGCCACCCAATGTGGCTACTGTATGTGGTGCACCCCATGTGGCATTCGCTGTCTGTCGCTGCCCCACCAACCCCACCACACGCTGCACACAATCTGAGGCCATCAAACGATGGCAGGCAGCAGCTGTCAACTGTCGCACACGACTTGTCCTTGTCAGTCAATGGCTGCCTGGTTTGTTGCCTGGTTTGTTGCCTGCCTGCCTGCCTTGTTGGCCTTTTTGCCAGTTGGCCTTTTAGCCAGTTTCCCTGTTTGCCTGTTTGCCTGTTTGCCTGTTGTTGGCTTCCACATTCTGATCCTGATTCCAGTTTGAGCATTTTCTATATTAAACTTCACATTTTTTGACGTATGCAGCTGCAATTGGTATGCAAATTGCTGGCGGCACGTTAGCTCCCAGTCCTCCCACCTCTTCTCGCTCTCCACTCGAACTTTGCACAGATTGTGCTACGGCCGCAGATTGTGGCATCTTCATATATTCCTGCCAAATTGCGTATATGCCCAAAAATGTATGTGTGTTGTGTGTGTGTGTCTGTGTGTGTGTGTGTGTGTGTGTTGTGTGTGTGTGTGTAAATCATGCAACCTTCTTTACTGGCCTTAAATGGCAATAAGATGCCAGCAAATTGAAGGCAACTTATTATTATTGAGTCTGCAAGTAAAAACTAAATATAATTTTAAGCAGTCTTTGATGAAATTAAAAATAAAACTAAATAAAAATAATATGAAAGACTTTTCTACAAGCTGCATAAGTTATAGGTTAGAAAACGAATCAAATCCTTAGAAGGATTTAAAAGTTTTAAGTTGTTTTTATATGCAGCCAAAAATAAATTCAATAATAATTTCAAATTTATTTAAATACCGAATAATATTTTTACATAAATATCTCAGTTCATAATAATTATTATTTCCATCTCTCTCATTTTCTGTCCCACTCACTCTTTCTGTCTCCCAAAAAAAAATCAAAGTACATTTTTAGTTTGTTTTAAATTCCAGCAAATTTGTAATTATAATTCTAATAAAGCATAGAAAATTGTGAAAAAATTGAAATCAGTTCAACTACTCCAGCTACTTATGACAGCATCAAATAATTTCATATTTGTTAAAGGGATTAGTGTATGCACCAAAACAAAAACAGACAAACAGACAAACATGCCACACATGCCACACACACAAAAGCCAAGAAGAAAGATGCCTCACAAAGCGTTACGAAACTGAAAGGCGGGCAAAAATCAATCTTGAGTTACAGTTACGGACACAGATATATCTACAGATACATCTACTCATATGTGAAGACACATTTAGCAGTTGCAGAGATGCAGACAGACACATGTGGCATCAGTTTACATTTTTTAAATTGTGAGATGCGTGCAACGAAAGACGGCAGACAAAAAAATTGAGCATAAAGCGTGCTTAATTGCTAAAGAAAGTTCCATTTCCAATTTTCAATTTTCAATTTCCATTTCCCTCACTGCACCTCAGATCAGAGCAGATCAGACGCTGGAGTAGCATACAAAATTGTGGAGAATGACACACACAGGACACGCCCACAACGCAAGTGCAAAGGCGTGAAGTAAAAAAAAAGAAAAACCAAACCAAAAAGTGTGAAAAACCACACGCATAATTTTTCAGTTCATTTTCCTCATGTGTGTGTGGTGTGTGTTTCTGGTGTGTTAATCCTATTTGATGTTTTTCTTCTCTTATATCTGTGGTAATTTTAGTAAAATTAATTGCATTCCCACAAAAACATGAAAAGCGTTCAGCTTCAGTGGCAGCCACATGGAAATTGATATGCAGTTTTTTTTGTTATCTACAATACTTAAGGATGATTAGCAATATTTTATATTTAATAGATTATTTAAATATTATAACGCACAGCCTAAAAAAAAATATGTGTATTTATTTACGTTTTTAATTTTCTTTATTTTATATAAAATATATTTTTCATAATTAAGTTAATACACACAATTTAATAGCTTTATTTTTATGCACACTCTTTAACTTAAGTAATTTCTGAAATATTTTATAATTTTTTTCTTAAATATATCTAAATTCGTTATGCACTTTTTTCTATTTTATAAAAATTATATTTGTTATACTTAAACCAAAAATTAAAGCATTTTACTCGATTGTTCCTTTACTCACTTTTCAACACAAATAATATCTGAAGTATTTTAAAATTTGTTTTTTTAAATATATCAAAATTCGTTTGGAAATTGTTTCATTTTATATAAAATATATTTTTCATATTAAAGTTAAAACACAGCTTTTTACTTGATTTTTCTATACACACTTTTCAACTCAAATAATTCCTGAAGTATTTATAAATTTGTTTTTTAAATATATCTAAATTCGTTTTGCATTGTTTTATTTTATATAAAATATTTTTTCAAATATTAATTTTACTCGATTTTTTTATCTACGCTTTACTTAAATAATTTTGGGAATTATTTAATAATTTGTTAGAGACTCTTCACTTTGCAGCCATTTTTTTCACATAAGCCCTTTTATTTAGAGGGGGGCGTTTCTTGGCGTTTGCAGCTGCTCAGCTCTTTAGTTTAAGCCAGCCTCTTGCTCATTGGCACTGATTCGTTCAACTCGCCAAATGTGGCTCGTTGTTGTTGCTGTTGTTGTTGTTGTTGTTGTTGTTAACTCGTTTGGTGTTTAACTTAAACTGGTTTGCAGTTGGCTCTTCACTTGGTCGTCGCATCAGCAGCTCTTTAGCGCTTGTTCCAAAATCTTAAGTGTTGGACCAGTCGCTGTTACCAGCCCACCTCTGCACACCTCCAATCCCCTTTTTTGTTAAGACCTGAACCAGACCACATCAGAGGCCAGACCAGACCAAACCAGACCAGACCAAACCAGACCAGACCAGACCAACAACTATGAGCACACTTTGAGTGAATCTCTTTTGGCACTGCCTACTTTTTGTCTCTTGACTTGGTTGTTTTCCTTTGGGCCGGTTTTGGGTTGGCTTCTAAGAGGATTTTTTAGACGACTTATTCTGAGTGGATTTTTGCTTAGTACTTCTATGGCATCAACCGACGGCAACTGAGAAACTTTTATCAAATGTTTTAGTAGCTAAATTTAATTTAGAACAACAGCATCACATTTTGTGAATTGCTTTTGTTATTAATAAAAATCTTAAAATGAACATTTTTAGTTAAACATTTCTTTAAAAACATAAATAAACAATCATAAATTATACTAAAATGAAAATTATTTATGAATCATTTCTTCATAAAAAAATGCATTTTGGTATTATTGTCTAAAAATTGAGAAGTAGTTAAAAAGTAAGTTTTGATTCCCTTAATAAATTATAAATTAGAAATTTTAAAAATTCGTGGGTTGTGTTAAAAAATATGAATTTATTTCAAATATTATTTGCGTTCTATTTTGTGCTCTCCAGCGCCTTTCACTTATTGAATTTTAAAATATAAAATGTAGCTCAGCTTCGACTAAATTCAAGATTAATTTTTTGATTGAAAACGCGCTGTTGCCATGTGAATGTTGCACCTTTTGGGCGATTATTTGCATTTTGTGGCAGCGTCAGAGAGATGTTCCCACTATTAGCAGATGTAAAGCCTGCAATTTGCCATGTAAAATCGATAATCATTCACAGCATTTTGTGTGGGGCACGCCCCAAAAAAAAAAAATAAATAAATAAACAAAAACAACAACAACAAAATGACTGCCTCCCACACGCGCCCACCTGAGCGGACGTGTTGTAAACAAAATGATTTGCCATAAAATTATCATAATGCTGCCACGAAATGCGCCAACAACATGTTGTCAACGGGCAAACGGCAACACAGAGTGCCACAACCAACGACAACGACAATGGGGCAACGCTGTTGCCAACAACAAAACACACACACACACACACAAACACAAACACACACACACATACAATTTACAGCCAAATTGACGAGCGGCAAAATATAATTTTGTAGCCGCTGGCGTCTTTTTTGTGATTGTTCTTGTTGTTGTTGTTTGTTGCTGTTGTTTTTTGTTGTTGTTGTGTGGTTTTTTGTTGTTGTTGTTTTTTGTTGTGTACGTCACAAACACCAATCAAAATGCCCATAAATTTATTGGTGCCTACACACACGCCAAAGCCAAACAATTGAACTTTGTTACAAACCGAAATGGTCGAAACGCAGACAACTCCCCTCCCACACCCCCCACTCCTCTCTTACCACACTTAACTGTTATAAAAATGCTTCTACTCATTGGCTCTACCACATTGGCCATGACAATGATTTGAAGGCGTTTTGTCCGTTTTAGGTCAATTTGTTTCATAAAAAATATAACTGTAAATATTTTTATTATTATTTTATTGCAGTGGTCATAAATTATATATTTTAAGTGCTTATAATAGTCGATCAATTAGAATTAGGATTGTTTAAGATATTCTAAATAATTTTTGATTTAATTTTTTCTATTATTATTTTCTGTGATATAAATTTAATTATATCTTTCTAAGATTGCTAAAAGACACTGGAAATAAATAAGTAGAATTCTAATTTATTATTATGCTAGTATTTTCGTTTGTAAATAGTTTTTGAGAACTCATTGAGATTTTTTGAAGAGCTTGGAATTAATTGATTAAGCACAAAAATATATTTTATAAAATCTTTATTTAATTTTTTTTTATTTTCTTTATTATTTTCCATGAATTTTCTAAATACATACATAATAATATTAATAATATTTCAGTTATTGACAGATATACTATATTAAAATTAGTACCAACTTTAAAATCCGTTCAATGCCAAAAATTGAGTAGTGTCCCCTTCCCTTCCCTTTCTTCCTCACAATTTGTATCGCAGGTAATTCAGCGCAATTTTATTAAAATTTTCATGCAAATCGTCTTCTCAGCTTTGCGTAGAGTTTTTTAGTTGCTCAGTTTGTCAGTTGTCCAGTTATCGCCATTTCATGCTCTGCTTTACGTTTGTATGTGTATGTGTGTATGTATAAGCACAACACATTCATACACAGACAAACACACACATTCAGGCACACACAGGTTGAAGGCAAGTGTATGCCGCATGCAACATCAAAGTTAAAATTAAATGCGCGGTAATTTGGCAAAAGGCTCAAAGGATGCCGTTGCCGACGTGAAGATGGCCCTGAGTATGGCCCTGAATGAAAAAGGGCTAAAAAGTGTGAGCAAGGGGCGGGTGGGTGATGGCGAAGTGGTGCGTAGAGAGTGGTGCGCCTCAAAGTATGAGGAAGTTGTTACTGCGATTGCCTTTGCCAAATTGCCGACTTCACAGATTGTGTGTGTGTGTGTGTGTTGTGTGTTGTATGTGTGTGTGTGTGTGCACAGGTTTCTTTAGCTTTTCTCCAGCTAAATTGTCTTTTGATTGAAATGCTACAGAGAGGGAAATAGTCTGTGCGAGAGAGAGAAAGAGAAATGAGGGATTCATCTCTGAAATGTTGCATAAACCATTCATTGGTAAATTTAAATTATGCACTGAAGTTGTCGGTTGATTTGCGGTCAATAATTTTGATAACTCTGTTTCACACATTCTGTTTTTATTTTGGTAAGCCAGAAGAGTGTTTACCAAAGACCAAGAAGAATATTTAATTGACCAAAAGATATTTGGTTATTCAACTTTGAACTGAAATCGACTATTGGAAATTTTATAGAAAACTGAAAGAGTTGTGCTTTCATTAAATTAACTTTCTGAATTATTTTACAGGTTTCCAGTCTTTTAAAATATATATTTTATTTACTAAATGTAAATGTTACACTTCCATCTCACAGAAGAGCCTTCAAAAATTAATCACAAGCCTCTCAGCAAACCAGTTAAAAGTGTTGCGTGTTATTTGTGGCAACCAACCAAAGGAGGAACAGACCACAAAATATGCTGCAGGGTTGACAAGAAGCAGTCATCAGTAGTAGCTGCGGACAGGGTTGCCACACTTAACAATGTTGTCACTCGCAAACATGGCCTCAACTGCTTTTGGCACGCGCTGACAAATGTGGTTAGAGCCTTTGAAAATCAATTATTTTAATGAGGGTAAAAAGATAGGTAAATTTTTAGTTTGATCTATAAATAGTTAAGTTAGCCTGAAGAGGGTATTAAGTATATATATATAATCATCAAAAGGTGTTCACTTAGCTGTGATTATTATGATATGATACGTGATTTTGGAAAAGTGTATGCAAAATCTGGCCTATTTTGAATCGGTTACTATAGCATATAGGTGACATAAAGAGGATCACTCAAAATTTAGCTCTTGGTTTAAAAGATTTTCGCCTATTTATCTAGAGATCAATAACAGCGGAAACTAAATATATTTTATATCTTTATTTTATTTTTTTTCGTATTTTTATTGAGAGCAATGTGTTTTTTTTGTATTCATAAACATAGTTGCTTTATTTATTTAATATAGTATAAAACAAAATGATTTCCACAAGCCTGCAAAATTCTTTATTATTTCTAATGAGTGCAGATTAAATGTGATATTTAAGTTAAGCTGTTCTTTAGAGTCAAAACATAAGTTGAACAATGTTTTGTTTGTGCGAATGTTCATTAATCATGAGAATTGTGCATTTGGCTAAAAAAAAAAAAAAAACTCGTTAATCTCGACTGCAGCCAACTAAATGCTAAGCAGTTAGATGGAAGACCACACCTCAGCAGAGGAGGAGCTGAACTATAAAGCCGGCAGCTGTCATGCTTAATGCGGCAAGACTGTCATGTTGCAACAGCAATGGGAGTGTGGCAATGAATAAAGAGAGAGAGTGAGAGAGAGAGAGAGGAGTACGGGGACAGTTTGGATGCTCTGCTTGGACTCCCTGAGGTGTGAAATCAGCAGTAAGTGCAGCAGCAGCAGTAGTAGTCGCTGCCTCTGCCTCTGCCTCTGCCGCTGCCACTGCCTCTCGAAACGAACTGCAAAGTGAACAGAATTCTGAATCCTGTTGCGACAACAAAATACAAATGATTTACAATTTGCCCCCTTGAGGCAAAGTCAGATGTTGCTGGCTGTTTAACTTGGCTGGTTAGTTGGCTTATATAGAGCCATAAAATCATGTGACATATCCGCAATTTGTTTAAGGCCACTCGCGACTCCGTTCGAGTGTCAAAATCGACGCCCACCCGCTGCGATGCCCCCAACTGAAGCTGCACTTTTTTCCCTGGAAGCCAGCCAGAGTTGCCAGCAATCTTTGTGCCCCTTTGCATCTGTGTGCCATTGTATCTTATAGGTGTGTGTGTGTGTGTATTTGTGTGTGGGTGTGTTTTGGCTTGCTGCATTCAAATTCGTGGAAACGTGCGATGACAAAAGCTTTCAATGCTGTTCAGCCTCCATTCGATATATTCACATATATATATATAAACACATTTTTATATATATATTTTGTAGTTGCGATAAGCATCTGAAACTGCAAACATTTCAATTTATATCTGCCTATAATATTTCTAATAATTTGCCAGCCAATTTGCGTTCGAATTTGGCCAACAGCAACTAATTGCTGTCGATTAAGTTGCCGGCTGCCAATCGAATTTGGCAAACTGCTGACAACCTATTCATGATTATATATTATATAACTTAACTGACATTATCGAGTCTAGACACTAGTTTTTGTCGTTGTTGCTGTTCTCATTTGTCTGGGCGTTAATGAAATCTGACAGACATTTTTATCGATTATTCTTTACACGACGTTGGTGGCATTTTCCATATGTACTCTATAATTATTTTTTTTATTCGATTTTTAACTCTTTGTAAATTGTCTTTTTACGCAAAATTATTTTTTTTCTGTTGCTGCTAATTCAAACAATTGTCATTAATATTTTTTAAACATTTTATGGAATTTAAGATTAACTCCAAAAAATTTCCCATATAAATAATTTATGCATTCACGAATTCGATTGTTTTTTAACTATTATAAAAAGTATACAACTAAAATTTATTTACGAGTAACATTTTCCATTTTTAAGTATCTAATTCAATTGTGAAATTTATTTGAAAATGTTTTAATAGTTTTTCTGTTGATACAAATTGGAATAACATAAATAGTAATAATACATTTCAATTCCTTATCGTTTACTAATATTCAAATTGACTTTTAAATTACACTTTAAATAATTGCTGATATGAAATTTATTACAAAACTATCAAAATTATGTTAAATAGTAATAAAACATTAATATTCCTAATTGAATACTAATATTTAAATTTACTTTTAAATTACACTTTTAAATTACACCTTAAACAATTGCTGATATTTATTGTAAAAGTACAAAAATTATATTAAATACTTGGCAAATGCTTTTTATGCATCTCATAAATAGTTTTTATTGTAAAAACTTTATGGGTTCATTATGTTTGTGGATCTGATTCAGTTGCACAAACAACTCTGCCACTGCTTTGGATAAAATGTTGTCAGTTTGCTTGTTGCAAGTTGGCGCCTTGTGCAACACACGACGAATCTCTGGTCTAATCAGGAATCCGTCGATCAGCGGTCAACGAGGGCAACAAGTTTCGCTCCGCTGATAAGCAGAGCAGCCAACAGGCTTTGTGTGGGCCAAAAGCTGAAGCTGAAGCTGAAGCTGGAGAGGAAGCTGGAGATGAAGATGAAGATGAAGCTAATGTGAGTTGGAGTTGAGGCTGAGGCTAAGGCAGCTGGCAGCTTGATTTGGCCAACTCCTTTTTTTGCGGCTCAGCCAGGTGTGCGGTGGGTGACCGCCAAGAAGCTGTGGCAGCAACAAGGAACAGCAACAAGGAACAGCAACAACAACAACAACGACTGCTGCTGCTGCTGCTGCTGCGGCGGCTTCAGATTCTTTTGTTCTATGCCGTCAACACTAAATACTCACGTCAGCCAATAAATCCACTTCAACTGTGGCAAAAGTCGCAATCTTCAACGCCAGATCGCCAGATTGAGATCGAGCCACGAGTGCTCAATTGCTATCTCGCTCTCACTTTAACTAACTGACTCCCTCACTCTCATTCTTTCTCTCTCTCTCTCTCTCTCTCTCTCTCGATCTGTCGATCTTTTTTCGCACAGCTTCCAAATGGGTTTTTGGAGTGTAGCCGGTTTGGGGCTGCATTTCGGTGCAGCATCGTGCAACAGGCTGCGGCACCGAGCATCGAGCATCAAGCACCGAGCACTGGGTACCCTTTAGGTGTCAAAAGCAATAAAACGCCGGCCTGTAATCAACGCGATCCTAAATAGGTGTACAAATTACTCCAAAGTCCTTAATTATAGCGAAACCGCCAGAGATCCAACAACACACAAAAAGACAGAGCGAGACAGACAGAGTGCAAGAGAGAGAGAGAGAGAGGGAGAGGTGGAGAGACACAGACTGACTCTAAACCACAAAAACGTTTTTATCTGAGCTGACCCTCTGTGGTTTTGGCTGCTTTGTTGTTTTTTACACTCGCTGCAAGTTGCAAGTTGTGAGTTGCAAGTTGCGAGTTGCGAGTTTGAGTTGGTCTTCTTCACTTCTGATCTCATAGTAAGCTAGCAACTATTAAGAATTTGGCACGGTCCCAAGGCACTGCCGCTGCTGCTGCTGCTGCTGCTGCTGCTGCTGCTGCCGTGGCATATAACTTACACCCAGATCGATCAACGCAATTGGTGTAAATGTACTTTGACACAACAACAACAACAATAACAACAGCAACAGCAACAGCAAAAACACTAACAAACAGCACTTGGCGCTCTCCGCCTTGCCTCCTTTATAGTTGCGGCAATGCCGCACGTTCGTGCTGCGAAAATTACATTTGATCGATTTGATCGGCGCTACAACATCAAAGAAAATGAAAAGACGACAGACCAAAGAACGATGAACGACGACCGACGAACGCCGACTATGTGGGAGACGAGGACGAAGTATGGGGGGGATGGAGGCTGGAGAATGGAGGACTCTGAGTGTTTAGCAATTGTAATGCCCCAGTAAGAAAGGGTATACTTTACTCTACCAACTCAAAACTTTAAATGAAAAACTCAAAAGAAGCCACAAAATGAACCCACACAAATTTCAAGCTTGCAAAATATATTCAGAATAATTTTTAGATATGAAAAAAATGCTTTTATTTAGTTGGCTTGTGGTAAAAATATATCGGGTGTTATCTTAGCTTGATATAAATCGGATTAACACAAATTGTATTAAGATTTCAGTTTTTAATTTAATTTAATTAGTTATCGCCTACTAAAATTTCTATTCATTTTTGAATGACCATAAATAGCATTCATTTTAAACAACGTGCTTAACTAAACCAAATATATTATTTTTTATTTATTTTTTTGTTTTATAAAATAATAATTTTGGTAATTTTAGAATGCCTTCAGTTCTATTACCAATGAGATGTTGAGTCTATAAATAATAATAATTATAATAAATACATTGAACACCAGCTTAAATAAGAAACGATATCAAAATTGTGCACTTTTATTAATCGACAAAAAAAAAAAATAAAATAAAAAAAATATATTCACCAAGCTCAGAAATAAATTTTTGAGTGTGACAAATTTGCAAAAATGAAGTAAATAAAATTTAATTAATAACACAAACATTTTCATTTCTACATTTTCTTATCATTTTTTTTAAACATTAAATTAAATCAAGTTTTTATAAACTAATTTCTAGAATAGAGTGAAAATGCTTCGCTAAGCTAAAAAATCGATCAAATAACTTGCTTTTAATGCTTTTGATTTATTGGGATCAACTTGTTGTTCAACTTAACCTTTTTAGTTGCCTTGTTGCTAGTTGACTTGAAGTGTGAAATTTGCATAGCTAACCGCGATGAGTTCAAGTTGCGTCCGAGGGGTGACTCTAAAGTAGTTGAACCCCAGCTTGTGGCATGGGGCAGCCTTTGGAGCCCTGAAGCCAAAACGCTTTAGCCACAGTTGCAGTCTTATCCTTAGCGCTTAGTTGGTAGCCCAACGAGCCGTGGCCATGTTCAGCGTTTGGCCAATGCCAGACCACCGTTGCCAGGTTGGTAACGGTAAGCGAGGGAAATTCAGCACGCACGACACACGGAGGAAAATACGGTAAAGTAACTGTGACCATTTTTTTTTATGCTTATGCGCAAAAATTCGCAAACGAATTATTCGATTTGGAGGCGTAAAAAATGCAGCTACCCAATAATTGTGGTTGGCCAAAAGAAAATAATCAGCTAGCCAAAAGTTCGTCGTCTACTGCAGAAGCTGTGAAAGTTGCAACGGAAAAGTTGTAAATTTTTATTATTTCTCGTTTTTTTTTTTTTTGTATTTTTTTGCTTGAAGTAAATTGAATGCTGCCAACTTAAAAGCCTGATTAGCATTAGCTAAACATCATTATGAAGTTGGGAATCTGTTTGCTGTCCAGTTAAACACGTAGGCGGGTCAATGTGTAATTTTAGCATTTTTATTTGGCCACAGCCACAGCCGCAGCCACAGCGCACATGATGAACACGAAGTCAACAACTGTGCAAATTCTGCTCGAATAATTGGTCAAGTGATGGGAAAAATCTATCCCTCTCTCTCTCTCTCTCTCTCTCTGTCGTTTTGTATACCTTTCTCTCTCTGCCTTTGTAGCTGTTTGAGTAACTTGTCTAATTGAAATTCCCATGCTTTGGGACGAGCTTCTCTCTAATGGCCAACAAAACATAGCACAGCTGCCACATTCACTCAGAGACACACTCCACAATACACACACACACACACAAACACACACACACACTTATAAACACACACTCAGTACCAATCCCAATCCTGATCTGACCCCGGCACAATTTAAGCCAAATCACAGCACAGCACGCACACGCACACTCTTTTGGCCAGCATGGAGCAAATAAAATTGGGAGTTGGCTGGCTGGGAAATACTGCTTTCAGGACAAACTGTTACCAGTACGCAACATCAACAGGCATTTTCGTGATTTTAATTGTCCACTTTCCAACATTGTACAATGCTTGCCGCATATTGCCAGGCCTCTGCTCCTCCCATCCCCATCTGAATGCCCATCTCCATTCCCATCTCCATCCCCATCTCCAGCCCCCCATCTGCATCCCCATCTCTGCTAGCTGCTCGCAATTGTTCTCATGTGACCCATGACAATCAGTTTGTGTTTTTGTGCTGGATTCCATTGCCATTTTTAATGCTGCTAACGAAATTTAATTGGCCTCTAAATGATTTTAATTGTGCCACACTGATGTTGGCCATAAAATACAACGCAATTGGCCAACCAACAATTGTTTCAACTAATTTTCCGATTTTCAACTGCCGATTAGACTCCATCGACTATATTTGTCTCTATATATTTTTGTTAATACTAAACAACATTTTCAAGTACGTATTAATAATAGAGATTATATATGTATGTTGCATACATCAGAATAAAAACAAAAACATGGCTTAATTTTTAGGAACCGTCCATTTTTAAAAATTTAAACATTAATCAAAATTTGCCGCTTGCGAAAATTAGTTTTGACAGTCTGAAAATTGTTATCTTTCTACCGGATCTTGGAAAGTTATTCAAAAACATGTCAATTATTTATAAAAAATATAAAAATATTAATTGGGCTTTTATTTCTATTGTATCAGATCTTGTAAAGTTTATCAATAACAAGTCAATTATTTTTAAAAAATTATAATATAAATATAAAATTGTGGTTTTTATTTCTATCCCATTTGAAATTTGATCAATAACATGTCAATTATATATAAAATGAAATCTTTTAAACATGAAATTGAGGCTATTATTTAAATATGAATTTAAAATTAATCAATATTCGCGAAACTGATGAAATATATTTATATAGTTAACTGGAAATTATTGAGAACTTTTAATCTATAATTTATAAATCTCTAAGATTCGTGTGGAGAAAAATTGTTTGATCGAATCAGCTGTTGATCGCAATAAACATTTTATATAACTTATGTACTTTTTAAGGGGTCCTAACTAATTGCCTGTATTAATTAACTTAAATATAATTATCGTATTGTAGTTTCTCCTTTTTGAAACACCTCTGAATTTGGAGGGTCTTTGCTGTGTTGGGTCTTTGCATCCGCATTCATTTCACCATCTGTCAAAGTCATTGTCATTTCACTCGTCATCATTTCAATTCGTTGCCCGTTTCGGCCTCCTCTCACATCAGCATTAAGCCAAATGAGCCAAGCCAAAAGGCAACAACAACAACGGCCCAGTTTCACTTGGCAAATTAATAACCTTTCACCTGAGTTTTAATTTAAAGGCCCGCAACTTATTCGCTGCCTAACCATAGCATTTAATAAGACTGTAAGACCCCCATTCCAAGTCTGTGATCTTTCACACTTGCAGCTCGGAGTCCACCCTGTCGAGGCGACTCCACTCCGTGAACAAGTGGAACCTTCGTCAAGAGTTGGGATTCGCTTCGCTTCGGTTTTATTTTTGTATTTTATTTTATTTATATTTATTTTTTTTTGGCTGACATTTCAAATTCATTTTGCAAATGTCAAAAATGCCGTTCTGCTGATGCCGCTCATTTGTCTTCCTTCAACAAAATGTTGTTGCCACACAGAGCCAAGCCAACTGAGTCGCACTTTTTAACACTTTTCACTTAGACGGTTTCGGTTTCGGTTTTGGTTTTGGTTTTGAGATTCGGGTTTCCTTTTCTTGGCCAGCGGCCAAATACCCAAATGTGCTTTGCCTTTGCCAAGACGACGACCAAACGATAAGCCGACGACTTGGAATCGTTTCGAAGTCATCTGCGAGATGAGTCCGTGACTCTTGATGACTGACTCCAAGTGGCCCACAGCACAGGAGTTGCTCGTGTTGAGTCCGAGCACTTTCTTGCCATTCCTAAATCATTTCACAGTCTATCAATTAGCGTTTGGAGCGCGTCAGCAGCTCCACGGGAACTGTGGAATCCGAATAGTAATTACCACTTAAATATGAGCAAAATATGGCCATTTCAAAGTTGCAAATTATGATAAATATAAACAAACATGAACCATGAAGCATATTTCTTCAGCTACCTTTAAATTAAGAATTTATAAAAATTATTGCATAAATTAATAATTTACTGGAATTAGCGAAATTTTTAATCTTTGAGTGGTAAATTTAGTTAAAGATAATATTTTATTACTAGTTTAATATATATCTCGCTTTCATCTGAGCATATAGCTTCATGACTAGTTTGTTATATTGCACTCTCTTCTGATCATATAGCTCGTCCATCAAACATAATTTTTCCACAAATTCAAGACATACAAAAAATCTTGAATTTATGTGAGAATTTGGAATTTAATATACTGCTGATAAAAAGGTATTGTATTTTCTTGTAACTAACGCAACATAATCTAATATTATGAGCTGTGAGAATTTATCGTAATTGTTCCTAGTTTAGTTAGGCGATTTCTTAGTCTACAGTGATTACAGTCTAAGGAGTCAAATGATTATTCTACGTATTTTATTTATCATGCATATTAGGTCCATATACCGTTTCTGATCATAGCTGCCTAAAAGATGGCCAACAGATCTAATTATTCTGTTCATTTCGGATGTTATATTTAATACTTTCATCTATCACAATACGATTCTAATCTTATTAGGATACACCTTATAGCGAATATTACCTAATCAGATTAGCAATTGCGCCTGGACATTATTTTTAATATTTTTATAAACAAAAAATGCTAAGAAAATAATGTTTTAACTGAATAGTTTGAAGGTATTTATTTGAGTGGACAGCAAACAAAATATACAAAAATTCTTAAATTTATGCATATTAAAAAATGAGTAGTAGAAAAGTTTTTGCATAATTGAAACCACAAAATGGGTTTCCACTGTGCGAGTTATTAGGCCATTTTTCATACTCACAGCAACAGCAACAGCAGCAGTTGTTGCAACAGCTTACAGTTGAGACTGTAGAAGACTCCGAAGGAACTGTGAAGAGTGTAGAGACTGTGAAGACTGTGAAATCTGTGAAGACTGTGAGGACTGTGAAGACTGTGAGGACTGAAGACAGGCTGTTATGTATGACCTTAGGGGCTGGCAAAAGGTGGTCCCGCTGATTGTTTACGTCTGCGCTACTCATAAAATTTCAATTAATCTGCGTGTCACTGTGCAACAGCCGCAAAAAACAACTAGAGAAATACGCCTTTTTTTTTTTTTTTTTTTTTTTTTGCTGCCACAGCAAATGCTAAATGACAGCGTATGCGTATTTAATGAAATGTGGCGAAGAGGCAACGACATCAGGTTGCTCGGGCTATATTAAAAACAAGCCTTCACATTTGTCTCTTCCCATGAAGCAACTGATTAAAATCATTCGTGCAACGGGCGGAGGGGGAAGTCAGTCGCAAGCTCTCGTCTCGATAGTTGTGCACAAATTAATCTTCTTCACATTAGCATCTTGATTGGCCAATGAAATGTGTAACTCCATATCCCCCGAGTGCCCATGACTATAGTGTATGGTGTATGGTAACATTGCGAGACTCACACACGCAAATACACTCGAAAAAAAATCAATAGATGATCATTGATCATTTTTGTGTAACTTCTCACTCGCTCTCTCCCTCTGTCTCGCTGTCTCTCGCTCTGCTGTTGATGTGATTGCAATAATTAATCTTGCTCGAGATTATGTTGATGTTTTTTTTGGTCCATCTCGCATTTTCCGTTGATTCTCCCAGCAGCAACTGTTGGCGTTGTGAAGATCATTTGTATGGGTCTATTTTGTTGTTGTTGTTGCTGTTGCTGTTGCTGTTGCTGCTGTTTATATTTCTTACTCTTTTTCCTTAAGGCGCCTGGCGTCAAATTAAGTGTTTGTGTCGCTTGCCATTAATCAAAACATATCACAAATTTCGATATGAAAAAGTGTTTTGTATTATATCAAAACGGAAAAACAACATCAACAGCAACAGCAACATGAAATCCCCTCAACTAACAACAACAACTTGTTTCGTTGTCGTTGTGCGTTTCTTATCTGGTTGCGTGCACTGTACAAAATATTTTATGGTGTTTCCCTTTAAGTGAAATGAGACTAATGTAGAAAAAAGGGGCTTTTAAATTAATTGAAGAACTGTAAAAAATACTTTAGGTATTTCTACACAAATAAAACAAACAAATGTTAAATTGTGCGTCTAAGGAAAAATATTGTTTGAAGTGAATTAAAAATTATATATTTAATTTTATGTCCATTTTAGTGACTTTTCTAAGAAAAAAAACATTGTTTAAAGTTCAGTGAATTAAAAATGTTTTATTTAATTTCATATCCATTTTACCGGCATTTCATTCAAAACCAAAATGATATATTTTTTCATAGTGTGTTCATTTAATTTGTGTGATTTGAATTTTTTTTCATTTAGTTTGATTTCTTTTCCTGGTCTGAAAATGTCACCTGCTGTGCAAACAGCACACACATGTTGTTCAGGCAATTAATGTTGTTGCTGTTGTTGTTGTTGTTATTGTTGCAGCAGTGGTTGTTATTGTTGTTGTTGGTGTTGCTTCCTGCTGCTGCTGCTGCTATTGCTGCTGGTTGGTTGTTATTTGTTGGCTTGGCTTTTTGATGAATGATAGACAACATCAGCTCGGCTACAGCCTCTGAGATAAAGCATTTCATTTGTGTTTTGCTGTGTTGCACCTTCATTGAATTTGAATTTATTTGCAGTTAATATGCAGCTGCGATCAGCAATCTCTCATCTCTATAAATATACACATATTTATTTATATATATGCGTTCGTTCAGTAGCTGCTTTCGAAAGTGGCATTAATCACTTTGGTTTGGCCACACACACCCAATCACACACACACACACACACACACACACACATAGACGCTATCAAATGCATTAAAATCAAGCTGAGGAAAATTTATGAACTTCCTAATTGTAAGCAAATTTGACAGGCGTGTTAGCCATAAACTTTGGCTAAAAATTGTTTTTTTTTTTCTTACAATGCAGCAACTTGTTTTCACTTATCGTAGTCAAAATATCTACGCTGCAACAGCAACAGCAACAGCAGCAACAGCAGCAACAGCAGCAGCAACAACAACAGCAACAGCAACAACAACAACAATGTCAACATTCAGCCATCAAATGACAGCAGCAGCAAAAATGCAATTATCTATAATAAAATACAACAACAATAAATGTGCAACCCGTTTGCGAACAGTTTTCAACACTTTGCAAACCAAAATGTGACAACTGCAATTGTTGCTGTTGTTGCTGCCAATCTTGTTGTTGTTGTTGTTTTTTACTTGTTGGTGTTTGTTGTTGAAGCCAAATTAAAATTCACTCGCTCAGTTCAACACCTTGGTCAATTTAAGCACTCGACCCACCTGTGTGTGTTGTCTCTGTGTGTGTGTGTGTGTGTGTGTGTGTGTGTGTGTTGAAATAATTGCCTTAGTTGTTGATTACGAGCAATTTTTAATAATTTGAATAGAAAATGCACAATTTGATGAACAGCTTGACAGCTGTTTTAAGATTCATTGCATTGATATTTATCGTTTCAGCTACAAACATTTGATCTGTCCCATAATACCATATAATTAAAATAATGCCCCTATCAAAATTAATTTAAAAAAAATTAGTGTTATGCACTTGTCGTCATTTTGCTTGACTTGACACTTGTCCGACCCAAATTTTAATTAGATTCAATTTTGTTCAGATGAATTTTGATTGCCAAATTTTTTTTTATTGAAAAAAGAAATTTATAAAACAGTTTTAGATCCTATAAAATTTATAATAAATTTTTTTTTAAAAGAATTATTTTAAAATTTATTTTTAATTTCACAAAATTTACTTAAGTATTAAGCATTAATAAAAAGACGAATAAAAAAAGATTTGTAAAAGGAAAGCTGTAGTTCGTACTTTCTATACGTATTAATAGATGGCGCCGTACACAGCGCCACCAAACGGCTATGATTTCAACTAAAGTTCAGCAATTCGCTTAGCACGGACAAGAACCAACTGCGACCAGCGCAAATATATGTTTAGCTTAGCTTATGAACTGTGTGAAAGAGATGGATAGATTGAGTGGCTGCACTGTGAGAAACTGAGGCCAAATAGTTTCAATTTGGGTATCGAATAAATATTCAATAATTTATTTCATCAATTATTTAAGCTATTTTTATCTAGAACTTTCAATTATTTAAAAAATATTTTGTTTTACATAAGAATAAAAGTTTAAAAAAAAGTTGAACAATTTGGCGAAGGCTTGTTGTTTTTTTTTTCAAATATGACTATTTATTTACACATAAGTACAAATTTTAGGCGTTTCTTTAGTACATTTCACATCAAAACACTACACTGAGAATTACAAAAATAAATAGCAAACATTTCACATTTAGTACACGGATAAAGAAATACGCCACAGATATGAAAAGCTTATTATTATAAATTTAATTAGGTGAAGCTAAAGTTAAAAACTTACTAACTACCAAATACAAATATAAATAATGCTAAGCTTATAATCGTATTCATTTTCTCCATCGACATTTGTAGTTTTAGCTTAACTATGAAATATTAAAATGCTACAAGGAGTTCATGTCAAAGAGTTAAGGCAAATTTGGATGTCTTTGAAATGAGACCGAGAAAAGTTCTTAAAAAACGTACTTAATTCAAATTATGGAAAACTTGTTTTTGTTTTGTTGTTATGTTGTTTGGAATGACATATAAAACATTATTTGTTCATTAACTAAATTAGTTTTAAGTATATATCGAAATCATAAAGCTTATAAATTATCAAAACAATTTGAATATTCTAGCTAAATTAATTTTAGGTAAAGTGAAGCTTAATTTCGAGTTTCATTTATTTTCTTGTTTTTTTATTTTCGAAGAGTGCAACTTAGAATTAGAGTTACTTAGAGTTAGGACAGGCAAAAGACAGTCGAGATGGGAGAGTTGAAGAATTAGATGGTTTTTGAGGAAGGTTAAGAAGAGAAGTTTTTGGATAGAGTAGAAAGTAGTAGTAGTAGTAGTAGTTTAGTAGTAGAGCAGAGTGGGATGATCTTTTGAAGCTTAAACCTGCAATCGAAACTCATTTAGTTAAAGCCAATGCGCAAAAAGCCATCTTAACTTAAAGTTAAAATTTAAAGTTTAAAGTAAGTTGGGAAAAAAAACACTTTTCTATTTTTTGGCGACCGCCCTGCTCTGCGCCCTGCCCTTGCCCACCTGTTGTGGTGGCTGTGGCGCACCGCTGCCACCCTCCTGGGAGCCACTCTCAGCATCCGACTCCTTCAAAGAGCCACCCTCCTCATCGCCAACGAGCGCTCGGTATTTCTTCGCAATCGCCTCCCAATCCGCCACGTTCTCGATGCGATTCTGATTGGCCGCCGAGAAACTGGCCTGCGATCCCAGCGGCGACAGATGCACCTGAGACAAGGCCACCGAATCTGAGAGTTTTATAAAAATTAAATTAGTTATGTTTTTATCCGGGAAGAAAGGGGCAACACTATGCTGCAACTAGACTGCGGTAAGGCTGCAACCAAATTTTCGATATACAAATTAGGCCCAAATAACAAAAATAAATATTTAACATAATTAAAAAAATGTTTGATTGAATGTTAAAATTATTCTTGAAAATTTTATATGTAGAAATTGATTAACAGTTTTTTATTTAAATTTTTAAAGAGATGTGTTAAAAGTTGTAAACTGACTAAAGAAATAAATCAATAATAATTATAATTACCTTTTAAAAATAAATAAAAATAAAATTAAAAATGTTGTATAAGTTTGTATTTAAATTGAAAAAAAAACACTTATAAATTATTTGTGTTATTTGGGATTAAATAATTCGGTTGCAGATTTACCCCAACTGTTTTGCTGCAAAGTGCAAATAGAGTTGGAAGTTGAGAAAGTAATTTTGAGCTAAAGCGCGCCAATTGTTAATAGAAAATAACTGTAAGCTTATAGAGGTAGAAAAAGAGAGTCACTGTTGCATAGATAACACAGAGAGAGAGAGAGAGAGAGAGATAGCTAGAGAGAGATGACAAGTTGGGAGACGAACGCTTGTTGCTGCAAAACTCTTTAAACTTGTACCAACGTCGATGTGATGTTTGAGGGGGGGTGTTTCGGGGGAGGTAAATTGGAAGAACTCTCTGGAACTAGGTAAGGCGATACATACATTGCTCACCTTTCTTGATCTTCGATAGCCATTTGGCGCCAGCTTTGGTGCGTGGACTGGCCTGACGTATTCCCATCATCTGAACCAGACTTGGACGCTTCTTTTTCTTCATGCGTGCCTGTTGTTGTTGTTGTTGTTGTTGTTGTGGTTGTTGTGGTTGTTGCGTGTGTGTGAGTGAAGTCAAGGCGGCATTAGAGTTACACAGGACACATGGTACAATCAAAACAGGACATATACAGAAGACAGGAGACGAAACACACCAACACATTGATTAAACATCAAAAGCAGCAAAAAACAAACTAAAAAATTATAGTAAAAAGTGTGCAGAAAATGTGCTAAAAATTTAAATATTTATCACAAGCACAAATTGGTGATTTTTAACTGGGGTGCAAACGGGCAACACACTTAAAGCATTTGTTGGGCAGACATTTCTTGACAGATTTTGAAATCATAAAAGTTGGGCAACAATCATTTCCCGTTGCAGTTGTTGCCAAATTGCTTTAAATGGTTGGCAGAAAAGGTCAGCAACTACGCGAGTTCTGATCAGGCTTAAAGACACACACAGGTTCTGATCGCTGTTTTTTTTTTGTTTGTAGTTTAGATTTATTATTGTTGTTTTTTTTTTAAAGATTTTACCTTGACCTTCTCGACGATCCACATAAACCAGGTGGTAACTAAATTAAGCGGCGATGGCGCTGTTGTTGTGCGATGCATATTGCGTATAAGCTTGGATAAGCCAAATTTCCATTCGATGTCGGATTGCGCCTAGTATTTCATAGGTTTTTTTTTTATTTGTATTCGATTTGTTATTTGGCATTGTGAGTGATGATGATGAGTTGTACATGTACATAAATATATATATATAAAAAAATAGAACAAGAATACACGTTACACAAATGAGTTTCAATGATTTTGTTAAGCATTTCACAAATTATCAATTTGTCTTCTAAATCGTATATATTTAACTTAAGCGCTGCAACTGAATATTTCCATAAGAGAAATACACAAATGAACACGTTAATTTTGCTTAACAATTTCTATCTTGTAGATACTTTTTTTTCTATATATGCTCTTTCTCTTTCTGAACTATCCCAAAAGATGTTCGAGAAATTGTTCAACAAAATCGGACGCATTTATTGGTATATTTCGTAGAATAGACTTAAAAATTATATATATTGATAGATACACACATAAACATGCAGCGGTATATTTGTTGTTGTTGTAAAGCATGCAGTTAGCCAACACTGGCCACGCGCGTTTTGCTGCTCAACACTGTTAACAAAAGCTACTTTCGCTAGGCACTTTACTAGCAATCTAAAGCTAAATAAAACACAGATGTAATTTTGATTATTTTTGGTACACACACTACAAGTATCTAATCTATAAGCCGGTGATTTATCTGTAAGATACAATATTCGATTTGCAATTGTATCTCACAGATAGCTCTAATTTTTTTAGTTGAAAAAACCTGGAAGATGCAAGTCTGGGCAGTTGATGGATTTACAGAATAAGCCATGAATCACTTTGCTACAATTATTTTTATTAATTTTTTATCATCTTCCATATTGAAATTAAATTTTGTTTTGGTCTGTTTGTGTTTTCTAAGAACCGACATCAAAGTAGCCGCAAGAAACAAGGCGAGCAACGTTCTGAACCTCTCTCTAAAAACAGTTTTGGGGTATTTTTATTTTGATAGATATATATATATATATATATATATATAGATATATATGCTCATCTGTGTGCTCCTTTCCTTTTTTTTCTCATGCTTATCAGCTATTTGAGCCTCTTTCTCCAATTTAGGATTCTCTGTTTTTTTTTAGCTTCTTTTTTATTTTTGCACCCCTTTGCCCAAAATATCGCTTATCGCTTTGCTTCTCGCTGCACTTGAACATCAATCCTAAACTGGAAAAGATCTAACTAGTTTTTAGAGTACATTTCAAATATTTCATCTCTAATCAGCTAAGCTGGTTACACTTCTCGTTTGCTGAAATAAACTTGAAGATTAATCAAATATATAATTGAATACGTAGCTTAGTTATTATAATAAATATAGTTATATAAATATTTGTATATATATTGTTGTAAGAGCATAAATAGTATTTGAGTAATAAAAAAGAAAAATGGGTATTTATATTAATAAGCGCCATTAGCAAAAATACTACCTGAATTCTTTGATAGGTGTCTGACATCATAGCAATCAGCAGGTTAATGAGTACAACCACCGATACCAACATGTATATGCCAAAGACAATTTTGAATAGATACTCAACCCAATACGGTTGAGTGGGCGTGGCTAAATTATTGATTTTATCAACTTGCGTTTGCTCCGTCGTCGTCTGGCCAAACACGGCGAAGAACAGTAACTCAAAAGAGTTAATCGGATGCATGCGCACTGTGTCGTGTCCGTTTTTATATATATACATATACATATATATATATTTATATATATATATGTGTTTTTTTTCGTGTCGTATCGTATCGTGTCGTTTCCGGTTTCCGATGTCACCAAATCCAAATTCCGATTCCATATTTAACACACACATAGAGAGATACACACAGAAATACCAATACCGAATACCATTTCATTTCAACCCCCCCCAAACGCAAGTAATTACAATTGACGGACACAGCACGGCGGCAAAAATATCGTTTTTAAAAATAAAAAGATAACGGACGCCCATTTGTGACATTTCGTTGTGACATTGGTGGGTTTTGCCCATCAAGCCAAATCGCCAAACAATTTGATTTGGCCCAATCGAGCAACCCCCAAAACAGCAATGTTCGCGCCAATTGCGTTTCAAATTTCAACGGGGTTGTTATCAAAGCGTCACCAAATAAACAAAAACAAAAATATATAGAATATACATATATGTGATAATAGATAATAAAATAGTTGTAATAGTTGTAAATTAGATAAATAGAGAGAGAGAGAGAGAGGGAGAGAGAGAGGGAGAGAGAGGGGGGAGAGAGAGAGTGTGTTGCGATTAGTGGACATTTGTCAATACAAACCTGTATGCGCTGATAAGTATCCGACATCATGGCAATTAGTAGGTTAATGAGTACAACCACAGACACTAACAAATAGATGCCAAAGACAAATTTGAACAGGACCTCGGTCCACTCGGGACGCAGATGTCGCATGGGATTGATGTCCACGGTGGTCGTTTGTCCGAAAACGGCGAAGAACAGACGCTCAAAAGCCAGAAATGGTGTCATGGGTCCTAACAACACGTCCAAAGAATTTTCCATATCTCATTTTCATTTTCGTTTTTTGCACAAAATCACAATACACAATAGACAAACAACAGCAACAGCAAACAGGGCTAACAGTGAGGCAGAAATTTGGTGAAGATTGCTTTTGATATTGCTGATATTGTTAGATTGTTAAATTGTTGGATTTTTGGATTGATATTGTTTTGGCACAGGCGTGTGTGCAATTAAAAATTCATACGAATATTTTGTGGCTAGAAAGCAGCAATAACATCAACACATCAGGCATTCAATTTCTCAATAGATTTATTTTTATTTTTATTTTTTTTTTTTTGTTATCGGCCAACACACATACGAGCTTCGATAATTATCGATATTTCGTTCTTTTGTGAGTTTTTCTCCATATGATTCGTTTCGCCGTTTTGTGCAGAATTTTTTCTAATATTTTCTTGATTGAATTTAAATTTAATGTGTTTGGCAAGCAGCAGCAGAAGCTTCAAGCCCAGGAAATATTTTTTATATATATGAATTTTCTATATTTTCTGATATTTATAAATATTTAGTGATTTTAGTTGGCTGGGCGACTTTGCAAAACATCAACATGCAATATTGAATTATTTATTTAAATCTTATTTATTTTGTACACTTTGCGCAAATGTGTGAAATGCATTAAACTAAATTATGAAAATCATATAGCACAAAAAAAAAATAAATAAGAAATCATAAATTTAAATAATATATGCCAAGTACAAAAAATTCGACGACGCTTATTATTAACACATTAAACCTAAACAAAACTATTTCGAAATTTAATGACAATTATTTACAAGATTTTTATATTCATATCTGTTGGATTATAAAAAATGAATCTCTAATTAATTTTTTGTAATGAATATTAATTTAAACTTAAAAAAAATTTATAATATCAGCAGTCTTTGTAAAATTTATGAGCTTTATTTTAAAAATAAAAATTACAATAACGGAGAAATTAATTTTGGAGTACAACTTACAAATTCTATTTTTGAGAAATATTTTGTATTTTATTTATTTTCTGAACGAGTGCCTTATACTAACCGAATGATTGCTGACTTTATATATATCTCATATTTCTATATTTATATTTCTATATATTATATATATTTCTATTTATATATTTCTTCAATCTGCCCTGTAATAATCAAACCCAAACCTTACAAAAATAAATGCATGCTCTTTGAAATTAAATGAGAAATAAAGCAAATAATTATTTACAATAAGGAAAATAATAATATTTATATAGAGAATTATAAGAATAATAATTATAATAATGTAACAGATGATACCTATAAACATTGATTGATCCACAACATCGAGAATGCACAAAGTATATATATGTATATATAGTAAGTGGAACGGAATCCGCTGACGATGACCAATAAAACATGCCTCGAAACGAACGAACGAACGAAAGGAACTTAAAGAACAAGAACAAGGCTAACATTAGATAGTATTACGAATATATATATATATATATAGATTGATATACATTTATGTGTGGGATTTGTTGCAGTTGCTTTTTCCATTAGAACTGGAAAATAAGTAATGACAATTAAAACTTGTACACACAACATTGAAGGCAAGAGGAACGTCGGCCGGGGCCCAAAAAACATATATATATTTATAATAAGGCTGGGACGCCCGACCTGCAGATAAGTTATAAACGAGCATATTTAATATATATAATTATATATATATATATAGAAAGAGAGAGCAGAGCGGGTAAACCCCAAAAACGAAGCAGTTTAACGGAACTTACGATCATCTTTATGCTTGCGTCGGAATTCGCTGAAGCGACTATCGACATAACTCTCCACGGGCGGAGGTCTTGGGGTGGGCATATCATCTGGGGGTAACGGTATATATATATGTATATATGTAGAGGGAAAAGAGCGTAATTAGTATGGGTCTGGTGGAATATAGGCTGGGGATTTTTTTATATATTGCAAAACACATGACGACATCAAAGAGGTTGTTTTTTTTTGTTTTTGTTTTTTTTTTTTTGGTTGTACAGCATGCAAATTGTTGTTGTATTTTGTGGTTGTAGTTGTATTTCATATTGAGGTGAACATTGAGCACACAGTTTATCATTCAAAGGCAGATACAGATACTTATCAAGACACATTGAACTTTAATAATCGAATAATAGAAAATCAAAAGGATGTTGCGAAAACATTCCAAAAAGACACTAAAATAAAAAATTCAAATAAAAAAGAACGGAAAAATAAGAAAAACAAATTGTTGGTTTTTTTTTTTAAACATAATTAGAGGAGTTAAGCAAAAAGCAAACGTTTGGACTTACCGTCACTGAAGTAGCCCCGATTTCGATTCTTCTTCTCGAAACTCCTCAGATCCTCGGGCGTAAAATTGGCAAATGATTGATTTAGTGCCACAATGTGCATGGAAAAGCCAAACACAAAGATGGCGAGAACGGCGAGAAAGCGTGCCAGATCCTTTAACAGATCACCAATGATAATGGCCCAGGGCCCGAACAAATGATGGAACGATAAAAAGTCCAATATCTGTACACAGGCAAGGAGGAAGGCCAAGGCGAAGCACTGATTGCGGCAATAGACCAGTGTGGGCCAATACTCCTTGGAGACGAAGAGGAAGGCGACCACATGAACGCCGACGCCAGCCATTCCCAGCAGCAGGACGAGCACCTTGATCGATCCCAATCCCGATTTGTCCGAGGGATTCGTCAACTCGAACAAAAGTAGGCCGCTCAACCAAATGAGCAGACCTATTTCGTACCAGTAGGGGACCAGACTCAGACGCAGCACCGGATAGATGGGCGTGATGCCCACAATGCTCAGATGGGTCATGAGGTATATGTGCGAGGTGAGGTAGGACATAAACTTGATGATCGGCACCTTGTTGAACTTGTGCCCCATCGGAAATGTGAAACCAATCCACACCGGCGGACAAACGATAAACGCCACCAGCAGCAGCATGATCTTCCACGACGCCCACGTCAATGAGCCGTGCCAGAGTTCCTAAATGAGGAGCATAACGGATTAAACAGTCTTCCAAACTGTGCCTCTTTCTCTCTAACACACTTGCAAATATCGCTGGACCACCGTATGGGCAATGACTTCCTTCTGCTCGTTCTCAATCAGCACGTCGAGAAACTCCACGTTTCGCTTATCCGTCGCCTGGAGGATCTTCCCCGCCGAATCGGAGCCAGCTGCCAGTGCCAAGAGCTCTGTGGCCATCGCCTCACACTGCTTGCCAGCGGCAACCAGATCCTTAGCGCGCTCCTTCTCCTGCAAAGCGATATGTGAAAGGAGAGTGAGCAGATGTAAACCCACAAAAGATTAGGGAATTTTTCACGCACCTTGGTGGAGAGTGTTATGTAAATATTGGATAATTTGGCTGCTGTATCCACCGGTGCGGGGGAGACGAGTACAAACTCCTGGATTGGCTTATTGTTGTTATTCTTGGAGACAACCATCAGATTGTAGACGAAGCGTTTGTCCTCCATCAGGCCGTAGGTGTCGTGCTCCTTGTTCATCAGATAGCGCAGCACCTCGTTGTGACTCTCGGAGGCGGCAAACCAGATGGCCGCACAGCCATAGTTCGTCTCCGATTTGGGCGAGGCACCCGCCTCGCACAGCAGCTTGACCACATCCAAGTGACCGGCTTTGGCAGCACAATGCAGTGGCGTCCAACCGTTGCGATCGGTTGCATTTATCTCAGCTCCCTGGCCGAGCAGTATCTCCACCATCTGGAAATGGCCGTGCATGGCAGCGATATGCAAACCTGTCCGACCATTCCGATCCGTGGATTGTAGGAGCTCCGCTGACCGACTCAGGAGCAAGCCAACCACTGACATGTGTCCACCGAAGCACGCCAAATGGAGCGGATTGTAACCCTATAAATGCAAATTGGATTAGTGATTAAGTCGGGGAACTGACAAGGATATTTCAGAGGGAAAAAAGTAACCAAGTTTGAAAAAGATTTCTGAGAAAAATATATGCCGAAATTTTGGGAATGGCCATTGAAGAATTACCAAAATGATCGGCAGAGTGGAAATCGGATAAATTCGGATGGAAATAAATTTAAATGTCATTTTTTGGATTAGATATTTGACATATATTTCAAGCGGCAATCATTTTACCGGAAGCCAAGGAAAGATCACTTCAAGTTACTTAGGACAAAAGCAGAGTTCTCCTTTTGGAGTATGTTTTTCTTATAGATTCATTCATTACTTACGTTCTCCACGGTAGCTGCATCGACTTGGACACCCGCCGAGTTGAGGAGCAGTCGCACCACATTCTCATTGCCCGAGAAGGAGGCGAGATGCAGTGGCGTCATGCCCGACTCGGTGCCCAGCTCTCCAAATAGACTCTGACCCGTTGGCGTCTCCGACTTAACGGTTGCCGGCACACTGGTCAGCAGCTCTCGCACCGTATCCGCCTGGCCGTAGTAGGCGGCCACATGAAGCGGTGTCAGTCCCAGCTTTTTGCTATTGATCCTCAAGGAGTTTGTGCTCTTGAGCACATCCAAGACCTGACCATGACCGTTCTGGGCAGCCAGATGGACGGCTGTGAAGCCCGCCTTGTTCTCCTCGGTGCAGGAGGCACCGGCACGGACCAGTGCCTTGACCACATCCGCATGCCCGCCCTCGGCAGCTAGCTGTAGGGGCGTGGCATCGGTCAACTTATTTCTAGCTGATATCACGCCGGATCGATCGAACTTCATGAGCTCCTCGATGACCTTGACGGAGCCCTGCATGGCCGCAATGTGGGCGCAAGTGTTTCCATCCTTGCTCGTCGCATTCACCAGCGACGGATGCTGTTGGAGGAACAATTTGGCCACTTCCGAGTAGTTATTCTGGGCAGCGACATGGATGGGCTTCTGGCCCAGATCATCTGTCGCATCAATATTGGCGCCCAGCTCCAACAGCAGTTGGCACACCTCCATTTGCCCACTGGCCGCTCCCAGATGCAGAGGCGTTTGTTTGCGCAGCGTCAGGATATCAATGACGGCATTGTGATCCTTGATGAGGAACTTCACCAGATGCGTAAACCCATTCATTGCGGCCAAGTGCAGTGCAGTGCGGCCCACTCGTGACTTGGAATTGATGAAGGCCTTGTTCGTGAGCAGGGCATCGCACACGTGCAGATAGCCCCGTTCCGCGGCCAGATGCAGGGCGGATCTTCCCTCCGTATCGAAGACATCGACCCTGGCATGATTCGCTAAAAGGTTGTTGACCAGCTCCATGTGCCCCCGATTGCAGGCAATCAGCAGCGGTGTCCATCCGATCGACGACTGGCGATTCATCGCCTTCTGGATGTCCGTCGGATTCATGTGCGAGATCATCTCCATCAGCACATCGTTGTTGCCGGCGACGGCACAATAATGGAACGCCGTCTCCAGCACATTCTTCGTCTGCAGCGTCACATCTGCCCCATTCTCGAGCAGCATGCGCACGATTTGCTTATCGGATTCGGGTATTTTCACCTCCTCCTTCGTAATTTGGCAAGTAAAATGCAGCGCCGTTGCGCCATCATCGTTCACTGAATTTATGTATGTTGTGGCCTTATCCGGTCCGTGCTTCTCCTTCACAGTCTCAATCAGATGACGCACAATCTCCGGATGACACGATCGACACGCCATATGCAATGGTGTTTCACCAGTCTACAGAAAGGAGGAGCAAAGTTAATGGGATAAGATATTCTTACAAAGATTCTGTCTACTCACATTTGACTTGTAAAGCGGATCACCTCCATCCTCCAGGAGTTGCATCATTGTCGTTAGATTCCCGTGCCGTGCAGCCACATGGACCGGCGTCAGGCAATCATCCGTGGTTAGATTCGGACTCGCTCCGGACTTCAACAGCATCAGGGCACATCGATCGCCGTCTTTGACGCGTGCCGCAATATGCAGTGGCGTCTCCCGCAACTTGCCACCTCGCACATGAACATCGGCTCCAAAGCCGAGCAGCGTTTCCACAACAGCCGGTTTCGCTGACTCCACAGCTATGTGGAGTGCCGTATAGTTATCCTGGTCACGGGAATAAGATTGCAAATATTATTACCATAAAAAGGTTTTCAAAGGCAAAAAGTATTTATGAAATAGTTAAGAGTTGAGTATAGATAGAAGAGAAAAAGATTAAATTAATATAGTTAAAAGATATAGTATTATATATTCTGAAGAAGTAAGATTAGGACTGGAAAAGTACTAGAAAAAATTGAGCAAGGCAAACTGATAAATGAATAGTTATAGGAAACTAATGATAAATGTTAAATGCTGAGTAAAAAATATAGAGAATAAAATATTATAGAAATTGAGGTAGAGGTGGGAATGGGAGACATAAAACGGTTCATGGAAACAGTTCATGAAGTAACGAAAGAAGACGGAATAAAAAAGTAAAGAAACCTTGCAGCTTCAGTTAAACAATTAAATAAGATTGAATAAAAAATAAAAGAAACGTGGAAATTCTAGGATGTAAGTAAATAACCTCAATTGAATTAAAACATGTCTAGAAATGTGGATTAGTAAAGAGTAGAAAAAGTTAACAAAAATCATTGGTTAAAAAGGAAACAATCTCAGAGACAATTTTCTCGTCGAATAATTGAAATAGTAAAATAAGCTAGATTACAAAAAGAAAAAAGACAACTCACAAATAAAGTTCTTGGATAGGTAAAAGTTTCCAACAATCTCACAAACAATGTTCTAAAATAGGTAAAATCGCAAAATGAAAGAAAATAAAAAAACCCAAATGGAAGAAATAAAACAATCTCACAAAAAATATTCATAAACTGGAAGTAACTAAAAAAAACCTAGATGGAAGAAAAAAAAATAATCTCAGAAATAACATTCTTAGATAAGTAGAAAAGTCGATAAATCGTAAAGAGAAAAACTTGCTGATCATTTATAAATTGCCAAAGTTTGGATTTGGCCAAGAATCAGCAGCATCAGTTGCCAACTCACATTGGTGGTAACATCGACTTTCTCGCCCTTCTGCAGGAGGGTGTTGATGATGCCAGTGTGACCGTAGGCGGCAGCAGTGTGCAGGCTGCGTGCACCATCCTTGTTGGGCATGTGGAGGTAGACGCCCTTCTTGAAGAGCATCGTGGCGCACTCAGCATGGCCATTCAGGGATGCAATGTGCATCAGAGTGCTGCCATCCTTGGTGCGCTCGAAGATGCTCGCCTTGAACTTGTCCGCCAGTATCTCAATGACATGTGCGTGTCCATTCTCAGCAGCCAAATGCATCGGCGTGCGATCTGAGCAGTAAGGGAAGCAAAGGGATTATTAATGATGTCAAGAGAGATTAGGCATATTTCTGACTCACCCTGATTGTCTGCTATGGAGGCAGATGCTCGCACACCGTAAAAGTACTTGAGTAGCGCTTCGTCTCCTTCGGCGGCGGCAATGTGCAACGGCGTCTGCCCCTCCCCATTTTGGGTGTCCACGTTGGTGCCATAGTCGACCAGGATGCGCACCATATCGACGTCCCGCCGTCTGGCGGCCAAATGCAAGGCCGTGTCTCCATTGGCCGTCGTTGCCTATAAAAATATATATCGAATTTGGTCTATTTTCGTATATGCAAATGTTTTTTTTTTTTGGCTTGTCCACAACAAGGCTAACTGCGTTTTCCCAACGCTTTTGACCCACTTCGTGGTGAGCCGGCTGATTGCGTGCCAAGCAAGCTAGCTAGCTGTTTCGACCCAAAGTCAACTAACTCGAACTTTAACTTTAACTTTACCGTTAACTTGAACCCCTTTTTACTGGTTAATTTGATCAACACGCACTGCGCTCTCAACTCAAACACGACGCGCAAATTGAAAACAACACTGAAACAACAACTTTTATGCGCCAATGTCGCGTTGCATTGTTGCATTGTTGCACTTTTGCACTTTTGCATTCTTGCACTGTTGCACTTGCTACACAACTCTTGCCCCACTTTTCCCCCCTTTGTGCGTAGCGTTGCCATATCTTTAAGGCATTTGCATTTTTGTGATTTATTTCTTGGTTGTTTTTTTTTTTGCACATTTCAAGGCAGTTTCAAGCAACGACAAATTCAAGAGTTGATTTGCATTTATGATTTGTGGCATTTTTAGTTCACATTTCGATTAGATTTAGGCTTGTTCAAAAATTTGATTGTCAGCTTAGATATCAATTTGTTGCAGTGCGAAAGGACAACTAAATCTAAACTGAGTCGTGGTTTTTTTTTAGAACTGAAAGTGGTTTTTGTGAAACATTATCTAATTATTTAAATTTACAAACCAAAATTGTTTTCAGTTGTTTTTGTAAAACTTTATCTAACTATTTAAATGAATAAACCTTTTCAAATATTATAGAAATTATCTACTTAGTTTTCTTAGTTGGTCGAAATGATTCTTTGTTTTTATAATCTTATAAAATCATGAAAAATGTACTTTGATAAAGAGTTCTCTTGTCTCTCTGAATGTATTTCTTAGAATATGCAATTTTTATGTGCTTTGCATTTATCTAGTGTTTTATTTTTGAATATATATATTTTTGGAATATTTACCTTTAGTTGGTCCGCCGTTTGTGCAGCCAAGAGTTCTCTGCACATGGACTGATTGCCCGACTCCACAGCCAGCAGCAATGGGATTTTGCCACGCTAAAGAGGAAAAGAGAAAGGAATAATATTTAGTTGGCAACATACTCATTAGCAGCAGTAGATAAACACACACACACACACACACATTTACACACACATACACACACATAAATATAACCAATTAGCCAATTCATGCCTCAAGTGTTAACGGCTGCATGTTTTTGCCTATTTTTAGCCAAGTTCGCAACTTTTCGCGCGAACTTTCAACTGGCAAAGGCGCATGAAAGGGGCACCCACAACCCCATTCCCCTCCCCCCCCCTGCACCCTTTGCAAGTCTCCTGCAACGCCAGAGTCTATCAGCTGGCAAGTAAATCAAGTTGTAGAGCAACTTGTGACCCCCTTTTTTTCATTCTGTTGTGGCAGACCCCCCTTCCCACCCCGGCCAAAAGTCTCGTATTATGTGTTTGTTGTTGGCAACGAGTTGAGCGCCCTTTTGGCAGAGTGTGCAGTATATATATATATATATATATATATATATATATGTATGTATGTACAATGTGCGTGCCTAGGCTGAAAAGCTATTCAACTATTTGTCAAGGCTCGAATCGAAATCGAAAACGAAAACGAGTAATGGCCAATGGGGAAACCAAAGGAAATGGGAAATGGGAACTGGAAAATGGGCATTGAAGATACCTAAATACTTTATCCAGCTAATTTTGGCCGACAGTGCCATTAAAAGAGGGGGGGAGGGGGGAATTGTTGGTGCGGTTCTCCTTCACTGGTATAAATATCTAAGCTCTAATTGATTTAAATCAAGTTGCCGAAAGAGTTTTTTGTCTAGACGAATATCAAACGACTCCGTCGATTGAGGAATATTTGAAATTTATTCATTCTTTGGCGTCGCGTGCGTTCAGCAAATATTGTTGTGAATTTCCACACAAATGCAATGTGAATGCGAATGTGAATGCGAATGTGAATGTGAATCTGAATGTGAATCTGAATTTGAATGCGACAAATAAGTTCCGCATTTTAGCTAGTTTCTTCTTTTTCAGGTTCTTCAGTTGCAAGTTAATCAGATGAGAACGAAAAATTCACGAGTTTTCTTTGATTTTGGAATGCATTTTGTTGCTTTTGTTGAATTTCTTTTCTTTTTATTTATTTATTTTTTTTATGCATATTGATTTTTCACAATTTGTTTGGCTTTATGTTGCTGCTGCTGTAGTTGTTGTTGATGTTGTTTTTTTATGAAACTTTTGTTTACGTTGGCACTGCCTGGCACCACACACAACCTGGTCTGCTCTGCTCTGGTCTGGAGTGCTTCACTCCTGATGTCTACACACTGAAATTCACTCATAATTTGGCCACTTACACAACACTTGTGGCTCTTCCACACACACACACACACACACACACACACACACTTACGCCGTCTGCTTTGACGCGTATATCCTTGCCAGCAGCAGCGAGCAAAGCTCTCAGAATATTTGTCGCAGTGCCCGTTTGACGACTGGACACCAAATGCACCGCAGTTTGGGAACGTGACTGCAAAAAGAGAGTTTAATAAAATATAAAAAAAAAATATATATAAAAATATTATTAGTAACGAGCATAATAAAAATTAGATATTAAAGTACACACATTGACACGCACTTTTAATGCCTACTTTTTTTTATGTGCCTATTTTATGCTTTGCCACAAAATGAGGTATATCAAAAAAGGTAAAAAAAAAACTATATTCACTTCAAAATCACAATTGCAACTGAATGAAAGAACGCTTAGCTTTTTGGCTTATAAGCACATTTCGTGTCACTTTAGCTGAATTTCATTTCGTTTTTTTTTTTTTTCTCATATCACAGATTGACAGCTAACTGTATATAAACTTCCTGCTCTCTCTTTTGCTCTGCTGACACTGACAGCTCCACCTGCCAGCCGCGGGTGAGAGGGATGCGGGTGTGTTTTTTTTTTTGGTGTTGGTGTTGGTGTTTGCCACGCACACAAGAGGCAACCACTTCAAACTTGGCTGTTGCCAAAACAAAAGTTAACATCTGCTTTGCATGTGTGTGTGTGTTTGCGACTTTATAACTATCATTCCCTCTCGCTCACTCCCTCTCAGTCTTCACTTTGATTAACATCAGTAATTTCGGCTTTGAGGCGCTTGCCACGCCCTCGCATTTCACCCATTGCGGCATGAAAACTAAATGAAAATGTTGTAGAAAAAATAACATGCTCGACTCAGTTTATTTCCTGTTAACGCTAATGAAACTTCCAGTTTTCTATTATACATTCAAATAATTTATAAATTTATATATATATATATAATATACATATATAATTTATTTTTTTGGCAACATTTAATATATTCCAAGTTTAGTTTTAGACTAGAAAATACTTTTAATCGTGTGTAGAAATTAGAAAAATAATCTTATAAAATTCCGATTGCTTTATTTGAATTTTTAAGTTCTGCCCACATTAATAATATATTTCCAGCTTAAACTGATTTAAATTTCATTTGAAAATGTATATTGCTGACCTATAATTTCTCAAACACACACACACACATTTTTCGACTATATTCCCTATATACACCCTTAAATCTGCAGCTCAACTTGGTGTAGAAATTAGAAGTTGCTTGGTATTTGGAGTTTTGTTTACCTTAGAAGCGTCCCACTTGGCTGGCTGACTGGTCTTTAAATTAGGGTGCCTGTATGGCTCGTCATTAGCCCGATTCTTAACCTTGTCGCCACTAATTGGCACCTTAGCCCCTAACATGCCAAAGTCACATGCAAAATGCGGCACAAACTTTATTTGCGCTGACCTTTGGCCACAAATATGCCTCCAATGGACTTTAAAGTGCACCAAAGTCGATTCGTCACTAACTAACTGAAATATGTAAACTAGCTGAAGTAATCGTGATGAGAGTCACAACTAACTAACTAAAATATGTAAACTACCTGAAGTTATCAAGATGAGAGTCACAAACAAAATATGCATTTCTTTTTAAATTACTTGAAAAGTTCTTCGAAATAAGGCAGCTCAATTAAAACTTATTTTGCATTGATTCGATAAGAAACGAAAGTAACTTAAATGACAAAAGTAATTAAAGTTAACATGTTTGTTGAATAAAGAGATATATACATTTATATATGTATTAGCATATTAATGTAAGATATATAAACATATATTATATATATATAATTGAATAGAATATCATTGATGAAATTAAAAACCAAAAACGATTGCACAAAAATTTGTAGAAAAATATTATTAATGTGCAACATATTAGAAAACAAAAATATCTGAAGTGTTGCAGATTTAATTTGGAACCGCATATATAATATCAGTATAAGCATCTGTATGAGTTAAGAGGAATTGTTTTCCTATAGATATAGGTAAAGCTATTACATATAAACAGTTATAAATATAAGTTAACATATAGCTAAGTACTTACAAAAGTTTAAAAAATAGATGCATCTTCAAAAACAAAAAAATATAAAGTCAAATTTAAGTAACCATATTCATATGTATTTGTACAGTTAGCTATAGCTTTTGGATATACTCACTCATATTGATAAATATATTACATATGTACAGTTAGATGTATACATAAATATACATAAGTATAGCTAGATACTTAAAAAAGTCTAAAAAATATGTGCATCTTCATAAAAAACAAATCTAAAGTAAAATTTAAGCAGACATATTCATATATATTTATACAGTTATTTATAGGTTTTGGATATACTCACTCCGCCGGTGGAGAAGGGATCAACGCCACGTTTTGTTAGCAACAATTTGACAACATCCTCACGCGAATACATTGCCGCAATATGCAGCACATTGTAATTATCCTGCAACACAAAGAGAAACGAAAGAATGAGAAAGAGAAAGAGAAAAGTTATTAGTATTAGAAAGAGAGAAAAAACATTCATGAGTGGGCGAGACTTTAAATCAATTGGAAAAAAATCATTTAAAACTAGCACAGGTCAGCAGTTCTTCAGCTGGGTCAAAGTCAATTTAAAGTCCATTTTTCTTCCCTCCCCAAACCCCTCTAATACGTAAGTATTCCCCTCCGCAGCACTTTTGGCACTTTGCATGGCCAAAAAAGGTGCGCCTGATTACCTTTTTCTTCATTTCACTTACTTTCCCTTTATTGTTGTTGTTGTTGTTGTTGCCACAATCTTTGCATGTGAACTTTCACTATTGACCATTTCTTAATGGCCGTTTGCTTCCTTAGCCACACATGCAACACTTGCATCAAGCATGCCGCATGACCCTGCAACGTGTTCTTTCTTAAAGACGCACAACCCAAAATTGTGTGAATTTGGCGACAAGCTGCCAGTGAGTCACATGTGCCCCATGTTGGGGGCAATCGAAGCACGTCCATTTATCGTCCTCTTATATAATAAGCCATAACGCGCAATATGTTACACATACGCCCCATTGGCCAACGTCGGATTTACCTAATTTATAACTTGACCCGTCGACTTTGCCTTCACTTATTCTTTTCTTCGCCCTCGAAACGGAAGTGAATCGGGGTTTTTTTATAGGTGCTTTCTTCTAAGTACCTATGTAGGGCGATAAGCCCTTGTCATGGACTTATATATATATATATATGTTGAGCTATACTTAGCTATATTTATATATATATATGTTGCGTTTATTTAAGCCAACGATTATATTTGCTAGTTAAAGCTTAGCTTTGCTGCAAAAATATTACACAACTTGAAAACTCAGATTGAAACGCATATTGCTGGCACATTGGCCAAATGCTGACAAAGTAAAACATATTTAAAAACTGATGATAAAATAGAAAATTATATGTCAAATTTATGATAAAGTAGAAAATATTTTTGGTATTTAATTATCAATAATTATGAAGCAAACACTTAATTTATGAGTTTGTTGCAGAGATGTTGATAATTATACATTTTTGCTATCTTAACAGCAACTTGTAAAATTCTTTATAATTTTTATATTTGTATTTGTGTTTAAATAATTTTACTAAGATAGAGAAAAAGACGGTTTTATTATTAATAAGTCAAAACTATTTATATAATTTAATTGTTTATTTATTTATTTATTTATTTATTTATTTATTTATATTTATATTTGTTTGTAGCTAACATAAATGCAGATCAGCTAATGGGTCCTATCTAAATATTTTTTTCATTAAGCAGAGCACACGTAACTCTCATGTCAAGGTGTTTTGGTAGTTTATCTAGTTTTTTTTTTTTTTTTTTAATGTGGTGACTATTTCTGGTTGCAACTGTAGCTAATTTGCATAGAGCGCAGAGCGGCATATAAAAACGCAAAACTTCAAGTTGAAGTCTTTGACACATGTCTCGCTGAAAGACATGCGGAGCAGGAGTATTGCCCAGTTTCAGACCGGCATTGCGGTCTGCTCTGTTTGGGTAATGCTTGTAGGCACTGGCAACTGGCAACTGGCAACTACAGTGGCCTGCAAAAGTATACGCTCTGACACGTGAAACTTGAACGGCAGACAGATAATATTTCACGCGCCTGTTTTGCATAGTTTTAGCTTCAAATAAGTGTGTTGTGTGTTTATTGTTGTTGTTGTTGTTGTTATTGTTTGTGCTGTGGCGGAACGAAAGCAAAAACCGGAAACACAACAAAAAACGGAAGCGCAAATTTTCCAGCACATTTTTGTGCTTGCTTTGGGCCAATGGTTGATGGAGGGGAGTGGAGAGAAGGGTTTGTGTTGCTTGTAAGACGACCCAGTTTTCGCTTGTTTGTTGTGTGTAAACCTCAGTAAAAGAAAAACAGAGAGAGTGAGAGAGAGAGAGAGTGTAAGAGAGTGAGGGAGAGAGAGAACGCAACAAAGTAAGTTACAATTCAAGATGAAGTCATTTCGCACACCCTGGCAAAATAAAAAGAAATAAACCAAAAACAAAAAAAAAGTCACTTATAAAAAACGAAATTATAAAATGTACTTTTGTTTATTATATTTTGTTGTCTGATGTCAGCAAAATGATGTCGAAAAAATAACACACCCATTTTTAAGCACATTTCCATTATATTAATTTAATTAAATTTATACTTAATTCAAGTGCCTCACAAACACACAGAATTTCGCACATTGTGCGTGTTCTCACGCACAGCCAGTTGACAAATTGAGTCTGGGCCATGTTAATGGCTTAATATAAAAATTGCACGCTGTCATTGCGCACATGTGGCTCAAATACGAAATGCTAAATACCGGCGTGGCCCAAAAGTCTGCCTTAATTAAAATTGCATACATTAATGACGCCATGCCGGACGGCTTTTTGCCATTGCTCTTGGCCATTTGTCTTAACCCCCCCCACCAAAAAAAAAGTTCAAAAAAAAAAAGGTCATCTAATAAAAAGAGAAAAATAAAAAATAAAAGGAAGACCGAGGTGTAAATAGCCATTGGGCGTATTTAAAAGTCAGCTGCTTGATTAATTGGCTTTTAAGTTGCAACAAATGAAGTTGGGAACACCTCTTTGTGGCCTCCGCTTGCCAGCTACTTCAATGACATGTGGCATTACACCTCTGACATCCACCTCCCCCCCCCCCCCCCCACACTGCCACACTCCTCAACTTGACAGCCTTAAAATGTTAATTACTCGTACTCATTACATCATTTCATTTGCGAATGCAAATGCCGTGCCAAATGTGTATTATTTAGAGATCTCTCCCATTTCATTCAGATAAGCCATAAAATGCTATAATGCGAAACACAATTTATCACACGTGATATTTTAGATTCCTTCATGTTTTTTAATTCATTAAGCTGAAATACAGCTCTAATTGCAACTACTACACTGAAAGTAATTATATCCAGTTTATTTCAGTCTTGACGAACTGTCAACTTTTATGAACTCATCAAGTCATTTCGCATAGAACATGACGCATCTTAAATAAAATAAAAGTAAAATAACGGGAATAAAAATGTGAGTGCTACAACTACTTAACATTTGCCTAGTCATGAAATATTCACATTGGGTAGTTAAAGATAACATCTGGATAATATATATTACAATAACACCTTCCCAAAGTTCCCAAATTACTCGTAATACAAGATTATTTTTAGGCCTTTGTTTTCTAGGACATAAAACAAGAGTAAAAATATATTTTAAATTGAGTTTAAATTTTTTTGGGCTAACAAAAATCTTTAAAAAAAAATTAATTATAAATTAAAATTATGCAAATGTAGTTTGGCAACCAAAAAGTTTAAAACAGAAAAAATATATTTACATATTGAAAGAACTCTTTTTTTATCCGTAAAATAAATCTGATAAATTAGTCATGAAATATAAATATGACTTGTAACGAATAGCAAATATGCATAAATTATAAATTCCAAAGAAAAACTATTTAAAATGCATTATAAATATTCATTTCTATTTTAATCAAAGCATCAAATTAACCTTTAACATTTCAAAAAAAAAAACAAGCTGGGAAATTTTGTTGTGAGTCTGCAATGGGCAAAAAAATAGAAAAAAACACAAAAAACGCACACAAAAATTCTATGTTTGTTTTGGTAATTTAATTCGCTGACTTTGCTTATTTTTGGTTTGGCAACAATTATTTATAATTGGGTCAAGGATTTGTATCGCCTCAAGAGCTGAGAACATGTGCGCGTTAGCCGCAAATGAAATGTGGCCCAATGTGTGTGTGTGTGTGTGTGTGTGTGTGGTAAGTAATTGTGGCATGCAAACATAATGCCAAATGTCCAATTGCCAATTGAGTGTAGACCTCAACTGCCAGACTCAAATTGCTCACTTCATATTAGTGTCCGAATGGGTTTTTGTGATTACGAAATGATGAAGGATTATTAAAGAGTTGATTTCTCACTTTATATCTAATTTAGATTTAACACTAAGATAAACTGTAGATTAACAATCATTAAAGTATTTGTTAAATAGTTTTCTTTTTAGTTTCCACCTAGCCTACATTCCAAAAAAAAAGAATTCCTTCACATAGCCCACATTATCATATACAGATATCAAACTGCTGCTTCTGCAATGCCTCTAAAATTGTTTTCCATAAATAGCTTTGCAATTTTCCAAACAATTTAAATATATTTGTGGCGCCCCAAAGTATGCAGCAAGCAGCGTACAGAAACCGAAATCTAAGAACTTGATATCAGGGGGCGAAATTCCTGTGCGGCTTTGCGTGTCGCCTGAAATCGTAACAATTGTAAGAACCTGGCCCAAAACGGTTGGCCAAGCTTTGTTCAGTTGACCCACAGCGGCCGTTAAGTGGCAGTTTGAGAGTCCGTTAGTTGAGTCCGGGAGTTGAAAGCCGACGAGCTGAAAGCGGGAGAGTCCTGCCGGCTACTGGCTTTCCCAATGGAAATGCGTGTGTGCGGCATATGCGTGGACCGCATAACCTACTCTCTCAATTCCCCGCTGCCCGCAATCCCCTCCGTGCAATGACGTCCCCGCCTGAGATTTAATTATGCGGTTTTTTATCGATTTGACACACTTCCGGCAAGCTTGTTTTGCTTACTTTTTTCTTTGCCGACTTTCTCAACTCAGCTGGTTTCCTTAATTTGTACTCAAAGCTGAGTAATTTAAGATGTTTCGATGTTGCCAACAAACAAACACTTGATACTCACATTATTCCGTGCTCCGACATCGGCACCCAGTTCAATCATGCGATCCATTATCGCCGTCCGATTATCCTTTGTTGCATACATCAGCGGTGTCATGCCTGTGTTCTGAAACCACAGTGGATAATCATCAGTTATTTATTTTTCAGAATGCATAATAAATAATTTGGTGCATACTAAAATTGACTTCGAATAAATAATTATCAGCTATTTATTTTAGAATGCATAAATAATAATTTGGTGCATGCTGAAATTGAATTCAAATTGGGGTTTGTTGTGCGAAAGTAGAATGAGGTATAAAATGCATACGAATTTATTACGGAAATACTACAATAGATTTTCAAAAAATTAAATGTGTGCTTATTCCTCTTTACGACTAAAACCACAGTGGATAATCCTCAGTTATTTATTTTAAAATTCATAATATTTAAATTTAATAAATAAATCAAATTTCTTCATTTTGGGGTGCGTTGTGGGAATTAAGAATGAAGCATTAAATGCATTTGCATTTATTACAATTCTTTGAAATACTACAAGACCAATTAATTAATTTCCAATAATCTAAAAGTGTTCTCAATACTTTTCACTTCTTGCTACATTTGCAAATGCAAAGCAAACTCTTTAAGATAGCAATATTTTTATTAAAGACATGAATTCGGCAACTTCGGTTTTCCCACATTTCAATGTGACTCATTCGATAAATAAACAACCCGTATTTTCCCAATGCACTATGAAAATATATATATATATATATAAATATGCGTTTTTGCTGTTTCTGCTCGCCATCATTATTATTATTTTACTTGAATGTAAATAATAAATTGTTCGTTTTGTGCTTGTTTCTCTTCTTCCCATTTTGATAAGCCTACATTTTCATCTCATTGTGTTTTTTTTTTGCGTAATTTTCATAATTAAAACTAAATCAAGTCCAAAACTATAAGCATTTGCACGCCTTGTCTGGCAGTCAAATAAATTCACCAAAATAGTCGCAAAGAAAGCTAAATTGGAACGTCATTGGAAATGATTTGAATATATGTGATGTGATTTGTATATACCCTATATTTAAATATTAATTGTGGAATTTTTTTCGAAATATAAATTATTTAAAAAAATAGTATTATTCGAAGTTTTTCTCTACATTCCAAAAAAAAAAAGCATTCCTTCACATAGCCCACATTATCATATATAGATATCAAACTACTGCTTCTTCAATGCCTCTAAAATTGTTTTCCATAAATAGCTTTGCAATTTTCCAACAATTTAAATATATTTATAAATTATTTAAAGCAATAGTATTATTCGTAGCCCCCTTATATATTTGAATTTAATCTCTTTATATGTTTTAGATAATTTAAAGTTGCTTCCGTACATATTTTTCTGCTTATGTTCAGCTCGAGAAACAAAGTATAGTTTTCAGAATTTTTGAATAACTTTTAACCCTCTCTTAACAAGCCAAGGGAGTAGTTTATGTTATCCCCTTTCTAATACTTTGGTTGCAGGGTATCATTGACTGTTGTTTTCAAAGGAGAGTTTCTATGTTAATGATGCCTTTCGCACAGCTAAATAATTTGCATGAGGCGCAACCCTATCCTTTTGCCCAAGTAGTTCTTAAGTTCTTTAGTTCTTTAGTTTTAGTTTTGTCTACATTCCGATCGAGTATTTCAGTTCCACCCACTTTTATTTTGTACCCTGCTTGCATTTTATTGTCAGTTGCCGTTTTTCTATCCTTTTTTTTTTTGTGGATGGTTTGGTGTGGGTTTTGCCTCTGGGATTCTTGCAACGTTAATTTTATGTCAACGACTTTTGCGTTTGATATTTTTATGGTAAATTGAAATCGAAGCGCTTCAATTTCGATGCTTTATGAGTTTATTCCTTTCGGGGTAGTCGCTAGTCGCTTGTCGCAACTTGTGGCAGGACGATTCATTGCCTTGGCAGCCAAACATTTGGGACGCGCTATCAAATAACACACACACACACAAACACAGACACACACACACACAACACACACACACCAACATATAATACAGTGTCGTTATTTTGGCTGGTAAACAACCAAATAACAACAACAACTAAAATGCCGCCATTGTCGACGTTGATAAGGGCGACGTCGACTTATATTTTGCGCCGCTTTCGATGGGCTCCAAAATTGATTTTACAAAGTCGGCGGAACTCGCCTTTAGCACAATTACACTGAGCAAACAAATCACTTGTTTTAAATCCTCTCATTGATAAACTTTTTAATTTTATAAACACAGAAAAGTCGACGTTTCTTAATGGTATTCTTAGTTTGACAATAAAATTGTCTTTGTTTTATTAATTGGTTTTTCTTTTTGTTGATTTGAAAATCATATCAGCATAATACAAAAAAAATAACTAGTTTCCACACTTTGAGAAAAAATATTTAAAGGCACATCTTAAATTGAATTCATTTTTTTCTTCATTTTTGTATATGTTGCTTGAGTTTATTACCTATTGGTATATCCAAATAAACTATTATTATATTCTTATTATTTTTGTTTAATTAAATATTTCCAAACAGACTTTTGATTTTATTTAATTTACTTTAATTTGAAAATCATATTCAATTGGGTATTTGTATTTTTTTAAATCCTTTTTAAAAGTTGTTAACTGTTTTAAAATAAATAAATAATAAAATTAGCCAATCAAAAAAAAAAAACAAACTTAGAAATTGTAGATAACAAAAATAATATTTATTTATCATTAGAATTTCTTTAGTTCTGACTGGGATTTGACACTTCTTGCATGTGCAGCAAATTCTTGTTTACTTTTGCTTAGTTGTGTTTGCAGTGTTTTCTCAGTGTATTAGTAAATACATGCATCCCCTCTACCCCTCTCTTTTACTCATTCGCTGTCTGCTTACCATATCGAGAACTCCGGCTAGCGGTATATGATTTCCATCCTCGCCGACATTGGCCACATATTTCTCCAGTTTCTTCAGTTCCGCCTCCATGGGTGTCCATTCGCTCTTCATGGCCAGCGCAAGCACCTTGTTGGCCGTGTCGCGTATGGAGGCGCCCGCACTTGGTGGCTTCGGTGTGGGGAATCCGTCAGCATCCTTCTTGTCGCCATTGCTGGAGCTGTCATCCTTTGGATCCGAGTCAGCTTTGCTCGCGGGCGTTGCACGTTCACTTGTCGTCGCCGAATCATCTGGCGGCCCTGTCAATGAGGACGGCGTCTTGCGGCCAATACCAGCACCGCCAGCGCCACGCCCACCGCCGCGGCCGCCCCTCGCCTGCGACATGTTCCCGGCCAAAATGTGCTGGCTGCCTAACAACAACGAGCCGCTCTTAGTTCCGGCCGCCTCGACTGGCCAACTTGGCCATTATACAACGGTTAACAACAAAACAAAAAATGCACTTTAATTTATTGTTTAAATTTGAATAGTTGCGCAAAATGTTGTGGATCTTATTGATTCGCGACTGCATTGTTTCTGGCTTGCATTCGCATTGCACTACAATTTGTTGGCATCCGCATTTTACCAATATTTGTTACCAACAATTTGCATTTTCATTGGCAACACACTCGCAGCGAAACAACAAACGTTTGTTGGTTGCCTTTTGTATTTCAGTCGGCCCCACTTTTCGTACAACAACAACAACAATCAACAACAACACCAACAACAACAACACCGACAACAACAACCACACAAACACATCCGTTTGCTATTATTATTCCTTGAATTTGTTTTTTTGTTGTTGTGTTTTTTTTTTTTTTTGTTTTTCGCTTTCTTCACTTTTACTACACAATTTTATATGTTTTAGCCTGTTTTTCTTTATTTTTTTTTATGGCTCGCTTTCGGATTGCGTGTGCGTCTCACTTTAGAGCCGCCACTTCTTGCTAGCTGGTTTTTTGGGCCAGGATTTGGACTGCTATTGTTGGCCGAGTTAAGAGAGAGAGAGCCAAAGAACCGTTTGCGACGAGCTTCTGCGAGTTTCTGATTTGCAAGTCGCATTCATTTTTGGCATTTACCTTTTGGGCTGTGAGTCCAACGAGAAGTTGAGCACCTTGGCAACATGACGAAACTCCTGTTACCAATCCATCTCTCTCTCTCTCTCTTGGTCTCTCTACCTCTCTCTATTTGAGGCGCACGCGTTTGTTTACAATTGTTGATTCCAAACTAACTTGAAGGATTGCCTACAAACAGTGTTTTTTTTGGCGCGCAAATTTACAGTCGAGAGAGAATTCTCAACTTTCGTTCAATTAAGCAGTCTCGAGATGGGTCCTGAAAGGGTCCCTAAGCTATGAGGTGCGGGAGGATCCTATCTTGGAAAAGTGAAACTTATACTAGAGCTTAAAAAGAATGGGTTGCCGGTCAACTTATAATATGAAAAGGAATTTAATGTTTTCTTAGAATAATCTAATTACAATTTCTGTGTCCTTTCTTTACCTCCATCAAGCGATGAAAAATGAGATTCTATATTAAAAATTGCCTACTTAGAAATACACATTTGGTTCAAATATTTGTCAAGTTGATTTAAGAGTTATTCAAAATAATTTTTGACTTGTACTTCAGTTATGTGTTTTTAGCACTTGAAGTGTTTGTCAACAAAATTTGTAAAAGTGAAAAAATCAATCATAATGAAATCAACATTTAGCGTGGAGAGCTTTACCCACACTGAAAACGCACGCAGAGCGCCTAAAAAAGCGGCGAGAAGGAGATCGCTTCCAATTCGTTCCTCGTCGCTATTCGACGAGGACATTGATAATGAGGTGTCTGCGAGATGCAGTTGCCCACTATGTGAAGTTCGCCATCCGACGGAGAGGATACGCAAAGAAGCGGTACGTCTGTTTGACAATGTGAGTAAAGTGCAGGAAGCCGTCGATGAAAATGTGGAGGGATTGCTCAAGGATCTGCAGGAGCTAGTTGGCTTCAAGTCGATCTCTGTGGAGCCAGATATGCTGTTGGAGAGTATGAAGGCGCTCGATTGGCTAGCGGATCGCTTGGATAATTTAAAGTTTCAAACCATGGATCATTATGTGCCCGACGATGCTCGCAATTGTTTTGTGGAACCGCATCGCAAGGTGCTCTTCTCTCGCTACTTCTCGTCGCCCACAAAAAACACGGTGCTGATCTATGGGCATCTGGATGTGGTGCCAGCTCAGCCAGACTGCTGGCTGCATGATCCCTTCAAAATGCATTTGGAGCAGGGTCTCATCTATGGCAGGGGTGTGACCAGCGGCAAGGGAATGCTAGTCGGCTGGCTGCAGGCCATCGAATGTTGGCTGAAAGTGCACGGAGATCTGCCCATTAATGTGAAGATCATTGTGGATATGTTGCATGAGGTGGGCAGCAGCGGATTGCAGGACTATGTGAAAGAGAGAAGTGACTTCTTTCTCGACGTAGACCTAATGGTCTTCGATGCGAACTCGTGGCTGACCAAGAGTAATCCCATCATCGCCTGCAGTCTCTCTGGCTGGGCTCATTTTGGCGTTGAGGTCCGTGGCGGCAATAAGACCCTGGAGAGTGGCCTCGCTGGTGGCTTAGTCTATGAGCCGATGATCGATCTGTGCCATCTAATGAACCGCCTCGTCAACGACGACCATGACATTCTAATACCAAACGTTGAGCTCCACGTGAAGGCACTGGCAACCCACGAATGGAAGCTGCTCGAGAAGGCAGACTTTCAGACCTATGCCTACAAGGAGCTGCTCTATGTGCGACGCCTGAGGAACGAGGCGAACAAGGTGGAAATGCTGCAGAATCGCTGGTGCAAGCCAACGTTGACCATGCACGGCGTTGAGGGAGCAGACAGTCATCCCGCCTGTAGACAGATGCTGCCCATGCGTGTGGTGGGAAAGTTCTCGATTAAGCTGGTGCCCGATCAGGATGTAAAGCAGGTTCTATCCGATGTCAAAGACTACTTGGAGCGCTGTACCAGTGAACTGGATATGGGCACCAAGATGACGGTTCATCTGCAAGACAGCTGTGAGCCCAGTGCCTGGTCGGCCGACTCCAGGTTGACGAAGGCCCTCATAAATGCTGTATCCGATGTCTTTCAAGCGGCACCGATTGTCACCGAGGGTATACCCATTACTCTGCCCATTGCGAGCGTGTTTTTAACTCTGATAGATAAGCCCATCATATTGGTGCCGTATTGGCATCGTCGGGATCGCCATCATCAGGAGAACGAATACGTTGAGGAGCTGTGCGTCTTGAAACATGCCAAAGTCTGTGCCAATCTCTTCTATGAGCTGAGCAAGATTCCCAGCAAGTGCAAGTGTCGTTTCCTCTCGAACTATTGCAGTCGGCGTGGAAAAATGGAGGAACTGGATGAAGAGCGTGGCTACTTCAATACTGAGCCGACGACATCCATGCGTGACAAATTCATGGGCCACTTCAGGGACAATACAGCTAGTGTCTCGGAAAGGAATAGCAAAAGGCGCCGGATCAGTAGCCGTTTCAAGCACTTTCTTCGCATACCACTTGCCTGGAGGAAGATAAGGAAACATCATTAGAATTAAGGCATCCGAAGTTTAGGGTTGTCGTACATCCCTTTTCCGTTTGCTTGGATCTGTACTAATAAGTATATATAAAATCGGATCATTTGATTTATTTATCAGTTTACATTTGTACTAAATTCTAAAGTATAAAAAGTTATTTTCAAAATTCATATATAAGTTTTTTTTTTTTTTGGGAAAATGATTTGCTGGGGTGAACGGAACTGTTGCGGTTTATTCTTGGACCGATCGAGTCAGGATCGATGTGACTGTTTACGTGACTACTGCATCAGGGACTATGATCCCGCAGATAGGATAACTGTGGAAATAGAAGATTTGAAATTTGTGAATAGAAAACTGAAAAGCAAGAGCGAAGAACATTTAATTGAACTGAACGAAATGATGTCCTTAAGGAGCATACCAGACTGTCCCGAGTTTGACAAGCAGACGAGACAGCTGATCAATCGATTGGCGCAGCGGTTGCACGAACTGGAGTTCGATGTGGAAGTGGTCGAGGTGAAGCCAAAGGGTGCTGAGCACACGCACTACGTGATCTTTGCCAGCTACTTCTCTACACCAGCCAAGAATGTGATGCTCGTCTACGGGCATGTAGACGTGAAAAACGTGGATATGGACAACAGCAATTGGACCCAATTCCCCTTCAAGCTAACCAATCAGGATGACATGCTCTACGGCCGTGGTTTGACCAGCTCAAAGGGTCCGGTGTATTGCTGGCTACATGCAGCCGAGTCCTGGCTGGAGGGGACAAAGGATCTGCCGGTGAATTTGAGATTTGTCATCGATACCTTCAGCAATGCGAACAATCTGGCGCTCCGGGAACTCATCGATGAACGCCGTAAGTTCTTCGCGTCAGTCGATCTGTTGGTTTGCTCCACCAATCTGTGGATAACGCCAAAGACACCCATGTTGTCCACCTGCCACAGCGGCTACGTCTACTTTGAGCTGCAGGTGCGACACAAAAAGCAATCCAAAAAAGAAACCGAATCCGACGAATGTCCACCACGTGAACGCCAGCCCATGGAGGATCTGTGTTTCCTAATGAACATCCTGACGGATAAGCACGGAGAACTGGCGAAGAAACTGCAACGTCATGCGTTGCCCATAACCCAAAACGATTGGAACATTCTGAGCAAAGCTGAGGTGGGAATCATGGAGTTTAAGGAATTGTACAATGTCAAGGAGCTACTGCATGAAGAGTCCAAGGCGCTGTTCCTTAAGCATCGCTGGTGTATGCCCGGCTTGACGGTGCACACCGTCGAGCATCGTCAGTATTCCAGTATGCGAGATCTGCACGAGCCCCGGCACATTGTGGCAAAGTTTTCCGTTAAGCTGGTGCCCGATCAGAGTATCGATTACGTTCAGTTTGTAGTCAGGGAGCATCTGGACTGTGCCTATTGCCGGCACAAGTGCATTCATCCCGCCTATCTGCGCATCACTGACTCCGTGAAGCCACTTAACGAGGGACGCAATGCACCCTTTAGTCTGGCCGCCCAACGGGCCTACGAGAATGTGTACAATGTCCATGTAGCACTACCGGACACCATCACCCACTGCATGCCGATGATGAATGTGCTGCGAAAGCATTGTCTTTCCAAGGCTCAGGTCATTGGATTGCCCTTTTGCTCGGTGCATATGCATCCCGGCCAGCCGGACGAGTGCATGCCGCTGAAGGAGTACAAGAGGAACAGAGAGCTCTGCACCACCTTGATGTACGAGTTGGCTCTGGTGCCGCCGGAGTGCAAATGCACCGAGGTGAAGGACTTCTGCTACGAGGAGGGCAAATCAACGAAACGCGACTTTGTCCACACCCAGGAGCCCCGCAATGCGAATATCTCCCACATCCTTTACGAACTGAACGAGGCACAGCTTGATAAAGCGCACTCCGTCACTAATCTGCTGCCCAATGTCGAAGAAATACTCTTGGGAAGTTCTAAAAACAAGGATAAGTTAGAAAAAGACAGCTGAATTCCAGTGTTTTCCTATGCCTCAAATCCAATGTTTCCCTATTTCTCTATCCCTGTTCCTATTTCTATTCAAGACCAAATCTAGTGCTTCCTTACTCATCTATTCTAATAAAGTAAATTATTAGTATACAAAATGCTTTTTATGTACTGATTAAGCCAAAAAAAAGCCACGAAATAGTCTACAGAAAGCAGTTTCAAAGCAACTTTGCGAACCAGCTATGGAGACTGCGCAAATGTTTTAAAAAGTAAATAACAATACTGGCAGAGAACGAGCAGACAAAAAGAATCGCAAAATATGTTTGCGGTTAATTCGCAATAAAAACTTTTATTATCACCGGCCGGCTGCATTGATTTAAGCTTCGTGTGTGTGTGTGTAAATATTTACTATGATAAACAGTGAAACGAGTTAGCAGTAATATATATAAAAAAGCTTTCATTTCTCTCTTCCATTTGAAAGTCTCTCAAAGCTGAGAAAGAAAATAGCACGAGCAGCAAACAACGATCACAAAACAAATGAGTGCAAATGCCGGTCAAATACGAAATGCAAATCAAACAACAACAACGACTCGTGGCATCTGCAGAACGTTAAAAACAAAATAGAAACGTTGATAAGGGACAAAACAAAAAGCGGTAGAAAAAGTAATGAATGAAAAAACAAATGTACACATCAATGAGAACTTGTAAATACCCCGTACATCGTATGCATGCATGGGTTGCTACAATAGCGCACCACGAAAAAATAAGCATTGTTAAAATAGATGCATTTTTTTGTATTTTAGCTATGTTTGAATATTTTTATAACTTACCTATGCAGACCTATGCCTATGGCTATCCCAATTTGTATAGGGTATTAAGACAGGATGACTTGCTTTGCATCTTATCTCTACTTTTATTTGTTTACATAGCATTTCTCTTTCTCTCGCTCTTTTTCTTCGTTTATGCTTTCACTTGTGTTCGATGGACGTGCGATTAGTGATGTGTGGACTGCTTCCAGTATGTGTTTGTGTGCTGCATAGACTAGTTGTTTTTCGGAATCGTTCGTGGTTAAATTTTCCTTAAACCAAAAGCGCTGCTAAAATTAAAAAAATAGTAAACTAGATAAGTAATGAAAAGTGAACAAACATCATTTCTGTATTTCGATAAGATTACACTTTAATAAATCAAATATGTTTAACAAGAAGCTGCAAATCGCGACCAATCATGTACTCAAGCAGAGATTGAGCCAAAATGCGTGGCGTTGGTAAGTTCTCTGTAGGTCCACAAATCTAAAGTCCAGGTCAAAATATCAGCACAGTAACTAGTTGGAAAAATGCAAGAGTTCCCAGAATTGAACTGAATTCGATCAAAATTCAAATCAGATTCACAGTATTTATATTTAAACACCTGTTGCAACTAAACTATTTTAACTGGTGATAAGAACAAATAAATTATTATATAACAAATATACTTGTTTTTATAAATATGTGCTCTAGCGATAAGCAAGTATCAAACATAAACAGTAACACTATGTCAGCAATAAAAACGAATCAGTTAACAAAAGAAAAACAAAACAACATCTAAAAACCTGAAGAAAACAACAAGAGCAGTGAAGCTAAGTAGAGCGCTATAAAAACAGAACATGCTATAAACTAGTAAAGCATTTTACCTTAGCGAAGTAATGCAACCAAAACAGTCGAGACACGAACCACTCATGCGCAGGCAAAGCTGATTTTTCGCAGTTTTTTTTTTAATTGGATAATAAATTGTGGCAGTGGCACATTTGGAATCTTTGCGAATATAATTCCTTAAGAGCAATGTTTATCTTTTCTTAAATCTAAAATTTGTGTTTTTCAACATTGAAATAAACTTAAAATTCACATCAATTTCTCAATCTTGCAGCCAGTCAACAACAATAACCGCTGCTGGTCAAAGTTATTTGCATCACATTGGGAAGGAGCCGTTGGTTTACCGGAATGTGGGACAGCAGCTGGAATTGGCTGTCTCTCAATTTGGCAGCACTGAGGCGTTAGTTTCGTGCCACGAGGCGAAACGATACACGTTCCGCAGCCTGCTGGCAGAGGTCGATCGCGTGGCAGCCGGTTTGCTCAAACTGGGATTACAAAGGGGCGATGCCGTCGGCATTTGGGCGCCCAACTACGTGCAATGGTATCTGAGCATGATGGGCGCCGCACGAGCTGGCCTCAAATCCGTCGGTATCAATCCCGCGTTCCAGGGACCCGAAATAGAGTACTGCCTGAAGAAGGTGGACATCAAGGCGATCCTTGCAACAGAGTCGTTCAAGACGCAAAACTACTATGAGATTCTACGTGACATTTGCCCTGAACTGGCTGACTCAGAGGTGGGTAAAATCCGGAGCGATAAGTTGCCACATCTGCGTGCCGTCATCATCGATAGCAAACAGAGTCTGAAGGGTGCTTTGAGCTTTGACGAGCTGCTCGACCTGAGCAGTGCCAGCGAGCAGGCGGAGATCACCAAATTGCAGCGCGAAATCCTACCGGAAAGTCCGTGCAATGTGCAGCTTACGTCGGGCACGACGGGTAATCCTAAGGCAGCGGTGCTCTCCCATCACAATTTCGTCAACAATGGCATCCATGTGGGCAATAGAAATGAGCTGGATGGTGAGCGGATTTGTGTCCAGGTGCCATTGTTTCATGCGTTTGGAGTTGGCATTACCATCATGGCAGCTATGCCTAAGGGAGCAACACTGGTGCTGCCAGCACCTGGGTTCAGTCCGAAGGACTCTCTGCGTGCGATCGTCAATGAGAAATGCACTGTGATCCATGGCACACCCACAATGTATGTGGATCTGGTTGCTGCCCAGCGCAAGGAGCAGTTGCCGTTGGGAAAGATCAAGAAGGCTGTCACGGGTGGGGCCCCAGTCTCCCCACAGCTCATCCAGGACATTAAACAAGTTCTCGGCGTTGAGGCGATGCACAGCGTCTATGGACTGACCGAGTCAACGGCTTGCATCTTCCAATCGTTGCCTGGCGAACACGAGGATCGGGTGCTCCACTCAGTGGGTCATCTAACTGATCACATCGAGGCGAAGATCATTGATGAAAATGGTTTGGTGGTGCCTTTGGGACAGCCGGGTGAGCTCTGTGTGCGTGGCTATCTGACCATGTTGGGCTATCACGGCGACGTGGAGAAGACCAAAGAGGTTATCACTGCAGACAACTGGTTGCGTACGGGAGATCAGTTCGTTATGGAAGCGGATGGCTATGCTCGCATCGTGGGTCGCTTCAAGGAGATGATCATAAGGGGCGGCGAGAATATATTCCCCAAAGAGGTCGAAGACTTTGTCAACACGCATCCTCAGGTGGTTGAGACGCAAGTAGGTTACTCCCGCCCTAATCCTAATCCTAATCCCAGAACAGTTGCTCATTATGTTTCATTTCATTTCAGGTCATTGGCGTGCCCGACGAACGTCTGGGCGAAGAACTGTGCGCCTTTGTGCGCCTCCACAACGGTGTCGATCCCGAGTCCTTCACAAATGAATCGCTGCGTGCCTATGCCAAGGGCAAACTTGCCCACTTTAAGGTGCCGCGCTATGTGGAGCCCATCGATGCATTCCCCAAGACCACCTCCGGCAAGATACAGAAATTCAAGCTACTCAAGAAGTTCGAGGACAGCTTCCACACCCAGAAGAACAAGTCAGCTATCCCAGTTTAACTATTGCGTGTCCTCTTGTCCTGTTTTCGTGTTGTCCTCTTGATCTGTTGTAGATATGTAAAATTAATCCAAAATATTGCAAAAAATATTGTAACTAAACTAACTAAAATTATAAGTAAGTATTTGTTGTAAATTGATATTATGGCAAATTGGTAGAGTTGGTCCTGGCAATGCTAACGTCCTTTAAAAAGGATCTGGCTTAGATATCGACTAATTTTGTAAACAAAAATGTTTATCGTAACCCCCAAAAGTATGCTTTCAAAATTGTAATTAAAAACAAATATTTTATTTCGTTTTTGAAACAATTACTATTTTATTTTAGGTTTTGAAATTATTTAGCAAAAAATATTTTATGTTTTTTGTTTTGTTTTGTTTTTTTTTTTGTTGTATTTTTTCCATCAGTTTGCTTTGCTTTCTTTCATTCCTTCTTTGATGTTTTTCTTATAGTTATAGACACAATTTCTGAACAGTAGCGGTTTTTGCTGTTGCTGTTGTTGTTGTTATTGTTGTTGTTGTTGCTGCTTCGGCTGGCTGGGCTCTCATACATAAAAAATAACATATATAGTATCTGATAGTACTTAAGAATTAATGACAATGCTGCGTGTTATAAACTTTTGCGTATTTTGTTTATCTTACACAAATACGACTTGCAAGATTTAGATACAGTTATGGATACAGATAAAGATACAGATACAGATACAGTTACAGATATGGGGTATAATCAATGATAACAAATTAAAAAAATTGGTACAATTAACTAAATGCTAAGTGCTAAAAACTAATTTAGATTGTACATATATTAGAAGGCTATAAATTAGATCAATTAACATAGATCATTTCTTTTTAATCTGTCGCTAAAAACTAGATAATAAATAATGCTCAAAATATCTGCACAAAACACAAACGCACAAAATAATTAAAGCTTAAATTCGAAGCTCCCAACAATTCTGAGAGAACTCCTAAATATTTGAAAATTTTTTTTTTTTTTGATTTCATTTTAGGGCATTAAGGTTATAATTTGTTTTTGATTTTTTTGTTTTTATTTTTGTTTGTTTGAATTAAGGACATCAAGTGATTTTTTTATTTTTGTTTTTTTTTTTTTGCTTAGCTTTTCCGTTTGAGCTTAATGGGAAATTTATGGGGCTAGATTTGTAGTTCGATCTAAGGGAATTTTCTGGGAGTTGCATAACAATATTTCATATACGATATCTCGAGATGCGGTTAGCACATATATATATATATATATATATATATATATATAGATAGATGTGTGCTTATATATATATATATAAATTTATATTGTGTAGTTTATAAGTTGAATGCAAATATAATATAATTATGCATGCATACTGCGCTTGAGCTAAATGCCTAACCATTCAATACAATATATTATTATTATTATTATTATTATTATAATTATTATTATTATTATTTTTATTTTTAGAACCGTAAATCTACTTGGTATCGTATTTTTTTGCTTTGAAACATTTTTGCATTTTTCTAGTTTGAAGAGAGTGTTTTTGCTCAACTATTTGCTTTTTACTATTGAATACTTCTTTTTGTTTTGCAATATTTTTAAGTGTGGGTTTTTTTTTATTTTATTTTTACGGATGTTTATCTTAAAATGTGCCACGTACAACATTTTTGCATTCTTTTTTTTGTAGCTTACTAATCAATTCGTATTTATTTATATTTCTCTTAAGACTGTGACGGATCCGCTTGCTGTAAATGTGGTGTGTTGTGAGTGTGTTGTGTGTGTGAGTGTGTTGTGAGTGTGTGTGTGTTGTGTGTGTGTTTCTTTTATTCCCTTTAACTTTCTCTTCCATTAATCATAGCCTTTTAAATTGTAGCCCATCTTTTTGCTTTTGCTTTTGCTTTAGCTTTAAAATGAAATTATTTACACGAGACTCTCTTTGCTCAAGAATCTTGCAAGATTTGTGTTTTTTCCAAATCTTCTCTTGACTTTTTTTTAGAATGCGCCAAGCTTTGCTTTTAGTTTTAGTTGTAGTTTCTTTTGTTTTTTTTTCTTTGTTTTCTCTTGTTTGCCCATTGAATTGTTCAACAAATCGATGCGCCGATTGGCGACTGCTTTAAAAGCTGTCATCATCATCATCGTCCTCGTCCTCGTCCTCATCTTGGTAATCATCATCGATTTCATGCTCATCTATTTCCTCCTCTTCTTCTTCTTCTTCTCCCACAATTAGCTCTTCTTGCTGGGCATCCAGCTGCATTTCGTAAGCCTCTTCGGCTGCCTCGGCTATCTGCTCGATAACAGCTCGCTCCTCGTAGCCCACATCCTCATCCTGGATTGGCGGCTGTCATGCCACATCCGCATCGGCCGCATCCTCCGACCAGCTAACCTCCATTGGGGTGCCATTCATGCTGCCACCGTTGACCTGCTCCAGCAGCAACGCCTCTTCAATGGACATCCTCGACGGTTGCTTCTGTCGCTTGGATAGGGTGCAGCCAGCAGCTGAAGCTGTGCTCGATGCGGATGAGCTGCGCATATCCTCAGACGAGGCCGAGCAGCTCTCATCCTCAGAGTTGGCGCCGGATACCATTGCCTCGCCAGCGGACTCTTGAATCTCCTGGAACTTCTTCGGCGCCTTGGGATACGCATCCACGCACGAGATTAGTTTCATCGTTGAGCTGCGCGGACGCAGTTCGACAGCTGCTCCCGACGGGGTGGCACGCTGCGGATGCTGTGGCGAACTGGCGGTCAGCTCGGCCACATGCCAATCGGGCAGGCCAATATCGGTGCTCTGACGCTGCTTCGACGGTCGAGCGATCTCCTTGTTGCACACGGATTGCGAACGTGCTCGGCACAAAGGTCGCAGCGATTCCTGCTCCGGCTGGTGTGTGTTGCAGCTGCTGCTGTTGCTGCGCATCAGCGCCGTTGCCGACATGCTCTGCGACAGCGGATTGGGTCCATGTCCATTGCTGCTGCTGCTGTTGGCGGTGCCACTGCCACTGCCACTGCTCGCCGCATTGGCGCTCAGCGAGAGCAACTGCAGCTGGCGGCGTTGGGTGGGGCTGCGTTCGCTGTTGCTGCGCAGCGAACCGGCTCGTCGCACCAGCTTGGAGGCGGCCACTTGGGGTGTCTCATCGTCCATTTCGAGCACCCAGCTAACGGAATCGTTGCGTTCGATGACACCTTTGATAACCGGCGACGTTGGCGGCGATGTGCTATTCAACATACTCGAATTGCTGCGACTGTACGAGTGATTCTGGGACAGATCATGCAGCTGTGCCTGCACCAGTTGCAGCTGCTCGGAGCGCTGCTTGAGATGATACTGCAGCTCCTCCTTGTCGCAGGTGAGTCGTTTGCGTTTGATGTTCTCGTGATTGAACGCCTTCTGAACGTCATCCATTTGCCGCTGCAGATCTCTGCACAGCGAAAAGAAAAAAGAAAACCAAGATTTAGTTGGGAATACAGAATTGGATATATTTGTATATATAGAAGACATACTTCTCCTTCTCCGTTTTGGTCTCCAGTTCGGTGCGCAGCATCTCGTTTTGTGCCTCCAGCAGAGTGACGCGACTGCTCAAACCACGCTGCTCATCGTTCTCCCGCTGCAGCTCCGCATTCTGTTTGCTCAGCGTGGAGATCTCGGCCTGCTTCAGTTCGAGCACGCAGCGCAGACTGTCTGCCTCGCTGGTGAGGCGACACATCTCCGCATTGGTGTCTGCTGCAACTGCGGCTGCAGCAGCTGCTGCTGCTGCTGTTGTTGTTGTTGTTGCTGTCAGGCTGTGGCTGGTGTTGCTGCTGCTGTTGTTGCAACTGTTGCCATTTGCACTGCGTCGCTGCGAGGAGCTGCGCAGCACGCTAATCTCGTCCTGTGACAGCGCCAGACGATCGCGCAGATCTCGTTCATTTTGCTCATTGCTGGCGCGCAGCGCTTGCAGCTCCTTGGTCAGCGTTTTGATGCGCTCCTGCTGCTCATCGTCGCGCTTTGTGGCCGCCTCGAGGCGTGTGGCATGCTTGTTCTCTGTGTGTGTGAGCTTCTCGTGCAGCTGCTGCTGCTGCAACTCCTGCTCCTGCAGGCGGGACTGCAACTGTGCCATTTGCTGCTCGGCAACGCTCAGCTGATCCTGCTTGTGGCGCAGCTGGTGGGCAACTTCCTGGTGATACGATTGCAGCGCCTGTTTCTTCTCCTCATCCTTGGCCAGCAGTTGGGAATCGAAGTCACGGAAACGTTCCGTGGCCATCATTTGCATCTCCTGCACTTTGTCTTGTGCTGCAAGTTACAAAAAAAAAATCAGTTAGTAAATTGTGCAAATAGCAAAATTAATTTTGAAATTCTCAATTCATTTTTTATTTTTCGTTTCTTACCTTGCTGCAATTCGTGAAGCTGATGATGCTCCCGTTCCTGCTGCCGTTGCGTCCACTCCATATCTTTTTTGTGGAGCTGCTGTTGCAACTCCTCGCAGCTGTGTTGCGTCTGCTGCAGCAGCGCAATTGTCTCCTCCAGCTTACCCTTCGCCTTGCCCTCCTCACAGCTCAACATGTCCATCTGCAAGCAAAATCCAAATAGATACAATAAATACACATCTCATTTAGGGATATTCGTCTCAAGGATTTCGCTACCTGTTTCCGCTTTTATTATTATTATTTGCCATTTATTTTTCAAGTGTTGTCGGTTTTTGGAAAGCACTTTGGTTAAGTGTTCCTGCGAATGGTTTTACGATGGGAAATTTTCAGCGTTCATAAAACTGAGGAAAATTTTATTTATGGCCAGGAGAAGAAGAACGAATCAAAAAGGAAGCGCAAAAACTACTTTTTCTTCTTTTTACATCTTTTTTTTTTTAATATTTTAGTTTATATTGGAGAAATACCTAAAACTAAATTTAAGAAAGTGCTAACCTGCATAATTTTGGTGCAGAGAAATTACTACTCTAAAATGAATTATTCTTTTAATTAATAGTTCAAAATCACTTAAATTTAATTTGTTTACTGTTGATTTTTGGTCAGATTTGCAGATTTGCCACGCAAAATTTTTATAACCCTTTTTTCTTCAAATTCCCTTTAATTTACAGAGCAAAAATAATTCCCTAATTTCCTTTTTCTTTAAATACCCAACTACAGTTAAATGTAGATCATCTGTTACCTGTTGCTGTTCCCAGTGAATGTCAGTTGAAAAATTATCCATGTGATTATTATTATTATTAATATTTGTGGTTGTGCTGCTGCACAGTGTCCAGCTGATCAAATCAAAGTCCATCGTTTCGGCGGACAATATTTCGTTGGTGAACACAAAATTGTCAAACATTTTCAATATTTTGAATATTTTTGGTCAGAGCGCACGTGTTGAACACGATACAAATACTTGCAGTAAACTGATGAGACACAGAACTCAGCAACTGCTTTTATAGGCAACAGGTAGAAAGAGGAGAAGAAAAAAGGACCAAGCAGGTCAGAATGAAGAGAGCGAAAATATTTACAGGGGATTTGCAAAAAGGGATTTTCTCTCAACTACCTTTCTTCTACTAACAGAAGTAGTAGAAAAAAACCAACAAAAAAAAATATGATAATAAAATGGGTGTTGCCTTTGGTGCACCGAGAGGCGTTTTTGGCTGCTGGGTGAACGCCTTCATGGCAAATGTCTCAGATCTATTCGACTCATGTGGTTTCGGATAAAACTCTGAATTAGTCACAGAGTTTTACGCGTATTTTCTGGTTTTAAGCTTTACCCTTTTTTTTTGGGGCGTCCCTCGTTGGGTGTCTGAATAGAGTGCAATTTGCTCAACTCCCTAGAAGTGCCCAGTGCAAGTGATACATTTTGGGTGTACTCGTGGCGAATGCTGAGGCGCCTCTTCTTGAACAACCACTCGAAATGGGATCCTAAATGCCAGCCAAATCTGATCAGCTCTAGTTCAAAATGCAATTGTCACGTTTGACTTTCACGTTTAATGAGCCTCAAGTTGAGTCTTTGTATTTTGGAGTGTCTTTGATTAGTTAAGGCTCAAATCCTACACAGCTGGTGTTTTTTTTAGAGAGTAAAGCAGAACTTAAACTTTGTATTAACTGAGTTAATAAATGGGTTCTGTTTTAAATATAATTATATAATATAAATCGAATGCTGTTTAGTATCGAATTTTATAAAACAACAACAATCTCTAGAGACAAATAGGAATAATACAAAACAAATAATAATAATAATAAAATGAATAGAAATAATAAGACAAGCAATATAAGAAAAATTACATTTAAACATATATATTGGATTTTAAAAAACGTGATAGAAATTCTAATTTTGCTTTATAATCAAAAAATAAACTAAAAATATATTTGAGTGTCGTAACAAGTTTGACAACAATGATATCAATCTAATAACTGCTGAAACAATTTGGTAATTATGTATTTTAGTCAGACATTTAGAAAATTGTAACCATTTATGCATAGCTAATTTTCTAAGTTCCTCAATTTATTTGCTGAATATATAAATAACAGTCTAGTTTCTTGTCTCGTCTCGTTCATTAAAGTTTCTGTCTTTCCCTCTGCAATTTGCCTAAAATGCACTCAGTTGATAATCGATTCAAATCGAGGACAAAGTTAATCCACAAAATTAGACTGGCCGACATCTGATTCCTATATACACGCCCCTCCTCTCTGGTCGAGTCTATATTCTGTCTGTTGTCTGGTATATATTATAATAATTGTGAAAATCGTTACGTGTCTGGCGACTTCCTTCATGACTTTCTCGTCTTCGTCTCAAAAGGCTACCTGAGTAAATGATAAATATGCGACTCCTTGCAGGACGACTGCAAATTAATCCTTTGAAGAGACAGCAGTCTATATAGAAAAATCTAGAGTAACATCATCATTCAGCTGTGACATTGACAAATTATCAGTTTTGGCGGCCTTCACATTTCACTTGGCTATAATAAACAAATTATATGGTCCTTAAGTGTCCTTGCTGGAGTGTGACTGTCTATGACTGAGTGTGTGTGTGTGTGTGTGCGTGTGTTGCTGAGTATGCCGTGTGTGTCTATTTTCCTGGTTTTCACACCACATCGCGAAATCTCACTGGATTATCGTTTTTAAATAAATATTTATGTTGCAACAGCAGAGCAGCCGTTGAGGCTTAAAATGGGAAACAACCAAAAACTTCTTAAGTTGAGAGAAATTGAGAAATTCCATTGAAAAATTCATGCAACAACCGCATGCAACAAGTTAGCCAAACATTGTGGCAACACATTCAAACGTTGTGTAATCAATGGAATTTACACAAAGGAAACAGTCAAAGAAAGTGCAAAAGGTATTTTTGGCTTTGTTTGCCATAAGTTGTCAAGATTTATGAATAATGCGTTTTTAGTGTAAAAAGTGAAACTTAAAAAAAAAACTTTTAAGAATAACAAAATTTGTAGAAGTCTAAATAAGAGCAGCTAATTATTTGTTGATAAATAAACTGTACTTCAACTGGTAATGCTTTTTTCTCATAAAGATATTAAATAAAATCAATTAAAACGAAAGAAAACAATAAAAAATTTCCTTTTTAATATTTTTTACGTTTTTCAGATTTGACATATATGAAAATTATCATTCAATTCAATCATTTTTTCTATTTATCTGTACAATATACGTAAAGCTTTTGATCTGTGATACTTTTTCTATATTGTTACAGATAAAATTTTAAATGCTTTAAAAGAATAAAACTGAGAATTCCCTGCAAAAAAAGTCGTTTTTAGTTATTTCCAATATTGATTTGCTGCAAACAGATGAGGAACACATTGTTTTTGGCATATCCTTGCTGAAGGATTTACGCAATTTTGTGCAAAATCGCACTTTAACAAGTGGAAATTAATTTTCTGCTCTTCAACTGCTATTTGCTATTTCTGCTGATTTTCTACCTGATGCAAATATTAAATATAGATAAATATTTGCGGTTGAGAAGTCAGCAGAGAAACAACATCATAAATCGATTTGAAAGGAGTTGCGAACCCAAAAATATGCAAATCTCAAAATAATGCTCATGTCGCGTATTTTTATGATCTTGTTATTGCTATTTAATAGCGGAACAGAAAACAGACCTGCCAAAATGCAATCGAAAACGTTAACAGGTAGGCCAAGTGAGGGTCTAACCAAATTTCCTATATTGAATATTAAAGTAATGTTTTATGTGGAAACTACAAATGTGACTTATGAAAAAATATTATATTCATTTATATTATTATATTATATTTTGTATAGATTTACAGAAAATAAATTGCTACTTTTTATGAAAAAAAAACTTTTTTATATGCTTCTTTCACTTCATTTTAAATGTAAAATAAACAATGTAAGATTTTATATTAGAAATATATTAAAATTATATATAAATATTATCCAAGCAACAGTAAAAAATTACATAATTGCGCGAAATATGATTTTTAATGATTAAAAATCAAATATGAATGGAATTGTTTTTGCTGATAGATTAAAAATTAAATATATATGTTTTTTTCACTTTACATTATTTATTTTACTTTGAAAATAGTGCGTACAAAGTACATGCAAAATGTGTACTTCTTTTATAAAAACTCTGAATTTTATTTTATCTATATAAATAAAAAAGTAACTCTTTCAAAAGCCAAAAAAATGAAAGATTTCGCATTGCAGGCAGACAAATATAAAGTACAAAAATACTTCTGCTTTTCCTTAAGCCTTTACCTGAGCGACTCAAAGGACACATTTTGCAGTAATAAACTGAAATTTGCTCGCCTTTTGGTCTTTTATAGAGCACAGAAAAACTGTGAAAACTGACACGTGTGGCCAGCCAAAAGGCTGCACACACAAATAATTCATAGGCAAATCCTGTCGACTATTCAAAAATGATGACAATTAATTGAATGCAGGCGTAGAACTGAGACACCCTTTCACAGAAATAAGTATAAAAACAAAGGGTCAAAGCAGGGATTTTGGGCTGGGAATATGAATATGAATAGAGAATGAGAACGAGAAGAGACTGAGCCAAATCTGGCCAGCAATTTAATTAGTGCAAAACACACAAAAAGTGGCCATGGATCAACTCAAACTGGCGAATCCGGATGCAGTGCCACAAAACGGATTAAGGCACAACTGCAACAATTAAACAAAATTAGCTCAAATTTAAGCAGAGATTAAGCAAAATTTGCCAGACGACCTCTTTTGGCCATGCCACTGATTTTGGCCATTATGCGAGGCAGGTGAGCACCATTTGGCCGCTAAAAGACAAAGGGAATCAGCAGCGCATAAAACTCGACAGAAAGTTTTAACAAATGTTTGGCAGACGGAAACCTCTGGCAAAATGTGAAACTCTTGTTGTGCCTGGCGCCAGTTTCAATAAATCCTTAACTCTCTCTCTCTTTCTCTCTCCCTCTCTCTCACTCTCTTTCTGCTCACCTGCTTGGCCATAAACTGCACCACAATGGCAAGTCCTGTCGTCTGGCGTTGTCCTTCCTCCAGCCGTTGGCTATTGGCCTCCAGGCATTTGGCCAAGCGTTCATAGTTCAAATAACCGTTATCCATGTAACGCTTCAGGGCGGGATTGAGGGCAACAATGTCCACCTCCGCCACTGCACTGGCCACCTTTGATTGTGCTGTGCCGGGCTGAGTGCCATTTTGGTCCTGTGGCGAGATAAAAGCATAAATTAATTAATTAATTAATTACACAAATAATTTAAGAAATTCAAGAATTTAATTTTGGAGTAATGTTTATATGAAAAAACCTTAAAATATTTAATATTAAACTGATCTACTTATGCAAAGAGTTTTTTTTTCTGGAATATGAATATTTTAGATGGTTTCACAGTTACAAATTTCATCAGAATAAAATATAATCTGCACAAATATAAGTTGACATTCTGTCTTAGTTTGATCCAAATTTGCTTAATATAATAGTTAAACTACTTGATAGAAATTTACTAAGAAATCTTCATTTTCTGATCGTAAAATAAATATTCAGAATTAAATATTCATATAAATTAAACAATTAAACAGCAAAATTCATTTTGCAGTTTCAATAAGGAATACAAAGAAATTATTTCTCCAACTTGTAATAAAAACTATAAAAAAAAAACTATAAATTCGAATTTGAATTTTATGCTGCAGTTATAAAAATATTTTACTTGCCTCATTTGTACTGGAAATGGTTTTTGTTGCATTGAGTAAATTCGCTTGCCCCTTAAGCTGTTGCGAAAGATTTGGCTCCTGTTGCTGCTGCTGCTGCTGTTGGCAACAATTTGGCTCTATGGAATTGAGGGGCTGCTGCTGCTGCTGCTCGGGCGTGTGGCTGCCACAACGCTGCACCTTGGGCGCCTTCTCTGCGGCACAATTGCAACTGTTGTGATCGGCGCCACAAATGCAGGGCAACTCATTATTGCTGAGTGAGGCACGCTTTGAGTCACGTGGCGACGGCGACAAGATCAAACCCAATCCCAAATCCTGCAGCTCCGTTTGATCCACGCCCGAACGCAGCGATTCTGTAATGAAACACAAAAAAAGAAGAGTTTAATTAAATTAAAGTTGTATTTGGGATGTTTTGTGTATTATACAAATATCTATTAAATGAGCAAATTGTGAGTGAAAGTTGTTGCTCATCACAAAACACAAATGTTGATGATGCCTCCAAAGATGAGTCAGTTCAACATTTGAGCTGAGCTCAGCTTCATTTGCAGCGATGAGTAACAAAACAGCAAAAAAAAACAACAACAAGAAATGGCAGAAGATCAAATTTGACTATAAAAAAAAGTAGACAACAAATGGAAAGGGAAAGCAAAAAGTACAAAAGTTGCGTGTATTTATGTCTTCATCAATTACGGTTGTAAGTGGCCGACTGCCACGCCCACAATAGCAACAGCAGCAGCAGCAGCAGTTCAAAGGCCTGTTGCAACAAGCAAAAGTCTCATTCATAACTCAAAAAAAAACAACACAAGTTTTAAATGGGGAGACAACAAAAGCTGTCAGTCAGCGAAGGGGTAAATAACTCTCTGCCCCTCTCACTCCCCCTTCTCTCTCTTCCCCCTCTCTCTCTCCACCTCTTTAAAAGTTCCCCCACCTATCTGACATATCAAATACCCACCCATAATTCATTCGCAATTTCCTTACGAGCCACACACGCGCCATAATCAATGGCTTTTGGCCATGTTGCCGCATTCAATTTATGGCTAAGTGCCATAGAAAATTGTCAACGCCAACCAGTACAACCTGTACCGGTCATAACTGCAACTAGCTGCACAATGTTTTTTATTTGATTATTTATCTTCCTCATGCGGCAAGTAATAATAATAACACTCGTAAATCAATTTCCTCAACAATTTCATTCAGCTGATTTATGAAAATGCGTTTTAGATGGATTTTCATTTGTCAGATTTGCAGCTAAAAAAAAAAATTGTTAATAACCACAATCTAAATATTCGCAATGCTAAATAACAATTCGTAATGAAATTTAATTTAATTTTATCTCTTTAAAAAAAAGTTTCTCCTTTTTTACAAAATTATATTTCACTTAAAGGAATTCAAATTTGTCCATTTTGTTTCGAATTTTCTTGGTCAACTTTCTTGTTTTTTCCCACCTGCCGAAACCAAATCAAAATTGCGTTCATTGCCAGATTGCCAGTTTGGCAAACCTGGTCATAAATTAGTTGCATGGCAAAAAAAAAAAATAGACGTGTGGCATTAAAGCAATTACTCAAATCGATTGTCAATGGAGGCGCTGACAGTGGGCCAATTAAATAAAACTGGCAGTGGACAACAACTTGAGTCAACGAACAACTGAATAAACAAGATAAACACTTGATAAATGTGCACTTTAAAAACTGATTTGATAACTGCCTCTAAAAGCCAGAAAAACTTTAAAGAGTTAAAAGTAATATTAAAGAAAAGTGAAAAAAGATTTTGTTGTGGGCCTAATTTAATGAGCAGCGCAATAAATTGAGGAGAGTTTTAAGATAATTTTATATGTCCATCAACTATTCAACAATCTCAATAAGTTTGTAAATATATATAAATATTTTTATATTTTTTGTATATATATATATAAAATGCAAACCTAATTTACAAAAATTTCGTTTTTGTTTTATTTGATCTATTTATGTTATTTTCTTTTAGTAAATTTCATAAATAAAAACAATTATTGCAATAAACCAAACATTTTGAGTGTTGCTCAATGATAAAAATATAATTTAAATATGAAAAATAAACCAAAGTATTTTTTATTGTATATTATTTATTTTATTTTAGTAAATTCTTTTAAGAATAAAGACAATAATTGCTGAAAATGCTATTTACAAATTTTCCCAACAGTTTTTAACGTTTAAAAAAAATAACTGCCTCATTTCACAAATTTTCAGTTTTTCCAAATAATTTACTCGCGAGCAATTAGCAATTAAGAGAAGCAGATACAAATTAGAAGGCCAACTTGTGCTGAGATATTGAACAAATGGCACACCTGATGTGAAAGTCTCTCAATGAGAATTACAAAAGTCGCACGTCGCAAATTTCAATGTCGCACGTGTCTCAAACTGCGGCACACGACGGACTGGACTCGTTTTTATGGGATTTCAAAATTCTGCATTGGCAATTAGGCAATTAAATAGCATTAGTTACACGACGATTGTTGAAGGCCAACTCATCCAAGTTGGACTCTGCCACAGCCTCAGTTTGTCCATGCAACAAGAAATTTGCCAGCATTTTGCGTTCTCACGCATCTCGCTGCGACTGCGCTGCTTGCAACAAGTTGCTGACAGGATCGCAATGGGCGGCCAAATGCCTGCTGCGAGAACTGACGTTTATGGCCAAGCTAACCGACCACCTCAGCAGCTATTGAGCTATTTGCCTGAATATGGCAATAGTTTTTGGACTCTTTTACGACTGGCCAAAAGGAAAAACCCAGCAAACACTGCCCATTTTCATTCACGTTTTTTTTTGTTGTTTTTTTGTGGTGTACAAGAAATGTGGAAATGGATTTTCCCACGATTTTTGGTTAAACGAGAAATTAGTCAAAGTGGGTTTTGAAATGCAGAAAATTTTGTCAATGTTGAAAAAAGTATAAATATGGAATGGAATATGAAATATGGATAAAGAAAGAATTTTTACAATGTGAATTGATGGATACAAATGGATTATATTTAAATTAAAAAATAGGGGAACAACGAGAAATGAAGGATAAATGCGGATTATATTTATATAGAAAGAGTTGATTATTGTGGAATGTGGATGAATAAATATAGATTTGATTCATATGAAAAGACTTTGACAATGTGGAAGAATGGAAAAATATGAATTATATATTTATAAAGAAAGAATTTGACAAAGTGAAATGATAAATAAATATGCATTATATTTATATAAAAAAGTTGCATAATGTGCAATGAAGGAGGAATATGGATTATATTTATATAGAAAGAATTTGAAAAAGTGGAAAAGTAAATATGAATTATATTTACATATAAAGTTTGACAAAATAGGATCACAATAATTAATGTAAAACTTAAAACAGAGCCAGTTTTATCATATATGATGCCAAAATGGTTTATATTTGTACAAAAGCAACTCATATTTCAGATATAAAGTTACTAGAATTTATTGAGAATTTTAAATGAAAGAACTGATAAATATTTAAGTTAATTTTCTATAAAATTTAGTATATTAATGTTAGTCAAATTAAAATGTAAAGAGAAATTCTTTATAAGAACTCTGACAAAACTATTCAAATTTAAGATGCAGCTGACAAAATGCAGCTTTAATAATCGAATACTTTATATATTTAATATCTCCAAAATTGAGCTTTAATAATTAAATACTTAATATTTGTAATATCTGCAAATTACTTTAATAATTGAATACCTAATATTTGTAATATCTCCAAATTCCTTTCTAATCTTTAATTAGTTATAAACTCAAAAAACTACAAAAAATTCACTTCAGTTTTTATCAAATTAAAAATACGCAAGTGAATAAAATAAAGGAAATATTTTTAGACATTTCTACTTTAACTTTAAGAGCCAAATTTGCAGTGTTTAATATAAATATAAAACTACATTTTTAATTATAATCAACACTTGAATGTTGTGACAAACAGAGACCTTCCCGATTACCCGTATTTCCCCACTTCCCAAATAATATTTCAAACTATAGTTGCAATTTCAATTTTCCAATGTTATTTTCCATTCACAAATGCATTCAATTTTTGTTTGCATTTGTTTGGTCAGCCAAACTTATAATGAGGGTTTTTGGGTTTTCGTCTCGTGTTTTTGGGTATCAGTTAAAAATTAAACATGTTTCAAATAACGCCTGCTGTCAAAGTCGCGTCACACTGTGCGGCACCGTGGGTCGCGTTGTTTAAATGCTGTCCAGCAGTGATTGACCAGCACGCACACACACACCCAACACACACTTCACAAGGCACATGAAAAATAGTTGAAATTCCAAAATAACTTATTTGGCATTAGGCAGTGGCAGAAGCAGAGGCAGTGGCAGAGGCTGAGGCAGTGGCAGAGGCAGAGGCAGGCGTAGCCATTCTGTATTCGTTTGAGTGACCGAACTGAACTTCACTTGATGTATTCACACACCCAACACACACACACACATGCACACACACATACACATGCACACACGCATTTGCTGTTTTAGCCACATTTGGAAAATGCAACCTGTCTTGGCCCATGGCAACTTACAAAAATGTTAACGAAAAACAAAACAAGTCCATTGCAAAAATGCCCGTAATTAAAAGCAGAAACAAAAAAAAATCACAAACCAAACACCAAAATTTTGAAAAGTGGCAAAATGGCAAACTGGCATTTCAATTAGCTGCGTTCACCAAAAACCAAAATAAAAACAACAAAAAAAATATTTCTAAATCTCAATTGAATATTCAAACGTTGGAGAGATTTCAAGGGGGTGAAGAGGGGCGGTTAGCCTTTAAGGGGGATTTAGTTTGTTGCCCTGTCAAGTTGGTCAGTTTTATTTGCAGTTTTAATTGCAATTTCGCTATTAAGTATTTTGTGTTTGCAACTGAAAGGGGGACAGATCGAGCAAGAGAGGGGAAATGATGAGCAGAGGTTTTGAGCTGCAGAGGGGCACAACTAAAGTGCCACCTAAATTGACTAATCACACATCGCATTTAGCAGCGTCTGCTAAAAAAAAACAAAAACAAAACTCAAGTGAAATTAATGCAAATTGCTTGCAAAGAAAAATGTGCAAAATCTTAAATAATATAATCAACACTTTAAATGCAAATGTTTATATGAATTACACACAAAAAAAAAAATAAAAAAATATATATATATATATATATATATATATATACATATACATTAGCTGACATCATAAGCCTTTTGATATCATATTTAATTTATGACATTTTTTGCTTTATCATTTGCAAAGTCGATGTGAAATTTTCATTTGGTTTTCCATTTAGAAATGTGAGTTGCTGTTGCATAGCAGTCAGCTTTCTGTCAATCAACTGGTGATTGGTGAAAACCAAAATTACTCAACACTAGTTTTGTTTGGTTGCTGGAAAAACTCTGCTTTTACTTAAAGGTCTTAATTGTGATTTAAGCTATACTATTGAAACAAAATTTGGAAAATCATTTTTAGCTTATGGTAAAAACACTAGTTTTAGTTGTTTTTAGTAGTTTTAATTAATTGAATTAATTATTGGAAAATTTTCTTTAGCTTATGGTAAAAATTAAAATTCCTCAATACTAATATTGGTAGCTGAAAAACAGTCTGCTTTTCCTTGAAGGTTTAACAAGAATTTTGCGCTAACTTGTCCTAATTTAACCTAAACTATCGAAAAAAAAAAAATATCAAATTTGTTCAGCTAAATTTTATCAAAGTTAACTCAGACAAAATTCTTGATAAAACTTGTTTAGCTGGTAAAAACTATAATAAATTAATTTTATGTGTGTCTTAAAGAATATATTACAAAATTATAATCTAAAATTATATACACAAATCAGCTAAAATCATTGTCCCAATTAAACGTTAAATAAAAACTCAACTTGATTGATTTGAAATTTAAATTCGATTCGGAATTTTAATAAATTTTCAGACAAAGAACAGATGTGCAATACTAAACAGAGACAGGCACATATATTTTTACAGCACTATAAAAACTTGCAAAATCAATCAAAAAAACTTTTAAAAATTTCCGAGAACTTATCTACTACAAAGGCAAAAAATGATTCAAAGAACACGTTTACAAAAAAGAGAAAGCTAAAATAGATGTGGAGACAAAGAAAACTTTTAACGGAAACATCAAAATTGGCACAATAAAATTGTAAACTTTGGTTTTTTAAAATAAAAATTGAAATGACAGCAATTTTATAAACAAATCTGGAATTGGTAAACAAATTGTAGGAAAAAATGGTAAACGAAATGGAAAAGAAACCAAGCAATAAAAGTGACCACAGAAGCGGAAGAAGTTGTCAGTTGTCCGTTGTCCGTTGTCAGTTGTCAGTTGAGTGAACAAACGAATGAAACAATGAATGTCTGTTGAATGCCAATCAAAACGCTGAGCAGAGGGGAACCTCACCCCTTGGATGGGTCCACGACAGGCTCAGCCGAGTGTTAAGTGATATTTGCTTATTGACAACAGTGAGAAAAGCATTCTTTTATTGCATTTTTAGCCGCATTACATTTCGAAATTGCCTGGACTAGGCCCATTTCAAGGTCACAGAATTCCCCCCCTACATTCCTCTTCCACCCCTCAACAAAAACTGAAATACAAATTTAACGCATAGTTTTTTTTTATCTTTGCTTTGGTTTTTGGCACAAGTTCTAATGCTTATTTTTAGATAAGTTGGGAACGCGTTGCTTTTCTTTATTTTTTTTTTTTATTTACGTTGTATTTGGCACAATAAGCCAATAAGTGGCAGCAAATTAAAGACCAAAAACACAACAACACAAACACAAATGCAAACAAAACTACGATATTTACCAATTAATCATTAAAAAGCGCACATTTTTATTTACATTAGCACAAATTCAAAGAGTGTGTGACAAACAAGACAATGGTTCATAATTTCTTCACATTCTGCCATATATACTCATATATATTTATATTCATATTCATATAATATCATATATATAAATACATTATTTATTTTCATTGTGTTTTTTTGCGGTTAACAGGCCACAAACAGAGCATATGCATCAAATACAAATGAATAACGTAAAATCGCAAGAGGAGAGTGAAAAAGTAAAGCAAATTGAGAATTTGATAAATATAATAATAATAAACACCAAATTTGTATATAAATCTATACACTCAATTTTGAAATTATAAAGCTTATCTATAATTTCGAAAGGCCTTTAAGTTAATTTTTACATTTTACAGAATAAAAATAAAATATTTGTATAATATCCGGAAATATATATTAATTACTTTTCCTCGTTACTAAAAGAAATACAAAATTACAGTTTGCGGTCTTGTGGTTTCGACGTTTCTAATAAACCAGTAAAAAAAAACAAGTGAACTCATTTCTTAACTCATTACAGTGGATTATAAAAGAAAACATCTTTGAAATTATTCAGCATTATTCGAAAAACCAAGGAGATGCCTCTGCTAACCAGCTAATGCAAAATTTATGTTCAAATGTATGCATTAATACACATATTCGTTTGTACATCATAGAATATATAATATACTAGATTGTCATTTGTTTATTGTGTGGCTATATAGATCTCTAGGTCAGAGCCCAAAATAATCATATTCGTAGCATGTTTTTCTGCTTTGGGGATTTGTTTTTAATGCCTGTCTTTGCCCGCCTCGCCTTCTATTTGTTTTGCACAATATTTTTGTTGATCGACGCAGGCGGATGCATTAAAAAAAATAATTGCGCCGTCAAAAATTCACCTTGAATATTAGCTAGATTTATATAGATTTTCGAGAATGTGGAGCACTCACCGCCAATGCCCTCGTCCTCAACATTTTCCTCATAATCAATGTCAACGCAATTTGTTGGCTTGGCACTTTCACACATTTTCACAGCATATCGATAACGATAACGATAAACAACTTGTCAAGCGTTGCTTGTTGTTGAGCTTTGCTTTGCCTTTAAAACTTCCACTTTAGTTGAGCGATTTTGTTTGCAGAACTTTTCGCGACGACATTTTGTTGTTGGTCACTCAACAAGCAAACGACAACTGAGCGCAAATGAGCGCCAAAAACGCGCATTGATCCCAACAACAACAAAAAAAACAATAACAAGTGAGCAAGCAGCACGCCCAAGTTCTAAACATAAACTGTTAATGAATTTCAATACGAAAATAAAGCGACGCGAGCTTTGCATTGGACATTTCGCTTGGTCAGTTGCCGTTCGCTAATTGCGACACTCAACTCAACGCAACTCAACACAGTGCGTAAATGTGGTGAATATGCGCGATCGTTGAGTTTTCATGTTGGTTAATTTATGCGACATTGTGGTCGTCGTTGTTGTCGCCGTGCGGCTTTCGTGCTGTGCATTCACAACACAAACTATGCGCCTAATTAGAGTCCGAGAGCGACAACAAGACGCGAGACAGCCTGACGTCAGCGGTGAAGAGCTTGCAGTGAAAGGGAGACAGACCGAGAGAGAGAGAGAGAAAGCTGCGCGCAATTGCAGTTGACAAGCGTTGAGTGCACTTCGACGATAACTGTGAGAAGAGAGCGAGAGAGGCTAAGCAGAAAATGAAACTGAGACTGAGAGTAAAGCATGCGACAATTGCAGTTGATCGCTTCGTTCAGTCTTTGGTTCGGGGTCGTTCCATGGGTCAGTTAATAGCTTTAGCAGCAGCGCTGCTGGAGACGGAGGTGTGGTTAAAATGTGCGCAATTTTAATTAATTTCATCCGACACCAAGCAAGTACAGTGGTTCAATACGTGCTGAACTTTAATTAAATTTAAATGTCGACTTTCTAATGAAAATAAATCACAATGCAATGTACAAATATAAGCAATGGGAAAAGATAGTAATTGAAAAATAACAATCAAGAAGGAGAAACCAATTAGGTAAATAAATGATTAAATTGTTGATTTTAACATGAATTTTTACAAAAAATTTTACTTTAAAATTATGATCAAAAATATATTATTTTTCAGGTATATATATGATGTTATTTATTTTTTGTCAAATGTAATAAACAATTTGATCTCGTTCTAAATATTCAATTTTATTATAAGTTTATTATTCCTCTAGAGATTGTTATTAGCAAAGTTAGCTTTTACAAATCTTTTTTTAATTCGATTAATGGCTTGCATATAAATCATTTTTATTTGAATTAGTTCAAATGTCTCACGATTAGGCAACCCTTGCACCACTGTGCATAGCATAGCATAGGGCAGCGCGTGGGGAAATTGTTGGCAAAATCAGGCATAGGGGCGAGTCTCAAGTGGCAAGTGGCAAATGGCGTCTAATTAATTGTACCAACATAAATCAAAATTTAATCGCCTCAAATCATAGCAGCCCCGCACAAAACAGCTGTGTGGCCCCAATTGTGACTTGGGCTTTCTTCTGCGTAGGCGGCATCAAGTGTTGTGCTTAAATTGACTCTGCCACGCAACACTGAAGCAACAAAAACAGCAACACATATATAGAGGCTTGGCCTACTGAACTTGTCAACAAGTGTTAATTGCGACAACGATAAAAAAAACATATAAAAATACAACAACAAAAAACTAAACAAAGCCCATTGCGGCCCATTGCGAACAGTTTGTGCGTAAATCAATGGCAGAAAGTTGGCAAGTAAAATGAGAGAAGGGAAAACTATAAAAAAAAATCAAAAAAAAAACAGCCAACACATTAAAAGAGCAGCAGCAAAGAAACAAAGTTAGCAGCGAAGCGAAACCAAAGCAACGGTAAAAATGTACATAATATAAAAAAAAACAACACAAAAATCCACATTTGCCATAAATCTACAAATCCAGTAAAGTGGCAAAAAAAAAATTGTTAAAATAACCACCGACAAATTAACAGTCGGGAAATGAACTAATTTATGCGGTAAGCAACTAAAAAAGTTATTAAAAAATAAGGCAAATTCAAAACAGCTCATTAAATACCACATCAAATTTTGCAATTTAAAGCCCGGGAAAAAATAGTTTGTGCATTTTAAATGAGGAAAGGTTTTAAAGCACGCTTCAAAAATATATATAAAAAATCATTTCTTTATAAATCAGAATAAATTCTTAAATATTCAAAGACCTCAATTTTCTTCGACTTTAATTTCCCTATAATATAAAAATGACGTACTCATATATTTTTTTTTCAACACTTGTCCCACTTTAGCTATTATTATTATTCATTATCGATTAAAATATATTTATATACATATATAAATATTTATACGCCGTTTTCTTTTAGGTACACGACCTTAATTATGGGTCTGACCAAGAGACGATGACTTGCATTCAGTCTGGGCCAAAGAGCCGCATGTAAAACGATAAATAAACAAGTTCAATGCAAATGGCACACAAGCAACAAACAACGAACAATCAACAACAACAACAACAAAAACATGGTGAAAAATGTTCCATCAACATTTAAAACCAATTTGCTTATCTAGCGCCTTAGCATGCAAATTGCGCATACGCCCCGTGTACGCATAACTATATATATATATATATAAATATATATATTTGCAATAGTGTATGCCGCCGTATGCAGCCCAAAAGCAACAACCAACAGGCAGCAACCAACAACCAACAATTGGCAACTGGCAGCCGGCACTTTGGCCATTGGCTGTCGGCCAAAAATAAAAAAAAAAAAAACTACTCGAGTCTGTAAGGCGGTTATCAATCAATTCAATTGTTATACCCTGTAACCATTAAGCAGATTACTTAAAAGGGGTGCTATGAACTACGACGTAAGCACTTAAATAAAGATCAAAAATATTGAATTCAAAATGTGTTTCTAAATATTAGATCAAAGAGAATACATTCTTGGTCAAATATTTTAGCCTTTACTCTAAATAAATTTTCAACACAAATTATAATATGAACAAAAGTGTATTCTGCTGGAAAAATGTATTCAATTTAATTTTAATTTAAGGTTTGCTTCCTTTTCGTTTTCGTAAATTGGAGCATACAAAAATTAAAATTAAAAACATTTTTCCAATTGGAATAAGTCTTTATATTATTAGTCTGTAACAGGGTATTTGAAAATCAATCAAATCACTTACGATTTGTTCAAGTTTTAACTACTGCAGCTGAGTGCAACAAATTGTTGCGCTTTGCTGCACAAAATATAGCCGATAGGGGCCAGGCCAGCAACAATTTGGACATGTTGCCTGCTGTTGGCTGCTGGTGTTTTGGCCATTAGCTGTAGCCGTTGGCCGTTACGAGGCCTGCACTTGACTCCATTAGTGGCAGACTGGCAGATTGGCGGCTGGCCGGCAGAGTCAGACAATCAGGCTGGAGGCGCCACAGCATGATGCGGTCACAGTTTGTTAATTCGCCACGAGTACCGCTAATTAACGCAGCGCACCGATTTAATTATGTATTTTTTAATGATTTTATTAATTAATCGATTTGTGGTCTTTAAGAGATTTTCGGGGAATTTTAAAAGCAAAACACACTTCAGATCACTTTGTGGCAACATCGGCATGCCATTAAAATTACGGCAAGACTATGAAAATACCCTAGTAAAAAATTACCCCACTAAAATGCTTGCTTCACAGTTTGAGGAGCGCTGTAAACAGGCAGTGTGATGCAAGCCAAACAGTTCGAAAGCAACTGAATTCCTGCGCATGTTCTTTTGACAGCACTCTCGCTCTCTCGCTCTCCTGCACAGCTGTCAACTGTGCTCAGTGAGCAATAAGTGTCAGTGTGTCAAAAAACAAACACAGCCAAACAACAACACATGCAAAAGCACATTATGCAATTTTTTATGCTGACATACGCAGACGTGCGCAAGCGAGAGAGAAAGTGTGAGACAGAGAGAATGTGTCGTTCATGTTCTGCTACTTCTGCTTCCTCTTTCTACTATTCGCTTACTTTATTATTATTATTGTAACTACAGTTGGGGTAGTCTGTGCTTTGAGTAACTGATGATGACTCATCACAGGCAATGTTAGAGGGGCGAGCCAGAGGTAGGAAGAAGAAAGGAAATTATGAGCTTATGCGTCAAATGTACTCGCTCGCACTTGTTTGTATTCCTTACACTCTGCTCTTCTTCTACTGCTTCTTCTACCTTCTGCTATTCCATTGAGAGATGCTTTTTCTTAATATAGCGCAAAAATCAATAACGGTCCTTTTGATGGCGCCGGAAAGTAGTCGACAACAACGAAGCTGTAGTTGTGGGTGGGGTAAAAGCTATCTGTTTTTTCTAGTTTGTTTTTATTTTCTTGTTGCGCCTACGAAATGCGTACATGCGCAGAAAAACCAACAAACATATGCAAAAAAAAAACATTCTAATAATAAAGGATATCTGTTTGAAGAAAACACAAAAAAAAATAAACAAATATATAAAGAAATAATAACAGAAATCTAGCTATGCACTTTGTAGAAAATTATGTTTAATTAAATATCATATATAATAGAGGATCTATTAAATAAAAATTAAAAAGAAAAGAAAATAATAATCATAAATTATATTTATATTATATTATATATATATTATATTATATATTAGCTCTCTGTCTATCTCAGAAAAGTTTCCCAAACTAACCGTCACAACTAATATGCCATAAATTAATCATCGCTTTTATCAAACATCAACATTTCCAAGCCAAACTAACCGAAAACTTTTACAAAAAATAATCAGTTAAAGTTTTTTGTTTGTGAATTTGATGCGATTTGCTGCGGTCGCAAAAAAAAAAATCCACACAAATGACTTGTCAAAATTAAACAAACATTCATAAATATGATTATATAGAATTAGACATTTCTTTGTTGTTGTCTAGTCTATGATAAAAAAAAAGAAGCGAAAAACGAAAAACAGAAAAAAACAAAGGCGAACAAAATCGGATTTGAAACGCGCCAAAAAGACGAAAATAGACAACAAAATGAAGAGAAGAGAATAACGAGTTAAAGATACGGGGGCAAAAACTAAGAGGGAGCGTTGTAAATGAGGGGAGGGGGTAGGTGCTATAATTGCACCAACGAAACAGGTGTCGATTTTTTTTTTTGATCAAGTTAGGCGACAAATTTGGCGGCTCGTTTGAAGACAACAACAGGAAATTGTGATAATTTAAAAGAACATGTAACTTTAACAACATAAAAAATAATAAACAACAAAAAACATTAAATTTAATATCTTAGCTATTAGATAACCGCTAAGCAGTTAGAATTTTCAGCTAAGTTTTGCCGTTAGCTTAGATTTCTGCAGCAGATGTTGTTGTTGTTGTTGTTAATGTTTTTTTTGTGTTTATTGGGTTACTTCTTGTTGATGATCTTGGCTTGTAAAATGTTGGCTTGTTAACCGAAATAGCCGCTGGCCATAACTCACAATTGCCATTGTTCTGCTTGCTTTTATTTAGAGTGTTTCAGGTTTTTCAAGCCAAAATGGGTCAAATGGCTGAATTCCAGATGAAGCCACAAAGATAACCGCTTGTTGGCCATTTCACAATTGTATGCAGATTATTGTTATGCCAACTCTAACAAAATGTTAAATCATCTTGTGCAAATATATACAAAAATAAAGGGCAAAATGAGGCAACCGCGAAACTAAAGCGCAGATTCGACTGGGCCAATTTGGTTATGCATAAAAAGTGTGTTTCTTCTTTTTTAGCCATGTTTTGTTTATAAATAAAATGCAGACTACGATCATGGGAAAAAATTAAAGTTAAAAAACCTTGGCTTGTTTTCCAGGTATCTTTACTTTTTTAAAGTAAATTATATTCTTTAGTTTCTTATTAAATTTGTTTTTTGCCACATACTGTAAGGGATTAGCTTAAAAAAGATTTCTGGTTTTTTTGCTTAAAGTGTTCTATAATTTATTCTCTTGGTCTAATTAAGTTTAACTCGAGTTTGGCATTTGTTACCAAAAAAACTCAGTAGAGAAAACCTTTCATTTTTAAACAAATTGTGTAGAACAACGAGGTATCTTATCATAAGTAGTAAATGAAGAAACAAATATCACAATTTTAACCATTACGATTAAAAAAAAAAACAAAGAATTCTGTCACTTTTCTACATAATTTGTACATCTGGTACATCCTGGCGACGATTATCTCTTATTCCATGAAAAGGATCTTTATTTTCATTGAAAATTAACAAACCAATATTTTAGTATAGCCAAAATAAAAACCACACAATTTATATATTTTCTAGGATATCTCTGCTGCATATTCTTATTTATACATTGCAAAATAAGCAGTTCCCACAATTTTCAACAACTTTTTCGAGGGTATCTCGTTTTTGCTCATTCTTATTCCTTTGAGTTCTGTTTGCTGTTCGCATTGATTTTTCTCAAAATTCGAAAAAACTGTTTTTCGTTGATTTTCTTTTCACTCACCGACACCGAGAAGCTTTTTAACTGTTTTTGATGTTGATGTTGCAGATGTTGTAGCAGTTGTTCCTGGTGTTGACTTCTGCCTGCGTGGCAATCGAAAAGAGTTCCACAGAAAGGAGCTGGCGGATGTGGCAGATTTGTGTTTGCCGCGTTGCACATCCATATCGTGGCTATTGCTGCCACCTCGTGCAGCAGCAGCAGTTGTGGCAGCAGCAGCCGTCAATTTTGTTGGTATCCTTGTGGCAGGCGGCAATTTGCCAGCTTGTCCAGCATTATTATTGTTGTTGTTGTTGTGTTGATTGAGCAACTGTTTGACCGGCTGCGTTGTGGCATAGATTGAATGCTGTGCGACGGCAGCATTTAGATTCTTGCCATATTTCATATCGTTGGGATAGTCCTTGTAACTGTATTTCTTAGCCTGAGCATTTTTGTGATTTTTCAACATTTGTCGCAATTCGTGGACGTCCGCGGCCGTTGGCAATGAATACGTCGACGTCGACGTCGATGTCGATTTGCGGCTGCTGCTCGCATTCAAATTCTGTGCGGAGCCATAAAAAAGCGACACAAACTCATTCAAGCCCATTTTCCACACACTCAGCGACAGAGAGAGAGAGAGAGAGAGAACAGAGAGGCAGAGAGAGCGAGCGAGCGAAAGAGAGGCGCAAGCGCAGACGCAATAGCTAAAATCAAATGCTTGTCAAACCGTAGTCCACGCAAAAGTGTTATACACAGCAGCGCGACGCAACAGTCTTGTTCGTGTTCCTTTTCTCACAATCTTCCTCTTTTCGCACACTCAAACACACACACACACACACGCAATGCAATACAATAAGCTAAGGTTCGGCGCAGAAAACGTCTGTTTGTTTGAAAGCGCGACGCGCGACTAACTTCAAGCCACAGGCGATGGCAGCGCCAAAAGTCGAAATAACGGCGCTCAAAGCATAGCAACAACAACAATAAAATGTACAGCTTCAAAGCTTATGTAAAGAGAAATGCAAAAAACAACAACAACAACAACAAAAACAAAAACAACAATAATAGCAAATAAAGCAAAAGCAAATATATAAAAATTGTAAGTGCTGCTATGAGGAAAAATAGGTGGGGAATATAAACCCAATTGTAATTACACATAAGAAATATAAATGAAAATAAAACTAAAGAAATAGATTATTAAAAGAGGAAACAAACAGACAAAGCGCAACTGGCAAATGTTATCTAACCAAATGCCAAGAAATGTGACTTTGACTCGGAAATTGAAAGCTCGACTTGAGTAAGCGCTGAAATAATAACGCATACAAATTGTACATTTAAATAACTCATCTAATTGAAAAGCGAAAAGGGAGCTTACAAAATTATATTCCTGCGAACTGCCTTGGGGCGGTTTATCGATAATCGGTTAATCGACTTAATTTTAATTGCAGCTAAATTTTATAGTTTTCAAAATAAGTTGATTATTAATTTAAAAGAAGCTCGATTTTTGCAGTTGTACTTAATCGAATAAAAAATATTCTGATAATATTCGCTTACCAGCTGATAACTGTTAACTAACGAATATGATTGATTATTCTTTAAAAATAATTTTTGTACCGGTCTAATGATAATGTAATACGGTGAGTCGACCTCCAAAACTGAGGTATATATAAAAATAGATATGACGAACTTTGAATTTTATTGATCAGCTGTCTATTCTCTAACTTTAATGACTATAGCTTTAACTACATTGGATATACATGAAGTTATCGGTTTACAGTTATAGATTTATGTCGATTTTCTAGATCCCAGTTTTCCAATTGGTCATAAAATTTAAATTTAAAGATTTCAGTCTTTCGTTTTAAGATTATCAGCACAGACAATCTACTTTTGTAATTGTAAAATATATGCTTAATTTTAGTTAAACTTTTTCTTTTATAAAAATTTGTAATTGAAGTATTCCCATTTCATTTTATAGCATTTAATTCGTAAAATGAAATTTTGAGTATAAAATTTATAAAAACACTTTTTAAAAAAAAAAGCTGCACACTTTTTAATCCAAATTGAATAAATTAATAAATAACTTTTTTTATCAGATTGTTCACTTTATAAACAATTTGTCAACAAAATACATAAAAAAAAACACTTTTAATCTAAGATTAACTTTTACTAACAGTCAATCACTAAAAAATTAAAGAAAAAAAATGACAAATTTTGGCGAGCCACAAAATAACAATTTTCTTTCAAATTTGACTGTGGTTTGAGGAAGAAGAATTTGAATTTAATGGCAAATAGTTAATCAAAAGCAGAGATTTCATAGATATGCGCATAGATATATTTGTAATTATGCTTTTCACTTAACAACAACAGGTAAGTCGAAGTACTTTTGCCATTTCCCCCTTTCGCTGGTTTTTGCGCTTGTGGCTTATATGGCAAGAGAGAGAAAAAAAGGTTTTGCTGTAATTGTAGACATTGTCATTTGGCAAAGTCGTCGCCGTGACTTTCGCGTCACACTTGGCCAACAATAGCAAGATGGAGGGGGAGAGGGGAAAGGGGAGGCTGAGGTGGCGGGGTGAATGCGGAAAGGAAGGCAGATAGCCAAGTAGTCAGCTGTTGTTGTTTGGGCCTGGCCAAGCCAATGACTGACAGCAGCACACAAAAAGAAACAAATAGATTCAAAAATTAGAACTGAGCTGCTCATTAAAAGCCATGCTCCAGTTTTAGGCCAAGTTAAGAGACTCGTTTAATTATAAGAGCAAAGAAGAAAACCAAAAAACATAAAACACTTTTGCTGAAATTACTCGCATTACACTGCAAACAAATAGAAGGGACTTTTTTGTGTGTAATTCCCGGCTTAAAAAAATGATTAACCCCAATTTGTACTGCTTTATTTTGTGGTATACAAAACATTATTACCAAATTTGATGTTGCCAATAAAAAACACTATTCATTAACAATGTGATTTGAAATTGATAAAAATATGATTGCAAAAGTACCACAAGAAAGTAATAAGCAAATTATGAAAGAAACTCCATTAAAACGAAGCTGAGTTGCTCTAATAAAGTCAAGTCAAAAATATTTAAGTGTGGAATTTGAAGAGCGAAAATAGGTGAATTATTTTTTATTTATTGTTAACAAGCATGAAATGTGAAGGCACTTTTTATAAAAAAATATTCGAATTGATTTAAGAAGTAAATTAAAATGAGCCACAATTTAAAGTCCATGAATAAATTTAGAACAAGCAAGTAGATTTTTCTGCAGCCAAGTTTTTACCTAACAAATAGACATAAAATATGAGATATTTAAACCCACTTTGCGTAGTTGACATATTATATATAATTGGTATATTATATTTTATTGCTATACTATGTATATAATATATATTCATCATATCATATTATATATAATTCTACAAATTATACTACAAATTATACTATATATAATACTACATATTAAACTAAATAGTATGATATATATTATATTAAATATTACACTAAATCTTTAAGCATTTTTCTTCCGGGTTCTTTAAACACTCTTTTTGAAATCTATAGACCTGATCAATATCATATAGAATTAGCTTTTTATTGCTATCGATAAACGAAAAACAGAAAGTTATCGGTAAAACAAAATAAAGTTCTTCATCTTCTAAAACTTTTATTTATTTTACAGAATGTTATCGATAAGACAAAATAAAGTTCATCTGCTCTATATTTTTTTTTTTTTAATTTGAAGTCTTTAACTTATTTTTAGTCTTGTAAATCGACGCTTTCACACACACACTAAAAAAACCTGACTATGTTGCTGCTCAAGAATATATATATATATATATATATATATTTGTTGGGGATCGTGAAAGCTTCCTTAACCAAACTCTTTAAGAGTAGTTCCAGTTAATAAACCAGCAAACATTTCTCGCCAAAAAAGCAACTTCAAACGTAATTAAAAACTCATAATGCCCATCCCATCCCTGTGTAAGCCACAATCAGCATAGACACGAATAGCGTGCCGGATATAATTTATATATATATCTATATATATATATTCACTTGTGATTGCGTTTGCAGATTGAAAGTATTACACAGGAAATGTGCCCTTTTTTTATGTAAGATTTGACAATAGTTGAAATCATTTTTGAAAGTGTCCAAAATTGCTTAATTTTATTCCCCCCGCTGCTACAACTCTATTTTTATTTTATTTTTTATCTTTTTCGGTTATTGCGTGCCTTAAAAGTTCACTTGGCAATTTTCCCACCTAGTTTTTTTTTGTGCTTTTACGTTAAAAAAATGTATTAAAAAATGATTGTCATATATAAAGCAGTTCTCACGCTGCTCCCATAAAATATTCAAAAATTCAATTACACAAATCAACCCCCCACTCCGTCCCCCCTGGCCAACCCTTCTCCACACGACTCACTTTAGTTGGCTAAGCAATTTATGCAATCGGTTTTTGGGTTTGTTTTTGGCTTTTGCGTCAAGTTTTTTTGTGTGCAAATCAGAAAAAAAAAAATGTTTGTTTTCATATTTTTATTTGTCATGCCAATTAAGCTTGTGCAACAATTTGCTGATTTCTTAGTTTTCATAAGTGGCACAGATAAAAAACATAACTCAACTACTGAATTTAGCAATATTTTAAGTAGTTTTGATTATTAATAAATTATTTGTAGACTGTTTAATTGATTTTTACACTTGTAACATTTTGTTCTTTTTGTGTGACACACTTTTTGATGCACGATGAAAAGGGGAAAATATTTTATTAATTTTTTTTATTAGAAAATAATAAATTGCGCAAAAATGTAGATGTAAGCAGGAAATATTAGTGAGTAAAAAAAATAAGTAATTATAAATATGAGCAAAAGTGAAAATCAAGAAAGAACCGTTAAATAAAATTAAAAAAAATAATAACAATAGTAATTATTATAATCGAATAGATTTCATAGTTAAAAAAAATTACCATAAGCGAAATTAATTGAACAAATTTGAAAATTTCGCCAATTTTTTTCCAGTCATGAAAATAATAGTTTCCGATGACGATTAACGATGACGATTATACGATATTTGTTGTGTGGGTGGTTTATTTATTTTTTATTGTTACGCATGACGAGCAAAATGTAAAAAGTAAAAGTTAACAAAAGACAAGAAAATAATAAAAAATGTGCGTGTTGATTTTACAGGTTTTCTTCTACTATTTGTCGGTCATTAACATTTTTTTTTTTTTGCCAGCATTTGCAAATGATGAGGAAGGGTAGGTGAGGAAAGGGGCTGAGTCCAGCTTTAATGGGGGAGCGACAAATGTTTTGACACCGCATTCATCAATTAATCGAATGAAAGCGTGAAAAATGACCATAAAACATGAAAAGAGCCACAACGAAATCAATGAACTTCTCTGCGTGTGTGTTGTGTGTGTGTGTTGCGTGTGTGTAAGTGAAAATGTGATAAAGTTAAATGGGTAACCAAGCAAAAACAGTTGGCGTGCTCAAGATTTGTGCTTCACTTTTCCCCCCATTTTTTTTATTTTATTAATAACACTATCAAATAAAGTGACAATTTAATTGAACGCATGTCGCTTTTAGTGTGGCAAGCAATAAATAACACTTTGCTTACAAAGCAGTGCAAGCAGTTCGATTATAGTATTGGTGAACGTCAGAAAGTTAATTGAGTTGGAGAGGATTACTATAAATTAAAGTAAACTTAACTAGTGCAACAAGAAAATAAAAAAAAATTTGTATTTTAATAAAAGTTAGCTTAAAGTTGAAACTTTATATAAAAAAAAATAAATATATATATATATATATAAGAGTATTTTGCCCTTTTTATAATTTGAATCGGGTAATGGAATAATTATTTATCAGAAATGTTTTTTATAAGTTGGTTTGAAGTTAAATCTTAATATATAGAAGAAAAAATCAAATAATTAATGTAATTAAATATTTTTCGCTCAATTTAAACTTTAAAAGCATAATTCAGGCACTGGAATATTTATTTATCAGAAATTTAAAATCAAGAGAAAAACATTTCTCTAACTAAAGCAAATTTGTGGCTAAGACAAATCTCTTTTCTAACTGCTCGTTAAAACATTATTATTGTTGTTCGCAACTTATTTTGTCGATAAGAATTATGCATGTTGCTTATGTTTTTTTGCAACTTATTTTATGTATAAAAATTAGGCAAAATATCAGTGCTTAAACTGTTTCCATTTAAGTTAAAATAGCTCTTTGGCAAATTGGTGTGCTTGGGTTGGAGCACTCGCTAAGCAGCGCATAACTCATGTGGTTTGTGCGCCCGCTAAAGTCAAGGCTAAAAACATTATGCAAACAATTTAACTTCAATAAGCCAAAACAAGGCACAAGCACAACTAGCCAGGCCGAAATGGACACAGAGGGCGGAGCAGGGGGGAGGAGCAAGTGGCTAATGGCGCCACCCACCCCCCAGAGAAACAGTTATATATAGTTGTAGTACATATGAAAAGCGCACACAACTCGCTGAACATCAAAGAGTCGAGCGCGGCGAAATGGCAACATGCCACTTTGTGGCACATAAACAACTTGGTGACTTTCGTGTGGGTTTGGGTGGGGTGGTGTGGGGAAGCGGTGTGCGGAAGGTTATGGCAAGTGTGCCGCTGTGCTTTGGGACATTATGTAGAACACGAGTAGCCAGCAGCATTTTTGTGGAATACAAAATTGATGAGATTTATGAGTAATGCGAAAAGTGATAAAATTTTTTAATTGCTTTTACTTAAAACACTCGAAAAGTATCTAAAAGTATAAAATATATTAATTGCAGTAGGAGAAACTATAATAGTTGCTTAAAATATGCTTTTATTTTACATTTTTTATTATTAAATAAATTTCAATTGGGATAACTCTGAATGAAAATCGAATTCTTTCAGCTGAACATGTCTATATAGACTCGATGGCTAATGCTTATCGGAAATATATATATTTAATTATGTCAGAGATGATTTTTGCTGTTAATTGAATAATTTTGCAAAATTTCGAATTTTATACACCTTTTAAATGGCGGCTATAAAAAAAGCCTTAAAAAAAACATATAAATTGTGCTGGGGCAAGTAATATTTATGCCACACGCAACAAAGGTGATGGGAAGTAGGTAAGTTAAGCTGTTGCATGTGCCCCAAAGACTAATTAAACGCATTAGTATTAATTAGAAAAGTTCCTCGACTCAAAGAAAAACTGACAAAAGACCCAAAAATAGACCCAGGAGCTTAATTTGAGAGTGTGTTTCTGTGTGTGTATATGTGTGTATGTGTGTGTGTGTGTGTTTGTGTGTGCGTGTTCGAGCCAAAAGTTGATTAGCTGTTTGCACAACTGTGGCAAATGTTTCTGTCGGTCAGCAAAAACCGTTCAATCAGTTGTCAAACAAAAGTCAAATTGGTTTTTGGTCTTTTGGTTTTTGTTTTTTTTGGCTTTTTTCAGCCATTTGCAATGCTTTCACAAAATCGTCTCAAAATCGAATTGGAAAACAATTGAAATCGAATTTCTTAGTTTACATTAAATAGAAAAACTTACCTTTTGAAATGTCTGCCGACAAAGTTTTTGTGGCATTTTTGTTATTTATTATTGTTGTTGCTGTTGCAATTGTTGCAAGTGTTGCATTAGTTTTGGCTGCCTTTTGCGGAGTTGTTGCCTTTGCTGGCACAGATCCTTTGCTCGCAGAACCATTTATTGCTAAGCGTTTCTCTGCAAAATGAGAAAGAGAGAAGAGAGAGAATTAGAGAAATTTTGTTTTTTCAGTTTTAAATAATTATGTTTAAAATGGAATCGGATTAGCAACTTTAACAGCTAAAATTTAGAATTGCAACTGATATTGAAAATTGTCTGCAGAATCAGTTACAAAAACGATTAAAATTAACTTATTGAATAAATATTAAATATTATTATTCTATTTTAAATAGAAGAAGTTTTCAAATTAGTAAAATTATTAAATGGCTTCAATCAATCTTATTTCGCTTGTCTTTTTAAGTACTTCTTTAAGAACTTAATACTTTAAAAAAATAATAAAAATTGTTAATTTGCAAATTCTTAACCCATCCATATCAAAATAAATATCTCATCCCATTCACAAATTGTAGCATATTTTGTGGCAGCCACAAATATTGGGCACATAAACAGCTGCAAACCAAAACCAACCAAATTTGAAACATAAAATATATTTTCTGATCACTCACGATTTGTATTGTTCCTGTTGGCCTGCGATTTGCATTTGTTAGCGATCTTTTCAAAAAAATCTTTACCAAAATTCATTTTATTAACACAGAATAAAAAATATCAAACATTTTGTAGTAAATAAAATTGTATAATTTAGAAAAATTACATTTGCTGCAATGCCTACTCTGAATTTTATCACATTTTTAACAACAAAATTCAAAAAAGGCAAAAAATTGTCCCATTTCTTTTTTTTTTTTTTTGCTTTTTTGTTGCCTGCCTATCAAAGTAATGGCAGGGAGCGCAGCAAAGAATAAAACAGAGCACGAAATTTAAAATAAACCAGTTTTCAGAACACATAAAAAAAATACAAATAAATAAAGAAATAAACACCTGATTCCCGCTTTATTGGTGAGGGGGGATGGAGTAGGGGAAGCATTGCATGCCTGTTGCAAGCAGTGCTGCATTTTTTGTAGCCGCAGCATGTTGACAAGCAGCAATAAACACTTGTAACGAAGTAAGCGCAAGCAGTGCTAACCGACTTGTGTCACCAATCAATTTAAGAGAGTGAAGTCAAAGAGCAAATAAGCAAGCAGTGCAATTTGTTGCTAAGCGTAGATCAGCAGACAAAGAGAGAACTCCGTAATAAGAGTCAGATATAGACTGCAATTATAATTATTCCACAACTAGCTGGAACTAACACAAAATACATGTCCGCTAGCTAGCAAGTAGTTTAACATGTTAAGCAAGCAGTGCACATGTTGCAGCAACATATGTGAAGCTTAAGCAGCTGATCGCCAGTGGATTTAAGAGAGCTGCTGCTCTCTTTGCTCCAGCAAATAATTAGCATAATTTACTCTGATTTGTACGAAAGGGGAAGAGGGGGAGGACAGCATAGATGCTACGGCTGACCTTACTTGCCTCTGCTACGATTATCTCTTTGATTTGTTTTCTTTTTCGTTTTTTGTTTTTCTGTTTTCGTATTGTTTTAGTTAATTTGCGAGTGCACGACAAAAAAAAAGTTGTCGCGCTTTTTTTTTTTTTTATTTGTTGCTGTTGTTGTTCAATGTTAACCGCAAGTAGCTAGAAGAAGAGAGGTGCAGAGATAGACAAGAGGCAGGAAGAGGTGGGGAGGTGGAGAGCACAAGCCAGAAGCCATAAATGGCTAGTACAAGTCTAGGCCGCAAATGTGCAACAACAGCAACAACAACAACAACAAAACGCCAAAAACAGAAATAAACAAAAGAAAAAGAAAAACACAAAAGATAAAAAAAAAACAACATAAACAGGGAGAAGTTGTTGCGGCCAATGTCGGCGCTTAAAAAGGCAGCTGCCAAGGCTAACAACCAGTTAAGGCAAAGTGGCAAAAAGAGAGAGGGAGATAGCAAGCGTGCATCCTTGTTGCAATCAGTTCTCTCCACTCATAACTGATAAGCAATTAGCTAATGCTCAATTATAACCGGATTTACACAGAGCTGTGATCTCAACTGCAACTGCAACTGCCACTGCAACTGCCTCTGCAACTGCAAAAAGTGTTAACAAAATAAGCCGCCTTTCATCAAGTCAACAGCAAAGAGCAAAATGCAAAACGTGGGCTAATTCAGAGGCACGTTTTAACCTACGCGCATTTGTTTTATTAATATTATTATTACGTGTGTCCATCCGTCGACTGGAATACTAAGCAGTTTAATTGCGAGAATTTGCCACAAGCGATTTTAAAGACGGCGCCTTAAAAAGCCGCCAAAAGACAACAGCAAAAAAGAAGCAGAAAAATAGCGTGCAAAATTCCGCTGATTGGCTCAACATGATCACAATGAGACAAAGAGAAAAGAGACGAAGCGCAGAGTAGAGAAGACAAAGAGGGGAAGCTGGAATTGCATTGATGTACAGTTTTTGAGCGCATCTTCACAAGCAAGCATCGGTGGTTCAGTGGTAGAATGCTCGCCTGCCACGCGGGCGGCCCGGGTTCGATTCCCGGCCGATGCAAAACCCTTTTTTTTTTAATTTCATCATCTTTTGTGTGAGTTGTAATTTTAAATGCAGAAACTACTTTTTTATGAAAGATTTAATTTGCAGGGGTTTTATATTAGTGAATTGAGCAGATGAATAAAATTGGAACAGTTATGCTAAGAGAAAAATATACTTGTTAAAAATTAGACGAATTGAAGAGAAATATTCTTAAGCTAACAGTAAACCAATTGTAATCTTTAACAATAAGCGATCGATTTTTATCGATTTAATATATCGGCGAGTTATCGAATTGCATATATAGTATAGTATAAGGTAATATTTATTCATAATTCTGCGGCTTCAAATGTCTCTGAGAGCAGCGAAGAATATTAATGAAAGTTAGAAGAAGAATGCGAAGAAAGTGAATAATTAAATATAGCTAAGTTTAAAGCTTACTAAAAGGGGTCTGTAAATTGATAAGCTTAAAGGTTTATCAGTCAAAATTTGGACGCTTCACACACACAAGCATCGGTGGTTCAGTGGTAGAATGCTCGCCTGCCACGCGGGCGGCCCGGGTTCGATTCCCGGCCGATGCAAAAATAACTTTTTTGATCCTGCCAACTTTTAAAGAGTCTAAAAAGTGCTACTTTTCTAGTAAAAATATAATTTTTGCCTTAAAATAACACATAATTATTAAATATAATCATATCTTCTGGGAAATGTAGACTTTGAGCTGTCAAAGAAATACTTTCTTTTTTTCAATTCTTAGAAGAATTGAAAGTGGAAAGATCAATAAACCTAATTAAAACTATGAAATTTAGTCACAAATATTTAGCTCAAGAGATTAAGCTTAAATCTGATGTGGGTTAACTTAATAACGGTATATTTTGACGCATATATTATAAGAGCATCGGTGGTTCAGTGGTAGAATGCTCGCCTGCCACGCGGGCGGCCCGGGTTCGATTCCCGGCCGATGCAAAATTACTTTTTTTGTTTTGTATTTTATTTTACTCACTTATTTAAAGTTGAGATATAAATCTTAAAAACCTTGCGAATGCTGCAAATGGCTGACAAGAAATAGTTAAAAGGAGGTCATTGCAACATCCAAGTTAAACAATAGGCTTGCCGCAAAAAGTTGCTGACTTGTGAATTGTGTTTGTTGCATATATGCAAAACACGTTTGCAACAAATGTTTTAATTTTCTTTTCCTTTTTCTTCTGCTTTTTTGGGTATTCATGTGCAAATAACTGGAAAATCATGCGCGATAAAGCGAGTAAATTAAATTAAGTCTGCTGTCTTTGCTTGTGGTTGAGTTGTTGTTGTTGTTGTTGCTGCTGCTGCGGCTTGTGGACAATCAAATAGAATGTCCAAAACAAATGCAAAGGGAAGCAATAACAGCAGAGGGGGGGCTGCGGAGCTAAGAGCACTTAATGCGACAACATTTGTGCAATTTAGATTCGCCGAGCAATGTGCAAATTCGACCATTTAAAGTAATTTATGCACAACTCACACAAAAAGACGACGAATTAAGAAAATTAAAAAAAATAGAAGAAAAAAAAAGATTTTTGCATCGGCCGGGAATCGAACCCGGGCCGCCCGCGTGGCAGGCGAGCATTCTACCACTGAACCACCGATGCTTGTGCCGCGATCCACACAAAACGCCCAAAAGACATTTTTCGACTTGGAACTGGTAAGTTGCGCCCCAAAATAAGTGGCAACTGGATTATCTGTCTGCCTGTGTTAAATGAAATCAGTTCACATCAGCTGATAAATAAATGAAAGCACTCAAAAATTCCAGAAAAAATGTATTTAAAAAAAAAGCAGCCGACAGACAAGCAATGTGGTAATTATGTATTATGCAATGCCAGATTGCTAAGTGAATGGAAATGGTAAAACAAAAAATATGTTAAGCAAGAGGAAAGAAGAAGAGATATATCTGTATATATAGATATAGATAGACGTGTGAAAGAAGTATGTAAATGGATTTTAATTTAGTTATGTATTGCAAAATATATCGATTTAAAAGAAACACAAAAAATAATTGAAGTAATAAATAGAAATTAATAGCTTAAATTAAGCAAGTAAAATAAAAATAATTTAAATTCAATAAATCACAAAAACAAAATACTTTTTTTTTTGAGAAAGTGCCAGAAAAAAAAAAATGCAACATGAAACACAAAAAAAGGTGAACTAAATCAATCTGCGTCACATCAATCTTAATCGAGTCAAGCAAATATACACTTAGAAAAACAATATCCTTCTTCTTCTTCTTCTGTTAGTTAAATTGCGCAATCGTTTCAGCTCCGTTGAGTGATGATGGTCTTTTTGTGTGTGTATCTCTTTTTTTTTTGGGGTCAAAATGATTTGCAGAAACTAAGCAATTTGGTTTTTTGGGTGCACCCGCAGCAAAATGGGGGCGTGTCTAATGGGGCACAAACTGGGCGAGCAACTGCGAATTGACCCCAAACCATTGAGAACTGAAATCTGTAAACTGAAAACTGAAATCTGTGTGGCGAGTGCGATAACTGAATTGGCCAACAAGCTGACTCACTGGCCAAGAGAGCAAAACACACAACACACACAAAGTGACTCAGTGCAGCTGAAGGATTGCAAAAGATACAAAGATACATTTGGCAGGCAACGTTAAAAATACATATATATCTGTATATATATATATATAAATATATATATATATATATATATATCTGTGTAGACCCCCATCAAAGATGACTGCGAACTTGTCAATGGCAGCTGTTGATGCATTTTGTTTTTGCTCGAAAATTTAAAGCGAATTTTGATGACACTTTTTGAGGCAGTCAACTCTAAATTTATTGCAAAAGCCGCTGATGTCAGTCAAAAGTATTCAAATATTAATGCCTTACTGGGAGTGTTATTATGTCACACAAGATTAACTCGTGAATTATTATCACTTTTGATTCTCAGCATCAACATTTGAGCGAATGATATGGCTAAAATCGAAACTACTCTTTAAATTTAAACTGAAAGTTGCTTGAGTTGTTTTTTATTCTCTGGAAATACTTGTTTTGGTGTCAGATTTATTTATCGTCTAAAAAGTTAGGAAATATTCAGTCTGAGCTTATTTCTTGGAGAAACAACTTTATCTTTTATCTTTATATTTTTAGGTTGCTAAAAATAATAGCAACTTCTTCTTATCAATTTGTAAGTTTAAGGAACTTATAAATACCAATAAATATATAATATATATATATATATATATATATATATATATATATATATATATATATATATAATATATATGTATAAATATCTTACAACTTCTTTTATTATTATAAAAAAAAACGATATCTTACAACTTCTTTAAATAATACCAAAATTAAAAAGGTTTAATGAAAATTTCTGTAATTCGACGTCAATTCTTTCCATATCAAGAAATGTGGGTTTTTAATCATGTTATAATGTTGCCTTCGTATTAATGAAAAATATAGAAATTGGTACACTATATTTGATAACTCTATTATATATTTCAAATTGAAGTTACTTATAGCAGTATTAAAACGTCGGCAAGCCAAAATAAATTTTGTTGCTTTCGCAACTGTCAAAAAATAATTTATTTTTTAAATTGGAATATGTGCAAAAGTTATAATCTGTGCACATTTTTCGATAGACTTCCATTTTAGTGCTATAGAATATGTAAACAATATCGATAATCAGACAGACACTCCCTGCCGAAACCCAAAACGAATCGCATAAGCAGTGACATAAAAATGAGAGGTTGATTTCTTCGAGAGATTAAAGATATATCTAAGCCCCCTTGGCATTATTTTTTTTATAAAATATTTAATTTGGGTAGACTTACGTATTGCAATTGGTGTTGGTGTTGTGGATTTGTTGCGCGTCGATTGCCCCTTTGTGGTCTGCTGGGTCTTTGGCGGCGGTCCCAGATCCGTTGGCGATATGCTCAAATTGCGAACATCTCGTTTTTTGGCTGCTCCTGCAAAAAAATGAAAAGAAGACAAACGATTATTAAGTGTGAAGCAAGCAATCGATATACACACACATATATATATATATATACATATATATATATATATATGTTTTACATAATTTATGCGTAAACACGTCGCGTTTCGTTTTGAGTCGCATTTCCATTTAATAACTCAAACAAAGATGCCGCTTTACAGTTAAAAACGTTTAGTTTACCGTTTCTCTTTTTTTTCTCAGTTTGCTCTCTATTTGCATTCCAATGTCTGTCGATTAAAACAAAGCACTTACACATAATTGATGTAACCCTCCTCTCCCCATCTCTCTGTTACACTCTGTCTCCCCTTTGCATCCCCCTCTCTTTGCAGTAACTCCTCTGCATCAGCATCAACAAATTTGTGTGTGAAAAATAAGGAAATAAAAAAAGGGGTTGAAATTAGTTGATATTATGCGAGTGCATGCAGCAAACGCCAGGGGGCGCTTTATTACTACACAAGCACATTATTCAGATATCCACACATAATATGAGGGGTGAGGGGTGTGCAGTTGTGTAAACTGCAGATATCAGTTTATATATATATATATATATAAAGTAGCTCCCTTTTTAAGTGGTTCCCAGCTTGAATTTACTCTAAAGTTTATTTATTTTGTTTTTTTTTTCTTTTTGGTGACTTTAAATTGAATAAATGCTTTTGCCTTGAAGCATATATTTGAGGCCCCATAAGGCAGATATATTTATATATATATATATACGTGAGAATCTTAAATTGTCCTTGTTTTTGCATCCATTTGAACTTATCGCTTAGCAGAGTTGTTGGGATTAAATTTAATAAGTGTACTCTGTTTAGCTATATATGGCATATAAACAATCATTATACGAATCGAAAAACTATAACTTATATAAATCGATTGAAAATTCAATTCAAAACAAGTATGAATGCTGTAGTCGAGTAATATTGACTACAATTGAGCCTGAGTCCAGTTGTTACAAATATTCCAAGACTGCTGGTAGAAATGATATCAATATGAGAATATATTTTCGACTTGGGTATTTCTTATCTGATCTTAATAAAATTTAGGCAGTTGATTAATTATTATGCATATGCATATATTGTATTTGTTAAAGATTAGATTCTGCCTTTAAAACTGTCAAATTCATTACTTTCAGTAATTGAAACGTATCGATAATCGAGCAAAGGTGGAAGTTATCGATAAAAAAAAAATAGAAAACATACGAGAACCTATAATCCAAATTTCTAGTCTGCAGCTCTTATAGTCTCTGAGATTCGCGTGTTCATGCAGATAGACGACATATCGAATCGGCTCCTGATCCTGATAAAGAATATATATACTTTATGGGGTCGGAGATGCTTCCTTCTGTAACAGACATACATTTGCACAAAATACACTTTTTCTTCTTTTTAATGGGTTCAGTGTTTAAATGTTTAAAAAATAGACAGTGTTATCGAAATTTAATTATTATAGGAGATGGCAATAATTTATATTTTTACAGGAAAGCACTCTTTTTATGCGGAGCATTCAAAACACCTTTGATAAAATATTGCTGCTAGTGTTATTATTTTTTTGGTCTCTCAGTTCCTGCGACAGTCATACAAAAATTAGAGTCTTTAAAAGGGAAATTTATCATAATAGCTAAAAACCTGTACTTTAATCGATGTAATAAATTTAACAACTGCTTCTAATAGCATTTTAATACCCGATGCCAAAGCTCAAGCATAAGTCGATTCCAATTTGAAAAGACTCTTTGATTGCAAAATATATTATTCATGAATTAAATAAATTATTTCATTTAAATTGGATTTTAACTTGTGCAGAACAACTGCTGGTGTAGAATGTGTTTTGTTTTTAGTTTTGCTCGCACTTGTTATTTGCTATTGCATAAATATAATTTGCTGTGGCAGCAACGTGCGGTTGCAGCGATGTCTGCATATAGCAGATGCAACAATAAGTGCAACAAGAGCAAAAACAATAAAAACAAACTTCGCCCAGCTGCATGAAAAATCTAATAAATTTTATTTTTAGCTGAGGGCTAATTGCACTGGACTCTCGACTCGGACCAAGTGGCAACCACAATGTAAAGTTGCACGTGGCTGTTGCAGTTGCTGTTGTCGCTTGTGTGTGTGTGTTAGTTGCTGGTTTTATCTGCGTGCGAAATGTCTGCACACTTTTACACTGCCACTGCCACTGCCACAACCCCTCCACCCCATCAACAACTATATAAGTCACATAATCCCATTGCAGATTATCAAAAAAAAATGTTGCAAAAAAAAACAGAAAAAAAATACGTTTTTTTTTTTTTTGTCATGACGACAAAGTTGAATGCTAAATATTATTACAGTTACAGTTACACAGAGAATGAGAATTATATTACTTTTTCATCTATTTTCCTTTGCTAGTTGACCACAGCGAGGGATTTAGAAAACCAGACATTAAGCGGAAATGGAGCTCAGTCTGAGCCACAGGAGGCAAATGAGTTTATTTAAGCCAAAATTTATATAAGGTAAGATAGAAAAAAAATTCAAATTTTCTAACTATTATTGAGTTTTATTTATTTCACTTACTTTTATAGTATTAAGTTAACTTTTTGAAACTACTTAACAAAAAATGTGACAAGATTTATTCATTTAAATAATTGTGAAATATATCATTAGTAAGAGAAAAATAACAAAATAAATAAGAGTCATTAATAAATAATTTGTATCAACAGAAGTTGGAAAATATGAATTTATTACTGTATCAAACTGTATATATTAAAATTTTAAAATACCTTAAAACTGAACACTTTTTTCAGTCTACGATTATGTAACAAATATTGAGTTTTATTGGGCACATAAAAAATGCCTTTAAATGCTTTATAAAAATTTTGTAATTAAGTGTTTAGTATTATTTTTATTTATTTTATTAAGTGATCAGTTTAAAATTTGTAGTAAACCGATAATCATCTGAGTAAATCATCCGTTTGTCAAACTTAAACATCAGTTTGTCAAAAATTTCACCTCTTTTTTTTTTGGTAATTATCAAAAGTTTATTTGTATAAATGAATTGTAAAAATAAATTATGATTTAAGCAATTTTGCTACAAATGCAAAACGTGTGAATTTCGCCGCAAAAAATTGCCAATCATCGCTGGCTTAATTAACAATTCATATTTAACTGTTATCTTATTTAACCCTTATGTGTGTGAGTGTGTGTGTGGGTATGTGTCTGGTTGTTTGTGTGTGTGTGTGTGTATGTGTCTGTGTGTTGTTTTGTGTGGTGAGTTGACAAATCTTAAGTGGGATTTAAATCACTTGACTTGAGTTGAAGTTGCGTTGCGTAGCACTCACCTTTTGTCACGCTCTTCGAGCTGCGCTTGCCAAAACTGCCAAATCTTTCCCGTTCGATCATTTGGCTGTGAATATATCGCTCGGAATACGAACGCGATAATTTCTCCTTTGAGCTGTGTGCACCCATTTTGTGGCAGGCTACAGGGTATCTGACTAATCACTTATTTTATATCAATAGCTCTAATCTGTTGTAGTTTCACGAGAGATTCTCCTGCTCACTCGCACACTTTCTCACATTCACAACTCTTGATTAAATTCATTTTTTTTATTGTTGTTTTCAATTCATATTTTATTCAACTTTTGTTTTATTTCAACTTTTCGCATTTGTCATTTAAGTTTGTAGTTTTCAACTTTATTTTAACTGCAATTCAGATTTAATTTCAGATTTATTCGTCTGCCCTTTTAAAACTATTAATTGCTCAATAACCGATTCAATTAGCCGCCTCATTTAATGGCCAAAAGCGCACTCAAGCAGTAAAACGAAAGCCAAAAATTGGAACTGCAGGGTATATTGAAGTTCTCACAGACTATACAAGAAGTATTTAAATAATATATATAAATAAATAATATATATATAAATGATTTTAACCAATTTTATAATTGTCTTTACACAGAAATTGTCGATTTGCTAAGATTAACTTTAATATATTTCTTACTTATATTTGATATAAATTTCATAGGGTATCCATTAGTCTCCATAATTAAATTATGCATAACAGTTAATTACAATATTTTTATGAAGCATTTAATGGCATTTTTGAAGTGCCGCAGGAAACTCAATATCTGTTGTACGGAATCCCCTTCAAATCATGTGAAAATAAAAAGAAATAATAATATATATATATATACTTTTGGAATAAGTCTAGAAAACAAATTTCCCACTTAAAAAAAAAGGGGGAAAGGCGATGGAGAAGGGTAAGGAATTTCGCAAGACAAATGTCGTGTGAGTTTCTACTCTTGATAAATTGCCGCCGCAGATGAGACGACCTCAATTTTCGACTCGTAGATTAGACTCGCTCGCAGCACCAGTTGTTATTGTGGCAGGTGCAGCCCCAAAAAAAAAAAAAAAAACTAAGAAAAAACAAAGAGAAAAAAAAAAACACAAAACTATTGCAACAGGCCGGAATAAATCTTGGCGTGAATGAATATGGCACTTGGGAGCTGAGCGCAGCATTTGTGCCTGTCCCGTTGACAGCACTTGAATGTCATCATAACTTATTAGCCAATTTGGAAAGGAGCTCAAACCGAAAACGAGCGAAACAAGTGAAATGAAAATGAGTTGACAAATTGCTCGCAACCATTTGGAGCACAACAACTGCAACAACAACAACAAAAACAACAACTGCAACAAAATTACCCACTAATAATTTCCCATTCACCGTAAAAAGAATGAAAAAAACAAAAAATAAACTGGGAAATTCATGGCTGCAACGTGTGGCAGCAGCAGCAGCAGCAGGCGAAGCGCAACCTCATTGCTATTTTTAATGTGTGTGTTCTCTTTTTTAGCCTGTGGATACTTAGTGGAACTGGGAGGGTAAAACGAAGAAAATTCCCAAAAAAAAAAAAAAAAAGTCTTCCAATGTAAAATAATACATTGATTTTGGATATTCGTTTGACTATTCTAGTTTTATATTACTAATTTAATAATTAATAATAAAACTAGATTTAAAAAAAAGCTGACTAAAATAAATGTCCCTTTTTGATTTAAAAAAAAGATGTTAAATGTTGAAAAAAATAAAAATAAATAAAATAAATAGATGAATACAATTTTGCTATAAATATTTAAGTGTGCTTATTATTTTTATTATTATTATTAGTTTAGCAAATATTATTTTAATTATTGTTATTTTTGCTATGCTTGTCAAACTATTTTTATTTGTAATTTTTTGCGAAAATTTTTTATATATAATTTAAGCTTAATTTGGCGCCAAATGCGAATTTAATTATGCATTCAAACATCTAATTAAAATCAAATTGAAAAACCAGCGCCACATAATAATGATATGCTTGAGCAACCCTCGCAACGTTAAAGGCAGCCCTGTAAATGTCACTTGGCCGAACCAGAAAACTATAATTAACCACAAAATATGTGAAAAAGGTATTCCCAAATCGAAGACTGAAGACTCAATCAAATGCTATGTGAAGATATGTGACAGGGGTGGGGAGAAAATGGAGGGAGGGGGCAGCAACTGAAGGGGAGCACTAAATTTGGCGTTAGTCAAATGGAAATGTTGAGAGCATAATTCACATGCTTGCCACATGAATCCGAACAAGAAGCTGCAAATGCCGGAAGTTGATATTTCCACAACGAGCAGCGGAAGTTGTGAGGCAAATTTCAAGGGCATTTCCTAACCGATGTGGCCAATGTTGCCGATGTTGTAGTTGTTGTAAATGTTGTTGTTGTAGTTGTAGTTGTTGTCATTAATCAGCGCCTCGCTTCTGCCTGATCAGAGTTTGTGGCAAGTGCCTGCGACGGCAGCCGCATTTAATTTAATATGCAAAAATTGAATTGGACTTTTAATTAAATGCTCTTCGCTTGGTGGGTGGGTGTCACCTGTTTTTACCCAATCCCCAGGAGCAACAGCAGCAGAAGCAGCAGCAGCAGCAGATGAAGAAAAAGCAGCAACTGCAGACAGGCATGCAAAACCAATTAAATGAGCAGACAGAGGGGGGAGCGCAACTGTGGGGGCGGAAGGATGGAAGTGAGGGGGGGCAGGACTCAGGTGAGCATAAATGTGCATAATTCAGGACGCAACTGTGGTGACTGAAAAACCAAAGTGGAATGTGGAAAAGCCACGTTGAGCACCATTTTCCACACAAAGGTTGGCAAACCGAATTAATTGACTAGAATGAGAAGAAGAAGAACGAGAACAAGAAGAAGAAAAAGAAGAAGAAGAAGAAGCAGTTGCAGTTGCAGCAGAGGATATGAAGAGTCTATAAATAATAAAGCAAAAATAATTGAGATAAAACTTTCATTTCATGCCATACATGTGACAAAATAAGTTCAAAATTCATATTTTTAACAATTATTTGGAACTACTTTGCATTAATTATTAATTTAACTAGTTTGCATAGTTTCTTAGATTTCAATTAAATTAATATAAATGATTTAAAGAATTTCTTGAAATTAAAATTATAATAAAAATGACATGTTTCATAAGTTTTTCTAAGAAAGTTTTTTTCTTTGTCAGTGTTATTATTTAATCAGTAGTTAAAATTAATAAACCATAAGAAAAAATATATATTTCAATCTTCTTCAATAATAAATTATAGATTTCTTTTTTCAAATATATAAATCTGGTATATTATATCTCAAATATTATCATAGTTGTTCACACAAAAAAATTAACCGTATTTCTATTTCATTTTAAATTAAAAGTTTCAATAAACATGCCAAACATATTATTTCTGTTTATGCCGTAAATTGCAACTAATAATCTATATAATATTTAAACCAAAAAATACTTATCAATTCTTCTTTTTTTATCGGGGGTCTTGTGCACTGCGAATTCTTCTTAAATTAAATTAAATTAAATCGAAAAAAAAACATTTGCAATCTTCATAAATATATAAAAATAATTTTCATCTTTTAATTTTAATATTTTTAAACTTACTAAAAAAAATGCTGATTAATAAAATGAAATTCGCAAACTTCTTGTAAAAATTTAATGTATTTATTTTGCCTTTAAAAAAAAACAATAAAATCCATTCAACCTTTTTATGCTGGCTTTAATATAGCCATAAATGTTAGTAGCGAAATTTTCCAATTGGCCATATTGATTTGGCTCTTACTCGACTCGACTCGTAAACTGATATTGTTGTCCGAGGCGAAACCGAAACAAATTAATGATGGCACTAAATACCGAGTCGAACTTCAAACAGCGAATCTGATTTTTTTTCAAAATAGACATCAACTATTTCCATAAAAAGCCAACAAAGCGAATGGAGTTCATTGGACTCACTGAACCCAACTCAAACTGTTGAAAACTGAATGCAATAAAATAATTGCCATTTTTATTATTTATTTTATTAATGTGCCTCGCACATAAACATAAAAAAAATTGTGCATCACTCCAAAGGCAACAATAATTACAACGAATGGAGGGTTTTTTCCAAAGGGAGCACAAAAAGTTTAAGAACCCTGGAAAAACGAGTCATTAAACCGAGCCAATTACCAACTAGACACATTTAAAAATGTATTTGCACATTACTAAGCGTTATTTACTTTATTACTTGACATTACTCAAATTCCTGCAAATGTTCTCTTCAACTAAAATGATGTCATTGAAATATTCTTCTCATTTTTTTTTTTTTTTTTTGTAGTTCCCCATTTTGCTCCAGCGAATTTCGCCGAAAACTGCGCAGGGCAAAGTCAAATTTAGATGTTTGACATAGATTTGTGTGTCTTTAATGCCCTGTAAACATTTATTCAATAAATAGGCTATTATCGACTAGGCGGTATTTTGGATAAGAAATTACTTTAAGCTGAAAAAATACCTATATACGAAATTTAGTTGTCTGCCAAAATATGTATATATAAATTTTTATATGTAAAGTTACAACTGAAATCAAAAATTTTTGTAGCATTGAGTTTTTAACTTAGTTAATTCTCCTAAAACCTAACGAAGAATAAAATGCCTCATATTTATTTATGATTAAGTAAATGATTTATAAAATTAATAATTATCTGCAAAATTATAAGAAAAAAATCTATATAAAGATAAAGGCTCCATTTAAGTATTTTCCAAATTAACAGAGATTAAAATGCTTCGTATTTTATAATGGATAAAATGATCTATAAATTTAAGCGATTAAGTTATAAGTATAACAAATATTTATGCATAAAATTAAGTTTTCTGTAAGGTTAAAAGAAAAGTTTAAAGACGTGTACATAAAAATATATATCTCTTAAATATTAAATGCTTTTTTTAAGTCACCTGCAACTTAACAAAGATATGAAAGCTTGGTATTTTTTAAGGATAATTTAATGATCTATACATTTACGCGGTTATAAAGTATAAAAATTGCCTATATACGAAAATAAGTTATTTACTTAATTATACGAAATAATATTTCTATATATACCTATATCTGTAAATTTATAACTGAAATAATAGCTCTTTTTAAGTCTCTTGCAACTTAGCAGACATTAAAATATTTCTAAATGATGTATGTGTAATTAAATATAAACTGTACATTTGTATATGAATTAAATGCTCAAAAAGGGTACTTTTCTAGTCTGGCAAACTCATTTTGTGCATTGTTTATTTTGTCTAGCGTTGAGTAAATGGCAAACTGCAAATGCAAGCGGCAAATGCAAACTGCAAATGCATTCATAACGCAATTTTATTTTTAAATCGCTGGTTGTCATCTTGCTTAAGGGGCGCATTTTGTGTGCGTGTTTTTTGCTTATTTTGAATTGTTTTTTTTTTTCATTTTACTGGTTCCTCCTCATGGCTACTGGCACACTTTTGGCCCGGTCGCGGCGGCGGCGACTGAAGCAAGTGGCGGCAATTTGTTATAAAAATACCCATTTGCATATTAGCATAGATATGTAAACATTAATATATATATATATATGTATAGATATAGATATAGATATACAGATATTAGTGCATTTTACGCTAGATGCTTGCGGTAAGTCAACATTTGGCCTGTTTTCAAGTTGGCTAATGCAATGCAAACTAATTTGCTGACTGCAGTCGACACAAATCTCATTTTTGGCCAACTGCAACAAGTGGCCAACTAATTGGTACACTTTGTGCGAAATAAGGCGGAGAATTGCTACTGAATATGCAATATTTATGCTACTAAATATACCAAATTTACATTGTTAAAACATTTTAGCTGAAAGCGTTAAAATTTCATTCAAAATCTTTAGATTAATTCAGTTTTCGAGCTCAACTCTTAAATTCTCACAGCGTTTTTCAAGTGTTTTCACTTTCTTTCAACTCATTGTTTGTGGCATCATCCTCACGAAATTTTTTCAAATTTGGTAGACATTTTTTTGATACTGTTGATTTCGTGTTGCAAGAGCCTAAAGCAAAAACCATAACAATAACAAGATGACTTTCCAAACTAATCAGCGATCATCCACAAATCGAATTTAAGAGGAAAAAAAAACCAGCTAAAAACTTTACCTCTGTCAATGTCAGCTGTAAGTTTTTTGGCAAGTCATTCTTAAAATATGTTTAGCTATTTTTAGCTGTGAAAATGTTTTTCAACTTGTGATGAATTATTTTTATTTTTGTAATAAACGTGATTAATCGAAATATCGTTTTTTTTGTATGAAGTAACTTAAGTTGAATTATTTATTTTAGTTGGCTTTGCCTAAATATACAAATCAATTTCTCTATCTCAAATTGAAAATACTTTAATTTTCAAACGCCTTCGAATATTGTTCAAAAAATATGATAACTTTTTATTTCGTTTTAACAATTGTAATAGTTGTTTATAGTTATTTTGCTGTAACCATACCCAATTATTTTCACTACTATGTTTTGGAATGCAGCCATTGCCAGGTAAAAGTAATTTCAACTAAATATTTAATTACATTTTAATTAATTCTCTCTTCTTTTTTTTGTAGAACTATAGCAATCTCATCGACACATGTTGGCAGCTGCCATATCGCTGCTTTCAAAGCATTTACACATGTTTTCCCTTGTGCACGGAACAATTCTATTCAATAGAAGAAAACCAAATCGCAGTAGAATTTGCATCCCAATTTGAATTAATTTTAAACATGAACAATGAAATAAAAGAAAACTGCTCGTTATAATTTACTGTAAATATAAATGATAGAAAATGTAAGTTTAATAACTAGTTGCCTTTTACAGGGTATCTTTGATTGCCTTGATTGAAATCACATAAGAACTTTCATTTCAATTTCTTTTAAAGAAATTTGAATAAAATTGAAAAATTAATTAAATAGACAAAAGCAGCTGTAAATGTTAAATTTGTTAATTTACAGGGTATCTTTGATTGTCCTACTGAAATCACAGAAGAATTTTCACCCCAATTGGGTTTTCATGAAATTTGTATCCATTTGAAAAATGAATGAAATAACAGAAAAATTCTCTTTTTAATTTGTTATATTTTTAACATTTATTCGCATTGTAAATGTTAAATTTCTTCTAATTTACAGGGTATCTTTGATTGCCCTGATTGAAATGCGAGCAGCTCAGTTAAAGCCCAACCAGAGCTAACCATAAATGTAGGGTTAGAGATCAAAGAGAACATAAAAAATGATGATATGATGAGGATGCTAAATGCCCTTTAGCCATGCACTGGCCTAGCAAAAGTGTATAATAAAGTTGGCTGAAACTGGCAGACAAAAAAAAATTTACGACTCCATAAAATATGAACACAATCTGCATTTCTAGCTGAGATTTAACTTTGTTTTTTTGTGTATTATATTTAAAACCACAAATAATTCCTGGTCAATATACACATTTTTTCTTTAGTTATTTTATGTAAAAAAGGGTATGTTAAAAGCCAATTGCTGCCTTTTACATTGGCCAAGAGCTAAGTGGCTTTGCTTTGGCCAAGAGAGAGAGCTAAATAAGCTAATTGACAGAAGCTGCTAATTGAATTCGCAATCAAAAACTGAATGCTGAGATGAGCCAAGTAAATAAAAGACTCGACTGCAAATGAGAAGAGAAAAGTTGAAGTTGTCTTCTTGGAAAAAAATAGATGATGAATTGAGTCAGCTTTGAATACTTTAAAAAAAAAAGGATAAGTTGAGTCAGCTAAGAATAATTTATTGAAAAAAAATATATGAATTGAGTCAGCTTTGAGTACTTTTTTTTATTACTACTTATTTATTGACGATTAATACACATTTTGTGTGTTTAGATGAATTGAGTCAGCTTTGAATACTTTTTTTTTAATTATATTTTAATTTAAAAGCAACAATTAATACGATTAATACAGATTTTTTGTGTTTCTCATATTGCATTTTATTCCTTTTAATTCTTCAACAAGTAAAAACATAAAAAATATATTAAGCTAAAAAAAAACTGCGTTTGACTCTTTCTTCATCCTCAACTTTTAAGCAATTGTTTCAAAATCCATTTTAAAAATTGCAAAACAATTAACAAAATTTAATCGGAGTGAAACTAGAAATCAATTTTATTAAATAGCTTTCAACAGAAGTAAATATTCGAAGTAAGAACTCAACTTTTAAGAGTTCTTCAGCTTGTTTGCCTTGATTATAGTTCTGATATATAGCAAACTACTTAGGGGTACTCAAGCATAATTGAGTTGAGTATTTTTGAAGTACTCTCGAAAACTGCTACGCTGCATAAGACTCGCCTCTATTTGGTAACGCCAACAACTCTCGATTAACGGTAAACTGTAAAAAATCAAGGTTTGTAAATAAAAAAAAATCAATTTAACTCTCTCTACAAAAACAATTGTGGCATTTGTAAATCTGTATTTAGTGAGTACTTTGGTTGGTCTAATGAATGGCGACAAGTCGTAATTTTTGTTGTTGGCCAAATTACTTCCGGTTGTGTTGACAACAACAACTGCTACAACAACATCATTATTTGGTTAACTTGGTTAACATTTTTCAGTTGGCAGTTGGCACACGTGCGACCTCCAAAAAGCAACTTTGACACTTTGCGTCGCCAGAGCAACTCAACCAATTTGGGGGGGCCAGGGGCAGGGGCAGTCATTAAATTACAATATGAATGACAATTGTTATTTTTTTCTCTCTTTTTTTTCATTTCTTTTTTGAGGAAGTGGGAAGTGAGTAAAAGTTGTCAGCGCTTGATTAACGACACAATTAACTGATTGAATTAGGCAGCCTATGCACTAAATTGTACACTCAGAGAAATTAAAAAAAAAAAAGTCAATGCAGTCTGCATAAAATTCTGACTGCTTTGATCTTAGATATATTAATAAATTTATGCACAAAAACTAAAGAATTCTAAATTAAAATTCGAAGCATAACTATTAAAATTCTTAAATAAAGTTTTTTTTTAAGTAGTATTTTGACATAATATTAAAATGATCTTCATTTTAATCCCAAACGAACTCCTATAAAAATTTGGTTACTTAACTCTGCTGACTTTTTTCGAGTGTAGATTTTGTGCCACACTTGAAAGCAAATGCAGTTTGATGGCTTAACCCGAGTGGAAAGCACTTGAGCAGGCATCACATTAAAGAGACCTCCACTTGAGTCACACACATACACACACACACAAACACACACACACACACAAACACACTCGCACACACACAAACACACACACTGAAGTTTGAAAGCCTCCAGTTTGGTATGCAAATTAGGCACGATGCGTTTTTTGTCGTGCCTTCGTCAATAGAAACTTACATTGATGCAACAGCAACAACAGCTGCCCCAAGCGTGCAACATGAGTATAAAAAAAGAAAGAACTGAACAGTCAACGGATCTCAATTCTTCTTTTTCTTTATCGCATGGCCATTCAACAAGTCAACAACAACGCAGAAGAGAACACATTTGTGTCCACAACACACAACAAACACACACACGCACAACACATTCACACACTGCTGCTGTTGGCTCTTTAACCACAGCAATCAATCAATAAGATAAAAAAAAAACAGTAAATAAAAAAATAAATAAATAAAACAAGTTAATGACAAATGCGCCAGTCTAAAAAAATAAACTATAAAAAGCTGATACTCAATTAAGAATAATATGCAAATAATAAAAACAATAAAAAAGCAAAAAAAAAATAATCTGTAGAATTAAGTTAAGAATGTTACATTTTTTTAAATACTTTTACAGATCATATAAATATACCACAAAATATGGTTATTATATATATAAAACTGGCAAAAGTCTTGAAAAACTTGCAAAAGTTGTTTTTTCTTCAACTGCAATAAAATTTAATACATTTGCAATCTTGAATATATCAAAGTGATTTTACATTAATGTCTCCATTTGGTTTTTACGATTCGGTCCCAAAAAGATCAAAAGGCGAATTTTGTTGGCTGTTAAATTGTTAATGGGCTCGTTTATCAACATTTGATTTCAGACAAAGACAGAGATAAAGTTGCATTTGACATGGCCAATTTGGAACGATACATATATCAATATATATTTATATATATATATATATATGTATATATTGGACACGCTAGAATTGAAATGGGATATGACAACAAAGTAAAACAACAACAAACAATTTTTAACAAGCATTCGTCGTCAAGATTATCAGCAGCAACAACAACAACAAAAGTTGCTTGTTGGTTCAGTGACCACTGCAAAAATTTGTTGTTTGTTGTTGTTAACTGTCCGCCAGCTGATTTGGAAAAGTGTTTCAGTTAGTTGGCTCTTAGCTGCATATGTTTACTGTTTTTCTTTTTCCTGTTTGTTTGTTTTTTTTTTTTTTTTTTGCTTGGCTTATAAGCGCTTCATTATGCCAAAATGAAAAGTGGCCGAGTTTTGGTCTTTCTTTTCTGAAAGAAAGCAAACCCCAGCTGAATTATGCAAAACATAACAAAAAAAACAGAAAAAAATATAACACAAAAGACAACAAATTCAATTACAACAAATACATTTTGTCGATATGCAAGTGAAAGTTGATAGCGCGATTTTATTTTTTTTAATGATCTCGTTGTTGCCTCAGGAGAAGTTACAATTGCAAAAGGGCGTCCATTTTTTTATATATATAATTTAATTTTTTTTTAAATTGCTCTGGTATCAAAAGCAAGTGATTTTTACATGCCCGTCAGGAAATAAGCGTAAAAGTTGCATAATTTTTAAATGTTTTTGAATAGATTTGAAAATTGAATGTACAAAATTTGTTGAAACTCGATGCGAACGCATAAATTGTAGTCAATTTTATTAAATATCATTAATTTTATTATTTTATTACATGATTTATATAATCGAATGTGGAACTTTAATTTAATATTTTTGGTAAATTGCAGACACATTAAATAAAGAAATAATGTTTAAATAAATGAAAAACCTAGTTTCTGCCATTCCTGAATCGAAAGCGTGCGCTTTAATTTTCATGTGGAACAAAATTTTGTACATAAAAGAAACACACAACTATTTATGCCTTTTTTATTTGCAAAATATTTTCATCAGAGCATGGCTTTTGCATTAGCAACGCCTACAACACTTTCTCGCATAGTTAAGCCACATTATACATAAATAACAAAAAATAATAAACTAACATAAAATAAGCTGAAAGGAAAAAAATGTATAAGAAAGAAAATAATATGTGTCTAGCATTTTTTGCAACATTTTTCCCACATAATTATAAAGCGCCAGCAAGCGGAATAGGTGGGTGGGGAGAGGGTGGTAGGATAGCTAGTGGAATGAAATGCATTTCAAAGAGAGTGAGATGGATGCCAAGCAGTGCTTTGCTTCGGCAAATGAAAGCACACACAAACAAGCAGACTCACACACACACACATGCACACAAGCAAAGCGCCTGCTGACTGACAGCTGAGCTGAGCTCAGCACAGACAGACAGAGAGTGAGAGAGATGTGGTTGTTAGAGAGCGGAGTGAGGAGAATAGTTAGGCAACTGTTTGTTACGCTTGTGTTGATCCAGCGATTGTAAATTATAAATTCAAAACCAAAAGAGGCACAGACAGAGGGACAGACAGAAGAGAGAGAGAGCGAGCGAGAGAGTGCGCGCGTAAAAATGCAAATATGATAATAATAATGTAAAAAGCACAAAGCACATAGCACAAAGCATGCCAGCAGCACGTCAAGTGAAAATTAAGAAAGAGCAAAAAAAAAGAATCACACACAAACAAAAAAAAAGAAGCCGCAGCGCAGACAACTCTCGACTGCATAATGAAAATAATAGCCGTCATCATATAAAACACGAACACACATACACTAATGCAGTTTACTTTAGAGCAGCAGCAGTAAAGTAGAGAGAGAGAGAGAGAGGGCGAGAACTGGATGCTGCAGGCACTTGTAATCGAAGCAGTTGAGAAACACAAGAATGCCGGAAACAGGTGTCGCACTTGCACTTCTCTAAGCAAGCAGAGCAGCAGCAACAGCAGCAGCAGCAGCAGCGAAAGAATAAATTTTACATCAGTTCTCAGCTACTCTCATCAGTATAAAATAAATAACTATGTAATTTAAATCAACTTTTAAACTTCCTCAGCGCAATCAACTGCTAACTTATAATTTAAGAAATAATAAGAATAAATGAGAAATATAAATTATATTTATATTTTTGGTCTAATTGGGTTTTTTCTGTGTTTTCTTCAATTAGAGCAAAAAAATGTTGCATTTAAATACCCACAAAATCTTATAAATATTTATTTTTAAATTATACACATTTTTTTCGCTTTTTGTATTTTTTGTGTCGATTAATTTTGGTTCACATTAAATAAATAAATAACAATGCAAAACCACTCAAGATCAAGATTAAATTCAACATGCTTTAGTTAATTTTTGTTGTTTTTCTATTTTTGCTATCAATCATCATTAATTATAATTTGGAGAAAGACTTTCACATTTTATGGCCCCCTTTCTTTTGTTATGGTTTACATATAATACAATAATTTTGGGCAATTATTGAGCATGCTTCTACCAAAGCCAATTTTAAAGCCAAATTAGAAGTTGTAAAATTTTCTTTTCCAACAATTTTTATTACCAAATTTATATGAAATATTTAAAGAGCTGATAATATATAGAACCGGTTAAGAGTTGAGAGAGTTAATATCACCTTGACATTAAAATAATAATAATTTTGGACAACGAAATTAGCTCAGAAAAAGCTATGCTTTAAATAAAGAAATTGAATTATTAATATAAAGAAATGCTTAGCTTTATCCAGCTAAAATGCTAATGGGATTAATAAGAACTTTCTTTTTTTTCCTAATTCTTTCTCATCTCTTGTTTTCGAATTAAATATGGAAATTATTTAAATTATTATGACTAAGTTTGGAAATATTTTTTAATGTAAAGAAATAAAAATAATCTTTGCTTTTGGGGTTTATCTGCTCTTTATTTCACGTTTAGAACTTAAGATCGTTATGAGAAAAAAAGAAGAGGAAGAAGAGAATTTCCTACTTAAAGGTTCGCCCATTTAATGAATTTAATCTTAAAGTTTATAGAATGAGGCACGTTTTATTCTAGGTAAATGAACTTGCCCCGCTGCTGACTGACTGCAGACAATGGCTAACGGCGCTTACAAAAGATACAGAGAGAGAGAGAGAGAGTGAGAGAGAGATAGAGAGAGAGCGAGAGAGAGAGAAAGGGGAAGATAGGAACCCAAGTCGAGCTGTGGCAACAAATTTTTGCGGCTTTCGTGAGAACAAAACTCGACGAGGAGCAAAAACAAAAAACAACATAAAAAAAAGAGAGAAAAAAAACGGTAACAAAATGATTAGCAGCACAATTTATGGTTGGGGCCCAAGAAACGTTAACAAGAACAGCCAACAGCGAGTGACGAACTGACTGACTGACTGACTGACTGACTGACGTAATGATTGATTGATTGATCGCTTGTTTGATCGAGCGCCCAAAACTAATGCGATTTTTGCCAATTTACTATTTGGTTATTCAATGAACGCACAACGCGCCTGCCTTGAGAAAGGCTAAAAAGCACATCAAATGCTAATAACCAAGAATGGAGTTGGCTGTAAATAGACGACTAGCAGATGCCCTAAGAAACGGATTAAAGAGTAGCTTTAATAGCTGCTAGAACTAGTCAAATATTGGAATACTCAATGAGAGAAGGTTTTTAAAGAAGTTTTTATGAATTAAAAGAAAAAATCATTTTTAAGATTTTAGAATATGCATAAAAATAATAAAGAAATATTTAATACATATTAAATATATAAACAAACAAGTGAATTCTTTTTAAAATTTAATTCTACAATATAAATTATTTAAAACTCTTTTTTATTGTTTGTAAAATCCCACTGCATATACAAAAATGACAACAAAAAACACGAAGATGACGTAAAAGTTGACAATAAAAGCAGCAAAATGTTGACATTAACTGAAAAGTTTAGGTTCACTTGCTATATTTTTTTTTTTTTGCCCTGATCTTTCGAGTGTGTCGATTGTTTCACATTTGCTGAATACATTTTAAAAAACCGGCATTCTTTACTAGGAAAAAAAGAAACCTGTTTATTGTGAAACAAGAGAGAAGTTTGGCTCTAATTAAATAGGGGCTGCAATTTGCAGTACAAATTCTGAAAGGGGTTGAGCAAAAAAAAGTGCAGAGCAGCAATCGAATTCACTTGGTTTTCACTTGTTATTCACTTTTAATCACCTCAAAAATACATACGATTTTTTCTTATTTTTTTTTGTATTCTTTTCACACTTCAATTTATTGTAATTTTTTATAAAATTATTTTGGGCACGTGTGTGTCGCACATTTTATTTTTTATTTTTTGGGCTAGCAGAACGCGCCGCGTTGAAAGACGCCACAAGTGGAAAAATGCGAGCGCAGACGGCGCGACAACATTGAAAACTCGCCGCAGACTGAGTAGACTGAAGACTTGTGTAAATGGAATTTTGTGTTGTGTCGTTTTTATCAACGCTGCAGATACATTTGTATCTAGATACAAATACACACAACAATGAGTGCGACTGCTGCTCACACAACAGCTCTTAAGTTGCCCGTATAAAGTAGCCGCTCTAAAAAGCCGGTTCGTTGCTTTATGCTGTTTATGTTCTGTTTTGGCCATTAACAAAGCGCGTTTTTGGTCGCAAGTCGTGGCTTAAAGCCAAAGTCTTTGAAAACAAGTTTCATTTGCTCTTAAATCGTCAAATGTTGCGGCAACATTTGTAACCTGCTTGTTTCGTATCGCACTGCTTGCTCGAGCTTGCTCAAGCAGCAGTGATCGTTGACAAAAATGTATCGTTGAACTGAGCTTAAAAATTATATTAAAGTCTCATTTTTCTTAAAGGCATAACTCTGAGAGACGTGAAAGTAGGACTAACTTTTAAAAGTAATATTAGTCAGTTGCGTTTGCCATTAGATATATATAAAAGATATAAAAGACAGATATGTTCATTTGCACTGCTTACCAACAAGCAGCGTTGTACAAGCAGTACTGATTGTTGGTCATAAAAAGTATAGCATGCTTTTAGGCAGCAACAGTAAATTTTAGTCAGAAATGCCCAATTTATTATATTATTTAGTAAATACACATTTATTTATCTTTTGTACTTACGCAGTGGAGTTTTGGCCAATAATTTTGGGGAGCCGCCAGCATTGCTATTGCCATTGCTGTTGCACAATGAGCTCAGGTCACTGTGCGAACTCTTCTGGCTATCCTTGCTGTACGAGCGACCACTGTAAAAAAAAAAGAGAAAACAAATTATTATTTATCGAAAATCAGAATAAATTAATTGTGCGTTGTGCAAATTACACAAACATCGTTGAGAAAATTTTATGAGAAAAATATTTTGGGCAAAAATAATTATTGAAGCAAAGTTGTTGTTTGACTTTACTTTTCGTTGAATTTTCAATTGGGTTTCCCATTGTGTGAAATTGCTAAGCGCAACGCTGCACAATCAAAAAACAATAAAAAAAAAGAGAAAAAAAATCAAGTCAGGTGAAAATTGAAAAAATTCAAGAAGTGGTTGAAATCAATTTGCCCGAAAATTATGCATTCCATTTTTTTGATTGTTTTTTTATGTTTTTTTTTGAGGTGTTGAAATTTCGCTTTTAGTGCAGCATTTTTGTTCGGACATGCAACTTCCTCTTGTGGCACTTATTCAAAATGCTTAAAAAGGAAAAGCTACAAAAAACAAAGTTGGGCAGGAAATTTTTTTTTACTGATTTTCTTTTTTAGCAGGAAACGGGCAGGCCAAATGGCTAAAAGGAATAAGCATTGCCAACTGCGTTTCCGTTTGACAGCAGCAAACGGGGAATAGCTGTAATTTATGTTCAAACAAAGTGCAACTGCAACTGCAACAAAGTGAAAAAATCCCAAAGCGGTGCAACAAAGTGTCGCAATTGTTAACCAGGCGACATTTTCTTGTAAGCCACATTTCTGTCATCTTTTAATGCTCTAACTGAAAGTTTCTTAGTTTGGTAATTTATGTGCGACGCTTTGCAATTTAAGCCAAGTTTGAATCTTTTGATTTAGTTACAAGTTAATTTTAAAAAAATTTATTGTTCTTCTTTAAATGGTAAATAAAATATTTAACTCAGAAAAATAGTTAACAAAATTAATAAATATATTAAAGGGTATTTTAGCGCCGCATAAGCCACACTTATTTTTTATTTTATATTTTTTTATCTCTTCTTTTTTAGGTTTTCTTTTGCGACAAGTGAAAAATGCGCTTTTAATTCGATTTTCTTGTCGTCGCTTAATTAAATGCAATTATAACGCACTTGTCAATGCAACTCTCTGCACCTGCTGCTTGCAACGAATTGTTGAAACTTTGCCTGCCCCCTCCCTCGCTCCACCTTCCCCACCACACCCTCACTTCTTGTCTGCTGATGAATGAGAAACTAGCGAAAATGTTGTCATTAAAAATAAAACAACATTTTTTTTGTATCATCCGGTTATAAAAAAATAAATACTTTTCTTTGTTTTTAAAATAGGAAAAAGTTGACTGCACCCATTTTATAATGGAATGCAAACTATTTAACTAATTTTTTTAAATGGACACAAATAAACAATTGAAAAGTTTCATTGCTTGTTTATTTGTTAAAAATGAGAGAAATTTCTACTGCAATGTTGAGAAAGGTATGAAAAGAGTCTGAAGTTTATTAAGTATTTGTTTTAATTTAATGAAAAGTAAATATTTGAAGACTGCGGAATTAAATGAGTAGAATTGCAAAAAATTATAAATTATGTAAAATAACTCAAAATTAAATACAAATCTGGCTTGTCATATTATATTATAATTATTTAATGTTATATATTAAATAATTGCAAGCTGTAAAAATAAATTGAATAAACTAAATATTAAAGCTCCAATTGAAAAAATACTCATGAATTTTTTATATAATTTATTTACAAGAAAATAAATTTAAAAATTCAAGGCTCGTCAGAATAAAATGGAAGCAAACCTTAAAAGTGTTGGCCACAACGTGCAAAGGGTGTGTGGCTTACAGGAGCCAGGTAATTGAAGGAGAGAGGGGGAGGGGAGGGGGAGGGGGTGTGGGGATAGGGCTAAAAGTGTTTTAAAGGGTTGACAAAACTGTCAATTGGTTGCACTATGAAAGCAAATGTTGTGTTTGTTGTTTCTGTCGCTGTCTTTTACATATTTAATTAATTTCTTCACATTTGCATTTCATTAATAATGCATTTTAATTACGTGGCTTGCAGCGCCCCCCCAACCCCTAAGCAACAACCCCCGCCCCCACACAAACTTTGCTGCGTTGATGATATAATAAATATTTATAAGCAGCACGCCACGAATGCAATGCGAAGACGGACAAAAGCAGACAGAAAGACGGACAAAAAGAGAGAGACAGACAGACGGACAAAAAGAGAGAGAGAGAGACAGACAGACAGACAGGCAGACCATAAACTTGCGAGCTATTTTAAAGTGCAATTTGTTTATAACTGTGCATTTTTCCACCTCCCCCCCCACGCTATTTCTCCCTTTTTGCTTTTGAATGTGTTTCGGTTCTTTGGCTTAATTTCCGCACAATGTTTATGCTTCAATTCATTTGACGTCCACCCTTCTTTTCCCTCTTCACCTTCTCTATCCACTTCTCTCTCTTTCTGTCTGCTTCCCTCATCCTTCTGCCTCTTTTGCACACTCTTCATTCCATTCCATCAATTTCTATTCGCTTTTCCACCTCATTTTTCATTATTGCACATTTGCAATTTTGGCTTAAATCAACAGCACCTGTTTTTTTTTATGAACTTGCCACTTGCCACCAATTTTCTCTGTTGCGGAAACTGTTTTTCAGCGAGTGGGCGTGGCTCGACTGCCTTTCAATGCCAGCAGCACAGAAAAGCCACAAAAAAAAAACGTTGAAACTGCAAATGTAATTTGAGTGTCGCAAAATATTTCTTTTCGAAAATTTAGAAAAATGTGCAGCTCTTAATAATTACATAAATTCGCAGCAAGTGCCTAAAACGCCCAGAAATATTGCCACAAATTCCCTGAATTTTTACTAAACTTATTGTATCTATCAGTTAAGATTCGTTAGTCTTTTCACTTGATTATACATTTAAAATTAATGATAACTTTTCTGGTGTTTCTCTCAAATTTAATTAGCATAATTCCAGCTTCGTCTCGAGAGCCACTTGAAAACAGTAAAATTCAATTCAATTAAACAAGTTAGATAAAGTTTAATAAAGTTAACTTTAAATTAAAAAATAAAATAAATTTTAAACAGATAAATACTTCAAAAGAGAAAAGTGAACTTGAAGAGAGTCAAAATGTTTTCCAAACAAAATTATTGAAATATAAAAATATATTAACAGAGTTTTACAAAGATATTCAAATTCTATTGTTCAGTTTTGTGGAGAGATAACTTTAACTAACAAGAAAAAAAAACTGTTATTAAAAAATATGAAACGATTCTTAAATATTCAACACAACTTTAAATAACATTTGAAATTATAAGAGCAAAAACAAACTATTAAAAATAAGCAACGATTGTTGAATTAAAAAAAAAGATATCTTAATTAATCAATAAAAAACCCAATTTACGTCTTATTATGTTTATCATATTTCAACAGAAAATCTACCATTTCACATATCGCTTGTAAGAACAATTATTCGACAGTTTAAATCCATTCAGAAAAGGGTATTTCATTTACGGCTTGCCTAAGATAAATATTCCTTTTTTATTATTGCTAAAAGCAAGTAAAATTGCAATGTTTTACAAGAAAAGCGATTTGAGAACAAAAGCGCTCTCTCAATTTTATGCCTTTGTTAAAAAATGCAAAAATATTTTATACAAATTGCAAGTATCCTTTTAGCAATGCTTTTATACAAAAATCTTTAATCCACATTTGCTGTGAAATTTTAAAAAATTAAATATCATAATTCCCTTTAAATGGGTATTCAGTTTTTGTTGCAATTGTCTGGCTCAGAGCCTGTAAACGTTTTTTTTACAACCTGACAATTGTTCAGGTTTTTATTGATGCCACAGGCTGCATTTTAATTGCTGTCGTGTGTTGTTGCAAGGACAAAAAAAAATTTTGCTGACATTTTTTTTTTACACTATTTTTCTTTTTCGTGTTGTAGCAAAAAAAAAAGGTTTTATGTGCCACTTGGGGCGCCCTTTTGTCGTAAATTCAAATTGTTGACAACTGAGCGACTTCCGCAAAATGTTGCAAGTTACCAACCAACCAACCAACAGCTTCCTCAATAATTTTACCAGAGACGACAAGCAGCAGCCAAAAGGGAGATGCGAATTATGCAATTCTATGCAATTTACTAAGCAACCTCCCCCTCCCTCAATCTCTGCTCCAACAACGCCGCTGACCCTTCTCCAAAATCACAATTCATACTCTTAATGAGCTTCCATTAAATTTAATTGCAGTTGCAACTGTTGCAACAACAACACCAAACACGATGCAAATTGCCAACTTTATGGGAGACGCGAAAAGAGAGAGGGAGACAGAAAGACTAGCAAATTTAAGTGCTCTTTCTCTGTCTCTCTCCATTACTAGTTGCGACTTAGCAAACATGAAAGGGGCAAAGGGCAACTGGACAATTAATTGAAGTGAAAATGGCAATTGTTAATACCCTGTAAGCCAAAAGGACGGCAGTTTAAACTGACTTTTATCTTTTAGTTAATTTTTTAAGTTCAATTTCTAAAAATACAACTCTAAAAACACGACTATTTTTATATAAGTTTTTCTACATAAAATAATCTTTCAAAATTAATGAATCTTTCATTTATCAATGAACACTAAATCTAAAAACAAAACAAATTTAAATAAGGAATTAAAATTATAAAAGAACAAAAAAATACAAATAGAGAAAAAAAATATATAAATTGCAAAAGAAGATAAACTTGAAAGAACTTCTTAATTAAGAATACAATTACAAAAATTGCATGTAAAAATATTGCTACATTTTGAGCGGAAACTCGAATTAACGTAGAAATATCCGTCAATACTTAATTCTTAATGGTTGTTTTTTTGTGGCTTTTGGCAAATTGATTGCAGTTGATTTTCAAGTGGCTTTTGAAGTTTGCATTTGCATTTGATGGATTTTTACAATTTGTGTTGATTTTGATTTTAATCACAATTTTGTGGCCACAAATTGCGTACTTTCACTTTGCTTGCTTTAATCATGCTCTGCTCTGCTCGGGCTGCTCTGATCTGGTAACCTCGTCGGAGGCCCGGAATAATGGAATAATTAAATTGTTCACTTCCTTTTCAACATGGATCGCCACAATGAGAGTTCATTATGCCAATGAGTTCTTTTTCCATATATATATATGTAATTGTGTGTGTGCGTATGTGTGTGTGTGTGTTTTTTTTTATACTGCTAGCTACTTGTGAAAATTCCCATTAATCAATTCTTTTGTTTATCGCAGAGAACTGGGTGACCTTTTTTTTTGTGGTTTATTTGACTAATTTATGCAACTTAATTAGTCTGGCAGCATGAAAGGAAAATTCTTTTAGATGTTTCATTTTACTGCAGCAAACATAATTAAATTAATCTAAAGAAACAATCAAAACTGCAAAAATGCAGAAATTACTTTATTCTCTATGCATAGAAACTCAGGAAAATTTAATAACTGCATAAGTGAAAAATACTCGAATAAAAATGAGGAACTAAAAAACTGAAGAATTCTTCAGTTTCTTGGGCTTCTCTGTGGCTTTGCAACAGTCTAATTCACATTAAATCATTGTGCTTGCGAGTAAGAAATCATTCAAGACTAATGCGAATGAGTCTTAAACAATTGAACAACTTATAAAGAGACAGAGGGAGGGGTAGAGAGAGAGAGAGGGAGGGGCAGACGGATAGAGTCAGTTGAGTTTTAAATGGAGCATTGACAGAGTTCGAGTCCAAAGCACTTAATGGATTACATTAATAAATGGCAAACGGAACCAAAGCAACGCAAAAAACTCTCAACGAATAACAAATGCTCTAAGTTTAAGAAAAAAAAATATATATATATGCATATTCTTTTTTCTATAATTAACTGAAAATAGCATAACTAATTAATTTTGCAGAACCACAAAACTTAAGGCATTTTTTGGAAAACTTTATAGTCATAATTATGAAATTTTCTTCTTTTAGTTAAATAACAAAGTTTAAAACAATATATAATATATTATTTTTCTTTTACAAAGCAGTGCCTTTAATACAAATTTTATGCCTTGTTTTAAGATTTTTTTTTTTATTATTTCTATTAACAAGTAAAAAGTGCATTAAGACCACGCTCAGTAGGAGTATAATTTGAACAACAACAACAACAATAATAACGGCAATTCCGATAACAACATCGACTCCCCTGCTACCGGTTATTGTTGCATGTTGCATGAAGTGCAATGTGGTCTCCTCGTTCATCATAGATGGCAAATGTGCAACCTGCTGCGGCCCGCTTTGCCACACATTTTCCACAGCACATTAAGTCATATATGGCTGCTGTGCCTTATAAATGATACATGCCAATATAGATACATATACAGATATATATATATATATATATATATCTGTATATATATATATGTATACGTATAATTTATAATGGGATGCCGACGGCATCGCTGGAAGACAGTTATCATCATTGAGGTTAGGAAACCGTCGCAAAATGTTTCTTTGCTGAGTTTTGGTTTTTATACCCTGAACCCATTAAAAATGGGTGGAAAGGGTATAATGGTAAATATATGTTACAGGCATAAGTATATATATAATTATATACCATAATCAGGTTTGCTTTATTTTGTCGATAAATGACTCCGTTCCTAGTTTATCGATTGCCGAATGCAATATATGTCACAATTTTGAAAACAGAAGCTTTTAATTAATGTAATTATGAATTAAATTCCCAAATTTCATCATGATCAAATATGAAACACTCAACTTATTGTCAAAAATATATTTTCATATTAAACTCATTTCTACCAGCAGCCGCAAACATTTCTGTATGCATAAATATGCAAGCGCATATGTGAGAAAGAGACAGCATGATAATTGATGAAAGCGTCAATTTGTTTTTGTGTGTATTTTGCAGAACACTGTTATGTAAGATTGCGTTGTACTGTGTATGTATGTATGTATATCTGCATGCATGTATCTATATGTGTAGGTGTGTTCGTATATGCAAGTGTTTCTAACCAGCCAATTAGGGTTAAGTTCGGGCTTATAATTATAAATATGCGCTGCATCCTTTGTTTTGTTTTTACTCTTCGGTGCCTTTGCTTGCTATTAGAAAGCTCAAATTTGGGTGCAAAGCTTTAAAAATGGAAATTTGTCAAACTAGAATATATTTAACAACTGTGTGTAGGGTATATCATAGTCGAGCTTACGCATCTAAAGCATGCTTACTGCTAGCTGTTGTTTTAGTTGTTGTTACATTTGTTTCTTAATGAGACGCGACATTTGCAGTCAACAGTGCCGACAAATACAACAAAAAAAACAACAACAAAATATAGAAAATAAAACAGAAAAAAAAACTTCAGAAAGCGCCGACTTTAAGTTTTCTATCTCCTATTTGCAAAATGTGTAAATTGAAATAGCAGAGCAGAGCTGAGGCAGAGCAGAGCTGTGGCAAAGCAGAGCCGAGGCAGAGCAGAGCTAAGGCAGAGCAGAGCTGAGGCAGAGCAGAGCTAAGGCAGAGCAGAGCGATAAGAAATTGTAATTTTTTTTTGCTGTTGACAACAGTTGCTTTGACTTGTCTGGCTGTATTTTTATGTGTATGTGGCTCAGACTGGGGGAAGCCGTATTTATCTTTAATTAACAGCACTGCTCTAATTATAAGACTACGCTTAACGTATATGGATCAATGGAACTCAACTTGGAAGCAATGCTAGAAAAGAAGTATATTTGTTCAGCTTTTATGAAAAGTCTTTGCTTAGATGATGAAACGCTTAAAAACTGACTTAACTTACTTAAATTTGTATTTGGTAATAGATGCATTTGTTCAACTGTTTCAATTAGTACAGTTGTTATTCAAATGTAGATCAATTAGAGCGTTGCTTCGACTGTTAACAATTTGTGCAAATACAATTGTTAACTGTGCAACTAAATGTTGAAAACCTCTTTTCAAACTACAATTCAGTTAGAGTTAGAGGGAAAATTAAGTAAACTTGATCTGCGTATACGTAATATATAAAGTCAACGCTATTATTATAGACAGGCGTATATGCATTTCTCAAACTTGACTTTTAATCCTAATCAGACTATAAATACTTAATGAAATCGGATTTGCTTTCATCTGCGAGTAACATATTTTTGTACAACTTCATTATACCGACTTTTACCACTTTCTAAATAATTTCAAGGCGTCGGAATACATCTCAACATTTTGGAAACATTTTCTGAAAATACGACAAGCTGGAAAACATTCACAACAAACACTTGAAACAAATATGGAATCGATTTTATGATTGCCACTTCCTTTGGCTTGTGTAAATAACACATTCTGTGTTTAATTACATCATCACTTTCAGGCATCAGCTCCAACATGGCCAAAGAGTAGCGCAGCCCCCAATTCTTATAGTTTATGCCACAAATATAACAATAACAACAACAACAACAACAACAACTGCAACAACACATGAACATTTCTATTCAAATTGCGGTCAACCCAAGAATTGCTTTATAAATAGCCACTCAAGAAACAAAAATTATGATTATTATTGGTTCTGCCATTTGGACGACGACGGCGTCTTTTGACCAAAATATGGCTTTTTCTGCTATGCGATTTAATGTTTCTTTGTTTTTCCAGTCGAATATTCACACACCAACACACACACACACATATATATTTATTTACATATTTGTATATTTTGTTGGTTGTGGGCAAACATAAAATACGCCCTGAATTTTAGCTGCTGGAAAAAAAGATAAACAACTTTAAGTGAAGTGAAAGAAGCGAGATACCCTTTAAAATATTAAATGATTAATGGAAAAATTTGTTGTTAACAGAAAAATTGAATTTTGTATTGTCATTTTTACATATGAGATAAATTAAAGGCAATTTCCCAAAGGGAAATATTTGCGACAGACTTAAAAACATAAAATTTTTTATGTTTTAAACTGTTTTTTTATTAGATATAATTCTGAGCTGGCATTAAATCTGCACATGGAAGCAGAGTGTCAAAAAAAACATTTAACATTTAAGAACCATTACTAAAGTCGTATAAAATTGAAAACAGTTTATATATACTCTTATCGGAAATAGAACCCAAATACGATGCTATTTAAATAAATTGATAAATTGATGATTGATGATTTAATAAGTCAACAAGCCATTTAAAGTTATTACTAATTGAAAACCTGCCAATTCCAACAGGAACTATAGCAACTCCAAGTTTCTTATACCCGCTCTACACGCTTCTCATATTCACAGGGTATTTTAACACAAAAAAAAGAAGTCTGTTTTCAACATTAGCGCAGTCAGCTGGAACTTGAGAGCGGAACATTTTTTTTATGGTGCAAAAAGTGTCCATTATTCGTATTAATTGAAAGATGTACGTAAAAATATTTGCAAAGCCACAAAAAAACAAAATGTAAAGGAAAAACATAAAGCCACAAAGTAAGCAAAGTTTTCAAGAGGATTTAGCACAAAAATACAACAACAACAGCAACAACAAACGGAGAAGTAACAACAACAACAGCAGCAACAACAGCAACAACAAACAGAGAAGTAACAACAACAACAACAACAACAGCAGCAACAACAATACTTAATTGATTCTAGGCCTTAGCAACTGGCATCGGTTTTGGTTGAGGTTTTGGCTTATGTTTTGGTTGAGTGCCCCCGTTGATGTTTTCTAGCCATGTAAAATGAACTAAACTAAGCGTAAACATTTCAGCAACTATTGAAAGAAGACGAATATACTGCAAGTTGGCGCACAACAACAACAATTATTGTGTGGCATGCCTCGTATACGACATGGTTATGCTCTGTAAAGTTGATTGAGAGATTTTTACTAAACTTGCAATATAAATATGCACATATAAAATACATTAATCCCAACTAAATCATTGAAAAACGCTTTTAATATGCAGAGCGAGAAAGAAGGAGAAATCCAAACTGAAATTTTGATTACTTTAAGGTCAAACTTATATTTTAGAAACTTTGATTCAAGTATTTTCTTTTAATTACTTAAACACTTAAAGCTGCAAAAAGCGTATAAAATAGTTTTACAACTATTAAATATTTTTAAGGGAAATTCATTTAAATAGTATTTAAATGAAAGCAATTATTTTGATATGTAATTTAAGAATATAATAAAATTATTTCTATAAAATAAAGATGTAAAAAGCGTTTAAAATAGCTTAGAAATATTTGAAGCTTTAAGCAAAAATAGATTAAAATATTTATTAATTAAAAGAAATTGGTTTTCAGTTAAATATATAAAAATTATTTTCAAATTTAAAACTTGAAAACGAAATTAGTTTATATCATATTAATTTTAGTTTAATCTTACGCTGTTTTTACAGGGTATAAGGCAGTTTAAATAGCTCATTATGCGGTCTGTAAATTTTGAAATGCCCACCTTGTGTCGGTTACCTGGTCAGTGTTGTACACACATACAAACAACTATTCACATACATAAATGCATATATATATATATATATATATATATATTTATTCACATATTCATTATGCAGAGCCAACAACAGCAACAACAGCAACTGCAATTTGCAGTCGGAAAAGCCAAAAAACCGAAAACAAGTGTTTTCCAACGCGTTGCGCATCGTTTGGAAAACGTTGTGGCAAGTGGCAAGTGGCAAATGAGGAAGTGGTTGGAAGGGAGACGCGTGCGACAATGCAACATTTTGCCGGCAGTCCTAGTTTTAAATATAGCATTTGAACTAATTTCGCTCGTTGGATGCTTCATCGGTGAAGTGGTCGCCCTAACGGCTACCGGGTCCGGGTTCGGCTGCGGGTTCGAATCCCGTCCGAGCTGCAAAAATAGAGTTTGTCCGAGTTGATGGCAGATTTGGATTTATATTTGTATTTGTATTCGGATTCGGATTCAGATTCAGATTATGTCCCGAGCTGATTTTTTGTCGTGTTTTATAAATACGCCACGTGATTCATGTGTGGATTTATTTATTATTGTTGTATTTGCTGCATGCTGCATGTTGCATATGGCTGGCAAACTCTGTCTCTCGCGGCAGGTTGTGTGTTTGTGCGTTATTATGTCTAATAATGTCAGCCAGAGATAATATTGTTTCTATATGGAGCAGCAGCTGCGTGGGCGCCCAAGTGGGCGGAGCGGGGCAGGGCATGGTTGGACGTGTGTGCATTGAGGCAGGTGCATATGAGTTGTTGCACGAAAGACCAAACACATAAAATGGTTGATAGACAAGCTGAGTAAAGCATTAGACAAATATTATCATTATATAATATTACATAATAATACTTATTATAATAATGATAATAAGCACTTGTTTTTATTGCCTCTTCAAATTGCTTATCTTAAGTTAATTAACATTTTAAAGCACAATAAATGACATTCTTAATATTATAAAAATATTTATAAAATATCAAGGAATAATTTCGAAAGTATCTTTAAAGGAAATGCGTTCAACTTAATACTTTTTTGCTGGACTTATGAGCAGACAATCAAAAATAAAATGTATTATTTATAAATTAAAACTAGTAAAAATTTACTAATCGACAGATCTTGACTAAAAACCCAAGCTTCTAGCGCTCTGAGAAAGCAATTCATCTGTTAATAATGATCAAGAAGTAATATATTTATGGGAAAATACTTTTTTCTGCCGTAACTTACATTTACACAAGCTCAAGACAATTTTAAGGAGTTGAGTATAATTTCAATAGACCTATTCAAATAAATACTTTTAGTAAATATATCGTTGAAATCTGTTGAACATGTATCAAATTATTAGCAAATATTAAAAGCAATCTAAACACAAATAAAATTTAAAACATTTTCTTATTTCTGAACGACTTTCACAACAAATAAAAAAAAAAGAAAGAAAAAGAAAGAAAAGTTCCCAAAAGACAGCAGCAGAAAGTAGCTTCTTTAATTTCAATTTCTACAGAACGAACACACACATCGTCGCACACACACAGAGACACACGCACACCTCACACATCGTCGCACACACACATCGTCGCACACACACACTGAGACACACGTACACCTCACACATCAATTCACAACATAATCCCCAGTTGGATAATAAGTATTTGCTTTCAACTGGCGCTTTCACAATGGAAAACAAATAAAAGGCGCAGACAAAATGTGGCACGGTAAAAATCACTTAAGCTCATTAGTTAATATCCAATTTATAAAGAGCCACCAACATCAATCAAATATCAACCAAAAAAAAAAAAAAAAAAGTATCAAGAACTACAAACAGAAGCTGAAAAACCAACACAAATTTCACTCACTTGTAAAACATATTTGAGACAGCAACAAAAACCAAAGAGAAAAAAAAGGGGCAAACGACAGAAATTCGAAAATTCGAAAACGGCTTGCGACAGAGTCCCCTGAGATATATCAACTAATATATATATATATATATATCTAGCTGTGCAACTGAGAAGAACAGGAGTCGGGCGGGGGAGGGCAGATACTGTTGACACTCTTAGTGCCACACAATATGTGCCACACCCAATGCAAGATACGATTGCGGAACGTGCAAAAACGTTTGCGAGATATAAACTATATGATTGTACGTGTGCGTGTGTGCATGTGTGCATGTGTGTGTGTGTGTGTGTGCATGTGTGTGTGTGTAGGTGCCTAAGCACAAAACCGATAAAACAAAATAATGTGTCATTTATTCGACTATGGCATACCCTTTACTTGATAGAAATGCTTTTAGTTGCTAGTATTGAAATATTTTGTAAAAATCTATACCAAAAATATTTAAGTTAAATTAGTTTTGAACTTAACTTAAGAAAACTATGGAATAAACATGCATGACTACCAGTTACCCTGTAGTTAATATAAATTCTTTTTGTTGCTGCAAATTTAAGAGTGTTTTTTTTTTTCAAATTAACAAGCAATTAATAAATAAAATATAATATGTAAATCAAAGGTTAACTAATTTATATATATATATTTAATAATTTAAATAATTATGTCACCTTAGTAAAATTAAACACAGCAATGTAAATTATTATTCAACTTTATACACAGCAGATACATTTACATATAAATTATTACAAATAAATTAGAATTTAGCATAATTTTAATATTTTTTTAAATTTAGTGTTACATATCTATCAATCAATACAGCTTACCCCAAGGTATAATTACAGGGTATAAACAATAAACATGGCAAACCAGCAAAAGCAGCAGCAGCAGACAAAAGAAGCTGCACTGTCAGGGGCAGCAGCTGAGTGGTAAGCAGCAGCAAATAGGGGCAGCAGCAGCAACAGCAAAGAGGCAAAAGTTGTGTGCGTTGATTGCGTAAATGCCTCACACGTGACGCATGTGGCATGGGAGTGATCATCACAATTCACCTACCCCTCTCTCCCCTTACAACTAAGCAAGCACTCAACTACTCAACTACTCAGGTGTGTCTGTGACAAATTCATGATTTGTCATCAGGTTGCACACACACACACAGCCTGCTCTCCTCTGCTCTGCTCTCCTCTGATCAGCTCAGCTCAGCTCAGTTGTGCATCCACAAATCCATCTCTAAATTTTATCTGCCCCTCCGTCTACCCCTCTGGTTAGCACTTTGCATATAGATGCAATAATTTTTCCAATGTTGGGCAATTTGTTTTCACGCTCACATAAATTGCTGGCATGTGTTGACTTTTCCCTTCGGCTTTTTTGACTTCTGCGGTGCAAATGTCGACGCGTGGCTTTTTTCTGCTCATCGCGCCAGTTGCGTTATATATATATATATATATATATCTATATGTAGTATCAGTTGATAATGTTTATGAGCTGACACTCAAATAATGCCCACATTTCACCAGCAGCTTTTTCAGCTGTTTTCCCGCTTTTCTTATTTTTTTTTTGTTGCGGCACTTAAAATACCATCAAATTGCATTGGACCCGTGGGATTTCTTTACATGCTCATAAGTAATGAATACTTTAATCTCATCTTGAGAACCCCCCCAAAACATAACATCACAAAAAACGAAAAAGATATAAAGCAAATTGAAGGTTAACATAAAATTTTGGGTCAGCTGGTGCTAATTACATATTAATGTGTGGCAGAGTGGCAAACGTTGTATTTGCTTTCTATCACACAGCAAATGGGGAAGAATTTAAGCATTATTTAATGAGGCACAAAAATAGACTAAATTGTAACTAAAGTCGGTTAGAAATTATGGATTATAACTTAAATAGAAATCTACTAGAAAACTGTTTTGCTTTTAAATTTATAAATTTTAGACAAAAAATATATTGTTGCATTTATTAATAGCTAATCTTTTACATAAAAGTTTTATTATGGAAAGTCAAAAATCAGTGTTAAATTTGACCACCTAAAAACTTATTCTAAATTTAATTATTTTCAATTCTAATTTACAGCTAATTAACTGCAAATTTTGTGCCCCATTTGACAAGTTTAAATTTAATTTTCCAGCACAATAATATTATTTAGAAATGAGCCAGAAAAGTTAGTTTTTCCAACTTTTTAAGCCTATAATCCTGAAGCACATCTTTCCGCTGTCGAAATAAAAGTGAAATTTATTAGCAAAAATTATATTTTCGCGCACAAAACTTGGGCAACAACCTTTTGATCGCGTCCAAGTTGCAGACAACAACATTTTAGCCAAGGCTAATAAACAAATTTGCATTTGGCCACTACGATAAGTTGGGCTAAAGTTTGCGGCTGGCAACTAACTTGATTATAATTTCAAATTGTACGTTTCACAAGTGCTATTGCCGTGCGCACTCGTAATTACTGTGGCCAATAAGGAAAATAGTAAACTGTATAAATTTAAAATGCAAATGCGACAAAAAACTTCTTTTTTTTTTAGCTGAATGCATAAGTTTATGGCCAAATGCAAGGCTACACGGAAATTGAAGGTAGCACACAGGATTTAATTTTTCAAGCCAAATACACTTTTTGTGCTTTGCGGTTTTATGAATTGCTAATGAACAGAAGCAAGAAACCCAAAAATGGCAAATTGCAACAGGAATTGCATTTGACAGTTCCATTTAAATTGATTGCCTGTTGATTGTCGGTGAACTTTGGAGAATAATGACAAAATACAAGTTAGGAATATATCGAAATTTTAAATAAAAAAAAAATTAAGAAAATATATATATCTTTAAGAAAAAAATGGGGTAAGAAGCAATATAATTGTTTTGAAAAATGCGATTACTCTCAGACAGTTATCATATTGGAAAAATTAACATGATCCATAAATAAAAAATTTTTACTTAATAAATCAATAAAAAAAATTGTAATGAAATTAATACAAATAGTATTATTCTATTAAAAAATATATTTTTGCAATAAATACTAAAAATGTGTGATTTGGTTAACTTTAAATTAGCAGAGAACAAAGCAGAGTCAATCAAAACTGAGATCAATGTTAAAGTTCTGAATAATAAAAAGAGCTGTTTTTTTTTTTTTTTTTGCCTGCACTGCAATGCTTACATGAACGCCATAATTATATTTTTCAAATAATAAATTAAATGAGCATTGACTTAACTTAATTTGGGCGGATGTAAATTGTTGTCATGGCCAATTAGGGCGCCACATTTAAATTGTTATTTTCGCGCACACAAAAAGCCCGTCAAATTGTCAGCAAAAAGTTAGTCACAAACCAGCAGAACAATTAATAACATTATCGAAAACCTCAAAAACGCATTTATAAAGTGTAAATGTAAAGCTTACAAAACCAGACAAATGAATGTCAAGTCCTAAAAATAAATTGCGTTTTTTCAATGAAACTCGTTACGGCTCTAAAATGCAAATGTGAAATTTGAGATTTATGGTTTTTCATTAGAATGCGTCAAGCCTAAACCATATTTTATAGATAGTTTTTTTCTGGTTTTTTTTTTTTTATTTTTGCCATTTTTCAGGTCACTGAATTCAGATTCGGCCAATAAGTCATTTATCACACTCGATTGGCTGAAAGGTTTTGCTACGACATATTTTACAGATTAAAATTCAATTAGTTATGCAATACAACACAGAATTGCCCAAAGATTAATGGAGACAAGTTTCTATTGGTCGAAAATTACAAATTTTATGTTATTTATTGGTGCAGAAAATAGGAAACTAAGCAAAATATTGATTGTAAATTTATTGGAAACTATATTTTCAGTTTGCTTCTATTTTTTACCAATAAATTGTACATTAATTTGGTGTTATTGTTGGTAAAGCAAAAAAAAATCAATACAAAATTATAAACTATATTTGTATAAATAATTTTACACTTATCCTTTCCACTAATCAATATTTTTTTCTAACCTTTAAAACATTCAAAATAAATATTTCTTTATGGCTTTTGCAGGCATTTTGTCGTGCTACAATTGCCGTTATTAGCCACGTGCTATGGGCCATTAACTGTGTTTGCGACTCGACTTAAATTGTGACTTATAAATTTAGACACGCAGCTGCCCTTAAAATAAAGCAAACAAAATACGAGTAAAATTTATTGTGTTTGGACAAACCAAACATTGAATACCCTTGCGGAGCAAGTCAAACTGACAATATTGAAATTTGACAAATAACAAATGTTTTTATTTCTATGCTAACTATAAAAAATAGAAGAATGATGTTAATGTTTTTTGCTCCATATGTAAGAATTATAATAAAACACATATTTTGTGAAATTGGTTAAGAAAGAAAAATTATGTTCATAAAAGAACTTATATTTTTCCAATTATTCCTATGACAGCTATATGATATAGAGATCGAATCTGCCTAGCTTTGACATATGTTTTGTCTGTAGCAAGAAATGGATAATCTTCCAATTTCCATAAGATCATTAAAAACTAAGAGATCTAAGTTGCATAGCAACAGATAGACAAACAGAAAGTCAGACAGAAGAACTCTGCTGATGCTGAATAAATATATATATATATATATATATATATATATATATATATATATATATACATATATATTTAATGTAAAGACATCTCAATGTATAGCAAACTTCCCAACAAAATTTGAATAAACTCCGCACAGAATGTGCATTAAAGGCAACCAAATACGTAATCCGGACAAGCGTCTGATGTGAATTTATTTTTATTGAGCCGAAAAATAGGCCCATAAATAAAGAAGCGCTCATTGATTAGCGTATAAATATTCACACGATAGTCAATAAAAAATGAAAATAAAAAAAAAGAAACAACAAAAACCAAAAAACGACTTCGAGAATCGACACTCAATTTTAGGGGCTCAACTGGGAAGGCGACCACAAGTTCAGGGTCAACCACAAAAAAAATACATAATCTGAAGAATATACACATATATATACATATATATATATATATGCACATATAACAAGTATAAATTTACATTTTGTGTAAGCTTGAATCAACTGAAATTCGGTTTGTTACCCGCACAACAAGTTTTCGTTAAACTCTTTTGTTGATTTTTTCACTTACAAATTACCAGCGCAAATAAAGCTTCAAATTGCATTTTATCCATTGGGTTTTGAAGGGTTTAAGCGAAAAGGGGGGAGGGGGGGGGAGTGTCGGTTTTGTTAACATAAGCCATGGAAATAACTAGCCAAAGTTTCAGTTTTCTCGTATAAGTAAACTTTTTTGGACACTTTCAATTGCCAACAATCATCGTTTAACTTTTGCATCATTTGCTGCGCTAAAAAGTGCATGCGACTGGCAGATACCCTGTAAAGATGCACTTAAGCAACGTTTTTGGGATGAACATAGTTTTCAGTTGATGAGAATATTTTATTTAAATACTTAAGAAAAATAAAATCAGTTTCAGTCAAGTGTTAATATTTAGTAAAAGTTATAAATTGGTTTTTGATTTGTATCTTAAATTCGGTTCGATTATGTTGCAATTCCACAAGATGGTTTTTAACAAAATTTAAATTTGGGTTCTGCTGCCGGTTCTGACTTTCATTCGATAAAGTTAAGCTTCTCTTTTCCGTTTAACATCCAATTTTGTATGCAAAGTATTAATATCTCAACTTAAAATACCCTTTTCTGATCAGTTTTTGCTTGAAATTTATTCAATTTGCTCCACTTGTAAACAGCTAAAAATTCTCTTTGCATATTCATAACTTTATGAATATATTCACAATTAGCGACTTTTGAATATTTGGCTCTGCATGTTATATTCAAATTAAGTGAAATTTCAGTGTTTCTATCAATGCCTAATTACGTAATTTTGCTACCAAAATATATTTATTTATATTCCTTTCTTTGTTTTTTGTATATTATTTTTAAGCTTTCTTTCAACAAGTTTCTGTACAAATCAATTCATGCTCTATTTAAATGCTATTTTTGTGAGCATTTCCGTTTCAACTTGGTATATGTAATTTCGATTTTTTTTGTTTCAAAAAACTTCCGCTGAAAGCGAAGCAATCAAAGTGTTCAATTGAATATCATCAAAGAAACAAAACCAAATTTTAAAATCGATCCATCAATTTTATTATTGTTGCACTTCAAATTCGCTCCACTTGGATAAAGATATTGATGAACTTTTTCTGGCCATGAACAAATATCTTAATTAAAGAGTTAATTCGCCAAAATGTATTCCGTATTCAGTCCATAAATTTATGGTTAATATGAAATATTCACCAGCTGCTGGAAGCCAATTTAATATTTATAAACATTTTAAAACAAAACGAATAACCAAATTTATAATTTTCGCTTGACGCAAAATGTTGTTGTGCACAAAATTGTTTATAACAAAACGTAAACAAAAGGTGCAAAAAACGAAAGCGTAAAAAAACCTAAAAATTAAATTCAAAGTGCTGATATGGGGGGGGGGGGGGGGGGTGATAGCAGCGGATGGAAAATGGGCGGCTTGGTTAAAATTGGTAGCTACAATTTTAACCTTTTGGTTAAAAAAAAAATAAACACGTTTACCATTTGTAGCTAATTTTTTTGTACCTTTTTTTGTTCAGTTCAGTTCAACGCTATTAAAAACGCCTTCTTCGCTGGAAAGAGGATTAGTGGCAAGGCGGGAGTAAAAAGTTGTTGGACTGCAAAATTATAAATAAATAAAAAAAAAAATTAGACAACAAAAAAACACACAAATTGTGCGTCTGGCTTGTTACGGTTTTTGAATTTTTCACGCATTTGCCCAACTGGATGGTGGCAGGCAGAAAAACAAAGTGTTGCATAATATCAATTTAATTTTGTGTTTAAAACAACAGGAAAAAAATAGCAAAAAAATTATGGCAAATTAAAAAAAAACTGGTTGTATTTTTAATTATTACAGCGACGCATGCATTTTTTTGTGGGTGTTAAAGATTTCAGGTGCATTAAAATTACACCCAGCTCAGACGTGGTATGCAAAACACAACATTCATAAAAAAAAGAAATACTTTAAAGTAATATTATTTTTTACATAACGAAAAAAAAAACAATTATACATTTCAAAGAGAGCCGACTTTATCTAAAGTTAAGCAAATTATTTGACGCTTTTTTTTACAGCTTTAACACATTTTAATGTTCATATTACTTGCAAATTTTTTGCTAAATAAGCAGACATTAATCATAAATAAACCAGAATTTCATATCAACAAATTGCATATAAATAACCAGCAAGACTGATAAGCTAAATCAAGTTTGCTTTTTATATTTTAGGACTACAGATTAGATAGACTTGAAAGAATTTACAATTGGAATGTGAGATAACAACAAGAGCTGAACTAAATGCTTCTTTTATCTAACTTTCATATTAAAATTTATAACCAAAAAATTTTTTTACTATCTTTATCATATTCAGACCTAACCTAACCTGTTTTGTAATGTCCTTTGCAAAACTATTCGATCTTTTTTCCATTCTTTCCTAACCTATCTCAATCTTTTCTATAACATTTCATCAAAACCTAACCTTTGCTAACCAATTCTATCTATCTTTTCCAGAATTAATCAAATCCTAAAAATGTGTAACCCTAAAACAATTTATTATATTTTATTTTAAACTTTATTATTTAATTATATTTTATATATCATCTAACCTAACTTGGCTTTATTATATTTATATTTTTTATTTTATAGTTTCTGGATTTCTTTAAATCTTATCAACTGACTTTTGCTATCTCCATTTTTAAAAACTGTAAATTTCCATATTCTTTTCAAAGAGCATCTTTTCGGTAATCATAGTTGAAACTCTTCATTTTTTCGTTTCTTTTTTTTTTTTTGATTTTTGTGTCGTGGTAAAAAATGTTTTGCATGTATTTCATGTGCTGAGTGTTGATTGCTGAGTGTTGAGTGTGGAGCGATGAGTGCTGAGTGTGGAACGTATGTTGACAGCTCTCGTGACACTTGTCAAAACAGTGCGACGAGTATTTGCCACCATGGCTTCAAGTCGGAGGTCCCATTACTTTGGGTCTGCGCTTCACAATTGATTTACAGCTTTGAGAGACACACACACATAACATATATGTGGCAAGCTGTAGCGTGATGCCACATGATGATAAGTTAATCAACGTTCAATGCGATTTGTCAGCTTTAACTTTTTACCAAGTGAATATAATGTTATAATGACTTATAACTTTTACTCTTGATCAACCCATCAATGTTATTATTTTATGTCTCGTGTTGGCCAGTCATGTTCATTAACATTAAATAGACAACAACGAACTGAGGTCAAAGTCATGAAAACATCATAAAGATATACATAAAGATAGAGGCAGTAAATAATTATTTATTATCTCTGCTTGGGTAGATCTAAAGGAACCAAGTCTTGGGGCAAATTTTATTCTTTTTATTCTTTTGGCTGATTGAGGTATTTATTGTTTATATTATTACTTATAAATAACTTTAGTGTTACTTAATAGTTTATAATTACAGAGCAGAGCAAACAGCTGATAAACGTTTTATTCAATATTTTAATGTTGTCTGTTTTTTTTTTTAATTGTCGTATTCCAAATGATTTTAACAAAGCTTCTTCTTGCACATAGTTTATTTTATGGTTGGTTTCTTATTTTGGTTTCTCTTTATTTTATATCTTGTTTTGATGCACTTCTAATTATGAGAATCTTTTCGAGCATTTTGAATACTCAACTAAAAAAGTTACTTAAATGAGCATAGCTTAGATTAGATTAAATTAATCTTATTTTTTGATAATATTTTAATTATGTGAATTTTGTTGCTATTCAAGTAGTTTTTACAGCAAAGTAAGCTTAACTTTTTATTCAAGATTATATTTATTTCTCACTAAAAAAAACGTTTAACTATCTGCAACTGTAAATTTCCCCATGTTCATAGTTACATTCTCTTTTATCTTTATATATAAAAGACAATCGCATAAATGGCTTGTTTACAGTACTAAGTAGGGTAAAAAAAATAAACAAAACAACAAACAATAAATAAAACAAAAAAAATATTTATGAAATTCTCACAGAGACGTGTTAATGAATCCGCTTACAAAGCATAAATTTTGCTGCATTGGATTTCAGCTGTTTGCTAATTGTGAACCCAACAATTAATGCTCAACTTACAAGTCAGCTTTGATTTTCACAATAGAATATTCCGCTTGCGATAATTACAATTTCAACGTAAAACCAATATTTGTAATATTTTTATTTTTAGTTTCACAGTTGTGATTCTTTGTGTTGCTTAATCGTCGCTCTCTGCTCTATTCTAATCTATTCTATTTCCCCAAGTTGACCTTGTTCAAATTTATGGCTATTTTTCATGCCCAACAATATTTTGTTTTGGTTTGTTGTCTCGGTTTTTATCTGGAAACCAACACGTTGTCGTCTCCCCCCCCCCACCCAGCCGCAAAAACAAGCAATTAGTTTTTGTTGTTTAGTTTTTGGGCAGTTTATGTTTGCTTTTTACTTTGGTCTTTGGTTGACAACATTTTATGCCATGCTTCCTTCAGTTTCGAACAATTTGAGTTAAGCTCTTTGGTCTTAGGACAGTCTCTAATGGCATTTGTTGTGGCTTTATGTGGTCAAAGTACTGAAATTGGAAAATATGTTGAGCCGCACATAAATTGATTAAAAATCTGTTTGACAATGCTTAGCTGACAGTTGGAGAGACGCACTCATGTGAAAAACTAGATAACTTTTAGGCAAATTAAATGGGGAAAAAAAATAATTTAATTTGTATTTATGATATGCTAAAATATTTCAAGATGAAAACTTTATTGTGCATGAAATAAAGTTGAAGGTCAACTTATTGAGAGATATTTGATTTGAGATGGCGAGAAAAACATAATTTTTTATGTAAAGAAAAAAAGCGACCATTTTAAACAAGCTAAATGTTAATTAATGGTTTTTTCCGATTGTAGCTAAATAATATAATGCTATATCGGCTCGATTAATGATACTTATAATAATATTTATATATATACATTATAGACTCAAAGATTTCTCCTTCAAACAAACTGCACAACAAAATTCGATCAACCTCAAATTTGTACAAAGATCGATTGTTGCCTTTAGCTTAACAAATACTGTGTGATGCATGCCTAAAAATACATTTTTTATGATGCCAATAAAAGTATAAAGTTGCTTTCAAGTATTTCCAGTCTACTTATCAAATTGCAGTCGAAATGTAACATGCACTTTGATGTAGACTTTTTGTGGCTTAGGTTATCTCATCCAAGTTGAAAGTCAACGTTTCACTTTGCTGTTGAGTCGTAAACAAAACACACAAAATATGTGTCATCAGTTTTGTTGTGTTGTCATCAGTTTTCAAAAACATGCGATTAGCATAACTAATACTTGGACTACACAATAGATATACTTGTAAATGATCTCATAAGATCGTAACTGCTCTCATCTGGGCAATTGGAATCCTCCACATGTGGAGCAAAGCCGCATAAGAATTCAAATAATAAATATTTGAATATATTCAGTGATATGTGAAATTCCAAGCGAATAAATCAAATAGTAATAACAAATTTGAAGGCTTCATTTCAGTCGATAATATCTTCAACATGTTTCGCACAAGTGCGCAAAATAATATAAAAATATAACTGAAACTTTTGCTTGGCTTGACGCAAATCCGCAAATACACAAAAAACACAGATACAGATACAGATGCAGATACAGATACATAGATAAACAGAGACACAGATAGAGAGACAGAAACAGAGCTTGGGCGTTTTTCACACACTCCAAAATAGGCAAAAGGCAAAATGAAAAAAAAATAAACAAATAGCACAGCACACTTCAAGATATATATATATATATATATATACATATATATATATATACATATATATATATTCACACCCAACCCATTCAAAATTCACAGTAGTTAAATTTGATTTTTTTTTATTTTGCCTCGTTTGAGAAATCTTCTCGCTAAATATGACAAGCTACACACAGTCACACACCCACTCGCGTGTGTATGTAATTTTAGTAACTGTTTTTGTAATTTGGCGGCTGCTTTGTTTTCGTGTTTGTTGTGTTGTTTTTCTTGCGGTTTTTCAATTGCTGAGCAAAAAAATCAATATTTAGCATTGAATTATTGCATGTCAAGTTGGATACGTTGCTCAAAATGATGTTGATGGATTATAAATCATTAAAGTTAGATAATTTAGATAATTTTTTTTTTTCATTTGTGTTAATCATCATCAAAGAGCGCTCTTGTCAAACTTCTTATTGATGGCCAATTAGTTAAATGGTAAAACAAATTTATTGCATTTTTGTTTTTATGCTATTCTCCATTTAATTTATCTATAAAATATCTATTTAATTTATCTATTAAATATCTATTTTATTTATCTATTAAATATTTATTTAATTTATCTATTAAATGTCTATTAAATATCAATTTAATTTATCTATTAAATACCTATTTAATTTATCTATTACACATTAGACAAAGAATTTAGAATTTATCTAATAAAATTAGTTGATGTGTTAAAAAAAATTCCAAAATATATCTTTATATAATTATTATAATTAATTAAAAAACTAATATTATAAAATAATTGGTATATCCTATTATAAATTTTCTTTCGCTTTTTTATTTAATCTTGATGAAATTTTTTACAGATAACCAAAAAACTGAAATTAATATTTTAAATCGATTTGGTATACTATTAACACTATTCAGACAAGTTTTGCTATTAATCAACGTGTTAACAGCACTCTAAACTTAAATGCAACTCATTAAATGAGTTAAGAAAATAAATAAATAAAAATGATTTTATCTAATGAATTTTGATGGCGTGCTCGAAAAGTAGATACAAATAAATAAAAAAAATGTGGATAACTCGTTATCGTTCAGAGACAGACAAATCAAACAATGAGGCAGAAAGAGAGGCAGCTAGAGGGGGTACAGGGTGGTGGCAAGATATGTCTGAAACACGTCAAAGATTTTGCTGCTAATTTGCGGTTGTTGTTTTTGTTGTTGTTGTAATAGTTGTTGTTTGTGCGGTTGTTCATTGAATCCATCTGTTATTGTGTTTACAATATTTGTTTTCAACTATTTTTGATGTTGCAATTCTGTAGTTAAAATAAATTTAATGCCAAACTTACAATAATAATATAAAGGTTTAAAAAAAAAGTAAGCGAAGGTCTCTGCACAATTAAATTAATTGAGCATTTGATCTGCTTTTTTTAGCTGGTTTTTTTGGCACATTTAAAAAAAGAAAACAAAAAAACTACAATAAAGTCTAAGTTCAGTGGAAGTATTTTTTGCGATTTAAATTCAACACTCTATTTATACCCCTATATCTATCTTTATCTCTATCTTTATCACTATCTTTATCTCTATCTTTATCTCTATCTTTATCTATATCTTTATCTCTATATTTATCTCTATCTTTATCTCTTTCTTTATCTCTATTATTATCTTTATATATGTCTCTGTCTCTATCTCTCTATATATATATATATATATATATATATATATATATATATATATATATATATATATATATATATATATATATTTCTCCTCTTTTTCTCCTATTGTTACTTCCCTTAATTTGTTGTATTTTTTTTGTATTAATTAGTATAATGCACAAATACTCCCCCTTTCGGCCGGAACGGATAAAATTCGCTTCACATAACAAAACAAATGTTTGTGGGACTAAAACGAAGTCAAAATTGCTGTGAAATTAAGCACAACGAACACATACGCAAAATAATCACTCTCCCTTCCCCTGAAACCTCATCACCACCCCCTAAACCTAGGCTAATTTATGCTTAAGTGCTAGGCGCCAGGCGGAGTAGAGGGGGTCAAGGCTGAAAGGGGCACGAGCACAGACAAATGATGTTTAATACACACGACACGGGTCCAATAAATTGTACTAAAAGTTGACATCGCTTTTTGCTTCACTTGGCTTGGCTTGGCTTGGCTTGGCTTGGCTCTGCTCGCTTCTCTCGTAAATAGTTGAATTTGACTTTTGGGGCCACACAACTTATGCTTAAACTAGAGTGACCAAAGCGGCGGGGTGAGGTGTGATGAGTTATGCGTTGGACTTGTTGTTTCACTTCCTCATATTGAAGTCTATTTGTCAGGCACTGTGTCTACTGTGACTACTAATTTGTTGATGTTTGACATTCAGTTGTCTGCATGAAAGTTGCACACACATCGCACAACAAATTGCATGACTTCAGAAACTAACTGGATAAATAATTAAAACTGCTATTGTTATCAGGAGAGCCTTTAACTATTTAACTAAGGTAAAACAATGCAGGATGCTGATATACATATATATATCACGATAAATATGTATATATATATAGCTTATTATTTGCAATTGTTTATTTTTCATAGAGTAGAAATATATCGAATAGATAACAATTAATATCTAATTATTATTAGGAGAATTTAAAACGAGTTAAAAGCGTTGCCTCATTTGAGATATTTTTTTCATAAGTAGATATTTATTAAGCATTCTTCCTCCCCATTCAAATGCTTATCAATAAGTATTAAACAATTCCAAGCCAAGAGCGCATAATAATTAAATTAAAAGCAATTATATTTAGATAATCTTTCAGGTTTACAGCCTTCAGCTAATGGTTCCACGTTGTAACTTTAATTTACACTCGTAACTGACCCTGAACTCAATTATTTTTATGAACAATCTAGTCGCAGCTATGCTAAAACAAATATATTTATATATATATATATATATATGTACATAGACTTTATCGGCAGGTTAACGATGGCCATTAACAGTTAATATCGATAGCCTTATAAATGAGGAATGTGGAACACAAGAAACCAATCAATGGACGCAACAATTGATAAGAAGCAGATAAGATTCTTATTGACAAACGACGCAATTTGTGCTCAAAAAAAAAAAGATGCTCGGGCACCGGTGTAATGAGAATATCCCAGGGGAGAGAGAATTTCCCCACTTACACAATAAAAAAATAATTAACTGTTTCACTTACCGTTTGATCAACACTGGCTGCAAACGTTTCGCTGCTGCTTTAGCAGCGGCTGTTGCTGTAGTTGCAGTTGGCGAAGTTGGTGACTTGGTGAGACGCGCAAAGACGCCGACGCCAACAGAGCCTTTATCCTGTGGCTGCCGCGTTGACGTCAGCCTCGCGCTGCTGCTGGTGTTGCGTTTTACAACACTGGATGTAGTAGCAGCAGCAGCAGCCGGCGATCGCCGCACAGTGGGACTAATGCGTGAACTGCCGGCGCTGCTGGTTGGTGATGGCGGAGTTATAGCCGATCCTGCTGCCATGGTGCGCGTTGTGGACACTTTAGATTTCACATCATTGTAATTTGTTTTAATTGTTGATTTATTGCTAGCGATTTTATGCATAACGGCATCCCACTTATTGGGTGTATGCGCTTTGCGAGCGATTGGCGACGCTTTTTGTTTCGTTTTGTTTGATGCGCTTTGTTTAACACTGTTTGCTTTGGGCAACGATATCGATGTGGACGTTGTGGAGGAGTTTGACGAAAGCGTTCGTTGATTCTCAACGGTGCCGGTAACAAGTGATGTTAACGATGCGGATGCGTGTGGACGCGGCGACGTTGCACGCTGTACTAATGCAGTCACTGAAAGCGTTGACGATCGCTGCTGTTGCTGCTGCGAAGAGCCGCTGCTCGTCGTCGTCGTTTCGTTAAAAGCTTCGTCGCAAAAGCTTTTCGCGCTGCCGCCGTCGACGCTGCAATACGAAGTTCGATTCGAGAGAGTTGTTGCTGCTGACGATGAAGAGAGCGGTCGCTGCTGCTGCTGCGAATGTGAGAGCGAGAGAGACTGCGACTGAGACTGAGAGTGCTGTTGCTCTCTTTGAGCTTGACCTTGATGCTTGCGCATCGTTTGCGTGGAATCGTCGGGAGACAAATCCATTTCCATTTCGATTTCACCCTCCATTTCCGCATCCAGTTCGAGTTCGGGCAGACGCAACTCTTCGTCACAGCGATTCTCGACATCGGTGAATATGCCCGAGGACTCCATGCACGAATCCTCCAGCTGCGGCACCGATGCACTCGGCTGCATTGTCGGCCCGTACAGGTGGCCATCGATGACCTGGGCACGTCGATCGCCACGCTGCAACACATCATCCGCATCGGATTCGGTAAAGAAATCGGAATCGGTCATCGGATCTTGACGACGCATAGGAGCTGCTCCTGCTGCTGCGCCCGCCGGCAGTGGTGGAAAACTTGGCTGTCGACTGACGCGACCCAAATGTGGTCCATTACTTGGCGAATGATCGCAGGCGGCGCCACGTGAGGCGGGACGTGACATTTCGCCATCGCCTTGGTAGCCAGTGTCCAGGCTAGTCACACTGGTCACGCTGGTAATGAAACTGTTGCTCAGCTTGGGATTCGTTTGAGGATTGACGGCACTTGTTGCACTTGCGCTTGCTGAAATGGGAGCAACCGCAGCCGCTGCAGCAGCAGCAGCAGCAGCAACAACTGCTGGCGACGCCAAATCAATCAATAGCTGCGGCTCAATGGGATCCAGAGGCAGCTCCTCCGGCGATGGTGTCTGCTCGAGACGCAGCTGTTGCTGCAGCTGCAAGTGATGTTGTTGCAGCTGCAAGTGTTGTTGTTGCTGCTGCTTTTGCTGTTGTTGTTGTTGTTGTTGCACATGTTGCTGTTGGGCAGCAGCAATCAACTCCAGCTGATGACTGAGCATGGGATTAGAATTGGGCTGTTGCTGTGAGGACGAGTCGAGGAACTCCTTCATTTGATCGGGCGTCAAAATGCCCAGACTCTCATCCAAATCAAAGCTGTGCTGCTTCTTCAGCAACTGTTGCTGTTGCAACTGCAACAATTGTTGCTGCGAACCCGAACGCGAACTGTTCACCAGCTCAATGGACAAATCCAACGAACTATCTGGCAAATCCAGGCCAAAACTATAGCGTTGCTGTTGCTGCCGCCGAAGTGTGGCTTCCAAGACGAGCTGTGTGTCGCCATCGGGTGTCCTGGTGGGCAGGACGAGATCACTGCGCGCCGACTTGAGCAGCGGCGACAGCAGATGCACTTGCGCCGGCGACTGCTGGTGGTAACCACGTGCCCCGTGCGGCGTTGTCGTTGCCGACTGTGGCGTGAAATGCAACAACGAATGTTGGGCAGCCATCGATCTTCTCGTGCCGGACAATCGCTGTTGTTGCTGTTGCAGTTGTTGTTGTTGCTGCTGCTGTTGCAGTTGTTGTGGCGACTGTTCCAGCAACTCTCGCGTTAGATTCAACAATTGTATATGCTGTGCCGGCGACTGGATGCCACTCAAATCCAGCAATCTTTCCGTATTTAATGTGGAGTTCAGCGGCAGCTTCATGTGACTCTTGTCTGGCGCCAGCGCCGTTAAAGTCACATTCAATTCCTCGGATTCGGGTGGCAATTCCAGGCCAGATGGCATCGACATGTGCTCCAGCAGCGGCAACTGATCCATGCTCTTGGTCAGATCCAGTGTCTGCTGCAGACTCATCGGTTTATTGATGTCCGGCGTTAGGGTCTCATCCAAATTGGCGTTGGTTTGCTCCTTTGCTGAGATATAAGTGACATCCTTGGGCTCCGCCTGGCGCTCAGCGCTGGGCGAGGCAATAACGGGTCGAGTGCGATCCGCTCGAGTTTCACTCAAAATTTGGGTGGCATCCATTGGCTGCTGTTGCGTTGACTTGCTGCAGCAGCTGGCAGCGATGACAAGATGAGTGCGTTCCTTCCGAATGCCGCTGACATCGGTCACGATTTGTGTGACATCCGCCGCTAATCCTTGAGGACTCATCGGATGTTGCTCCTGCTGCTGTTGCTGCTGCTGCTGTTGCTGCTTGTTATCCGGTGAGTCAAGAATAGAACGCGTGAAATTTAAGCCAACGCTGGTTGCATCCATATCCATGGTGCGTCTAGGGCCAATGCAGGAGAGACGCGTATGCTCCAGTTGTCCATGTTGCTCCTCCTCCGCCTCCGCCTCCATCTCCTGCTCTTTCTCCTGTTTGTGCTGCTTCTCCGCGTCGCAGACAAAGGTCTCGGAACGCATCAGCGACGTGGGTGTGCTGCTTGTCAACTGTTTGGGCGCTGGCAGCGGCGTTTGTGGCAGCGAACTGGTCATCAACTTGGAAACAGTTGCTCCAACCGCTGCTGCTGCTGCTGCTGATGGAGCTGTCAACTTGCTTGGACCAAAATACTTTTTGAAAACGCTGGTTGTCCACTTTGCCTTCACCACTTGCCCCCCAGCATTATTCAGCGGTTCGCCGGAGGCGCTCTTCTTGATGCTGGACTCCATGTCGTGCAGTGGCGCCGCCGTTGCATGATAGGAGCTGATTGGACGCGATGATTTGTTATTGTTGCTGTTGCTGGGCAATGTGGGCTTGCGAAAGATTTGTGTGCTGCTCTTTGTTGCCAAGGGCGGGCGTATGTGGGATGTGGAGTTGGAGGAGGAGCCGCCCCAACCGAAACTGCCAGGCGCTGGTATCCGTGAGATGCCATCCAAGCGCGATATGCGCGACGCACCCGAATCCTGCAAAGACAGCAAGCGAAAAATAAATAAATAAATAGTCGAAATTGTTGTGGTTTTAACCAAAATAAATTGCGAAGAATCACCGAAGATTAAACACACTTGCAAGTCTTACTATATATATATATATATATATATAAAATCAACTAATTGTTCCTACACGAACTAAATACTATGTCCTAGCCGATATCTGACTATGTCTACAGCAAATTCAGCTATATAAATCAAGTTTCTTAAACAGTTCCTAAGAAACAGTTAGACGAACTTAAAGGCGGATAGCCTGGAATGATTATATAAAAGCACCTCCTAAAGCTCATCAAAAATATATATATTTTATATATATATTTTATTTTATATTTATATATTATGCTAATAATCTGAATTTCTTACACTTTTATTTATATTTTTTATTTAAAAATTGTTTTCTATAATTTAAATGCACAAAATTTCAGTTCACCTTCACAAAAAAATAAATAAAAAACTTAAATTCACAAATATAATTTATATTTATACAATACATAGTAAAAGTTATATAAATAAAGTTCTCATCATATATAATAAACATATTTGCATAAAGATAAACATAATTTTATTTAAAGTTGATTTTTAATTGTTATTGTAAAAAGCATGATCAGCTCATTAAATAATTGAATATTTAAAATGATTATCAAATTTATTTTGATTTTATTGCACACAAAATAAACTTCAATTTAAATATTTATTTACTTGAATTAATCTATTAAAACTCATATAAAGTGTTAATATTAATATTAATTAATTCTAATATTTGAATGAATTAATGTTAATATTTAAATTAAATATGAATCAACTCAATATTATCACAATTCACACCTAAAATGTAGTCAACTGCATTCCTCTGTTTTTTTTGCCTTGACGAGAAGAGTATAAAAATCTGGAAAAATGACTCAACAGATTGCGGCAGCTGTCGCCTGACCTAAGACATAACACCAAAAAAACAACTCACCAACTCCCACATCGCCCGCTGCAACCCACACTTAAAACAAAAAGTACGTAGTTATTTTTCACCCTGACGCCAACTGGTCTGATGTACTCATTCCGCTCCCAATTTCTCCGCACGTGCAGAGAATTTATTTTTTTTTTTTTTTGGCTGGCGCCACCCTGGAATGTAGTTCATTGGGGCGTTTTCACTTGGCACCAGTTCAACGCACTTTAAAACAGGGTAACTAAAAGCGCGGACAGCGGAAAGCGGGGCAGAGGGTGGTGTACAGAATTGGTAGATAAGGGTGGCTCTGATGTCATCATCAGACAATGCAGTTGAAGGAAATATCACATCATTTGCATACCCTTTAAATGAGTTTTAACTAAGGGGCATATTGCATTCATTTAATTGAATTTATATTTGTTTATTTTTTATATTATATTAATAATATTAATATTATTTTTTACTCTTCTATTATTTCTATATTTATTTACTGGGTATTTAATTAGTTAATCATTCTTTTGTTTTATTAATCCACGTTTTCTGTGGGGTTGTTTAACAACAAGCTAAAACGTTGAGCTAATTGCAGTTTAATATAATTAAAAAGGGGGCGAGTTTTCCAACTGTTCCTTGTGAAATTCGACGTGACTCGACTAATATCCAGATATTACCTACTATATTTATGCTATCATATAATTATTTTATTGCAATTAGAGCAGATTTGCGTAATTAGCCGTATTTGTGTGTGCTAATGATAATTTAAGATTTATCTAGTTTGTGCTTAAGATAATTGTTACTTCTTTGCAAAAAATTTTACTCGCAATCAAAATATATAAATTACGCAAGTTCAACTGTTATTTTATATAATTTATTCATATATTGCATGCTTCAAGCTAAATTCAAACACGAAATTTTTTTTAAATTTTTACTTGTTTAAACCTTTTTTTTTAATTTTTTCCTGTTTTTATTTTATGTTTACTAAAGTAAATTTAATACTCAACCAAGTGTAGTAAACATAAATTTTAATTTATCTTTTCTTTTACGAATTCGAGTGAATATAACTTTAAATTATTATTATTACTTAAATTCTAAATACAGATATAAAAAAAATTGTAAAGTAAAAACCGTTTACATTATTCTTCATTTGGCTTTTCTTGGTTTTTCTTTTATAAACGCCAACTTAACAAATTGAAATCACAAACAGTACAGTTTTACCACGCAACAGCGAAACTTTGCTGGCCTTATCGCTTTTGGGCCGACAAGAAAAGTTTTGGCCACACATCTCCATCGAGTGAATGCAAGCCACATTATTAAATGTACACACCAAAATCCAGTTTACATAGCTGCCTTAATCGAAAATGCAATATTGAGCGCACAGACAAATTAAACAAGCAACTTCCCCACCAACACCACCCTCCCCTCCCTCTGCGCAACTTGGTGGCAATCCAATGCAAATGTCCTTGAACTTTTTCGCCTGCCATAGAAAATGTGAAAAAGTTTTACAGCGAAACTCAGCTCATCACACACAGGATTCACATTCCAATTCAGCTCCAAGTGATTGTCATCATGCTGCACGAGGCGTTGCATGGCGGGGCTAAGTGGGTGCTTGTGGTAAGGAGCCACATGAGGTGGATCTCAAATTGCTCATTTCGCTTACAAGTCAGATGCCAAGCATATGTGCCCCATAATTATTGCAACATGACACGCAGCAGGGGCTCCCTGCTCGAGGTTAATAAAATGTCATCGATAAGAGCCGCGGGGACATTGCCATAATGAAGGATATTTCTCATTATTTTACATTATTTTACACAGCGCTAGTCAGAACGAGATAAATATAAATATCCACATATATATATATATATATGTGGGTTTTATATATATATATATATATATATATATATATATATAAAACCCACAGGGCAACTGTGCAAGGCTGACATAAATTACTGAATAATCTGTGCATTTTTAAGCAGCTGTTTGGCAATTAATAGGTTTTTTAATTGCATGGCTTAATTTCAGAATTATAAAAAATAAAAGTATAACTCTCGAAATAAATAAAAATTATATTCTTTAAGCTACTTTGTAAGCCCAGTGAAAATTATTCAGTCGAAATAATTTTTAAACCACCAGTTGAAAGATTCAACTATCTATAAATCTTGACAATTCTAGCTGTAAAATATTTTCGATCTCTGAAGAACATCATCAGCAGTCAACTAACCAAGTTTGGTGTCTCTAGATCTAAAATGATGAGAGATAAATGGTTCTATCGATTTGCTTTTATAGAATCGATTATCGATTTGTAGCTGCCCAATTTAAGAACAAAAGCGATCATAGGCGATTATATATGCTATGTTTTAAGAAGGGTTTCGAAAAATCCAAGATCTTAGACAGACGCACGGATGGATAGTATTACGCAAATCGCTCATAATTAATAAACTTTTCTACCTTTCAAATCATACAAATTTTTTTGTATTCTCAGCAATAATCCACAATCTAATTTAATTGCATACTTTAAAGCAACTCCAAAATACCAAGCAATACTCCAAAAAATATGCTGCACTTAATTAAGTAGCACAAAACAGCAGTTTTAAAGCGAAGCACAATATTTCAAAACCTGAACGAATTTGGCAATGTAACCTTGACTTTAGATTGGGGTTTACTAGATACTATCTGGCTGTCAGCAGCGTTTACCTCAATTATAAAATCCATCCGTTTAATTTCCCACCTCCCCCGTTTTAAATTGCCCAAATGAACTCACAATTTATTAGCCTATTAATCAAGACGGGACAAACCCACTCCATTTCATGCTTTTTGATGTTATATGGGCCACAATATTTGCGACAGGACAATAAAAAAATATTTGTACCGCTGCTGTCGAGCAAACGGCAATTGACAAGGAGACAAAAGAACAAAATCAAGAAGGAAATAAAGCAAAAAAAAAAAAAAAAGGAAAACGGAACAAAAAACAGTAAGCGAAACGCAGCACGCAGCGAGTAAAACACAAATGCGAAATTATTGTCATAACGGTGCACAGGAAGCCAAAAGCGAAGAAAAGGAAAGCAATGTCAAACATAAAAAGACAAGACAACAAAAAAAAAACACAATGCAAACAGAGGGTGGCTTTAATAATAAAGAATAAAAAAAAAATAGGACAGTGTACACTGCGAGGGGGGGGGGGCGCACTGTACTACAAATTCTGTTATATGGGTTAAACGCAAACGCAAGTCCTAAGCGGATCAAACGGAAGCAGGGGTAGGGTAGAGGGAAGCAGACGCTGACAAATGGAACTGAATAAAATCTATCGATTTATGGCAAATCAGGGGTTTGAGGGGGTGTATGAGCAACGATATTAATAACATTTAACGGGGGGCTTCTACACTGAGTACAGTTACGGTTAGTACAATGCATAAATTCAAGGAATTTACATTTGTGTATATGCACCTGTGTGTGTGTGTGTGTAAATTAGCTTGCGCATGCATGATTTGCATTGGCCAATCAATAACGATTGTCGAGCTTAAGTGGAACGCATTACTTATGAACAATAACTGTAAATTATGAACAACTGCATTCACATTCGAAACCAAAGAGTCACTGCGAACATTCTATTTGATTTTGCTTCATTCATTGCTTTTACTTATTTCTCATTCAGGCGACCCCAAAAATTTCGTGCTTTTTAACAAAACATTTTCATCGAGCAAGAATTTTGGCCAACGTTTTATTTATTGCGCTTGCAAATGTGAATTCAAGTCTAAAATTTATGTAAAAATGATACTCGCACAAGGTCCTTTTAAAACTTAGCAAACTCATAACCAATTTTCAGAAACTAACTAAATTGGTCTCTATATTTCCATGTTAAAATTGTACTCTAAAAAAGAAATGTGTCAAAAATGTACATGATCAAAACTTTATCAAAAAACCAGAACTTTTTAAAAATTTGGCTTTTACTTTAGTTCTAAATTTAAAGTTCAAAATTTGATTCTGTCATAACTTTGAACTTTGACATATTTTTTGTTAAAAACTGACAGATTTTTAAAAGTTATCACTTGTTAACTTGATTCTGATTCGAAATTCATGTTACATTTATATCACACAGACAGTGCTTTTGGTTATATAACTTCTCTTAGACTGCGACACTTCCTAACAACGATTTGACTTCAAATAAAGCAGCATTTAAAATTGCAAACGCAATTCTAACTCGAAATTACAATTGAAATTTGTCTATAAATAAAATGCTATTAGTCTCTTGAATACTGCATTGAAGTGCTGGTAATTAAATTCTTCTCATTTCGTTGGTAAATGTTTTTAATTGGGTATTTAAAAGATTGTCAATTCCTTTGCGAAATGTTCTTTTGCTTTTAAATGCAACATCTGCTGCGAAGCGACTTTAACAACTCTTCGAAGTCTCGTCTGTCTTTGTGCAAACAGCTCAATCAAGTTAACTGTTTCTCTTGGCTTGTATTTCCACGAAGGCATTATCATCCGCCATTTGCCCGTATCCATCAAGTGGCGTATTCTGGCAGCCATTCGCAAAACGTAAAAACTTGGAAACTGGTTAACATTCAGAAAATGCAACGGGAAATGAAATAAAGCAGAAACCGACAGCAACCAAACAATTGCTGGCTTAAATAAATAAAACTTTACCAGAAGAACTTAAATATTCATGAAATGATGGCGTTCTTAAATAGATTGTTTTCTGGTAATCAAAATACGCAAATTATTTTCGCAACTGCTAAAAAATTATTCACAACATTTTTTTTTTTTTGGAAATGCGCAAAGACGTCAATAAATTGGAAAGTCTGCGACAATATTTTTAATATTGCGCAATTTCTGTATATAAATACTCTGTACTGTGAAAGAGCATACAGTGGTTATACACGACTAAAAGGCATAAAATATAGGTGTATCTTTATTATGATAAAAAAAACCACTAAGAACAATTAACGTTAAACTAAAAAAAAAGGAAAATAAAATGGAAAACAATGTTCATATGGAAATTAGATGATATTTTAGCCCTATTACATATACTTTTTTTAATTGTAACAGACCTCAGACCTATATTAATTTTATATTATGCTAATAAAACACCAAATACTCCTGCTTACACACTTTTTACAGGGTAATTCATAGTTAAATGTTTTTCGTCTATTGCTATTTTCCACAACACATTCTGCGCAGTCTGCCTGTATGTCTGTGTGTGTATAAAAAACTGCGCCTCGTTTTATATATCTTTTTCTCAAGAGGGCAATAATTTTCGAATAATTTCGCATTGGTGCGTAAAATTAAATCATTTTTATTGCTCCTCGGCTCGGAGATGTGGGCTCCTAGACATATGTTGTCTTGGTCTAGGCCAAGAGTGCCCCAAAGATCTACGAGCTATGCGATATGCTGTCACCCAGACAATTAATGTTTGTGAGTTAAGCTGGACATATATATATATATATATATCAAACTCGATATAGTCAGTCTGTGCCCAGTTGGATACTTGTTGGCCCAAGAATATGTTTGTGCATCATCTGTGAAACAGTTGAAACTCGAGCAGCAGTTAAGCCAAACACATGCCAGGAGATAAATGCGAACTAGTTTCAAGTCAGCGGCGAGAAGAAGGCCAAGAATTTATCATACAGCATTTTGCCTGCTGTTACCAACACAAGAACGGAAGAAAAAAATCGCTGCATACTTCTAAGCGCAGATTAAAAAGACGACCTCCCATGGCAAAACAGCGCAGTCAGCAAAAAAAAAAAACAAAAACCTCGGAAAACATAATGAAAAAAAGTTAAGAAAAATAAAATAGAAATATTATTTTGGATATGCTGAATGTTTAATACCCTTGAAAATATTAAAAAATGGTAATATTTATATAAAAGTATTAAAATGTATACACTGGCAATTTAAATGCTTCTATAACCTCCAAGAAATCTCGATTAATATGAAACACAATTGATGGTGTTTCAATTAATCGCTTTCGAAAATAAATTTTGAAAAACAAGCTTAAGGGAAATAATTAAATCGAATCTTATTTTGGTTTTCGTACGTTTCAAATTATTCCAAACTTTTCTCGCAATTAAGTATTAATAATATTGCTGTAGCTGAGTAATAATAAAAATTATAGCTTTTGAAATCCAATTCTATCCAATATAATAATAATTTGAGCTAACACAAAATAGAGTATGAAAAGATGAAAATAAAAGTAAGCCATTGGCCAAACAACCAAAGTTCACAACAAAAGGCAAAATGATGTCAGAAAGAAGGCAAGCAAAAAACAGCAGTAAAAAAAAAAACAAAAGGAAAAAGATTTGCGATTTTAATTTGTATTTGCACAGTGTGTTTATGCCGGGCGGTGAGGTGCTTGGTGAAAAAACATCAGTTGTCGAAATAAAAACATTCTTTTGGGTGTTAATATAAATGAGTTTCTTACTATTTCCCAAAGGATAACCATTTTGTTTGCGTGTGTGATTTGGCTTGAGCTCCATTTAATGGTTCTATTTAACTGGAAAATCCAGTGAGGAAACATTTGCTCAACACGTGTAACACATTTGGTCTTAGACTGGCTCAAGCTGCATGAGTAACAACGGTAATTAAGAGCCAACTCTTAAGATGCGTTGGCAAAGATTAGACGATTAGCAGCGCTTATCGGATTATAACAAATAAGTTTTTAAGAAAGAATTACGAACGAATGTTAATAAAATGTGGACTTTTATTTAAGGATTTGAGAAAACCACAATATTTACGAGTAATAAAATTTCCCAATTCGAAACTGAACTAAAATTTGACTGTCGCTTTTCAATGATTGTTAATCAAACAGAAACCGGAAACGTTAACCCAATAAAAAACACGAATCTTAACCTGAATCTCAATCTGGACATTTCCTAGTTTTCTGACAGTCAATAAAACCAAAAATTCGAACCATCAGCATTTGACTGATTAAAATTAAAAATTAAAAAATCGGAATCAAAATTAAATTCTATTCAAATTAAAAAAAAATAAAGCAGAGTGGAAAACATTATTTTAGAGAAAGTTAGAAAAATGACTTTTTGACTACGAAATGCAGATGCATCTCCCAAATAACTCTGCATAATTTTCCATTTCTTGACTACAAAATTGACAGCATACTGATTATTGGCTAGAAAATGGAGATGAATAACCAAAAAGTGCAAATCATGTTTTGTAGTTCATGAGGAGTTTTGGGCGAGAGTGGTGCATAACAAGTAGTCAGTTGCCACTCTTCATTCGAGCTGCCTGCAACAACCACTTGGTGCATGAAAGATGTGCTATTTGGTATGTGCAACTTGCTTTGCAAACGAATATTCAAGTAATTTATCATGCCCCAGGGAATCGAGTTGAAGCCATGGTGGACATTTATCAAATGGCAGCCTTGTGCAACAGCAGCACCAACACCAACACCAAGAGCAAGAGAAACGTGCAACATGCAACAACTTCGCAGTAACCCTTTCTACTCCAGGCATTTGGTGTATTTCGAGTATTTTCTTATTGCAGCCGAGTTGAGGCCAAAACAAATTTTATGTAATGTAAATCGTTCGTTGCAAGAATGAAAATGATGAGTCCCTTCTGGCTATCACACCTAATGCACATTTTCAACAGGGATGCGCACTCCACTTACACATTTTCAATAGGGGTATGCCCCAACGCCCAACAGCCCAACGCCCAATCCAAAACCAATTTTCTAAATTGCAATTGCAATTGGAAAATTGCAATTGATTTGCAAGCGTGCATTTTCAAGTAGACAAGACGCATAAATATAATCAACTTGGGGCTATGGACAATTGCAAACGTTGAAGGTCACAAAAATAAGGCCATGCAGCGAACAATAGTTGCAGAAATATCGATTATATATATATAAAAATATAGAATAAAAAATTCTGTTACTGTTTGTTAAGACTCCTGGCCTATGACAGTTGCTCTTCGAGAAACATGAACTTTGACAGTCAAAAAAATCCAAAATAGAACTAACCACAAACATTACGAAAAATGTGGTTGCTGTTTACGAAAGAGGATCATTTTTGCAAAATGTGGCAAATACGTTGTCCAAAACCAAAATCCGACACGGGCGACCAACCGACTGTTTTCCAGCAAATAAACCAGAAATGTGTAGGATGCACAATGTAAATTACGAAATCCGAGAAAACCACAACAACTGAAATTGCACAGAAATGACTCACACACACACACACACACACACGCAAAAAAAACACAATGTGCAACTATTGCTAATGGCCAGAAATGCAACACAAAGGCAACAATAACAACAACAACAACAATAACAAATATGAACATGGCTAAAATTGTTGGCAGAGACAATAAACAGAGCCGCAAAATGTTCAGCAGCTTCATTATTGTCAACAGTTTTGATTCTGGCCTGTGATACTAAATTACCATTTACGCCATTTTCGCAAATAGCTGGTTGATGCATCTAATGAGGCCTCATTGTCTGTGCCACAAATGCGATAATGCCCCTATTGTATAAATTACCCATTAAATATAATACAATAATGAGTTTAATGTTGTATTTACAAAATTTGCGTATTTACTTTTGCTTTGTTTGCTTGCAGCAAATCATAATAATTTTGGAGAAATTCGATTATTTGCTTTGACTTTAAAAAATTGATTCATTTATTTAATTTGATAAATTAATGACAAATTTCATCTATTGATTATAAAGCAGACATGTCATATGCAAGTTAAAAATTTAAATTATGAATGCTTTTAACCTTTTTTATGAAATTGAGAAAAATTAGTTTAGATTCAGAAAAATGTATTACTGAGCCCATAAAGTGCTATTTATCTTTATAATTTATTTATGCAGTTATTTATTTATTTGTGTAAATAGAGTAATACTTAACCTAAAGATAAAATAAGATGTGGATAAATATGTATGTTTTTAATCGAGTACACCTTGGCTCATTTGAAAAATTACAGCAAAATAGATTAAAAAAATCTAAAGAAAAAACATCTTTTTTCGTAAATAACAGAACATATTCTTTATGCTAAGCAGAGCATGTTTTTTACCCAAACTTATTTATTTTAAAAATCCGTATAAAACTACTGCCAAAAATTACACAAAGCACAAAGCATGAACTACAGCATAAACACAAAAAGTAAGCCAAGAAAATGAAAACAATCAAATCATAATCTTTTCATCAGCTTCAAGCAAGTCTCTTTCCATTAAGAGCCTGTTAGACACGTAATCAACTACATTATTTAAGTCCACATTTACTATTCTATGCACATTTCTTTTTAATCCGCCTGCCACTCGAATTTTGTGTGCTATTACACTTTCAACATCATATGGCAATTCAAATCAAATTTTGCAGCACTCGAGTGATTTTCCCAAGAATGAAAAAAACACAAAAAAAAAAAAGAAAAGAAAAGAAAAGAAAAGAAAACAACCAAACAAGGAACACTGAGCAGTGTCCATTCTGACTCTGTTTCAAAAACATTATTTTTTCACTCGTTACACTCAGGTTTTTTTTTGGTTTTTTTTTTGTTTTATTTTTGCTTTCTTTTGCTGGCTCGTGTCGCTGACAGTTTGAAAGAGGTGCCCAGCAACTGCCAGTCGATAGTTGACCCACATCCAGCAACTGGCACCGGATAAAAACAAAAAACGGGGCACAAAAAATTGGAGTGAAAAAAATGGCTGACATGCGGGAAGCTCCATGAGAGATTTGCTGACTAACACGTTCTAAAACAACGTCAAACATGCTCGCCTACACTGCGAAAAAAAAAACAGATTACAAGTGAATTTTTGGAAAAGCGCTTTGCTCAATTAGAGCACTAAATAACTTAAGATTAAGCAACTAATTACCCAAGTTTATAATTTCTGCACAGTTTTCTGTCTTTTGTGCCTTTCAAAATATTTAAACAAAAAATATTCTCGACTGCATAAAGAAACTTTAAAGTTTAAAAATAATCGGACAGGATTTTCAAAATACCATTTCATGAGTTTTGAAATTTAACTTGTGAAGCAAATGGAAATAAGATATATATACTTGATCATGTCTTAGAGTGTACAAATTTGGATTAAATATTAGCATACGCAATTCAATTAAATATATTATTTCCTGGCCTCAAAAGAATCTGCATTTTCTAAGCCAATAAGCAAATATTTTTACTGGCTTTAAACAAATATGGAACTACAATTTTTAAATTTTTTTTTTTTGTACTTTTCTCTTTAACTTTTTTTTATGGTTCGTTTGTCATTGAGCATTGCAGCGCATGCAACTGTCAACTGGGGGTAACAACAACAACAACAGCAACAACAACAACAACAGCAACTGTTTCATATATCAAATGTGTAGCTCAATATATAATCCATGTTGGTTTGGGGTAGGTGTACACAGAGAGAGAGAGAGAGAGAGACGACTGACAACTGCGAGTTTTATGTGTTTACCTATGCGAACAACAACAACAATAACAACAACTGCAACAACAACTGCAACAACTGCAACAACAACAACAACAATCACATGATTTACGTTTGAGTTGTGTGCGCTGCTGCTTAAAAACAATGTCATTCAATTTCAACGTCAGACAAGGCTAAAGAGAAAATTTTCGTTGTCAAACATGGCGTATGAGCAATGTGTGTGCACATTTCGTATGTGCCGCATACGCCTCGTGTGTCACTTGGCATTAATGTTGCATGTGTTGTGATCTATTTCGAAAGTTTTCCCACATATTATTTGCATACTATTCGGGTAAAGAATGAGCACTGGTAAATAATTGAAAAGCAAACAGACGCATTTACATTTTAAATCACAATATTTACTATGAATTTTACCAAATTTCTGTCAGTTGGATTTTAGTTTTAGCCTTAACTAGCAAAAAACGACTATTTTTTTTCCTAAATTACCCTAAAACAATATTTGAGAGTTATCGCTTATGCTGATTAAATATTTTATATTTTCTTTAACGTTCTTTTGCACCGGTTTAAAGACAGCCAGTTCTAAATTTGCAAATCTTCGCTCAGTTCGTGCAGATTATCATATTCTGCAGCAAACAGAAAGCCGATAGCCAAAAAAAAAAAAAACAGAAGAAGAAAAATAAGAAAAAAAGAAGAATATTGCCGCATTGCAAATGCAGTTCGCATCGTTTGCTTGCCACTTTGAACTTTTCAACAAAGTTGTGCAACGCAACCTTAATGAAGCGAAGGGGGGATGGGCGGGTGAAGTTTCTGCAAACTTGTGGATAGTTTGAAAAGATGCCTGGCACTTGAACTCCGACAACGACAACAACAAAAATGATCTATGTGAATAACGATGGAGTTTTAGGTATCCAAAATGCAAAAATGAAGCCAGCCAAATCGGAAAAGAATTAGCTGCGATTAACACTATATATATATATATATATACATATTTAAAATTGAGTAAAATGTATTCAAACATGCATAGAAGTGTAGTTAATTGCCCTCGAAATGCGCTCAAGTGTTGTAAATGCTTTAAAGCGATGCTTCACAGTTTTGTCATGTGTGAAACTTATTTAACAAGCATTTTGGTTAGATTGAAAAAAAAAAAATAATAACATATATATATACATATAAAATATGTATAAATATAATAGGTGTATAATGATATTGTGTAGAGATAAGTAACACTCAATAGCAACGGCAACTCGGAACAAATAAACTGCTCTTAATCAACATCAAAATCCGAATAGATTTAGTCGATATGAAAAAGCAAATCTGAGTTAAATATTACTCATTTAAAATATAAGTTTTTGTGTATATTTCATCCAGATAAAGTTTGTCTCTTATTAAAGATATTTGTACTCAATTTTCGATGGGAATGAAGTAAAGATTTTCAATTGTAAAAATATATTCTTCCAATTGATGTATAATTTATTCAGACATATTTTTGATTAATTTTAACTGGAATAATTGATTATTAGGGAAAAGACTTGAGGATATCTCCTAGTCGATCAGATGCAGCTAAAGCATTCCAACCTGCTTTCTATATATTTTTATTTTATTTTTTTATTTTATTTAGTTTGTACTCTTTTGAAAATGCAACGAGATAAATTTGCCTGTATGCAGCTGGAAAGCACATGTTAGCATAGTTTTGTGAAGGACGCGCCTTTCTTATGTAGTTAGGGACACACACACACACACACAGAGGATGTGCGGCTGCCTTAGTGTACGCTGAAGCATAAAGCCAGACACGAAACAGTCGCCTCTGTTTAGCAATAGCAGCAGTGATATGCAAGGGGGGGACTCCGGAGAGGAGCATCAAACGACAAGGAATACACATAAAACAAAAGTTTCGAAACGTCAAACGTTTTGTAGTCAACGAACATTTTTTTTTTTCCTTCAGCTTTTAGCTTTTGCTTTTGGCTTTTTCCCCCCTTTGCTCTTGTGTCAATTATGCAGCTTGAATAAAGCAACAGCAAAAGCAGCAAACTCAAAATGGGAAGGATGCAAATAGAGGGCGAAGGTCGTTTGCATAAGCCCTCAAAAGTATGCTAGACATATCTCTCTCTATATATCTCTATATATATATATATATATATGTAAAAATATATCCGCATAATACATATATAGCTGCTCGCATTTTTATTAGGATAAACTCCTCGTTATATGCTGTTAGTGAGTGTATCATAAAATCAAGACAATTTAAATAAGATGCATAAAACAATGCACTAACAACTTACAATATTTTTTCAAGTGCACTTCAAAGAGCAGCACAGAAATTTAGAACAGAAGAGGCAAATTTACATATTTCTTGAAAATTTCTTCGTAAGTGTTTAGATTATGAATTTATTTCAGTTTCTTAAAAAAATAAAAAAGTAGACATGCTTAAAAATAAAGAGGTCATCTTCAAAGTCGTTCAACTTTTAGTCGAGCGCACTCTACTCAGATATGCTTGCACAAATATGATTTTATCTATTTACATAAAGTGTGCAAATTGAATATTTCTATATTCCCTGCCCTTTTTTCATACATGTATTTATAAATTTATTTATGTTAATCCCTATGAATTCAAATCTCAGCTAGACATAGATGAAGAGTATTCTCAAAGGTCAATTTGTTCATTTATTGTTCAAATAAAAAAGATACCAAGAAAAACTCTTTAGGGAATATATAAATTCCTTCCAAGTACATACAAAAAATGCTCAGATTTTTTTTTTGTTTCAAGTTCAGCATGTAATATAGATTAAAGCTTTTATGCCTCCAGAGCTAGTTATAGATCTAATTTAAGCATTCATTAAAATTCGACTGTTGGCTTTAATTAAAGTTAACTTAAACTTTGCTATAAGCATTAATGATGGGTTCAATAAAAGAATTACTGTGAATTTTAATGGTATAAATTTATGTTGCCTTCTTTTTAGGATTGCTTTAATGATATTGTTAAACACACACAAATGTCTCTATGCATAACAGTGTATTCTATATGCTTAACTATGCACACAAAGGATAAAAAACTTCATGACCATATAATTATGTGGAAACCATTTGACTGCAAGGGCATGCAAATTTTCTATTCATTAGAGCAATGTGTGTGTGTGTGTTTGTGTGTGTGTGTGTTTTTTTTTGCTTTCCACAAACTTCTACAGAGTTGACTGGCCTCCATGTGCCACATTCTCTGCTCTTTGTCTGCAACTACCCCGCCTCCACGCTGCCACACATATAATATGCAAAGTCTATTAAAAAATATGCGCACGAGTCGTGTGTCAGCACCTCAGTAATGGGTGTTGAAAAAAATGAAGAGTTAGCATATAACATAAAAATATTGTTTGTTGAAGAAAGCAAACCAGACTTGTGAAATACCAGCCAAAAACAAAAATATTAAGCAAGATGTTCATTTGAAGCAGTTACATTAAAACATTAAGCAACAGCAAAAGTTTACCATAAATAAATGCAAATTATTTTTTTTAGATTAAATGTTTTACTTTAATTATTGCCTTAAGCATAGAGTATACCCAGTGTTTAATTTTAGGTTAGGGTATAACAATGACGAAGCGCATGAAATGTGTTCCACCAGGAAGCATATACAACACACACCCGCACACACGCCTTTAATTTCGCACACACACTATACACTTTGACACCCATAACGTTTTGTGCAACGCCACCTGGCGGGCAAGTCATTAAGTGAGCTTGTTTTGTGCTGATTTGTGACGACGATGCCTCCTCAACGGCGGATGCAGGGATAGGCAGCAACAACAGCAGGAGGCCACAAAAATGCCAAGACTACCTAAACTAAACACACACACACAACGAACACACACACATACATACGCACAAAAGTTGCTATAATTATAACGGGCATTAAAAAAGGGCGCTTGTAGGCACCCAGAGTTGCCAGAGTGTATTTATGTATGCAAGCAACTAGTAAAAATAAATGCCACTAATTTTATATATATTATTTGTTGAATACCCTTCTGAAGGTAGCTAAGAATTCCTAAAGCAGCAAACAATTCAATTAAATTAATATTTATATATATAAAATTCTAATGAATGTAAATTTGATTAGAAATGTAACAAATTCAAAAACACTTCTAATAAAGTATAAAAATTGAGAATATATTATATGCCAAAAATTGGTAAAAAAAAAAAATAAACCCAAACTTAGCAATTAAAAGTTGTATTAAGCCATCAGCTTTTAGCTGACATATCATTTAAAGTTTTCATAAAGAAAATTGAGCTGTATAACGAACCCAAATCAGAATTATGTCTACAAAGAAATACAAGGATAACTTCACTTGCTCTTGCCCAACTTTTTAGCACTTGCTTTTTGGCGAAAATATATTTTACAAAATGGCTAAGCAGTGGGCGAGTCCCAAGTCAGCAGTTAGCAGTTGAAAATTCATTTTGTTGTTTCCGGGCCAGCGCCAAAAAACAGTTACTTTACAAGTGAAGGGTGTTTTGGGAGTGGGTGTGTGTTTGTCTGTATGTGTATGTGTGTGTGTGTATGCACAACAACATCGTGGTTAACTTAAACAATAGCCAAAACTAACACACAAAGCAGCCACACTTAACCACATTTATACGTAAATTTATATATATATGTGATGGGGACCTCAGTTTTGCCAGCCAGTTTACCCAATTCGGTTTGCCACTCGGCTTGCAACCTGTTTGCAACCCCCCTCAGAGACCCCCCACACAGAAACAAAACCTACTTTTCAATTGTAGCCAGTAGAAATGCTCTTCATGCATTTCCTGCATTTTAGACCCGTTTCCACAGTTTAATACCCTGTAAAATAAATGTCTAAAATTATGTTGCAAACAGGAGAATGCACACCTGATGCTGTAAATATTATATATTCTTGAACAGCATTAAAAGCATTAAAACTATTTTTCCAAATCTCTGTGTGTCTGTAGGAACAAACAGATTTAAACCTTACCATTTTAGTTAGACTTCAATTTTGGAATATAGTTTGTTATTCGTTGTGAAATTCGATACAACCAAATTTCTATTAGCTGTAAGATCTAACATTTTAGAGATATAATGTTTCTACTAATTATAACTTGGATTATGAGTGATCAACTTCAAATCACATAATAATTAAGTTTTTAAAGTAAAATAAATTTGCATATTAAATAAAATACAATCATTAATATAAATATAAATATGTAAAATATATAATTTGTATACATATATATATAATAAATATGTATTAAGAATAACAACTTGATATCTTAGCACCTGCATCAGCCTTAAAAAAATATTATAAGATTCAAAGTGCACAAGCTGAAATCTTTATTATAATCAATTCAATTTCACTGGGTATCTGCCAGTCGAGCACTGTCGACTCGAGCATTTTGACTTCTTTTATGTTGCGCATTTTATTTTCTCATATTTTTTTCATTTCGCGCTTGCATCGCGTGCAAAGGGCGCATTACAAATTTGATTGTTGTTGCCTTCGCCTGCCTTTTGTTATTGTTGTTTTCATTTTTTTTTTTTTCATTTTTTGTGGTAATACGTGCATTAAATTGGGTTAGTAGTAAATTCTCGTGTTTGTTTTCACTATCTCTCAATGGGCTGCGGAAAGCCTCAACAACAACAATAAATTGCATGCAAATTCTTTCTCCTTTCATTCTATTATTTTTTTTTTGTTTTTTTAGTTTTGGCTCTGTTCAAGTGCATTTTTCAGGCTGCATACTTTTAGGCGTTAACTAAAGAGGTTTTCTTCCATTAAATAAATGAAATGCATTCAACTTCAATTATTAACGCATAAGCTGAATTATTAAATATGTTAAAGCTGCTTTATTTATTCAATTATAATGCAATTAATTAGGATTTGTGATGGAATTTGCATGGAATTAATTGAAAATATATAATTAAGTGTGAATTTGTTATACTTTAATAATTATGTAATACGGAATGGTTAATTATACTTATACTCCTTTTGTTTTCTATTTTAGCCAAATACAATAAAACCTGCTTGAGGCAGGTGACTTGCAAAGCCGTTTTACCAACAACGTGGCTTCCTTAACGCTTCGATACACCGAACATTTCTGCGGGCCATAAAAACTAATCACCCACCTACAACCCATATACACATACATATACATATAGCATATAGCAGCTCTGACTAGCAGAAACACACACAATCTATAACCAAGCAACTGGGACTAAAGCCGATTTGAAACAAATTAACCGCACAGCCGTCAGTCGTCACACGGATTTAAGTGCATCGCTCGGTTAGCTGGCAATTTTCCAGTGAAATGCAGCAGTTGGACACCTGGACACTTCGAGGTTATATGTGCCATTACCTCCCACAATCCACTAACTATGCACCCACTACGCCCACTTTATAGAGCAGGCCATACAATCGACTGAATGCTTTTCCACACACAGCTGGCGACAGACGCTTAATTTTCAATTACGAAATACACACACACACACACACACACACACGCACACACAACGTGCCAATGGGGTGTGTTAACCGTAATGATATCATATGCTGGTTATTTTACACATACACACGCACACACACACACTCTCTTATGTAACTACTACATGCACATATAAACCTATTATATATATATATAACTATCATCATTGGTAGCACGTTTTTACACCTTATGCTACAGGTTTTTATTTAATTTGCTGCACATTCGACGACGCAACACAATCAAATCCATATTACATATATATACTGTATATATATATATGCGGATATTAAGCTAGCCTAGCTAAAGAGAGAACGAAAAAAAGGATTTGCACGGGCGTAGTCAAATTTTATCAGCCGAAAGGGGGTCTATTTTAAATAAAAATAAATAAGAAATAAATAATAACAAAATAATATTTATATTGAATACAACGAAATACATTTTATATTATCAAAATAATTATAGTAAAATATGAAAAACAAATAAATTAACTATATGGTTTTTTTATTGTTTCCGGTTATTGTCTATTATTATTATTATTATTATTATTATAATTACAATTATTATTATTATAATTACAATTATTATTAACATTTATAAATAATTATTTAGTATTTACTTTAAGATTTTAGAGTTACATTTTTACTAATTAAAAATATTTGATATTATTTGTTTGCTTTTCTGAGTGTTGAAATTTTAATTTACCACTCGTTTGCATTCTAATTAAGTATTTCATTAAAACATAAATAAACTTTGACATAGGTAATTGAACTGTCAATTGCATAAATAGGTAAACATATTTCAAATAATTAACATAATATTTTATTAACAATCAACCGCATATGCAAATTAATATTTAATGCGTATTTTATGGCATCCATTTAAACAAATTGCCGGTGTTTGCGCAATGTGCACAATCAGCATAAACAATGCGAAAATTCAATCAGAAATTGAATCAAAATTGACGCGACAAACAGGGCTCAAATACAAAATGAAGCGGAATATCAAAAAGAAAATTTATATATATATAAAAATTGTTATTCGCTTTGCAGGCCACATAATAATTGAATTCTATATTGAAAATGTACGAGGAAGCCAAGAGCTTAAATAACTGCTATAAAAGATAGTTTGGCTGTGTGCTGAAAAAAAAAACACCCCGATCCTTTTCCTAAATGCGATTATTGTGAAATCAACTGGAACAGGGGAAAGGAAAAGAGTGCAGTGTAAGATGGAAGAAGATGTGGATAGTTGGAGTAGAGGACCACGAAGGAGTATAAATATTTGATTTAAACTTGGTGACTGTGAAATCTTTGTGCTACTTAAGCAAAGCTTATGTCCCATTTTCTTTTATTTTTGCCACTTTAACTTGCTGTTACATTTTTTACTTGAGTTTCTCCTTTAGAATCCGCACAATAATCGGATAAAAACCTGGCAGTGAGTAAAATATCTATCTGAGAAACGACGTAGATTACGTTTCCTTAGAGGCTATAATCTAAATGCAGACATCGACAAAGCGGTACAAAATTAAAAGTATCCTCTGTGAACATATATTGTAGAAGCATTAGTATGTAAAATGTGATGCAAAAAGCTTCATTAAAATCCTAAGTAAAAAAGTACTATAAAATTGCAGAGTGGTTTCTTGCCTTTTTGTAGTGCCAGGAATAACAATTCTTATAGTTACTCAAAATCACAAATTAGTTATTTGGGCGACACATTTTTTTTTTGCATTTTTTGTGCGCTTGCAAGTAATTTTTAATTTGGAAATTCCTAGAGCAGAGACCGTGGCAGGCGCACACATGAAATAAAACGTGACACACTGGCTGCAACACAGGCTTTGCCCCATGACTGCCTGCTTGCATTCACACATACATAAACAACACACACTTGCAGATACCTGCACACATGTGTGAGACACAACCGCAGCGCCGTTGCAAGTATCTTGAGCTAATTTCATTAAATATTCATGGCCATGGCAAACAGGCAACAACAATAGGGACAAACAAAGAAAAAACAAGGGTACAAAAAATAGAGAACTCTCTGAAATGCAGCAGCGACAAAGTCGATTGGCTGCAGTGGCGCCTCCTTTCGATGCACTCAACAAAATTCTACAAATTCGAGAAAATCTTTTTACAAATTAGATTTGTATTTTTAATCTGTAAAAATACCAAATTATCAAATTTTAGGTGAAACTTTCCTACTTCTTACAACAAATATTCCGCTTTTGGTCGCAAAAGAATCTTCATTTTCTGGGCTTTTGTATAAATATTATTCCAAAAATTAAAAACATATTCTTTTCACTTCTCTTATGGTTTGACACACTGAAATAATTCTTTTTTTCTAGCTGTTGATCATATATTTTTTTCTGAGTGTACCGGCGCAACTGCTGCCTCCATACACAAAATGTCGCTGGCTCTCAGCAATTTTTTTTTGCTTGCTAGAAAAGTTGGCAAATGTTCGACAAGCACACACACTAACCCACACACACACACACACACACACACACACACACACACACACACACACACACACACACACACACACACACACACACACACACACACACACACACACACACACATAAATGGCCATTGTAATACGTGTGTTTAGTTTAGGCGCAGACACAAAGCAGCACAAGCAGCAGCAGCAGCAGCAGCAGCAGCAGCAGCAGCAGCAGCAGCAGCAGCTGCCTCTGACAAATTATCATTTAATCATTTGGCAGTTTAGTTCATTTTTTTTCTTAGCCCTCTTTTTCTATGGGCTCAAAGGTTCAAGGCCTTTAAATTGAGTCTGCTTTTAGCTGATGATTAAATATTGATTGATGGGTCTGCAGACTATGCATACGTCACTACACCAATAGATAAAAAAAAAACAAAATATATAAACTAATTGACTTTTCTATGGATATTGATAAATGATTTTTAGCTCATGGCTGCAATTTGCCCAACACTCTACAACAATAATTGAGTAGTTTTGGAGAATGTTGTGAAAATTCAAGTTGGCATAATGATAAAAACAATTACGAAATAAATATACACTGAAAAATATTTGTTAAAAAAATAATAACATCAACTTAGTAAAAGTTAACAAACATAATTATAAAAGTAAAAAAAAAAGCTAAGTATTTCAATCGTAGTCTTAGTCTTTATTATTACAAGAACCACATTTATTTAATTAATTTAATTTATTTTAAACAATTTTGCAAAGTGTACTTTAAAAATGCACAAAAACAGTTTCGAGTCCAGAAAGGACGCTTTTTAGCCTTTTGGTTTGCACAGTTGCAGCTGCTGCATAAATAAAACTGACGCAGATAAAAATGGCCCATGGTGCGACTGTCTGTCTGCCAGTTTTTATTTTATTTTATTATATTTTTCATGTTTTATGTTTTTCGTTTTGTTTGTGCGATGTTCTTTTGGCGAGCCGCCCATAAAAAGACATGGCAAATATACAAAAGTACAAAAAAATAATAAATGAAAAAGGCGACGAGACAAGTTGGAAATTATAAATGTAACTGCTCATTTGGCTGGTGGGAAAAAAAAACATTTTAGATTATATTGGTAGTAAAATATATTAAAGTAAAAATGTCGTAGTTCAAGCAAACTTTCAAAACGAGAGAAACCAAGTTTGAAATTAAATTTAATTAAATTACCAAAAATTATAAATATAGGCTGGAAATGGGCCTAAAGAAAATTAATTTGCAATACCAACTAGATAAAATATTAATTATTATTTAAATACTTGCAAATTCTAATCAAATGCAAATATATCAAAAATGCAACATTAAATTTATTAAATTAAATTAAATTCAGCACAGCGATAAACACATCAATTAAATGCACTTCAAAATGAATCTCAAAAATGCGGCTGGGGATATTTATAGCATTTTGCGTTTATGTTTGTTGAATGCACACACAAGTGAAACAAATATGCATATAAAATAATACACACCTTCCTTTTTGTAACAAGTGCATTTTCAGTGAAGTGTAACATTTATCGATAAATATTCATAAGCCCCAAAAGGCAACAGAGAGATAGAGAGTGAGAAGGAAGCGCGAGAAAGAGCGCGAGAAAGATGGAGAGGGGTTTACAGCGGCCAGGCGGCGTTGCGAATTCTGCGTTTATTCAGTCAATACAAAAATCGAAATGCTTGCGGCATCATAAATCATAGATGCGTGAAAGGGGAACGAATCGTTGGTGGCAAGAAGGTGTGCACCATATCAACATGGCCAACCGCCATCAGCGAGCCCACAATTGAAACAGATGCTGCCCCTAAAAGCATGCTAAAACTGAAATATAGTTGCAAAATTGTTCTTTTTTTTTAATTTTTTGTTTTAGAGTGGTTTCAAAACTCTTTAAAGCTTGTGCAGAATTTTGTTTGTTGGTTTATTCCAGTTGGCCAATAATAAAGACTAAACGCGAAGGCTAATTGATTTAATTTTACACGCAAGTATTTATTAATAATTCATCAGTGCATTTGAGAAAATATAAAACAAAATAAATGCGAATATGTTAAAAAAAAAAATATTATTTCTAGTTAATTTCACAGACTTTCTTTATTTCACTCGTCTCTCTGAATTCCTTTTTTTAAATCTTTATATCTCATTCTACAAGTCTACCTATATCTCTCTCTCTCTATTTGCCTAAAGATAATCTGTCTCTATCTCTAAGTATATCCCTCCATATCTCTATGTATATTTTTTCTTTATAACTTTATTTAGATTTCTCTTAATTTGCCTATATATCTCTAATCCATCAATCTCTTTTAACTATCCATTTTTATGCATATATTTTTATTGCCACAAATTTATTTTCCCCTGTCTATTTCTAACTTTTTGCGATTTCTCAATGTTCTTGTCTCCCACTTTCTTTATTTTTCTAACTTCCTTAGACTTTTTCTTCTCTCTCTCTCGCTCTCATTTGAGAATTTTTCTCTGCTGCTTTCAATTTAATAAAAAGCCCTCTATTCAAATAGTTTTGTTAAACCCAACAAGAAAATCAAGCCGTTTGCTGAAGCCACACGCAAACACGTTTTCCGGCCATAAAACACTAAGCGGATATTTGGTATTTAACAAATCGGGCCAAGCGCACCCTTTTTGGCCAAGTGCAGCCCCAGAAATAGCCAACTACTTTTCATATATATGTGTGTAGTACTTGAGATCATTTTTCTTTGGCACATGCCACAAAAATGAGCAACATTTTTCAGACAATTTCGCTCATGCATTTTTAATATGAGTGTGTGTGGAAGTGGGTGTGGCAATGTGGGTGGTTGGTTTGAGACACGAGACGCTTACCAGTCGCGTGTCTGTTTAATTTCTCTTGTATATATATACATTTTTTATATCTTCTCTCAGATAAATTACCTTATTCGCGCCACTTGTCGTTGCATATAAAGTTCTTATCTTTGAGTTAAAGTTGTCTTTTATATTTGATGTGCCAGGCCTCTCTTTTATATATGCATATATTTTTTATTGCTTTTGCATTTGGCGTTGTTTCAGATTTATATGTTATCGCATCGCGCATAAAAATTTTGATTTTCCATTCAGACAGCTGGGAAATGTTTTGTCAAGCTGCTCCTCAGCAAATAATCGTGGCCAACAGCTTGGCCTATAATAACAATAACAAAATAACAGCCACAAGAATGTCTAAACGAAAGTTTTTATATTAATTCTAAATTCTTATATGCACTCAGCTCAGACTGATATATATATATATATATATATTTATATATATATATATATATGTACACTTTGAGTAGGCGTATCTACAATGTTCTGTCCTTGAAACGCGACTTGCAAACCGCATTCAAATCCAAAATGCAAGCTTATTGATAGACTTATGGATACCCCTGATTATACAAAAGGGAAAATATAATTTAACGAAAATAAACGAAATAATCTAACTAACTGCAATTACTGACGAAAATAATAAAACTATTTGGACAAGTGTTTAATCTAACTGACATCTAGAATTCATCATAAAAAAATTATTAAATGTAAATCAACAATTTAAATTTATTTATAGATATATAAAGAAAATGTTAACAGATCTTTAACGTTAACGGATTGATTTTAAATACTGAAACCGGTTTCAAAACAGAAATTCAACATTTGTTTATATTTATTTTTTATTATTATTTTTATAATTATTGCCAATTTGACTTTTAAAGTGAGCCCTACAATCAAGTTTTTCACCAAAATAATTTGAAAAAATTCATTATTTTTGCAGTTAACTCATCATGGCGTAACCCAAGGATTCAAATAGTCTTTTATATAAAATTGGTATATCGATAAGACTATTAAATTTACCACTGACAAATCGATAAGCATGGCATTTCATATTCATCTCACTGCATCAAACTCAATGCTGAGAAATTGTACAGGGTGTTTTGGAAAAAATAAGAGCTGTACTCAATGACACTGCACTTTTATTGTGCGCCCTTCCGCGACAAGCCTTATAATCAACATCATCATCAACCTCATCAACGTCATCAACAACAAATAGCGGCGGCCTCCTTTTGTCGTTTCAGCTGTGCTTCCCCCTACCCCTACCCCTACTCCATACCCCGTCGTACCATCTATTCCTTACCACAGCCCACAATAACCTTTCCATTCTTTTGTGTGTGTAACATTTTATTTCACTCTCTTATACAATTGTCGGTTGTGGCTTTTTTTTTTGTGTCAACAACAGCAAACGAAGAAGCAGAGGCAGCTCCTGATGCTGCTGCTGCTGCTGCTGCTGCAAGTGCAAGGATAATAACAAGGAGCAGCAGCAGCAGCCAAGTGACATTTTTTAAAATATATTATCCCAAGTGTGGAACTTTGTAAGTAGAATAGGCCATACTTATTTTTCATAGGCCACAATTTATATTTTCTTGGCAATTTACTTGGGTTAAGCACACACGTATTTGTGTAAATAATTTATAGCTACAAGAGTTCTAGATTTTAGATGTTTTTATGATTATTGCAAGTTTTAAAAAGTACAAAAAATGATAATATTTATAAGCACATCAAAGAGAATTTTAAGAGAATTATAAATAAATTAAAACTGTAAACAAATAAATATAGTGTTAGTTTGATTTAAATACATTTTTCTGTTTAAAAAAAATTAATAATTCGTGTACATTTTTAGTATTTGCAAATTAGTCATGGAAAGTGCTTGGAATAACACTGGATACAAGATATGTGAAAGTAATCAAAGACCCAAAAGAAGCACACAAATTCGAGCACGTCAAAAACGCTCAAGTTTCCGATTCCTCTAGGAAGTTTTTTTAACCCAGTATTTGTTTTTTTGGTTATTCCACACACACACACTCACACACAGACAGAGAGAAATTCTTTCAGGCCCCACTCGTTAGTCGAAACATTTGTTGCCAATTTTACACGCCATAAAAATCGCACCTTTCCCTCGGGGATAAAACCAAACTCAAGAAATCAATGTCTACCCACCCCCTTACACCCACACATGAAAAAACCCACAAATATGCATAATTTATACCAAACACAAGAGAAAATCAACTCACACACACATACTCAAATGAAAAATCGTGCGAGTGTGTGTGCTAGAAAAAGACAATAAATGGAGTGATGTGCGCTAAAGGAGCACAACGCATAAATAAGTAATTTTCTAATGAAATTAAAAGCTTTGCTTACCTTTGACATAATGTATTTGTTTTTATTGTTGTTGTTATTGTAGCTGTGGCTGCTGATAAGCTCACAAAATTCGCCTGCGAGAAGTTTGCATGAAAGGCAAGACTAAAAAAAAGCCGTCGGCGGAGCTTGCAGAGCTTTTGTTGTTGTTGTCTTTTCGGCTCTGCTGCTGCTGCGGTTGATATGCGCTGTCGTCTTTGAAGTAATTTGCCAGTCAATTCGCTTGTTGTTGTTATTTTCGCTGCTTGGCGCCAGCGAAAATAGAGTAAGACGTACACACACAATACTTAATACTTTGTTTTTGGTTAATGATCAATATAATTTGTGAAAATTTGAATTACGTTTATTTGTATTTTTTGTTGTACGTTTAACTTATTAATTTACTAAAGCACGCTGAGTTTGCGCCATTTTTTGTAACGGTAAAATCATGGCACATTCACATAAACACGCACACACACACACACACACACGCACACACACAAGGAATGTAGGTAAGCAACAGCCAATAAAAAAAACCAACAATTAGATTTACTTGCTTGTGACTTAGTAAGATTAAATTTGATGTTAGCAATAAATTCTTATTGATTTTTTGGCGCGTTCATTTATCTTTTTATCTCGGCTGGTGAAAGATATTTTGAACGATTTTTCGCTGCACGCACACACACATCCGACTCAAAGAACGATTCACCGGAAACTAAAGCTGACTCTGAAAGAGAGGCCTGATTTCGGCATATAGCACCAGTGCACTTTTTTCGGAAACATCGATATTATGCTAAATTTTACCAACAAAAATACTAAATGCTCAGTTAATATACCGCAATGCATTAAAATGAGGTAGTTTGAGCTATGCGATGAAATATATGTAAAATAAATGCTCAAACCATAATTTGTGGCTATATAATTTTGTAAATGAACATTTTTGTAGCGAGGTTTAGTAGATTCCGCTTGCCTTCAAATTTGCGCGCCTTGCAGGCGTTTTGCAATTAAGACAAACGGTCACACTGCCAGCGACAAGCAATGAAATGCCTTTAAAAATGATTTGGTGCACGAGAAAAACTCCTTTATAATTTTATATTCATAGATATTACAATTAAAGCCGTTGTATTTACTAAAAGTGTGTCATTGAGGATAGGCTGGCCATGTCGAAACGCTGACCAACTGGCAACACTGTCCGCTTAGCGCACTGGTACCCAACTTTCCAGGACATCGCCGTACTTCTTGCGATCTGAAAGGATAATTAGAATTAAAGCACAATCAATCGGAGAGCTTATAGATTTTCCTGAAACTCACCAGTCTTGGGAAAATCGTCGGGATGCAATTCAACATAGTGTCGCAAAACTGCATCACGCTTTGCCAGATAAGCGTCGCGCTTCTGGTCAAGGAATACACCAAGACCGCCGCCAAGCAGCGTAAAGCCAATGTGTTTTTGAATGCCTGTAATTCCAGTTACAATTGTGGTAATGAAAACTATTTCAACAAACAATGTTACGTCACAGCACTTACCAGAGAAAACGGGCTTACGGAAGCCCCAGTTGACAAACAGTGCAATGCCAAAGCCGGCCAACGAACCAGCTATTGGATTCCATAGCGGTGCCAAAAACGTTGGCTGACGAGTGCCTTTATTTGTCAATACTTCCAAGGGATCGTACACAGCCATGTTGACAAATTCTAGCAGCCAAACCAAATGTGACCAAAATATAAACTGAGCGAGATAGGCATCAGCTGTTTATCGAGTGCACAACACAAGCGATATTTATCGATGGCAACGCGCGCTAAGCAGAGTTGCCAGATAATAATAAACTCTGCCAGTTGTATTTTTTTTATCTTTATTTTACGTTAAGTTTTCAAAAATTGTTTTACAATAGTATTTTGTTGTTGTTGTTGCTTAGTACACAATTACATTAAACGGCGCTGCGCAAAAGCTAGAAAAAGGCAATTCAAAACGTGTAAGTGTGTGTGTGTATTTGTTGCTGCTAAAAACTGTAAACTTTAAGGCAAATATTTGTAACTATTTTTATGTTTTCGTTTTCAAGCCATTTCTAAATGAAAATGAGCTTGTTTTTTTTTATGTTTTTTGTCAATAATAATACACATTCATTAGACACACATAGAAAGCGCAATCAAAAATGTGTTTAGGCACAATTATTACACAGTATTTCTTATAAGGCTAGTGTCCTGCATTTAAGCCATTAATTTACAGCTTATATATATTATATATAATTTATATATATATATATTTATATAAATATATATGTCATTATACCTATAGGTAGTTTGAAGGCAAAACTGAATTTGATTTTTTTTATTTCAGAAAATGATTCGACATTAGAGCTACTTCTTATACAAAATATTTCGGCACAAATTTCTTGCTCTAAACAATAATAAAAAATCATGTTTTTTTTAAAAAACCAGCGAAAAAAATGTAACTGAAAATGTAAAGAAAAAGCAAACTAAAAATATGAAATAAAGAAACTTAACTAAAGCAGTATGATTAAAACTAAACTGTATTTTTTTTTCATAATTTTTTTTTTTCGTTTTGTTTTTTTGTTACTCAAATTGTACTTAAACATAAACAAGATCATCAATTAGTTAAGCGTAACTTTTGTGTTGTGTTTTTTGTTGTTGTTGTTTTTTTTTTTTAAGAAATGTATTGCATAAAAGTTGTTTAAAACTTGCCCTACATAATTATGATTTCCTATATATACTTATATATATATATATACGTATATATGCAGATATATATATATATATATATTGTGTATATAAATATTTATGTATTTTGTTTGTTTTTTCTCCTTCTGCGCTATTCTTTGAAAGCAATTCGCAATGACACATAAAGTAGCACTTGAAATAGACTCGAACAACATTTGCCAATGGGCATATATCATTTATAATTATAATAGTACATAAATTTTACTTTTCTTTTCCTTTTTGTATATAGTTCGAATTGTAGTTTAGTTATAATAATTATTACTCGCTTTTATTTGTTTGTTTGTTTTTTTTTTTTTTTGCATAAGGAATGACATTCGCGTAGAAAATCATATGTTTAAAGTTTAAACTATAAAATAGATAAGTATGTTTAATGGGGGAGCGAGAGGCGGGTTGAGTAGCTGTCTAAAATATATATATATATATCAATATATATATATATATATGTCTATATAACTATGTATACATATTTACTTTTTTTGTTGTTTTTGTTTTTTATTTATATATAAGGCATATTTCACAAAGCACACTTTGGTCTCCTTCCCACTCTCTTTTTTGATCTGGATCGTGGAGCGTGTGTGTTTTTTGTTGGTTTGTTTTTTATTGTTTTAAATCCTTTTATAGAATTGATTTTGTTTAATTGCTGTTGCTTTTTGCTTAGGATACAGAGCTGATTGCATTATGCGGCGAACCCATTTGGGTGAGCACCTTGTCCAGCCACTGAAGCGGCCCATGTAAATGTATCTCGATCCAGCAGGGCGTCGAGGTAACATCCTGTCGATGGTATTCGGCACCCCAACCCTTGACGAACGACATGCGAATCGTGCACATTTTGGTCAGCTCATAGACGGCCTCAAAGCCATTGTTCACCGACTGCGATAAGAGTTGAGCAAATTCCTGATTGTTGAAGATCTTTAGGGAACAGCCGGGCGGTATTTTACACACGGTGCTCGGATGGAAGCCGTGATGATAATTGCAATTGCGCGATTGCACAAATATGGCGGAATCGGACAAACATTCGGCATACACCTCACCAGTAACATAGTACAAATGAACGCCTTTACCTACAAAAAAAAAATATAAATAACTATAGTCAAAATGCAAAGCAGTTACAATAATAAATCATATTCTTTAAAAAGCTTATAAACATTTCAAAATAAACTAAAAATCGTGTGCTATATAATTTGTATGAGTAATTTGTATAATAGCAACAGCAGAGAGGCAGGCCAGAATTGCCCCTAACAGGGCGAGAAACATTTTGTGGCAGAGAAAAACACACAATACGGCTGCAATTTAAAATGAAGAAAACTGGGCAGAGACACCAGGACTCCGACAAGACAGATGTCTTTTGGGTGGCTATAATCATAAAGGATTTAGCCAATATTGATTGATCTACTGACAGGATATTGTAGACTAAGAAGACAGAAGTCTGTATTTATAGTAGAAAACTATCTAGGTTTTGTGAGAGCGAAGACGATTTTCCAATGCACATCCTTGGAGAATGTGCCGCCTTAACAAGGACGCAGCATTTTAGGCATGTGATAAAATACAAGCACAAAGAAGCCCTTAACCCAACTAAGTTTCTAGCATTTGTGCTGGAAGGAACTGGGATTGGTGGAGGAGCTATAGGTACACAATGGGTTACTTTAGATCTACAATAATAATAACTGAAATATCAGCTCTCAGCAGATATAGTAGGTAGCAGTATAGTTTTAATGCTAAGCTCATCATACGCTCCTGCTGCGCTATAGTTATTTCTGCTATTACTATAATTACAGAGCGCATAATGCTTTTGCTATTGCTCTTGCAAATTATAGAGCAGAGCCGAGTCAAAAGGGTTTTTTCTTCAGTTCAAGTTCGTAGTAACTGTAGCAATAGCAGAACAATGTTCCTATTGCTCTTGCTATAAAGTATATTCACTTAATTTATCATAAATTGCTGACATTTTAGTTAGATACTAAGCTATCGCTCGTTCACCGGTTCTCAGCTAAAGGACTAGGCTCTTAAGGACCGTGAGGTGAGAATTCTGATAGCATCAGCATTCAATTTAGAGCACTACCTAGAAACATTGCTGATTTAGCAGGGAGAAGCATCGTAGATTCCCTGTGAAATTGTCCTGTAGTTCAAGCTGTAGCAAATAGCAATTTTAATAGGTTTTCAACATGGATTTTCTCTAGCTATTCTTATTATTAAGGAATACTTTATGTACTGCGTCATTTTAGATATCTTGTGCATCCTTCTACACCCGAGATTCTATCATCAGAATCTTTTTACGGTTAATGTTTGTTAAGTGCTGATAACATGTTTTTCTAAATACTACATCTTCTTCTGGCTTAGATCAACCATATTTGACACATTATTGACAATTGACTATTGAATGCAATTAGCTAATTTTGGTGACTTCTTAGTCTACAAATTTGCAACCAAACAGACCGTTGAGTATACCTAGTATTATTAATCCGACTGTTTCCATTAAATAGCTATAATATTAGCATATGCAAAACTTAAACAAATCCAACTTCAATTAAGGATTCCCAGGATTAAGACTTACCTATATGTCGGCGTGTATTTTCAATGGTACTGTTGCGATTCACATTGCTCAGCTGGCCAAGGCAGCAGCGATCGGAGTTGTTCGATGGATTCGTGAAGCCATCGACAATTACTGAATTGTTGTTGCAGTGAAAGACTTCGCCGACGCGACAATTGAGCTCATAATAGGCAATGGATGCCCAAAATGCTGGCTCCGAATAGCTAACCTGGGCAACATCGCCCATTTGGGCGTCGAGCATTTGGTTGCCATCGTTTGGATTGTTCGAATTGCCATCCTCGGAGGGGCTGTAGGCGGGTGGCGGTGTGCCCGCCAAACTGTCATACGGTGAATTTGGATTGGAGTTAACCGAACTGGGGCTGCTCACCGATGTGTTGCTATTGCTGAGACTGTGCGAATTAAAGCCACTGTTCGAGTAGCTAACATTGTGCGGCATACTCGGCTCGGCCATCTGATTGAATTGCAGCATCGAATGGCCAGGCGCAAATTCCGAGTGACGTGGCACCAACACTGGCGGCAGCACCGGACTCTCCACCCGCTTATAGTGATACGGATTGATGCACACCTCCTTCTGTTTGGCGCTGAACGGATATTGGCATAATTCGAGCGGTTTCAGTTCATGATGCGACTGCAGATCCGGCCAGCGCCAAACCCGACAATAAATCACATGCGGCAGACCCTTCCGATGAGATACCTACGAAACACACAGATGGACAGACAAAGGGAGAAAGTTAGTTAATGTATATCAAAAGAGGGGAGAGGACTAATTATTTGACATATTACCAACTGCAACTACTCATTTGCAAAAGGTTTACTTTTTATAGTTGTACGAAAGACACAAATTGCAGTTTCTGAATTTAAAACATTCTATTAAGATTTACAAACATTACATTTCTGTTAGTTTTTATTTTATCTATCGTATCTTAAATTGGGGAAACTTTGTAAAAATAATGGTAATGTGCTATTCTAGAAGAATCAATTTTTGATAGAGCTACAAAATTGTTAGTGCGTTAACAAAATCTAGGAATTTTCATGTTGTGCTTTGACTTCTAGATTATAACTGCATTTAAAATTAGCAACGCGTTTCTTTCTAGATTTTTTCCTTATATTTAAAGCCTTACATTGAAGCTGTGCTTATCGCTCAATTAAATTTAAAGCTGAGTATGCGATTCTGACTCGATTTGCACTGATAGCAAATTTTCATATTTTTAAAATCAAAAAATGTTTGATAATGGTTTCAATTTAAGATTCAAACTGCATTTAAAGTTAGAATCGGGACTCCAACTCGAACTTCACGTTCCAATTATGAACCGCTTAAGACTTATTTTTATAATTTTGATAAAACTGAACTAACTTAAAAAAATCAGAGCTTTTTTGTTTTAATTTAATACAACATTTAGGATTTGTTTTGATTTTTTATTTTTTTTTTACCTGTAATCTTCCGTCGAGAGAGCGAGGAATTGTCACACACTTGGATGGCTGGCCGGGGCAGGAGAGAGCACGTTCGAGTTCCTCGATGGCGCCTTTGCGCTTCTTTAGCTTCTTGACCAAACTGTCAACGGCTTTTTCGGCCCATTTCTCTTCCTCGTCGCCCTGTTTCCAGCCGAGTAGCTTTTTAACGGCCGGCGATTGGAATGAGAATAATGTGCCCAATGTGGTGATGGCGCTGCTTGTATTTGATTCCACATCATCGGTGTCCATTCTGTTGTTGTTGTTGTTATTATTGTTACTGCTACTGCTGCTGCAGTGGATGATGTTGTTGTTATTGTTGTTGTTGCTGCTGCTGCTGTTGTTGTTGTGATTGTTGTTGCCGTTGTGTGTATTATTGCAGTTGTTGTTGTTGTTGTTGTTGTGGCTGCTGGGTGGAGTTACCCGATAACCGGTATAGCTATCGGCGGGCGGATAGTCTGTGGAATAAACCAATGCAAATGCATATAGAAAATCATACAAATATATGTATATATATATATATATATATATATATAGGCAACATCAATATCAATACAAGCTGCGATTAGATTGGATTTAAGCAACGCCCACAATAACAATATAAGCAAATAGAAACTTGGCCATTTGCCCAGCTTCAAATGAAGTCGTCGTCGCCGTCGCCGTCGCCGTCGCCGTCTGATTGCTTTAGGGGCAAGACGGGATGTGGAGGGGAGGGCTTTAAATGGGGTATTTAAATTGTTGTTGTTGCTGCTGCACACAAATCATGCTTGACTCCTCCCCCTTTTGGCTATGCGGCTCAAGGTCGGCGCCCATTGCATGCAAATCATACAAAAAACAAAGCAAGCTAAATTCAATTGAGAAGAACAAATACTTAAAAAAAAAAAGAGGACAGATACCATCGATCGGGCATGCATTAAATTAAATGCTTTTTGCTTAATAAGAATTCAATAAAGTAATAACAACTCTGTCTCATAACAATATATACAACTGAGGGCAATGCAATAGTAACGCATTAACTTTTGAGTTTGATTAAATCTAAATGTCGAGTGAAATCAAATTAGTTTGCTTGTGGTGTCCAAAGATTCCAATTGTATCTGAATTGTATTAAAACACGTAAAAAATAAATATATAAGTCGAATTGTCAACAAGTATAACTAGAACTAATATGCTGACCTCAACTGTATGTGTATCTAGGTTTATCTTGCAGTTAAAATAAGTTGAAGGCAGGGAATAAAATAACAGATACTCAATTGGTGCCAATGTAGTTAGACATATATTTTCTGATTTTGATTTGAAACCAACTAGGCAGAATTTTCACTTCTCAAACAAAAATTCAACTTATATTATTAAGTGTCAATAAATATTCGTGAAAGTTGCTTTAAAATAAAGAAAGAATTTTTTAGCTAGGCCTACTTTAAACTTAATCAATTAAAGTAGCTTTATGCATAAATTTGAGATGAAAAGCATGATTAATTTGAGTTAATCTAGGCAAATACGTAAAGACATATTTAGGCATATCGTAAACTTTGCCTTAAATTATTAATCATTCGGCTCAGCAATATTAGTTAATAATTTATTATTGACCGCTGTCCACTGAGTCACTTTTAATTTTATGCTTGAGAAATGCCAGTTTTGTGGCCATCTTCGGGCAACGGCGTTAATGGTTCCACTTTCTGACTCATTGCAATGCTCCACAAAGAAAACATTTATTTGTTTATTACCAAGCTAATGTAAAAACCCCGTTTCTAATGAGTATTTAAATTTTCTGAAAACGTAAAACACTTGAATTTCTTGGTAACACATTTATTAAGATAAAATCAATTTTTATTCAGCAATTTTGTCAAACGGTAAAATTAGTAATATTACTTAGAAATAATAATAATAAAAATAAGAATGGAAGCCAAAGCAAATATGTTTATTATACATTATGTAGCATTAAGAACCCACAAACTTTATATATTCTTGATCGGCTTTATATATTGATGTCCTTCTTTATTTCTGTTCGCCTGTATACTTCTATGCGAACTAGTCCCTAAATTTATAAACTATCCTAACGAAATAATAGAATAAAATACAAGAGGGAATATTAATTTTGCCTGATTCCACACCGTTAGTTTTGCAGCACAGCGCATTAATGATATGATTAACAGACACATCATAATTAGTACATAGGAAAGATAACATTAACATGTGCAACCTGTCAAACGCCACCTAAGTGCAATCAAGACAGCCTCTGCCCCTTCTTCTCCTCGCCCAGCTTGCTCTTCATAGACCATTAATGTTAACGGTAAAGACAACAATTCAATTTGAATTATGACACTTCAATGTGAACTACATTTTTTCAGAGAGTGACAAAGATGGACATAGAGAGAGAAAATTCGCACTCTTTCCCTCTTTCTCTGCAAGTCTTACACACTTTGTATGTGTCGAGTGCGAAAAATCAAATTGAATGAAAATATGTTTGTAGCAATTAATTTCGATGAGGGGCAATTGGGAGGCAAATTCAAATCCAATTTCAAAAGCAATTAAACGCTGACAATAAATCAACAAGTGCAACACTTGGAGACACCTCCAAACACGCCTGCCAAACACACACTCACAAAGACACAACAGACACTTGTAAATTTGTTTTTGGCCAAATTAGTCGCAGCGTGAATTAATTTTCAGCAATTTTTGACAGCCTACGCGGGGCGTTACCCAGTTTTTTTTTTTATTTTTTGTGGTCTTTCTGTTGACAATTTGTTTGCTGGCAGCCGCCCCAAAAATATTCTACCGACCTCAGGCATAAAACTGGGCCGGGTAAATGCCACATGTCCCCTCCTAATAACCCCCCAAAGCAAGCACTGTTAAATATTTGACCAGCTGGCAAACAAGCGTTAAACTTTAATTGCAACTCGATTGATTTTTGGGTTGAGCATTCAAAAATTGTTGTTATAATAATGCCCCCGAGGCTTCCCAAATTCAACAGTTTGTTGTTTTGCAGGTGGGGGCTTTGACTTATTGACATTGATGATATTGCCTTATGGCACTTTTATAAGAACTGCCCACAAACACAGCTGCTAATCTTATTAAAGGGGTTAGATTTGGTTGAGTAAACAAACAAATACCATAAAAAGGCATTATTTGCTTTATTGAGAGGTAAATAAACTATAGGTTTAGGGTAAAAAATATTTTAAAATAAGTGCGTCATTATATACATGAATTATAGAAAGCATACTCCTTGTATATGGATTAGAGTTGAAGTTCGTGGGAAACAAATCAAACTAATTAATCGCCAATACAAATAGAACTTTTTCCTTAACTTAAAGTAAGGTTAATATAATAATTATAATTATTCCAAATTATCAATATAAATATATTGTCTATCTGAATGAAGGGTTTTTAAGTTTTCTCACGAGCGAACGTCTCTTTGTTCGACTGGAAGTGCTACTCAAAATAATTGATTTTCTTTAAAATCTCTTACAAAATTTTACAACACTTTTTATTGGATTAAAGTCTGGCAATTTCACAAACGATTTCGATTGCGACTACAATTAAATAGCAATAAACGTAAACTTCAATTACAAATTAAGCCCGTCTGATCGATTAAATGCGTGACAGTAACCAAAGACAGAGAGAGGCAAAGACAGAAGGGGAAATTCCAACCCGCCCGAACTGTCGCAGATTCTTCCAGGAAACTTAACAGCAACAACAACAACAACAACAACAGGCCATCTCATAACTCATGCGATCCCCTTCCAAAAGAAGAGCAAAGGAGAATGAAGGCGCAAAAGCAAAGGCAAAAGCAGAAGCCAAAAGGAATCACTCACGTATTGCAGGCACGCATTCGCGCATGCGTATCATATAATTCCAATCAATAATCAATCATAAATGCGGCAATGACAATAAAGCGTAAATCAAAGAGCATCAGGTAAAGCAACAGTAGCCACCAAGAAAGAAAGAGAAAGATAGTGATAGTGGAAGGGGTGCGTGCGAGTGGGAGAGAGTAAAGTCAAACTTATCGCTGCGCTTCCGTTGCCATTGAGAAAATGTCAAAAAGGGAGACGAGGACTTCGCAGTGCGTGTGTAAATGTAAATGTGTATTTATGTATGTTGTTTGTGTAAGCGTGTGTGGCTGTGTGCGTGTGGGGACATGTGTTTAAAAATAAACAAATAAAGCAATGAAGATAAAATACAATCCTAAAACACCAGCAAATAGTTTGATTTAGTTGAAAAAATCAAGAAATAAAGAAATCAAACAATAAAAACATATTGAGAGAGAGAGAAAATGCTCGACGAGTAGATACCCTGCTAATAATGATAATTTAAAATAAAAGAGAAAAGTAAGTGAACAGTAAATAAATAAGTAAGTAAATATTCAAATTAAATTAATAAAATAAAAAGGTAAGTGAACAGTAAGTAAATATTTAAATTTAATTAATTCAAACGATGTTTGCCTAATGATACCATATTTTTATAAAACACATACACATGTTTGTAGAATGAAGACAAAAAGTTCTGGGAAGAATGGTTCACGGTTCTTCTTCGTGATGGATATCGACGACGGTGATTCTGCTGTTGCGAATTGTTGTTGTCGTTTCTTTGCCTTGGGTTGTCGTTTATATGGCAGAGATTGCAGATATTATGTTATTTATTTATACTACACGGCACACACACACACGCAGCGCTACAGCGGCACAAATCAAAAATCAGCATACAAATAATGTTATTTGAGACCCTCCACAAAGGCAGCCGCAATTTCAATTTCAATTACAACAGAACGAAATTATTCGCGAACTGCAGTAAACGAGTTCAATTTTACGCTTAACACGCATTAGGTTTATTTAATTTCAATATTATTGTTTTTAAATGTATATATATATAAATAATTTGCGTAAATATTTGCATAAAACTCATTCAATATTTGAAACGAAGCAGGAACAACAAACTCGACACCAACAAAAACACAACTGCACGAAGCGAACGATCAGCGACGAATGAGTGAAGCGAACGAGCGAGCAGTGAGCGAACCAAATGGAAACGAAGTGTGTGACAAGAGAGTAGAGTGAGTATCAGGGCTGTGTGAGAGAGAGAGAGAGAGAGCGAGCTCCACCAGCAAGGAGCAAATATAAAAACTCTAGCAAGGCCAAAAATAAGAGTAGCTTACGCTATCAAAATATTTGTATATATGCGTTACGTATTTTCTGATGTACTTTATTATTCAATGCACAAATTAAATTTACGCACCAATAGGTCGATTGTTTGTTGGCTTGTGCAGCCCTGGTTTCAACTATCTGCTGATTGATGCTTTGTGGTTTCCCTGCCTCTCGTATGTGTAAAAAAACCACAAACAACAACAATAACACAAGCAACCAAGCACAAACTACGTTGCACACACAAAAATTTTACTTTAAACAAATCAAATGTTCTCTCTATATGCACGTGAACATAAACGTGTGGGCTGCAATCAAACTGTAAATGCAGCAAGTGAATGTGGAATGATGAATATAGGGAAGAAAAGCAAAAAAAAAATATAAGAAAAAAAGAAAAGCACTCAAATCTATCAAACAAAATTCTTACATGGCACGCGTTGCCAACTAAGAAACGGTACGGTCAAATTGCATTTTTGGTGTTGCCAGATGTGTGTGCTTATTTACGCGCGCGTGTGAGTGTGTGCGTATGTGGAGTGGGCTCCACTTTTAATATTGCCAAGTTTTTATTGCGTGTTTAACACTACTAAACGCGAATTTATTGCCACCATGGGCAACATAACGCAGTTGTCGTAAAAAAAACAAAAATAGTCACTGAAGCGCAACCCCTAAACAAATAAAATCAACAATAGCAGCAACAAACATAAACAACAATAAAAATGTATGCAAGCATGCAAATTTTATATACATATGCAATATGCTCTCTCCAACTTTTTTTATACTCACTGCGCACGTGCCAAAAGTGAACAGAAAAAGCCAGGAAACATCCTTTTGCAGTCACACACACAAACAAAATTAAGTCAATTCTAATTACAAATAATTGACCCGTTAATTGCTGAAACGCACGCAGACCCGTTGCCCTTCTAAAGTAATTGAGCTGTCAACGGTACACAAAGGATAAGCACAACAAAAGAAAACACAACACTTCGCAACCCTAAAGCAACGAACAGCATTGCCTACTGGCAACATTGTGGTAGGTTCGTGTTAACACACCATACTAAGTTAATTGTTGCCAATTTTTCTTTTTTACCCGTTTAAATCTAACCATTTTTGTTTGCTTCTGTTAGAAAAAGAACTGAAATTTTGGCTTTAAGAAAACATTAATAGAAAAATAATTGGAGTATGTATAATAATACATACTGCACACAAGTTTTAGATTGCATAACTTAATTAAAGTACACTACTAATTTAAAAATCAAAAGTTTTTCTTTTCACTTAGTCATTAAATTTGTAACCATTTTATGTTTTTCTTTCAAGAGCTCGTTTTTTCTGCATTTAAATCGCCCTAAAAATCACACTTGGTTGATGAAAAGATTTCAATTACGTTTTGCGTATTTTTGCAAAATAAAACACGCAAAAACACATGTGCCAAAAGTGAGCTTGTAGCAATGGTTGTTGTTGCAGCAGCAGCAGCAGCAGCAGCGATTTTTGTTGTTCTTGTTGTTGTTTGGTGCTACTGGAAAAAAAGGCGTCGCCAGGCGTAAGCGTTCAGTTCAGCGCCATGCAACAATTGTTGCGTGTTCGGCTGCCAATCAATGCCAATGACTGACGCAGTAACCAGCGACCACACTCACACACTGCAGTGCTGCATGCCACCAGCAGCAGCATCCACTCGCCTAAATAGCCCATAAATATGTGGAGTATGCGAGAGGCACTGACTACTGCTGCTGCAACTGAATGCAACTGCAACTTGCTTGGGGGTTAAACGTGGCCGCGCTTTGTGGCGCCTAATGCGTGCGCCAAAACAAAACGCAAAGAATTCTTAGAAAAGCGTCGCCAGAGAGTGTGTGAGGGAGATGATGGAGAGGCGAGTTAAAGTAGCAGGAGAACATGCGAGTCCAGAGCGGATTAAATGGCACAAACATGGCTAATTACATGTATTTAACACACACACACACACACACACACAAACAACAACATGCAACAACAACAATGTATGCGTTGTCGGTGCGTTTGCCTGTTGCTGTTGCAGTTGCAGTTGGCAACGCGACGCAAACAACTGCCAATGACAAGTACAACAATTATGGTCAAAAGCGGCAGCAAAAGCGTTGTCACTAAACAACTAAACAACAACACCAACGACAACAACAAACAACTCTCAAGAATTGCCCATGATGATCATGATGATAACGATGATGATCATTATGAGTACAGAACTACTAAACCAGGGTTGCGTACCTAGTTCGTTAACACAAAAACTATTTTGTGGTGAATTTTGAAACTTTACTAAAGCGGAACTCATAATTTAAGATCACTTAGAAAGAAATCGATCATTAAACATTGATGGTATTTAGGAAAGTGTGAAAATTTAAATATCAAATAGTTAAAAATCAAACTATAATCTGAAAAAAATTGGTAAAAACAGAAAGCTTTTTAATAAGTTGTGGGTTTACAGTAGTTTGACCAACATGAATGTTTTGGATAGTAAAATCTATGTTTCCAATGCCATAACAATACAATTTCCACAATTGATAAATATTAAGTTATTGTTATCCTAAATCGATTATATACTTATTTGCAAAATGAACAAATTTATCCATTAAATTAAATAAACTTTAACTTCTTCTGTGATACAAGAAACTTTATTTCAAATTTAAAGTCTCTGAAATGGAATTGTTAATGGTGATCAAAAATTTATTTAATTTGTGGGGTCCTTTTGCCTGAAACATAATTTTGAACAATCCCCTATTTTCTTACCGATTGTGAATGGATTCAGAGAATAAAAATCGATCAAATATATTGAAACTATGTATAAGAATGCTAATTTTGCAACCAACCCTGGACATTTTCAGTGCGATTAAAATAGGAGCGGCTATTTTGCAGCGTCTTCCTATGCCAGTTTGCAACCTCCCCGCCCCTTACTGCCACACACACACAAACACCAATGAGCATTGTCAATGCATTTATTTATTAGATTTTAAATGCAATAATTATTAGTTTTATATGGACAGTGAAGCGCCAGGCAGCGTCAAGTGTGTGTGGCTCGATCTGAATACAAATAGCAAATGGCAACAGAAACAACAGCAACAACAACAATAACACAAACAAGACACATAATACACGATGCGAGAGACACCAAAATGTGCGAGTTGTAACAACAACAGCAACAACGTCCACTTGTGTGGCGCTGCCCCCGAGTTGCATTTAATATGCAAACGTCGACTCTGCTTGTAGCAGTAGCTGCAAAACTGTAAACTCAACTCACATGCATATTTGCGTGGATATGTGTGTGTGTGTGTGTGTGGGTGTTGGTGTTGGTTTCAATTACCCTCGGAGTCGACTCCCGACTTTCGACTGCGCAGCACAGCGAATCGACTCTTGACAGTTTAGCGACAGAGATTTATACGCGGTAATTTCCCACTTTATTACAGTTTAAAGTTGCGTTTTCATAAGTTTTTCTCTGTCGTAGTTTCCCTCCCTTCCCTCTCTATATGCCACCATTCTTTTTTAATGCTGCCATTTGCTTCAATTTGGCTCATTGACTGACGACCATCGTTCACTGCATAACAGCAAACCTAAAATGTACATTAAAAAAACCGACAAGCGGACAAGCTGGGGTTATCTGTGGTCTTCTTCTGGGTTATTATTATTATCTACTATGTTTAATAAAGTAATTCTTTAAGCGAGTGGGTTTTTAATTCCAAGCGCTAAAGTTGCAGATTAATAGAAGTAAAGCAATTAAGGTAATGATTTCATCTATAATACTAAATGAATTAGCAAAATAGTTATCTGAATGTTGCTCTTTAAAAAATTGTTAATTTCGTTTTCGTTTCGTTGCGATTTTTAATAAAAAAAGTACCACTTTTTCACTCTCATTAAAATACACTTTTATTTTGAAAATCTGTAAAAGATAAATGGAATCAGTGCTTGAATATCTCTATTTCACAATTATTTTTTGGTATACATATAGTTTATATATTTTGTGTAATGAATTTTTGTATTCTATATATTTTACTAATTTTATACTTAGCTCTTGTACACAACTGCTAACTACACCAATACTAAAAAAAAAATAAAAACAACTATTACTATTTATTGTGTGCTTTTTAATGGGCACAAATCAGTAATCTATATATTCCATGTAATCTCATATCGAGTTAGCTTTTGTTACTTATTATTTAAGCGTTGAGTCAACTGGAAATCTACGTTTTGCCAGCCATTTTTCTTAACTCGCGCGACCAATAAATCAATTGCCATGGCCAATAAATCATTATAAGAACTGCAAGAACTTTTAACTATTGAAAAATAAGTGAGTTGTTGCGTTTTAAGTCTCTCTCCCTCGACGCCCTCGATTTTAACCAATCTTGCCTCGAGTTGCCAAATCATCAACTCCCACGCCACCAAAAAAACCAAAAACAAAAAAAAACCTACGTTCCTTTTTGTTTTGCGTCTCAAAACGTTTATTCTAATTTATGTTGCATATGGCCTATAAATGTACACACATACATTGATGACCATAATAATAACACTAGCTTAAAAAAGGGATTCTGCTCTAATTATTGGAGGCTGCCGTGCGTAGTTAAGGTGACCATCAAATTATTCCCAAATCAGTTGGAAAAGTCTTTCTCATCAATAGGACATAAACTGGAAGCATTTGATATTCGACGGATCGACAATAGTGTTAGACTAATCAAGATATATATATAATATTTGAATACTGTTATAAATATTTGAGATCACTTTTCGTATATTATGGATATGTCATAATTTTTTATTAAATACTCTTCGATTAATGAAGATCATTTGTTTCTCCAAAAATGCAATACAAAATCAAGAAATTCTAAAAAAAATTACTTTATTTCCATTTGTATTGCGCCTAACAATAATTAACCTAAGTACAATGATTGCTTGTTATTTGATGGTATTTTCGCAACCGCAGCTGTACATATCTAAAGTTCGGCAAAGCTGCACACACTTGGGCTGATTGGGCAATTCACAATTTGCCAGGCGAACGAAAATTAAGTGCGCAAAGTCAATATTTCAATTTCGGGGGGCAGTAACAAAAACAAAAACAGAAAACTAAATAATTTGCATATGAAGTGGTGCATGCCGCAGCATGTTGCATGATTATTATTAACTAGCTAACCAGCTGAGAAGGCGGCCGTACACACGGCCTACGCATCAGGTTGTTGCAAGCTAGCTTGTTGCCACAAAAAGCTAGCAATTTTAACGACTTTTAGCAGCGAGTTTTTTTGTAAATAAGTCTCTGGCTTAATAATTATGTTATTAATTGGATTTATGCGCCGATTTGTGAGTGTGAGTGTGTGTGTGTGTGTGTGAGCAACACATGCAACACATGCCACACAATAAAAGTTAAAGCTAAAAACAAACAACAAGCCGCATATAAATTTGCATGTTGATCTAAGCCCTGAGTCGCAATATTTGCTATTGTTGTTGTTAATCCCGTTGCTTCATGACTATGGCTTTGGGGGCGGGGTTCTTATCGCTGCACAACTATTTTTGGATCTATCGAAAGCGTGATTTACGCTTTTTTTATTTTACTTTATTTTCAGCTTGATAAATTTATATTTTTTTTTGCCAGTGGGCGTCCCTATAGTTCACTTTTGATATCTCCATATAAATATAAGTTTTTTTCTTTTCTTTTTTTTTGTGGTACTCTTGATCTTCTTGTCGCGATAATCCCCGCAATGGTAATAAAATAAAAAAAAACTTAAAGCCCAAACAACAAACAAGATATGAGGCACAAAAAAAAAAGACAAATTGTCAACACGCATTTGAATTTATTTTTAGCTACCCATGGCAATCGGATTTAGTTTTTATTATTATTGTGATTATTGTGTTATAGACTGGCAACAACTTAATTAAGTGCTTGGATACCCAAGATGCTTATCTTGTGTTGCAAAGAGTCAACTGAGACCCAAGTCAAATTAAGTTTTAAAATATAAATAAGCACTCTTGTAAGACTGTTGAAAATGTATCACAAGGTGTGTTCGATTTTATAATTACTTAAATTGTTAAATTAAAAACAAAAATTTTGGGTTTTAATATAGATTTCAGTTATTAAAAAAAAATATATAAAATTGGTTTAGTTAAAGTTTGCGAGCGATCACTGTACTTAAAATAAGTGATACTGTTTTGGGCCTATTAATGCATACCTGATTTATTTTCAGGCACGTTTAGTAATAATCACAACGTATGCGAGAAGCTCTTATCAGCTGAATGAATCGTCTAGTCTGGCATCAGATACTGTGGCAGAGGCAGCTTTAAAGCGTTTGCCTTGCGATGATGCAGCAAGTTTCAATTGCAGGAGCTTTTCTCCCCCTTTTGTTCTCTATGCAACGCTTTGCCACTTGGCCAACAGCAACAATATCAACAATAACAATTGAGAGAGATGTATGTAGTTGCTATATCGCTCAAAAGTTAAGAGCATACACAACGAACCGCAAAATACGTAGAAAAACCACTGCAAAAATCAACACACCCACAACAAGGAAAAAAGTTGCAATTTTGTGTGTGCGTGTGTGTGTGTGTGTGTAGAATTGAGTGCACGTCTTGGGTTGCGCTTCAGTTACCTTCGACAAAGAAAGCGGCGCTGCCGCTAACGCAAGCCGCGACTGAGCGCAGTCTAACGGCGTAAAGAAGTCAATTCTTTATATATATGAGCAGACAGTGGCGTAGTGAGTGGAGAAATCGCTGATATCACATATTATGCAGTCATTTAAATTAAGAAAAAACAAAAGCGGCTCTAGTTAATTCAAAAGGCATCTACAGTAAATCGTATATTTTATTGTCACATTAATTTAATAGTTTATAAATAATGAAGTTACAATCAAATTTACGATTTATTTTAGATGCATTTTGAAAATTGGAAAATGATGTTGAAAATATCAAAATCTTTGCAAGTCAGATGAGGAATTCAGATTTAAAAAAAAAAAATTTCATTCGGATTTGTTTTATTTTGGTATTAAGCATGACTTAATAATATATATAAATGCACTTAAATGCAATATATTTAAAAATGTGGAATGCCATAAGGTAAACGTCAATTTCTATGGCTGTTCTTCGATGCACCCAATGACCAATGCCCATATACGCCACTGTAAAAACACATGTAATCTTAGGCAAGTGACGCCCCCCACAAAACTGCTGCTGCTTCTGACGCTGCCTGAAAGGTTTGCGCGCGCGCTTTGCTGATAACAACAACATCAACCACGTCGCACAGTAGGAGCCTCAGACCGAAAAACTTTTAAAAAATAATTTTGATCAATAAGGTAATTGTTCAAAGATTAAACTTTCATTCTCTGACTAAGCCACATAAAATTAATCTTATATGCGTAAGTTCGCAAACGCTTAAAAACTATATATATATAAATAAATGCTCTGGTTCTAATTTTTTTAGAATTCTTAAAATTCTAAATTAGAAATCTTTTCACACAGGCTTTTAAGTTTTGACGATCTTCCATAGTTTAGATATTATTTTAAGGCAAGAAAAGTCTGAAGGCTCCACTGTTTGGCGTAGATAAGCACGTAAACACAAACACACACACACACACAGTATAAATGCAGCTGTGTAGGTGCATAGAAAAGAGTACAAAGTGAAGGTGTGTGATGAAATTGATAACAGAGCATTTTTAGTTTTTTTTTTTAGTGATAACAGTTTGTTTGAGTAGAGCGTATCCAGTTCTCTGTCTGACTCATTGATTTAATAACGGTTCGAAGTTTTACCCTAATATTTATTAATCATATATATTTTTTTTAGTGTGACTAATTTAACTCAGAAACAGAGCCTATATTGCCACCCACCACTGCCTCACTTCCTGCACAGTGGTAATCCGCACCTGTGCTGGGCAGCATTCAAGTGGATTGTGTGGTTCAAAGCGAAAACAAGAGCAACAGCGGATGAGATGTCTGAAATTTTTGTGTGCATGCCGCAGCAGCAGATAAGCGACATTTCAAGTATTTTCAAAACATAATAAAAATTTGATTTTATTGTGTGTATTTTTATAATTGTTTTCAACGTTTCTTTTCTTTTTTTTTTAGTTCAATTAATGGCGCGCGCAGCACAAAACACATATGTATATAGACTCACACACATACACACATATTGCAGCATACAACTGGCGAGAGGCTGAGAATAAAACTGTAATCGTAATCCCTGCAGAGCAAAAGTAACAGCAGCAGAAGCATATACAACACCAATAACAACAACAACAGCGACGCCAGCCAAGTCTCTTTCGGCAGCAGCGCGCAGCGAATAAGAAGTGTAGTATGAGAAGGAAAAAAATTTTTCTTTCAGCTAAACGTAATTGCACTGACTACTGTGCTTATTTTTGCAATCGAAATACACATAAAACTGTTTGAATGCTACTCACGCGTACAACTGAACACTTGTGGTCCGTTTTTGTGGCCAGTTTGTTTACTTTAATGAGCCATAAGTATGTGAAATTTGTTATTTATTTTAAATTGTTTATCATAGGAACTGCACACACGACAACGACAACGACGACGACAAACGACCGACGACAGACACGAAGTGTGTACAACACGAACTAGCTACAATAGCAGCGTTTTGCAACACTAACGCGCTGCCAACTGCTGTTTGCTAGAAAATGAATATTTGGTTTTTAAAGATATGGCATTATTTATTAAATAAATTAAAACGCTTTTATACCAATACCAAATTATACCAATATGCAAATGTTTCTTGCCCATATCGATTTATAGAGCTACACTTTTTAAACAATCTGCTGGCAACGCCAAACAGCTGTCTATTGCTGGGTGTTAGAGATGGAAGTAGTTTAAATTTTGAATTGCATTTTTAAATGCGGAAAGTGCTTGTAGAAATATTACACAAATACTTGTTAAGATGTTATAAATAACATAAATATAAATCACTGATCAAAAGTAAATCACTTTTCTACATTTCGACAAAAAGGTTCAACAAAAACTAATTCAATTGCAAACAAACAACTTAAAACAGATGTTTCCAGTAGTTTTTTTTTTTGTAAATGCTCTCTATTTTTTAGTAATATCAATAAAGAAAATACCTGAACAAATAGTATTTAAAATTCCTTCAGTATTAATTGACATAATTTTACCACACATATAAATAAAAAATGAAAATCGAACTTATTATCACTAAGCAGACATTATGCATACCATTCCAATTTATTCTCAATAACGGCTGTGATGTTGTTTTAAATCTTGTGACTTATTAGCGGCATTATGGACTATCGATAGTTGCTTTCTATCGATAGGTATGCATTGCGTTGCAGAGCAGCAGCAGCGCAGCAGCAGCGGCAGAAAATTCCGGCTTTTGCTTTGCAAATTGTCGCTTGAATTTTTATTTATTAAACAATTAAATCAATTATTTAAGCAAGATGCAGGAGTGTCCATACGGAGAGAAATGTTACCGCAAGAATCCCATACACTTTGGCGAATATTCACATCCTCATCGTAAATAAAATCAAATATTTTGCAAAATTACAATATGATTTACGAAATTATTTTGTAATTATAGTGGATGCAATTTATGCCCAGGGCACCAAGCCGGACAGCAATCAGTATGATATACCCGCCAAGTTTTCCAGTGAGCTTATAAATATACAGCTCAAACTGCTGGAAAAACTATTCCCCCAGCTGGCCGCCAAAAAAGATGTAGCTGCTCCTGCACCCAGGCCGACAGCAGAAGCTGCTGTTGCTGCTGCAAAACCAGTAAAAACACAACCACCTGCTACTGCGAGCACTAGCCGAGATGCAGCAGCCGCAGCAGGAGTAGCAATCGCTGACAAAGACAGCTCAAATCTGGCCAAGAAACAAAAGCTAAATGCGCGCAACATACGCGACTACATTCCCGTTGTGATGGAAAAAGGCAAAATGGCCCAGAAATTGGAGCGCGCAGCGCCCTATAATATGTTCCTTACGGCCATCACAGACTCGAAGGCGACACACGGGGAGCCATTGAGTGTCACGCTGCAGGAGATACTCGACGAGAGTCTCGGCGTGATTGAGTCGACCGTTCAAATCAATTTTATGATCGACATTGGCTGGCTGCTGGGCCACTACTATTTTGCTGGCATACTGTAAGTTAATCGTGCTACAGTGTTCGCTCGTTAAGTAGTACTACTTGATATTAAAGATAATAGATATATCTTTCATCTTAATGCCAACTTTCTAGCGACAAACCGCTGCTTGTGCTTTACGGCGATGAGTCACCGGAACTATTGGGTATTGGCAAATTCAAGCCACAGGTAACAGCCGTTAGGGTGAACATGCCAACACCGTTTGCCACATCGCACACAAAAATGATGCTGCTTGGCTATGCGGATGGGTCGATGCGTGTTGTCATCTCCACAGCGAATTTGTACGAGGACGACTGGCATAATCGCACCCAGGGTTTATGGATAAGTCCGCAATTGCCCGCGCTGGACGAGGATGCAGACCCAGGGGCGGGCGAGAGTGCCACGGGTTTCAAGCAGGATCTAATGCTGTATCTGGTTGAGTACAAGTTGTCGCAACTGCAGCCTTGGATTGCACGCATACGCAAAAGTGATTTCAGTGCCATTAAGTGAGTAAAAAAATATTTGAAATATTGGAATAAATTTATCAACATTCAGACTTGTATAAATATGTAAATTCATATAGAAGCTATGTTCCATCTTGATTGCTTTTGGGTTAAGCGAGCAGAGAACTGCTCTTAATTTAGAATATTAACTTAGATTAAACCAAATTTAAACTTAAATATAAAAGCTAAGCACAATTTTCCCTTGGATTAAACATAAATCTATTTTCAAAAGATTCATATTCTTCCTTTCGGTTTATTTTGATTCCTTATGATTCCAGAGACACATACTTATTAACCATTTAATTAAATTTAATTTCATATTTTCTCACCACACACACTTAGTGTCTTCTTCATTGGCTCGGTGCCCGGAGGTCATCGGGAAGGTGCTGTGCGTGGTCATCCGTGGGGCTGTGCACGTCTCGGTTCGTTGCTGGCCAAGCATGCGACGCCCGTCGAGGATCGCATTCCAGTTGTGTGTCAGAGTTCCAGTATTGGCAGTTTGGGCGCCAATGTGCAAGCTTGGATACAACAGGATTTTGTCAACAATTTACGCAAGGATTCGACTCCTTTGGGACGTCTGCGTCAATTGCCACCATTTAAGATGATCTATCCGAGCTTTGGCAACGTGTCGCGCAGCCATGACGGAATGTTGGGCGGCGGTTGTCTGCCCTATGGCCGCAACACAAACGACAAACAGCCGTGGCTCAAAGCACACCTACAGCAATGGAAATCTGGGGATCGTCATCGGTCGCAGGCCATGCCGCACATCAAGAGCTATACACGTTTCAATCTGGAGGAACAGTGCGTCTATTGGTTTGTGCTGACCTCGGCGAATCTATCGAAGGCCGCCTGGGGCTCATTTAATAAGAATTCCAATATTCAGCCATGCTTGCGAATTGCCAACTACGAAGCCGGAGTCCTCTTTCTGCCCAGATTTGTGGTCAGTTTGATTTTGCCTTAAATTTGGCTGGTTAATAATTTCTTTTCTTTTTCAATTGCAGAGTGGCGAGGAGACTTTTCCTCTTGGTAATTCACGGAATGGTGTTCCAGCTTTTCCCTTGCCGTACGATGTTCCACTGACTCCATATGGAGCTGATGATACACCCTTCCTAATGGATTATCTTCAGGGTTGAATAGCGTTACACATATTGTGATCATTAAATACACTTACATCTAATTTTTTTTTTATTTTGAAATTCTCTATTGATACATTTTTATTTTAAACTTTTGTGTTAGTTTTGTATTAAAAACCTACAAATTCTCACCAAACTGGAAATTAAAAATTGTGTAGAGATTATCATGGTGAATTGCATATCTGAACCCTTCCCAACAAAAGTTCGAGTTCTTAAGGAATAACCATCTGGGATTCGCGGAATTGTCGTTATCCGATATCTGAATCAGCTCAGGTGAACAGTGCCAAAATGAGTACGTTAGTTGTAAGCTATCGATATCACTTCGAATGAGCATTTTTGTTCGATAATTAGAAAGGCTATCAACTTTCTAATTGGTCATTCTGTTATTGGTACACATAAAATATACATATTTATATCTTATTTAAAATAATATTAAAACCGACTTTAATGAACAGCCGCTGTTCGATGCAGTGTTAACAGACAATAAACAGCTGTAACTTTAAAATTGTTTGACTTATGTTTCGTTTTTTTCTGTCAAAATTCCCCGTAATTTTCCCCCAAAATTTGTTGTCACCATATTTTCCAGCAATTTTTTATTTATTTTAAATTGAAAATTTAAAATGTGTAATCAAATTTTTTAATCCGAATAATGACAGGTCAAATTTAGGTGTCTCACTGTTAAATAACAGTGCAGCAAAATGCTAAATTGTTGTAATCCAAAAAAAACATATGTTAGATGAACGACAATCAGGGGTTCAGTTCGTTCAGTATATTTAGTGGGTTTTAGCAGTGCAAATAATAATTTTACCAAATATAAATTATATACAAGTTAATCAAGCATAATTCGACAGCAGCAGGTGATCGTAAGTAGGCTGAAGAACGCCTACAACAACAAGAAACAGCCAACGTCGACGACGAAGAACACGACGACAACAGATACACAACTGCAACAAGAACAAAAGCAACAACAACACCTGCTGCAAAATGGAGGCGGAGGGTCTGACAAATGAACAAACAGACAAGGTGCTCCAATTTCAGGACTTGACTGGCATCGAGGATATGAACATATGTCGCGACATACTCATACGCCATCAATGGGATCTTGAGGTAAAATTACAAAACACACTTATCAATTATAATTAATAAATGTATAGACATTTAAAAATAATGAGCTTTTTGGTAGGTGGCTTTTCAGGAACAGATGAACATAAGAGAGGGTCGTCCCACTATGCTGACAGCGTCATCCGATTTGCGTGCACCAACCGTCATCAATGATCGTTTCCTGCAACAGATCTATTCAGCGCATATGCCAGGCGGCCGCATAGCGAGACGGGTGCGGTCAAATATCGAGCCAATGCCGGGCAATTTTACCGGTATCTTGGGCTATGTGATCAATTATGTGTTCCAATATTTCTACTCAACACTGTCGGGCATTGTGCGTGCATTTCTCAACTTTGGCGGCGGCAATGAGCCACGCCTCGTGACAGATCCACTCGCCGATGTGATGAAATTTATACGCGAGTATTACGAGAGATATCCAGAGCATCCGGTATTCTATCAGGGAACCTATGCCCAGGCCCTGAACGATGCCAAGCAGGAGTTGCGCTTTCTACTCGTCTATCTGCACAATGATCCCAGCCGCAATCCAGACGTAGATTCGTTTTGTCGTGAAACCCTCTCCGCAAGATCGGTCATCGATTATATTTCCGCCAATACGCTGCTTTGGGGCTGTGATGTGTCCACGCCGGAGGGCTATCGTGTAAAGCAATCGCTTACGGTGCGCACCTATCCACTGATGGTGATGATTAGTCTGCGTGCCAATCGAATGAATATCGTTGGCAGTTTCGAGGGCGATTGCACGGCCGAGGAGCTACTGCGACGCATTCAATCGGTCATCGCGGCGAACGAGGTGTGGCTAAGTCAGGCGCGAGCCGATCGCTTGGAGCGCAATTTAACACAGACGCTGCGACGCCAACAGGATGAGGCCTACGAGCAGAGTCTGCTCGCCGACGAGGAAAAGGAGCGTCAGCGTCAACGCGAACGCGACGTCGCCCGCCAACTGATTGAGGCCCAGGAGCAGGCCCGCCGTGATATTGAATTGCGGAAAGAAGAAATTGCTCGGCTCAAAATTGAGCTGGTCAATCTGGTGCCGAACGAACCAGCTGCCAATGCAGAGGATGCCATTGCCGTTGTATTTAAGCTGCCCAGCGGCATACGTCTCGAACGACGTTTTGAGCAAACAAATTCCATTTTGGTAAATAATCCATTTTCAATTTGAACAAAATATACGATATAATATATGTCTTCTTTCAGGATATATACCATTTCCTGTTCTGCCATCCCGAATCGCCGGATGAATTCGAAATCACAACGAATTTTCCCAAGCGAGTTTTATATTCCAAGGCAGCGGTGGTTGCCGGCGAGGGTTCGGCAAATGGTATCGTTAATAAAACACTTAAGGACGTCGGTCTAAAGAATCGCGAGGTGCTCTTTGTCAATGATCTGGAGGCGTAAGCAAGTTCTACCACCAAAATAAAATTGAAGAAACACCCAAGTAAAATAAAAACGATAAGCATTGTGTTACCAACATAAAAAAAACTAAAAAAAAAAATCAAAAAATGCATTACCAAAAAACTTGAACCAAGTTTAAAGAAAGAGTAGTCGGTAGTCCTTACGTCCAAAACTAATGTGGCTGTAGCTGGGAGGTTCAACATACGTACACCAAGAAATATTCCTATCTGATTCATGAATATAGTAACATAGTTGTTTAACAGTCTTTATGTTGAATTTTCGTCTAACGGTTTCCATTTTCAATTCCTTTGCGATATAATTTCCAATTTGTAAATTTTTTTTCTATCTTACCACATTGTTGCTTTAGCTGTACTTATGTTTGAATAATTTAGTTCTACAAATTAAATAGAAATGAAGACAGTTTTAATGACTAAATACACAATAAAAATAAATATCGAAAATAATCAATCGCATAATAAACAAGAATTACTTAAACATCATTTCGATTTTAACAATTATTGTCCGGGCCTGGGTCCATTTTCTCAACCAGTTGTTTAGTTCAAATCATATATTTGCTTTTATCATCATTTCAACGTCTCAAATCAGTGAAATAAAAAAGTTAAAAATCTTGGTCCAAGAATCGATACATAGATCGATAAAAGCATCGATAGGCTGACATGTAATCAATGTGCGGCACAGGGTGAGTCACTCTTGCATATATCAGCATGAGTCAACTTGTGTCAAGTACTACTTATTGAACTTCGTAAAGCCACACACACAATTTACGTCAATTTACACTGGGCGAAAAATACGGTGACAGTGACAGCGACGAGAATTCCACTTGGCATTGTACGGACGAGCGTGCACGTCTCTTACCACGCCAAGAATCGAGTAGTTTCCGATTGCGGTCGAAGTTAAGGCAAGTGGCGTCTCAACTGTTTGAAAAACAGGAATTGACGCATCAATTAACGCGTGGACAACGCCAGAACGTCAGCTATCAAAGGCTAAGCCATCAACTCCCAAAACTCAACAATAAATACTCAAGGAAATCAATGTCGTCGACACCAACAACATCTTCCGCCGTTGGCGATGCGGCTGCAGCGCTCTCGGGAAGTCTACAGTTGCCACCGCTGCGTACCTTGGATGATTTTGTGCTGGGCTCGGCGCGTTTCCAGTTGCCCAATTTAAAAGATTTCGACAAGTGGGGAAATCGTGTGGTCAAGAATCTTCTGTACTATCAGACCAATTATTTTCTCGTCTTTCTGGCCATCTATGTGATAATGATTGCCTTCAATCCGACGAAAATCATCAGTGGTTTGGTCGTTCAAGCCATAATCATTGCCATCATTTGGCAGTTCTTTAGCAGCAAATCGAAGAATAATTTCATCGCCAGTCGTCTAACCGGTGGCAATCAGATATTGGCTCAACAGAATGCCCAGCAGAAATGGTATATTCTGGCGGGTGCATTGATAACCGGCTATCTGTTTCTGCACATGATTAGCGCTATTTTGTTGACGGCATTCACTTTGCTTCTTCCCATTTCGGTGACTTTTGTCCACGCCTCGCTTCGTCTGCGAAACATAAAGAACAAACTGGCAAATACCATCGAGAGCTTTGGTCCCTCCACGCCAATGGGTTCCTTTTTGGATGCCCTGAACGTACGTGCTGATGGTGTCATCAATTAAATTGAGACTCGATGTGGTACCGTTTCCTAAAGCACCATTCTCATCGCTGGCCCGGTTTGACAAATGTCTCGTTTTTTTGCTTGGTTATTGTTATATGTAATGCTGATAAAAGATGCTTCGTCAAGTCCAGACATTGTATTACCTTATGCCTAATTTGATCTTAAATTTTCAATATAATTTGTATTACCAATGTATTTTGTGCGATTATAAAGTTTACAAATAAAGTTCTCCCTCTTAATGAATATCGTTAAATAAAAAAAAAATAACAAGATGTGTTTGATTGTTGCAGTTTGGTGTGAAAAGCTTTTAGATATTTAAAAATGTATCCTCTAATAAATATGCTTAAATCATAAAATTATTATTAACTATTAAATCCATAAGAATATAAATTAAACTATGAGTTTGAAATGCTACAAGGCGTATTCCATAAAGTAATTGTTTTATAACATTTTTATCGATAAGAATGTGAGATCATAAATTATATATTTAGTCAGTCCACTCAACGATATCAGCAATCGCTTTAAATTTGTTGGACTCTAGTTTGCAAGTCATAATTCCAATTCAATTGTGGCATTATTGTCAACTGTCGCCTGATGTACGCCGGATAGCCAAGCACTGGGCATCTGAGGTGTTGTCCCGCTCAGGGGCAACTCCGCTAAATAGCTGGCTGGGGCATAATTCTCATCATGCAGCTTGACAAAGTTGTGCAGGACAACAGCCACTTTGACGATCTTCTTCGCATTGCTTGAACTCTGCCGCAGTGGGTTCGCAAGGACACGCCAATGTGACATTAACACACTAAAAGCCTTATCGATGCTGCCGGCGAGAGCACGAGACAAAAGTCGATTGAAATTCAACTGATATTCGTCCAGCTGCTGGGCTGTATAAGGTGTGATTAAATACCCGCTGGGAAACATGGTGTTTGCTATGAAACTATAACCAGAATTGGTATGCTGCTCTCCACCAGGCAATGGCTTTGCAGGCAGGAGATCCGCCGATCCTCGATTGAACAACTGTGAGTCGAAATTCTCATGCCAATCGAGCTGATTGTTGATGGGATCCGTTACTGAAGAAATATCAATACTGACAAAGTTCAAATGTGCATCGCAGCTGGCCAACAGTACAATATTATATTCACTCTTATACGATATGTCCAACAGTTTGGCATCCACGGCGCCCAGACAATGTGGTACTTGCCACTCCGCCTCATATCCTGCAACAATGCGTTGCCAATCCTCGACTGAGGGCTGTGGCAGAAAGGCGGGCGCCAGCGTGTTCCACAGCACTTCGATCGTCTCTTTTATAATGGCACGCACTGTGGTGCTGCCCAATTTGAATGCCTTAGATAAGTCCGAGATGGGCTCTGCATTTGATAAGTACCTGTATTTCATTCAAAAATTCCACTATTTATATCAAATTTAAATATGAACAGAGACACAAACTAGGTGGCAACGCTGTAGGCGACCAAAAACATTGGTTTACAGCACAAAATTGGTTGCTCCTTAAATAAATAATTTGCACTTTGAGTAAATTTAAAGTTGCCATCATATTTATGTTTTTAACTTACATTAGCGTTAGAAAAAGTCGAAACTCGGGCAGAATGGGCCGACGAATGGAGTTCTTTTTCAGTTGATCGCCCACCAAACTAAAGAGCATATTGAAGACCTGTGGAGTCATTCCGGTACGGCTGGGAAAGTCCTCAAGCTGATGAAATGTTTTGGCAAACATCCCATCAACATCCCGACTTCGATTCTCCTACTTTAGCCAAATCCAGCGATGTTTCTCTTTATTAGTGTCAGCTTTAAACTTAACAGTTTGTCCCCTTTTTCCGGGCGATTGTGCTGTTTTTGTCATATTTATACTCTTTGACCAGTTAGCCAGAGTCTCCAGAGCATTATAAGCTAAGGGCAAAATATGTTGTAGCCACTGAAGTTCTCTGACATCGCTCATTCTTGATCACAATTTAATTCTTTCAAGTATTTTCACAGTTGTTTCCATCTAAAAATGATTTCGATTAAGTTTTCGATATTTAATCAGCTGGTCAAACAAATACAAAATCTGTTTACAATTACCAGAGGCATATTAAATGCATTTATCGCGGCTGCAACTTGCTTTTCGTTTTTTGTAATGTAAGTCACAAATAAATACTTTTATGTTAAATATTGTTGCAATTCTCTCAATTTATCTTTCAGTGGCCAAACAGCTGTTACTGCAGTTAGCAATGAGTTCGCACTCATTGATCGAGATTGCGCACAGTGAATGGAGTATTTTACGGGATCTTTACGCCCACAAAAGATTTGATTCGACCGGATATGCATTAATAGACAACTACATTAAATGGAAAGCCAAAGAACCCGAGCTTGGTATTCAATGTTTGTCCCTCGACGGTGACTGGCAAGGCGATGGCACATTTCTAATGATTGTACAGAACAAATATGGCAATAACTGTGCAGAAACGGTTCACATAAAAAACTCAAATAACAATGATTTCTTACCTTTTTTTTTTTTAGATAACCAATGATAATCAGCGAAAAGCAGTATTTTTCAATACACTCAGCGATAATGTGGAACGTTTGACAAGTGCACTACTCTGTTTGGCATCCAAAGCCGGCGTCTATGTGCTACATGATTATGGTGAGCGTCTGGTCCCAGCAGTCGATGTCTATATAAGGAACGTGGAGAACTTTAAGATAGAGACAACCCAAACGGCCTGGTACAGTGCCAGCAAAGAACTTGTTGCCACATTTTCAATCGAGTATAGGATAGTCAATTTATGCAATTATGCAGACATTATTAACACTGGTATTCCATAGGCCGCCGGATGGCATCGAATTGCGCAGCGTGTACCCCAAAGATGCTGCCACAATAAATGAGAACTGGCCACATGGTAGCCCTGATTCTCTTAAGTTTGTCAAACAGTTGATAGACTACAATATTTCAGTTGGCGCCTATGATGAGCAGGCAAAACTTCTAGCTTGGTGCTTGAGGTGATTTTAATAATATACCAAAATATATATTGGGCACTAAAAGAATTTATTTATTGCAGACTGCCAATTGGTTCACTGGGCTTGCTGCAAGTTCTGGATAGCCACAAGCGTGTTGGCCTGGGCAGTCTAATGGTGCGCTGTATCGCCAGGAAGATCTCCGACTTGGGTGATGAAGTTCTGGCTCCTGTTGTCACAGGAAATATACCATCCCGCAAATTGTTTGAGAAGCTTGGCTTTCAAAAAATTGACAATGTTTATTGGACTGAAAAGTCGGAATAGCTTATAGAATAATCTATGCACAAATCTCTGGCACTGCTTGTGCGATTTTGTATTTGAAAATGTCGCAAGTACAAAAAGACCTACGTCTGTCATAAAATTTCACAGCAGCAATTTCTTTGCAACGACATAAAAGTATTTATAGTATTTGTAGAATGGTTTTCGGCTCTCGCAACGCACAAGCATTGTTCAAAACATGTGAGCAAATTATTGTCGGGGATCAACGACTGCAGAATTTTCTGGCAGATAGTGTAATAATATTGTGAACAGGTCGCATGGAATATATAGCAGAAGATAAATGTGGCAGCAGAATGTATCCAAAATATGCCTCCTATCTCCCAGGTGTAAAATATTTAAAGGCTGCAGTCATTTCAGAAGAGAAATTTTCCAACTAATTTATTTAATACGGAATATACCCTTCTGTAGCATCGGTCTGCGAGTATAAAAATAGCGGAATTGCGCGTAGACATACCCATGGCCTTGAACGAACTTTCCATCTTAAGCAAGAGCCGTCCCGTGCCCAAGACACATAGAATATTACATAAATTATTTTTAAAATAATTTAGCAGTGCTCGATTTAGATGGCATACGGATCTAGAGCTCGCATCCACTTGACCACTCAAACGTATATATACAATAATCAATCAAGTATTTTTTTTGTTTTTTGACCAACATGTTCGAATTAGTCCGTGAATATTGGCCGCTGCTAAAGGATTTATACGAAAACGATCGTACAAATGTCACTGGCTACGATTTAATAAATTGTTTTATCTATGCAAAAAATGTGAAAATTTTCACCACCGACGACAATTGGCTGGAACATGGTAGTTTTGTGCTAATTGTTAGTAACAAATATATATATATATATATATATATATATATTATCAATATGCAATTATGAAATTATTAATAATAGTGACCATATTTTACAGCATAGTACTGAGCATAAGGAAGATGTCTATCTGAATACGCTAAATGGGAATCTGATTGATTTACAAAATCTGCTCGGCGATTTACAATTGACAACGCGACATTGGTTTTGTGGCTATAGACATATATTGAAGAGTGTTGTCAAGCAATATTGTGTGGATAGAAATTTGAATCTAAAGAAATTGGACTACCTGGAAACTTTTGTATATCATTTGCCACAGGCTGCAATTAAATCTCTTGAATGCCGGTAAGATTTGAATTGTTTTTTCTTGTATTTCGCAAACGTGCCTTTTACTTAAGCGCTTTTCAGCTCGATTGCAGATATTAGCTTTGGACCCCTGCACATCAAACACGCTACTCTAGTGGATGAGCACTGGCCATATCGCTCAAGTGATTCGTTGGCTTTAATAAGAAGTCGCATTCGTCATAATATCAGTGTGGGTGCCTTTGATGGCGATGGACATTTGTTGGCCTGGTGCTTGAGGTGCATACATTATTTTAACTTAATTTCTATCTGTTGTCTAATCGCTAATTGATCCCACCAATAGATCAATCCAAGGCACTCTGAGTAATTTGCATGTGTTGCCCTCTCATCGGCGTCATGGACTTGCTTCGGTGCTGGTGCGTCTTATGGCTCAGGAAATTGCAGCAAGTGGCGCTGAGGTTTTGGCCACAATTGCCTTAGACAATGACATATCACAGATGTTTTTTGCAAAACTGGGATTCAAGCATGTTGATGATATTTGTTATACCATGGTGCCGATATTAGAATGAAACAGTAATTGCATAATATAATATAAATGATTTACAATTTTTATTATTATTTATTTGGCTTCATAAACTTTGTTGCTAAATGATTTAAGATAATACATAAAAAAAAAACAGCATTTAAAAGTCTGTTTAAGACAGGAAAATTTTAGTTTAATACGTAATTGTCCAAGCTAATCTAATCGACGACACCAATAAAAAACGCGCCGACAAATAAATCTGATTTCTTGATAGCAATTTCATAATTTATCTAAATAATAACTTTATTAAATGACGTAAAAAAGTAAGAGCTCGACAGAAGATACCCTGAGATAATCATAAATTGTAAGTTGTCTTAGATGTTTAAGGCAACCCGTTGGAAAATGTTATAATGCATTAATTTAATTTTTCAAATATATCTATACCTTATCCGTTCGTGTTTCTCAACCGATATGCATGTAATTTCTATTCAATTGTGTATTTTATGGGTATTCGCAAAAAGGGGGAAAGCATTCATTTTAACCATTTTAAATACAGGGTGTATAAAATGCAATTGCAAGAAAGACAGTTTCTTTAGAGAGAAAAAACAGATTAAAGTTTATCTATTTTAATTCACGGAATTTATAAAAAAAAACACATAAAAAAGACTTATCATAATTCACGGAATTCATAAAGATTTAAAGCAGACCTATCATAATTTACGGAATTCATTTGTTTTGCAGCACTGGAAGAATACGAACATGTCAGTGTTTCAATATAAATCGCATACTCTGGTTGAGATAAGGCAAAGCGAGTGGAAAATTTTACTTGATCTCTATGCCCAAAAAAGAACAGACCCTTCGGGATATCACTTGATTAATAACTACATCAAATGGATAGCTCAAGATCCCCAATTAGATATCAAGTGGTTTTCTTTAGATAACGATTGGAAAAGCGATGGCACTTTTCTAATAATTGTAACTAAAATAGATGTCATGTTCAATGTTTTACGTATTTCATATTTTTTCTTTTCTTGTAGGCAAAAATTGGACCTGATCAGAGCAATGCCCACTTTAATACACTAAGCGATAATCTGGAACGTTTGACAACTGCTCTTCAGTGTTTGGCATCTGATTCTAATGCTTATACGCTCTATGGTTATGGGGAGCGTCTTGTTCCTGCTGTTGCTGAATATAAAAAGAAATTTCAGCAACTAAATACGATCCAAGACGTTTGGTACACTGCCAGCAAAGAACTCGTTGCGACATTTTCAGCAGAGTACGTTAGTTAATTTAAAATTATATATATGTAAAATTGTATTTTAATATTATCTGGCTCAGACCACCAGCCGGAATCGAATTGCGCAGCTTAGAGATTAAGGATGCGCCAATCATAAATGAAATCTGGCCACATCGTTCCCCGGGTTCTGTTGAGTTTGTTAAACGATTAATTCAAAACAATGTTTCCGTTGGAGCCTACGATGAGGAGGGAAAACTAGTGGCTTGGTGCTTGAGGTAAATTCACTAATATATTAAAAAATCTATATATATATTTATATATATATATTTATATTTGATTCAATGACAGACTACCAATTCGTGCGTTGGGCTTGCTGCAAGTCTTGTCAACCCACAAGCGTCTTGGCTTGGGCAGTCTATTAGTGCGCTATTTGTCTAGGAAGATCTCCGAGTTGGGTGAAGAAGTCCTGGTTTCTGTTGTCACAGAGAACACCCCGTCGCGTAAAATGTTTGAGAAGCTGGGCTTTCAGAAAATTGATCAAATTTATTGGACTTGGTAGAGAGTATGTGAAATGTACGAGTTGTAAAAAAATAAAACTTTACAAAATCACTTGTTGCTTCGGTCTTAGAACACTTAAGTTCAGGGATCTCAATGTTAAGATTTCAATATGTCCGTTTTTTAAAATACGACATTAACAAAGTACGTAGAATACTGTGGTAAAATAGTGTAATTTTGCTTATTTAACATTATTATTTCTGAAGATCCATGAACCTAGTTTTCAGATAGTTATATAAGTCACGAAACTGCGGAATATTAATAATAACGTGCAAAAAAACGTCTTAACTATCTTAAAGATATCTAAATTATCTATGTGTATATATACTTATGTAAATACGCCTAGAAAGATTTTTTTTATTATTATCTTGGAGAATTAGGGTCAATAAATGTATTATTACGGTCACGGTAACCCTGTCTTTTCTATAGGAATCCTCCTTGGTTGTTATACAATTAATAAGTCGAAAAATTGTCTTGCAAAAATGAAAAAAAAAATGTTCTAATTAAATTTGAAAAATAATATTATATTATAGTAGAACTTGCTTTGGCAAGCTTATTTGATACATGACAAAAAATGTTTTCTTTGTTCTGGTGAAATTTATTGCAGTAATGAACTGAACTAAAATTACTGAAAGAGGGCGACTGTCAGACACCCTATTATAATAATAAATAATTATATATATTTGATTATTCTTTTCAAAATTATAGATTTTATTGCAATCGAAAATCGCTAAATCTGAATTCTATAAATGATATTAACTTGATTTAAATTGATATACTACAAATTTTAATTCATATTGAGTACTCAAAACGAAGAGAATTTTGAATTGTGTGAAGATAGACAAACACACAGTCTGCATATGTATGTGTGTAGCTATGTGTAGCTGTGTGTTTGCAATGACATTGTACTAATTCAATGGCATTCCATTTTATTTAACTTATTGCCATTAACAGCTTATCACACACCATATGCAATACAGGGTATAAAAAATGTAGTTTCTCGATCGACTATATTAAATGTGCGCAATTGAATTTGTGAGTCTTGGCATCGTAGGAAGAGAGTTAAATTGCAATTCTGAATTCAGTTGTATTATTGCATTGGAAGAATACGGTCATGTCGCTTTTCCAATATAATTCGCACTCTCTGGTTGAGATAAGGCAAAGCGAGTGGAAAACTTTACTTGATCTCTATGCCCAAAAAAGAACAGACCCTTCGGGATATCACTTGATTAATAACTACATCAAATGGATAGCTCGAGATCCTCAGTTAGATATCAAGTGTTTTTCCTTAGATAACGATTGGAAAAACGATGGCACTTATCTTATAATTGTAAGTAAAATATATCTTATCCACAATTGTGTGCTTTTTTTAATGTTATTTGATTTCTGATTGTAGGTTGACCATGGGGCTTTTCAAAAGGACGTCTACTTTAATACATTGAGCGATAATCTGGATCGTTTGACAACTGCACTTCTGTGCTTGACATCTAAATCATATAATTATATGCTCTATGGTTATGGGGAGCGTCTTGTTCCTGCTGTGGCTGAATATAAAAAGAAATTTGAGAAAGTACAAACAAATCAAACAGCTTGGTACACTGCCAGCAAAGAACTCGTTGCGACATTTTCAGCAGAGTACGTTAGTTAATTTAAAATTATATATATGTAAAATTGTATTTTAATATTATCTGGCTCAGACCACCAGCCGGAATCGAATTGCGCAGCTTAGAGATTAAGGATGCGCCAATCATAAATGAAATCTGGCCACATCGTTCCCCGGGTTCTGTTGAGTTTGTTAAACGATTAATTCAAAACAATGTTTCCGTTGGAGCCTACGATGAGGAGGGAAAACTAGTGGCTTGGTGCTTGAGGTAAATTCACTAATATATTAAAAAATCTATATATATATTTATATATATATATTTATATTTGATTCAATGACAGACTACCAATTCGTGCGTTGGGCTTGCTGCAAGTCTTGTCAACCCACAAGCGTCTTGGCTTGGGCAGTCTATTAGTGCGCTATTTGTCCAGGAAGATCTCCGATTTGGGTGATGAAGTTCTGGCTCCTGTTGTCACAGAGAACACCCCGTCGCGTAAAATGTTTGAGAAGCTGGGCTTTCAAAAAATTGATAACGTTTATTGGACTTGGTAGTTAAATTTATGTATAATTAGTATAGAAAAAAACTTACTTGCTTTCAATAAAAAAGTTTTGGTCTCAAAGTTCTTACTATAATTTCCAAAAATATATATTTTCTAATATCAAAATACATAACCCAACTACTTTTAATAAAACAAAAATAAAACAACATAAAACAAAATCTTTTCGTCGAGAGAGCTCAACAAATGCCCAATTCTTTTCCCACCAAAGGTCCAACATGTCTAAGATACTTAAACCAACGGTATGAAAAATTTTCCAAATTTAAGTGTAGTATTAATCCAGAGGTCAAATCATAATCAAAATCGGTACAGCTTTGGAATTTTGAAGGCCTTAAAAAGTTTTAAATCATATTTAAAAGAATTTTTTGTTGATTAATGATTCCAAATAGAAACTTTGAAGCATGCAAAATATTGCATTTTATTTGTAATATGTATGAATAAATATTAAAAGAGAATAAAATCCATGAAGTGGGAATAAGAAATAAAAAAGATTGCTTGAAATTTCATCATGTAATTAAAGACGTCAGAAAAAGAACCATGTTTTATTTGACGTGTCAGGGAAACACCCACAACACAACACAACAACAAACTTTCCCAACGGCTATGCTTATGACAAATTTTTCGAATATATTATATGAGCAGTCAATAAATTCAACAATAGTAATAATAAGACACCAACCTAATAATGGAGAACAGAGCACGTCTGTCTACGAGTCTGAATATCTCATGAATATTAATGAATATTTGCTCAACCAATTATGACCCTAAAGAAACATCAATAAGACGAACACGTCTCAATATTCTCGGCATCAGACATTCAACTAAATTTCAAGAGCGATTCTGGACAATCAACTTGAAATCAATACATACAACATATACACACATATATATTCGCAATATTCAAATTATCGCTGTTTTGTTATTGAAATTGAGAGAAACGGAAACTAGTTGATTGATCCAGCTTTATACGCAAATGGATCAACTATTTGAGTTAGTGTGCGAGTAAAAAGCGAGACAAGTGCTGCAGCCAAATGTAAACAAAACCGGGGTATAACCCAGCATTTTGAGAAGCTGCTGCAATGAGTCCATTGCTTGCTTTTCCGCCTATACCCGCCCCCTCCTGCCTAGCATCGGTCAATTAATAATGACCACGTCAAACGCGTTGCTCTCCGGACCCAGCACAGAGCAAAGAGCGTGAACAGCAGCGAGATCTGCTGAACGGAGCCTGACTCAGATCGGAATTGAGGTAGAAGGGATAGTACACTTTAAAAATAACTAGGACTAATAGAAAAACTAATCAAAGTGAACGCTTTTACTTTTTTTTTTAAATAATAATAAAATATTAAATAAATTGGAAAAGTTGTGCAAAATTATATGGCATAAGAGATCATCTCTGACCTCATAAGTAAAATATATATATATATATATTTATATATATATACATTAATAACAGAATCAACAATAACATATTTTCATATTATATTATATATTATTATTATTATATATATATATATATATTATATATTATATTATTATATTAATCAAAGTACTATTTAATTAAAAACTGGTTTCAGGGCATTTTCAAGTCGAACTGCAGTCTCAACTAAAGCAATCTAATTAAATTTCAATTAACATTATTTTCTTTTGTTTGCATAATTGTTAAAGCGTATTTTAAATTCAATTTTAAGAATAATTTGTTTTTGTATGCAGCGCTGGTTTTGTTTGCTTGCTTTTTTTTTTATATAATCAAATTTTTTGTTTCCCTAACATTCAACAGGTAATCCGTCAACCATAATTTAGGCCAATTCAATTTTACATAAGCCGAAATAAAATTTCATTATTTCTTTACAACTTTGAATAGCTGAAATATAAACGATTTTAAATGTATCATTTATTTTGCATTTAATAAATTCTAATGGCTAACAAGAAGAATAAGATAAAATATTGTGTGTTTTACAATTTGAAATTATTAACAACTGAATACTATTTCAATTTGATTTTGTGTTCACCCGACCAGTTTGCAATGAGACATTTTTTTTGCTGAGTGTAGTCGAGATGATAACGAGTTTTTTTCGCATCAACTTATAAAATGAAGTGCTCGGAGCGTGACAAGCTCAGTTTATCACCAAGCTTAAAGGCGTTCTCATCGCGAATCGGTTCAACACACACACACACACAGTTATACATACACATATATATATATATATTTGTGTATTGTATAAAAGAGAATAGTCATATTTACAGCTGGAAGATAAGCATAAAAATACAAATTAATTAAATGTCGCATTCGTTGTGCTATGGCCTGATGGCCTTCGCCTGCCTCTTTTCCATTGGAAATTCTGATCTGGATCTGAATCGAGATATACGCAATCCCCACAATCCACAAGTACAGGAATACAATGAGATGTTGCAGCGCCTCAATGCTGCCCAATCATTTCAATCTACAAGGCCTCCACTGGCATCTCCTGCCCTTGTTGCCGCAGTGAGGCCCTACGCCAGCAAAACACCAAATCCTCCTCCACTTCCTTTTGCGGCTTCTGATGCTCCTGCTTATACTGCGCCTGCTACTCCTGCTTATACTCCTCCATACACGCCAGCCGCTCCATATCCGCTTCCGGCTGCACCGTATGCTTCATCGGATCGTGTAGATGTTCGTGCTTCGGATGATATTGCTCGCAATGTTTTGACCTTTGGCCACCACCTAGCCAATCAAATCATTGAGAATTATCGCAAAACAACCATATTCTCGCCACTGAGCATTGTGTCCGCACTGGCGCTACTGTTGTTGGGCGCCAAGGGACGCAGTTACTCTGAACTGGCGTCAGTTTTTGGCCAAAACGATATTATAAAATTGCATGAACAATTCAGTCTGATGCTCCACGATGTGCAGCAGCCAACGATCCAGACAACTTCACCATTGCGTCAACTGGATGAATGGCATAATAATATACGCAGAAGCCTGCGGCATTATCCCAAGAATCGCAATGCGCCGCAGGAGCTACATGTGGCCAATGGACTGTTTGTACAACAGGACTACAGTCTCAATCCCGACTATAGGTGAGCAAATGTTGCACTTGAATTCGTAAAACAAATTGAATAACAAACTAAATTACAAAAATGTGTTTTTGAAAATGGTTATCAGTAAAGCTTGTAGCTTTTTTACATAAGCTTATTATAATATTCTATGATGACTATAGAAAAAAAAACCTTTAATAATGCGCCTTATCAAAAATATATATTATTTATGTATGTATACAATATATATAGAATAATACTTTTTTGCTGCGCTGTAAAATATTTAAAATAAATAATACTTCAAAACCAACGATGGAAAAACTTTAAATTTGCATAGTTTCCGTTTTAAATATCTAAATATTTATTGTTCTATTTGAGCACTTGAGTGGTATTGTAATCGTTACATCGTAAAAAGTATTTTTGATGTAAAAAACTAATAATGAAATTAAAACTTTGGCATCCCAATTTACTAATTAGATTATAATATGTTTTTCTCTTGCAGACAAGCTCTTTCGGAAGTCTATAATTCAGATGTGAAACAACTTGACTTTGAGAAAAAACCAACGTTGGCAAGGAATGCGATTAACGAATGGGTGTCGAAGCAAACAAGGGGCAAGATTAATAATATCATTACCAGTGAATTGCCGCAGACAACACGAATGATAATGGCGAATGCATTGTACTTTAAGGCCATGTGGGAGATTGATTTCATTGGGGGCAGCACCAGAGTCGAGGATTTCTATCCCAATGGCGAGGGCACTCAACCAACGATACCCGTCGAGATGATGGCCGGTGCTGGGTCATTTCCCTACTATGAGGATCCGCAGTTGAATTGTCGCATCATTGGTCTGCCCTATCATGGCAATCTGACGACCATGTATATCATTCAACCCATGCGCTCGTCGGTCGATCAGTTGACGTATCTGCAGCAGAGTCTAACTGCCGATGCCATTGAGCACATGATTAGTCAAATGGTTCGACGATCTATTATTGTGGCATTCCCCAAGTTGCATATTACCGAGTCCCTGAAATTACAGCCATTGCTGCAACGCATCGGGCTCGCTGGCATCTTTATGGGTGCCCAAAGTGATTTTGCCCTAATTGGGAATAAGGCATCAAGGAGACCGGCTTATTCTGCAGTCAATTCGGGTTTAAGTAGCCTTGAGAATCTGAATGCCCAACGTCAGGCGGCAATGCAACCCAATCAATTGCCGACACCACCTTCGGATCTGATGGTCGCCGATATTCTGCACAATGTGGACTTTGTGGTCAATGAACAGGGCACTGAGGCAGCTGCCGCAACGGCAACAGTTCTAAAAAAATCCGGACCAGATGTGCTATTCCGTGCGGAGACACCATTTATAGTGCTGGTGCGTAGCGATCTGACAAAGCTGCCATTATTCTATGGCATCATCAATGAGCCGCCGGCAGCATCACCATCAACTTATAGAAATATTTAATTAATTTTCACATAATTATAATCAATTTAAATATAGTTTAGCATTCGATTTGTATTTATAGAATTTCTATTTTGCAATTTTTGTTGTTAGTGACCTTTCTACTCAATATACCTATGTAATTGTAGCAAAAACACAAATTGTCCATTTGTAAGACAACTACATTCTTAAATTAAATAATAATATTGTTAATACATATATAACTTTGTATGTGTTAAACGATCTACTTAGTGTACATATTTAATAAGGTCCTATTAATAGAACAAATAAAAAAGAATTTTTTTAAAAAAATTGCTACAGTATCTTTTAATCGACAATACTTTAAAAATACGCGCTTGGGCGATAGTTTTAGCTTTCGATTAATGTATCGATAATTTGTGCACAAAATGTGAATTGCAAAATGGCCAGCCCTGACAAACAGCGGATAACAAACAGTTGATAGTCCAAAACAAAGATAGCCAGTCACAAGTACCAAGTACAACTTTAACCCAATCATAAATTCTCTTGTCAATAACAAGGCAAAAATGATGTCGCTACCCGACTCGGACTCTGAAGACGAATTGCCGCCTGGCTGGGAAGAACGTGCCACAGACGATGGCGTCGTTTGCTATGTGAAGTAAGCATTAAGTAAAGTTCACATTTCAAGTAAAACCAAATCCTTGTACTTTCATTTGCAGTCAACAAACGAAAGTTTCGCAGTGGACGCATCCAAGAACGGGACGCTCCAAGCACATCACCGGCGATTTGCCGCTGGGCTGGGAGAAATACTACGATGAGCAAAGCAAACGTCAAATGTTCCTCAACAAGGAGACGCAGCAGCGCACAAACATTGATCCACGGCTGGCATTTGCCGTCGAAGAGCCAACGCTGAATGTGGCACAAGTGCGTCAGAGATTTGATTCGAACAGCCGAGCATTGCAACTGTTGCATGGCAAGGATTTGCATGGCCGTCTGGCATTGATTACGGGCGCCAACTGTGGCATAGGCTTCGAAACGGCACGGTCATTGGCCCTTCATGGCTGCGAGATAATCTTTGCCTGTCGAAATCTCTCAGCCGCCCAGGAGGCCATCGAACGCATTGCTGTGGAACGGCCAGCAGCACGTTCCAGGTGTCGTTCCGTTTCCTTGGACTTGGGTTCGCTGCATGCAGTTAAGCAGTTTGTAGCGCAGATCAAGCAGAGCGTTAGGTAAGCGAAAACTGAAGTTAGTTTCGAGTATAGAATATACGAATGAACGAAACTCGATGAACTACTTTCTAATTTCTTTAATTAAATAAGCCCAAAGGTTACAACTCTTAAGTCTTGAAATTTTAACAACAATCATTTTAATAATGGAAAAAGAACGATAATTTTAATCCCTGTTCTATCCACATTTTTGCAGCCACATTGATTATCTTATATTGAATGCGGGCGTTTTTGGCTTACCCTATACGAAAACCGTTGATGGCCTCGAGACAACATTCCAAGTGTCGCATTTATCGCATTTCTATCTAACATTGCAATTGGAATCGCTTTTTGATCACAGGACACGCATTGTGGTCGTCTCTTCGGAATCGCACAGGTAAATTACGCCTAATCAATCACATCTTTGATATTAACGAATTGGTCACTAGGTCAACTTTTATGGACGCCAGTGTAGCTTATAAACAAACTGCATTTGGCATTATATCGTTTTAGCAAGTTTATTGCACTTATTGCTTGGACTTTGGTCCGAGACTCATGCGTTTTTTTTTTATTTTATTTGCTTTGCGTTGGCGTCGATGCGTTTACAGGCTAAAAACTATTAATAACCCCAATGCGTACAGTCAAAAATACTTGTGGCTGCATTTTGGGCCGGTTTGGAATTGTGTGTAACTACTAAATAATCTAGTTTTGGCTTACAAAACTAAGCAGAAGACAATAGAATATTGACGTTTAATCAATAAAACAACAGACTGTATGGCAAACCTGATCAATTTGGGTAAATTTCTCTTTTTCAGCGTGAACCCTATCTCAGCGTGATCTTAAATTTTGCAGATTTAGTTTGTCGAGCAGCAAACACAGTTCATTATTTTGCCTTGACTTTGGACTTGCCTTCGTTGCAAGATGATCTCTTGTAGAATTCAGGCACAATCCCCTTATGTATATTTGCATAGGTGTGAGTCGTATCGAATCTTTGTATTTTGTTTTTTTTTTTGTTTGAGTAAATATAAACAAGCAGACAGTGTTCAAGTTGGAGAGCTACTAACGAATAACTAAATGGAATTAATAAAATCGGATATCGCAAAACGATGAAGAAACATAAACCCCACAATTTTAAAGCTACTGTCACCTAATTGATTGGTATGTTATAGCATATGTTCGTCAAAGATCGACATATGAAATTATTGGAACACGCAAAATCTTATATCGCTCGAAAGTTAAGTTGTTGGCTTTTCAGAGCCAGGGTAATTAGATCGTTGATCAGTTTCGTGACCGCAGACAAAACTTGTACACGTAAAAAGGTGAACAAAATGCCTATATAGTAAAAAAAAAAGTTAAGGTGAGAAATAAAACTATGAACAGAGCAAACATCAAATGTTCCTAAATAAGGAGACGCAAAATAAAAGTATTAAATAAGTTTGAAAGAAAACCAATGTGCTGCTTGCATTGTGGATATATACATATTATTTGTTTATATGCGTGAGAACTCCTCAAAATTTACCTTATGTTGAGTATGTCAAGGCTATAAGCAATTGAACTCCGCATTAAAATCACACACACACACATACACCATTTATTACATTTTGAGCTGCGCACTCGATGCTAAGCAAAGCGTCACAAATGGGCCCTTACAATTTTACATTGCAAATTCCGGTACATTTTTACATCTGTGTGTGCTTATGTTTTAAATTGTTCATTTGTTGTTTTTGTTTGTTGTTATAGGAATTTGTTGTTGATCAGCACAATTGTTTACAAAAATATGCATTAATATAAAACACAATCGGCAATATCAGTTGTAAAGCCACAAGCGGAATACACTCACTTCACGTGCTGCACGCACGAGCACATTGGTACAACGCACTTTTCGCTGCTAGCCAGTGTTACGTTTTGATAATTCAACGCCTCGATACACTGTGCGCTTTAACACACATATGTACATCAATCAACGAACATTCCCATAAACAACAAAACAAAGCATAAAGCTCAATTGAATTCAAGTTTCTGTGCATTGTTTTTGTTTTGGAAATTGTTGGTTTTTCTCTATGTTTCACTTGCTGCTTCTGCGTTCGTTGTTTAGCTCACGTACAACATTTTTGTTACCAACAATTTTTGACGAATGAAGAATTGGGGTCAAAGCAAAAGCAAATTGATAGAACAAGGTATTGCAGTTATCTTATATGGATGTTGTTAGGCATGGGAAATCATTTCTTTTCAATACAAATATTTTCTAAGATTAACAATATTGTTATGATCGACAAATAATACAATTGATAACAAATCCAAGGTCCAAAATATTGCGAACTTTGATATGTAAATGGAACTATAACGGCATTTAAAACCCAGTCATGCGCTACAATTGATGTGAGTGGGAGTCAAATGCGTAAAAGTGTATCTTGCTTTGTGTACCATGTTTTCTTGTATGTACAATGCTGTTGTTTTCCTTGTTCTAGGGCACTTTTGTTTTCAGTGTTTCTTTTTTTTTTTGCATGGGTAAGTGCCTTGTTCACAGTCATGGCCTGCCTGTTCTGACTGCTGGTATGGTTTCGCAGCTTGCATCTCATTAACAAGCATTGAAAGCTGCTCCGATAACAACAGCAACAAGAATGGCAAAGCCAATCAAGACTCGTTTGTGGGTGCAAAGTCCACAATAGTCGCTGGCAAGTTCAAATTCTCTGTTTATATTTTGATGCGCAATATGCAAAATGCATATATACAAATTTAATTGTTTAATTAGCTACAAGTAATTTTTATTGAAAATAAAAAACTGTATATATATATATATATTTATTTTAATTAATATTCTAATTAAAGCTGAATTATTATTCTGAAGTATTGAAGTTATACTGTATGCAAAATCCTCTGGGTATAAAAGAGATTCTTTTTTGTTTGAGAAATATGCAAAGCTACAAATAAATACTATACATAAATGTTTATTAGAAATTAAAAAACAAAATCAGAATATTCACTTAAATTGAAATTGAAATATTATTAAAGTAAGCCGGCTATGAATGCAAAGCAGTTAAAAGTAAATCAAAACAAAAGAGGAAAACAGAAAACTGGAATGACGACAATAAACAATAAAGAACAACATATACAGAAAAAGAAATGTGTCTTAGATTATACTTGAATTTCTTGCTAATTGCCTTGCACCTGGCCCACCACCCCTTTCCCCCCAACATTCAACTGCCTAACTTTCCAACCAATCCACAGAACTGCCAATTTGCCGGCGGATAATCTAACGGTGCAGCATTTATCGCCGCCTGCAGAGAAATATTGGAGTATGTTGGCCTACAGCAATGCCAAGCTGTGCAATATACTATTCGCACAGGAGTTGTCCCAAGTGAGTAACATATGTCTATATATATGTGTCAAATTGGTATATTTGTGGTCTTGTTGCAGCGCTGGAAACAACGTGGAATTTCGGTATTCTCTCTGCATCCCGGTAATATGGTTTCGACAGAGCTGTCGCGTAATTATTGGTTTTATCGTCTGCTCTTTGCGATTGTGCGTCCCTTCACCAAGTCACTGGTCAGTCAGTTAATTAGTCCAAGACTTTAACAAATATATACAATGAATCTTCTCCCCCTCTGCCAGCAACAAGCGGCTGCCACAACCATCTACTGTGCAACGGCCAACGAGTTGACGGGTCTGTCGGGATTGTATTTTAACAACTGTTACTTTTGTGAGCCCAGCAAGCTGACCAAGAGTGAGCTACTGCAGCAGCAATTGTGGACGCATAGCGAGTGCTTAATCAACGACCTAATCACAACAAACAATTAATGTGGATTCGCTTAATATATCTATTTATACATTTTATAATTATGCATTGAGTATACAAATTTTGTGTTTTTTGATTAGTTTTGTTTTGGTCTTAAATCTAGCATTTAACAAAATAGCATCCTACGATCTAACCAGGCACAGATCGAATTTTTTTTGGGATAAATAGTGTGTATATATGGGGGTGGGGGAGGAGCTGACTAGAAATCTGAGACGCGACCCTTGCGCTCCCAGTCGCCGTAGCGTGTCGGCTCCGGTCCGGCGGGGCCGCCAATTTCGCCCGTATGCGGATTTGTTTGATTTGGCCACGGCTTCAGCGGCTCCTTCTCCTGATACGGATGACGTGAGAATTCATCCAGTTTGCCCAACGGTGTCTTTGCGCGCAGCTTTTTCTGGAAGGCCATCAATTTCTCGGATGGTGTTTTCTTCATCTCTTTAATCTCCACAACACTATCGTTGCCACCTAAAGCTGAACGCCAGGCGCTGCTTGTCGACAAATAACTTACTAAAGAAGACAAGGATTACGATTGTTATTAGAATTTATAATTCACACACAAGCACAAACAAGAATTACGATTATTATTAGAATTTATACTTCACACACAAGCACAAACACACACCTTGTTTGCCCATTTGCGGCAAGGAGCGCAGCGTTTGTTTTGTCACAGACTGCATTTTGATTCAGATTGTTCAAGTCTGTTCTTATTCAAAAGTGCCGGTGAATTGTTTTATAATACTTTGTTTATTTTTTTGCCTTTTGTTTATTGATATCTCGCGATGTTGTCACTTGCGCAGCTCTTGTACGTATGCAACAACTGAGCGGCTGCCTCTCGTTTATATAGGCTATTTTTTTCGACAGAGCGACGCTGCTTATTTTATTTGTTGTGAGTGGATTCCGTTGAAAGCCGCACGTTCGTTCGGTTTCTTGCTGTTTTCATTGCGTGCCCTGTTACGTATTATTGCGTTTGTTATTTCCCCCCAGAATTATCGATAACAATTATATAGTTGAATAAAAGAAATTTGCACAACTGTTGCTGGCTAGCTCTAATTAGTCAAAGAATAAATCAAAATAAAATGTATGTAGTAAAATTTTAAATGGCCAAATTATGAGTAACAAATTAGCGAAATCTTCCTTGACCTAACCTTCTGAAATATCGATACTTATTTGGTGATCGATATGCTCGAGCGATACTAGTAAGCAAGTGTAGGTGTTGCAAATTTTTTTTGTTATATTTTACTGTGTTACATTTGTTTTTTAGTTCATTGTAATGTTGCCCAAGACCCCGAAACCAGCAATTTGGAGATTCATCAAGGGTAGCGCTAAGACACTCTTCGTGCTGGAAGCAGTCTGCTTTGCAGCAAGCTACGGTCTCTATTACCGCATGAACACAGACCAAGGTAGGTGTCAAGTGTTTCTCTCTGAGCTTTATATAAGTTATTTACTCTTTACTTATTGCATTTTCTCTGTGCAGATTTTCGCCGGCACATCAACGAGAAATATCCCTACGCTCTTGAATATTACTACAAAATTGGGGAGCTTGTTGGCGATAATACCGTGCGCGACACAGATGCTAATTACTGGAGCTCAACAGCATCGCAATTCGAAAAGAAGCAAGAGTAGAACCACTAATTATCGATGGCCAGCAATCCGTATATAAAATCAGTTCTATTGCTGGTTGGCGGCGGTGGGCTTGGCTACGCGCTGATGCTGCTCACCGAACCCAATGCGGAGAAGATCGAACGCATTAAGGCCTCGGCAAGGGGCCCCCGACAATTCAGCGCAGACGATGAGAAGAAAGCGCTGTTCATGAAAAAGTTGCAGGAGGTTGCGTTAAAGAAAACACCAAAAGAAACCGATAAAAAAGAAAACTAGTCTTAATTTCGTTTGTACATAATTTGTTGCACCTATATAAATATAGGGTTTGCTATAAAATATGAGATGGACCAAGCACCTGGTCTTATTTGCTTTTATGATTTCTCTTTGTAAATTTTATTGTTCCAGTTATAATTATTTGGGTTTTGTACATTTCTCAACACAAAAAAAGAAAAAGGAGTCCAACAATCGGACACAATTATTATAGAAGCGATATGTTGTGCAAGAATCGATATTATATCATCGATATATTTTAAGGTTTAAACAACATCTGACGACTAAATAAAAGAAATAACTGAACCATGTCTGTTGATAATGTGGCATTGTTAAAAGGAGGAACGCATGGACCGTCGGGAGTGCAATTTGACGCCAACAAAAAATTCGAAATACACAACCAGCAGCAGGAGATGGAGCGCAGCGCATTTATTGGTACTGATAGATGCCCGTGGGTGCAGGCAAAGCCCAGACCCAAAACGTACAAGGAGCGCGAGGCAATAATGGCACTGCTGGCGACATCGAGTATCAGCAGGGACAATGGGGCCAAGCCCAGTATTGAGGAGAATATCAATTTCGGTGACCTGGCATCGCTGACCGCTGAAGACCTCGAGTTGTTTGGTTTTACAGCGACGAGCGAGCGCAACGATTTGATTAAGTTGTTTGCACAAATGCCCAATCAAGATCCCAGCTACGATCACATATGCAATTCGAATGCAGCCGCGGACTACAATAATCATATTATTGGCAATGCTGCAAATCATATTCAATATTTGCGCTCCTCGCTAGCGGCCACCAATTACATGCTGCAGGTGATGCAGCCCGAAGATGTTATTGTGGGCGATAAGCGCTATGCAAGCCGCTTTGCCTTGGAAGCCTTAAGCAGCGTTCATTCCTTATCAGATGAGTTAATCAAGGATTTGCGTAAGCTGGAGCAGCTAACCAGCAAGCGATCAGATGATCAGCAACCAGGCAATGTAACATCAGCCAGTAAGGTAGAAAGCAAATCATGAATACCAAAAAAACAAAATTAATCTTAATATTTCATTTGACAGCGAAATCTAAAGATCATTTACTACACAGCGCTGGCATTGGGAACCGCCTGCGCCTGGTTGTGGTGGTGGTCCAAGCGCAATCACAGTCCAAGTCTGCAGAATGTTTCTCTTAAAATTTAAACTTAAACCATTCCTGGCCACACATAAATATTAGCCACCAAAATACATTTGAATTATCGAAATAATCAGACTGTAAACCTTCCATAAGAAGGAAAAAGTTCTCAAAATGTAATATTAAGAATTATTCATAACAATTTAATTTGTGCTTAAGACTTTAGTTCAGCAATCGATACAAAAACAAATAAACATAATCTATAAACATAGACATAGTTGTATACAATTGAATTTATTTATTTATTTAAAGTTATTTTACATTGTTTTGACTTCCTCCGCCAGGAGCAGAAATGCAAAATTTATATAGGCGTCGACATGATCCGGGAATTCCCAGGCTGTGGTATAAGCCACAAGATCACTTCTTTGCAAGCAGTGTGCTATATTTTCTGTAAAATATAGATTGATTATACGTATAATTAAACCATTTACTATCTTTGAGATTCTTATCTATACCTCAATTTTGAAATGTAAATAGAGTATAATAAAGTTAAAACCTAAAACCCTCTATCAAAATATCCAAACTTTCAAGTGCAACTTAGAAATTGAATATGATATATATGAATATGAATATGAATATATATATATATATATATATATATATATATACGACATAGATTTATTGTTTAGATTTACATGTTGCATAGTATCTCCCGCTGTAAAGTTTCAACTCTTCAACTTACGCATCACATCCTGTTTGACCAGAGATTCCTGTTCGTATCGCTTCAACAGTTCGTCGGTGAATGATATAAACTCCGTCAGTTTCCAGGTGCGATAAAAAATTACATTTGATTCGGCGCCCGCCATTTGCTTTAAGGCACTCAATTGCCGTAAGATTTCGCGAGTGTTCTTGAATATATCAACAAATATGGTTGCGATAATGGAAAGCTTGTCGCAGGGCGCGCGCAGATCATCAGGATAATTGCCGCTATTCTCATCAGGCTTGTCCAGGCAACGCGTCTTCTTCGCCTCGATAGCATAGCACAAGGCGGTGCCGCGCTGCTGAGCCAGTTGCCATTTGGCATAGTTATTCTGTAGATCCTTGACCAGCGTTTCCAGTCGAGCCTTGCAAGTGGTCAATATGGCATCATGTTTAATCGGAGATTGTAAACGCTGGCTATCAACTTAATAATATTTTTATTAAGCTTAAGTCATTGACACACTCACACTTACAGCGCACTGGTGTTAAGGAAGTGTTCGAAAGGTCCATTTTCCAAGCCATCCAATTGATATAATCAAATTAATGAATCAATTTAACGAATTTGAAAACAAAACAAAAGCAAGAACTTAATTAAAGCAGCTAAGAGCTATCGATACTTAATTTTTTGAGAAAATATCGATACTCATCCCATCGCTTGTAACAATTTAACTACAGACTGCTGAACTTTATTGAAATGAGCTGGTGGAAGTAAATTACAATTAACAACAACAAACAAATGTGTGTTCGCAGAAAGCATTCGTAGAGAAATGCAAAAGTTTATAGCTGGCGCCATCTAGCGCTCATGATATCGGTCTAGCTATCGATACGAATTTATAGACACGCACTAACTCAAGCACATATTCAACAAAAAAGTGCCGGTCATTTCTAGCTGACATTTCCAAAAAATATTCGGTACAAGTTTGTCGATAAGCACTGCTTAAGAAATATTAAATTTTTTTTTCAAAATGTCGATTTGGACACCATTGGAATCTAACCCGGAGGTGAGTGCTTATCAAAGCTAAGCCAAATTCGTTGCGCTCCAAGCGCGCAGCAACCATTAAAAAAGCTAGCGAATGAGGACGCCATTATGTCGCTATCCCGTTATATTTGCCATTCCCATTCCAGGTGCTGACCAAATACATACACAAGCTGGGCGTGTCCCCAGCCTGGTCGGTAATTGACGTCATCGGTCTGGATGATGAGTTGCTTGCAATGTTGCCAGTGCCCGTCAAGGCACTCGTCCTCCTCTTTCCCATTAGCCAAAAGGTAGCTTGCAATTTTTTTTATTTGATATTTGCAATTGAAGACGATACAGTTTGATGATACTTTCTTGCACGCAGTACGAAGAGTTTTGCGCTGAGGAACAAAAACGCATTATGGCTGGCGCTGGACCGGAAAAGCATCCGGATGATCTCTTCTATATGCGTCAATTCACCCATAATGCCTGTGGCACCGTTGCACTTATCCACAGCTTGGCCAACAACAAAGAGTAAGTAATTAAAATTAATGGTCGCTAACAACAGAAATTAAAAATTTTGCGTATTTTATTTGATGTGACGGAGAAATATTTTTGGTTTTATAATAAATTAATAAACTTGTTTAATTCTAATATTTTCAATTTAAGATATTAGGGCACTTGATAAACAATATATTCAACTAATATATCCCTTTTATGCATAATCATACAGCATTGCTATCGCTGATGGTGTGCTAAAGAATTTCCTGGATAATGGCCTTGCCTTATCGCCGGAGGAACGCGGTCATGCCTTGGAGAAGGACAAGGCCTTCACCGAGGACCATCAGAAGCTGGCACAGGAGGGACAAACCGATGCAGCCGCCTATGAGAAAGTGATTCATCATTTCATTGCACTGGTCAACAAGGAGGATACCCTGTATGAGTTGGATGGCCGCAAATCGTATCCAGTCAGTCATGGCAAGACATCGTCAGAGACCTTTGTGCGGGATGCCGCCAAGGTGTGTAAGGAGTTCATGGCTCGTGATCCGGATGAATTGCGTTTTACCGTCTTGGCTCTTGCTGCCACCGAAGCATAAATTCTTTATATATATACCAAATATTTATATGATCTCTGATCAAAACATACGCCTATTAATGCATTTGTAAGGCCAATGAGTAGCGCTGGAAGATTCGCTCTTGGTCATATTAATCCTCCCGAAATTGTCATTATTATTATCGCTTATTCATATTATTGCATTTCAAAAGATTAAAAGCAGTCGCATAAAATGCTTGAGAACTGAATATGTATAATCAACCAACTGTTGTTTTCTGTACACATATGCATATAGATTTATCCTGTCAGCGTTAAGTAGGTTCACGAATGGTCTATTGAAGAGAACAGGCAAGACAATTTCTAATTTGGTTAGTTACACCTAATTCCTGTTACCAAAGACTGAAAGACCTTTGAATATTGAAAAGAAACCTTATTTGAATGAGAATAATATTGTTTGAATGTCCTACTTGAAATATGTATGAGTTTTCTCCTGAAGCAACTATTTATTATTTATTTTATTGCGATTTAAATGTTTGAATATTACATGAACAGAAATAAATAAAAATTCCCCAATACGAGTAAAAATTAATAGGTAATAGGAAATGAAGATAAAATAACTAATAATAATAATAATAATTGATAGCTTTGCAATCAAGATAAAATTGGTGTTCCACATGGATGACATATGTTTGCTGTTTATTAGCCACAGGGTAACTGACTAGTCGAGCACTCTTGCCTAGACCGTGTCTTGCTGCTTGTTAACTGCGCATGCTCCAAAATTAGTTATGCTCCACGTAAGTGTTTCACAGTTGCACTGCGAGCAACCCCTCGATGTGGATGCTTTTCCATTTGCTTTTGCTTCAGTCGCAACTCAGGAAATTGTAGATTTTTAAGGATTCGCGCAGCAAAAACAGATTTCAGCCAGACCCTCCAGTGTGCCGCAACGGGATACATAGATTTAAATTTGATTGATTTAAATATACATGTGGGCGTCATCACTGTCCGGACGTAATAATGAAGCTGCTGGTCAAGGAGCTGACGCGTTTCACGACGCAACCACGCACCTTCTATTGCTACATGTTCCTCAGCATTTGGATATTTCTGCTTATAGCTGGTGAGTTGATCAATATGGGGCACATTTTCCGCAGCTGATATGTCTCTTTTTGTTGTGTTCCAGGCATGTATCGCTACATGGCCAGTGCTGAACACAATCGCGGTCCGGGCAGCGGTGGTGGCAACTATCAACTCAAATCGGGTACAGACAGCTCGGAAGGAAGTAAATTCGCGTCGAGTGCTCAGCGTTTCGAAAAGTATCGGGAACGCTGTGCGCCGCTGGGACAGCTCACTCGAGTGGATGATGGTGGCATACTGGAGGGCTGGAAACTACAGGGTGTTCTGCTCGTCATCAGGCATGGCGATCGTGGTGCAATGTCGCATGTCCATGCGGGTGGCATCAATTGTGGTGTCCCTGCAGATGGCGACAGTTTGGTCAATAGGTATAGTTGCATTCGATTGTCAATTCTGTGATTTTCAAACATTCTTCTAGCAGATATCGCAGCTTTTTGCATAACTCCAGCAGCTCCGCATCGGGCTCAAATCATATGTACTGGAGCAAAGTGGGTCCCTTTCACGGTTTTCCCCTTCTACCCGCCACGGAGCGCGGCTGTCCATTGGGGCAACTCACCTACAAGTAAGTGGAACTAGTAATCATCTATATATTTAAACAATGTCTCATCGATAACGACTCACCTTCAGAGCAAAGATTCTTGTAATTTTCTCGAAACTGCAGGTTTTTTTAAGAAATCAAATTTTGTTCATGGCTTGAACATGAGAATAGTATGCAATCCATACGACTGCCAATAGTAATCAGATCAATATGAATACGAGAACCCAGATTACTAGTCTGTAGCTCATATAGCCTCTGAGAGCCGCGTGCTTATACAGGGGGACAGTCGGACAAGATTATATAAACACGACTTTTGATTCTGATCAAGAGTAGGGAATGAGGGTACATTCTCATCACACTTATTTATGCTGCTGCACTTATTAATTTGACTATGGGTGTATATAGAAATATTTCTTAAATTTCGATTCCTTCAATTTGTAGAGGGATTGCTCAACTGTTGCACGTGGGCGACATACTGCACCAGATCTACGCACATCCGCTGGGACTGCTACGCAAGTCGAATTCAGTGCGCGAAGGAGCAGGAGGAGGAGGCGCAGTGGAAACGACGCCACATACACTGCTCAATTCGGATGAAGTGGTTGTGTTTACGACGCGTTATCGTCGCACCTTTCAATCCGCGCTGGCGTTGCTCTTTGCCCTGTTGCCGGCGGAGAAGTGGCTGGCGCTGAATGTGAGGGAATCGCATAGTATGGCCTTTTGCTTTGGGGACTGCAGCTGCGCCCAGTCGATGGTGTTGAGGAAGCGGCTGATGCAGCTGGCGGATCGTCAGTTGTTCAAACGTCCCGATGTGCTGGCCGTGATGCAATGGATTGGTGGCACGCTGCTTCAACATGCGCCCACAGAGGGTGGCGTAACGAATCCGTTCGAGGTGGTCGATGCCATTTTAACGGTGCTGTGCCATGAGGCGACGGCGCTGCCTTGCCGACGACGCAATGACAGCCAGATGAGAGAGGCGAGCACCAGGAATCAGGATCTCACTGATGTCATCAACATTGACCAGGATGAGACGGCCGGCAATGCGCCACAAGCGGCTCCTGCTGATGATGGTGGAGATGCTGCAGCACACGTACCAAACGCATTTGCTGCCCCCAATGATGAACAGCAGCAGGAGTCGGTTGGATGTGTGGAGGCCTTGCATGTGGATGCACTCATGTCCTTTGCCGATGAGCTCTCGTTGCGCAGCGCTCGTCATGTTTATTACAAGCGTTCCGGTCTACTGCGCGCCTATGGCATGATCCGACATATTGTTGGATATATGCTGAAGATGATCTCCGGTGATCGAACGAAATTTGTGCTCTATTCCGGACACGATTGCACCATGCAATATCTGACCGCAGCACTGGGCATACAAAATGCTCAGGGACAAACCATTCCATATGCCTCGAGGTTAGCCTTCGAAGTCTATCGCAGCGAGGCGCATACGGATTATTATTTTCGTGTCGTCTACAATGGCCGGGATGTCACCCAGCAGATCGAGTTCTGTGAGGGTGGCAAGAGTTTGCGTGTGACGCGCGATAGTCGCGGCAACAAGGCCGACCTGTGCCCCATTGAGAATATTATTCGGTTCCTGCACGAGGACTACTTTTCCCCATTGAATGCGACCAATTTCAAAGAGGCCTGCGCAGCATCTATTGGGATTCCAGCCAAGGCGAACAACTTCTAGGAAAGTTCAGCAAGGAGTTCCATCTCTATCAACTGTGATATACAAAGCTAAGACACAAATGTTTCTTCAAAACCAACAATTTAATTCTTATTTCATGAGTCTATCAAGCATATCAAGCAGAAAATACATCTATACATAAATATAAATATATTTATACATATATATAAATATATTTATATATATATATTCGTAAATCGATACATATCAGCGCTGGCTTCCAATCCAACGCAATCGTTCTCTTATTCTTAGTCTAAGACCTTGAGGGCAGTCAATCTACTCCCTTGAAAACATATAATAAATATATATTTATTTATTTTTACCTATATACATACAATATATGTTATTCCACAGCTAAGTGTTTCAATAAATGTTGCTCCAAACGAACAAAATTAGTGTTTAATTGAATGGGATACAGAATTTGTTAATGGCTGGTCCGTTTTTATAATTCTTAAATTACATTAAGGACTTCCATTTGTGCAAAGAAAAAATAGTTGGCCAACAATAAAAATATGTTGGCGTCTTTTTATTGTTCCTGTGCCTCGATAAGTCGGAGTCCTGATTTGTCTGCCCAGCTCCTTTGTCTTTTTTCGTTCCTGAGTTGCACCCGTGCCCCATCGATCTCTGATATTTCCCTGTGTGCCAGGACCCATCTTAGGGTAAGGCTGTTGTGAGCCCCAAGTTGGTCAAGCATAGATAGTACTTTATGGACTTCATCTATAGCATTTGTTGCCGCTATACTATCGGATAGGATGGCTTTCTCCGCATTACGATAAAAATGTTTTAGATTAAACTCCACACATCTCCCTGTGGCACATGCATCAGCTTGAAATATGATGGTGTGCATCCCTACAGATTCATAATGGTATATCCAGGGGCCCACTACTCCCAGGTCTGTTACCTAGTTGGTGGATGATCCATCATAATACCATTTTATGGTGTGCGGTTTCATAGGTTGGACTACATCTAGTTTCGTCCATTCCTGTTTGCTTTTTTAACTTTGAAATTTCGCTCGAAAATATATTCGGGTGCCATTTCATCCCCGTGTTGTAACAGACGAAATTCACCTGACACAAGTTAGGCATCTCTGTGGCTTAGGGTGTGTTTGCCCCCAACTTCTTCTGCTGACATCCTGAAGAGTGTGGCTTTCTGCTGGAGCCTTATGATCTGATAGAGTGGCGTAAGCTCAATTAAGGCTCTATTCAATGTCACTGGAGGGCAGGTGCGCATTGCTCCTGTCATGCATACGCTGGTCATTCTCTGCAATTATAGCAGTTGCTTCTTCATAGGTCAGCATAGTTCTTACTACCATTAGGTATTTACATGTGTAAAGCGATATGGAGTACTTCAATATCGTATTTTTGTACAAAGTTTAACCTACTGTCAAATGTGAGCTGAGGAATTTTACATCCTTGCTCTTCTCTAATAGGCATCCCAAAAACCATATTTGCTTCATCACCTGTAACTTCTATCGTCTAGTAAAGGAACCATTGACCGTTTTTGTAGGGTTTAAGTTGAGTCCAACCTCCGTTCACCAGTCACTCGTCATCTTTAACCCTAACTATGCCACAGAGTATTTGTTTCTTGCTATTATTACAATTACGCCCGCGTAGCCTTGACTTTGAATACCTCTTGTGTAATGACTGATAAGTTTTTCATCTACTAACATAGCCAATACTCGCCAAGGGACAGCCTTTAGTGGTTAAAACTGTTACTATGCTGTAGTTGGGTCCAAGCCCCTCTAAAAGCGCCTTCTACGTCTGCCGCACTTAAAGTACGCCGCAGTTGATAATTGGCTGTGTTTGTTTAAAAACGATGTTAAGCTGATGGGTAGAGGACTTTGGGTTTGTGATGTCTTACTTCCCTGCTTTGGGGGTGATGACCACTCTAACTCTAATCCAAGCGAGTAAGGCTGCTTAGTAGGGTTTTCCTAATACGAGAGACGAGTATGTCCAGATTCATTTGAAAGGAAACTGGCAATTTTCCGTCTATTCCCGGTTTATTGGGCTGGAATGTACCAATTGACAATTTTAATATCTCCACTGTGACTGCCGACTTGGCGCTGTCCAGTCGTCAGCCGACGGGCTATACCTAGTCGCACTATCAACAACATCATTTTGAAGTGGTATTCTACCTGTACCAGATGTTTCACTAGGTAGGTTGACCTCTAGGGTATTCTTGAAACTTTCCCAGTTCGTTTTCCTGGGGTTGCGACCTGGCGCACTACTTTTCCTACTTAGTTGTAACCTAAATAGACTGATTTTATGGTCCGACATAGATTCCTCTGGTAAGACGTGTGAGTCTCTCAGGTAAGACTTAATGGACCGACTAATCAGGGTGATGTCTAGGACCTCTTCCCTGATTCTATTTACAAATATCGGTGTGGATCCGACATTCCCAAATTCTAGGTTAAATCTAAATATAAAGTCTGTGAGGTACTCACCCCTCAAATTGATTGCTGCCCCCCATTGCTGCCCCAAATCCTGTGGTGCGCATTGGCATCACAACCGATTAAGACCGACATCTTCACTTTTCTGCAGTACTCCTCCAGTTCCTCTACTTCTCCGTCTCCTGCGAAGTATGCAGACACTTTCCCATAGAGAGCGCATTACCAATGGATTGCACCAATATTGCAACACAGTCTCTAGTAAAGAATTTTATAAGGATAGTATCCTCCTCACCACAATTCATGCTTTATGTGCTGGATCCCTCCGATCCCAGATTACCTTTGAATTGGCGGGGTATCCTTCGTTCACCCATGGCTCCCAAATTTCGTTATAAATAATTGTTGCGGCTAGTAGGATTTAAGTATTGTTGGCCAAGCCTATCCAAAGTAATAGACTAAAGAGTTTTGGAGATGAACAGCAGAAATTTAAAACCAAACATATTATAAATTTGTAGGGTACCTTTTTTTTAATTACGCTATATGCTGACTAATTTTATAGAACAGATGTGTTTAAAATTTAAAATATATTTGTTGATTTTTTAATTCAAATAAAAGTGAAATGTTAAATATTAATATATTTTTTTAATGAAATTTGCTCGAAGTTGAAAACATATTTGTTTGTTTTTTAATTCAAATAAAAAGGAGAATGTTAAATATTAAAATATATTTTTATGAAATTTGCTCGAAGTTAATTGTTTATTTTTTAATTTAAATAAAAAATGGAATATCACAAAATGCAGCTGAACAACTAAAAAAAATGCATAAAAATTCATTATTTGCCATCTTTAATATTCCCTTAAAAATACAATGTTTGACAAATAAACACCGTTAGCAGCTGTGTAGATTTACCCAAAGCGATGCGAGTGTTTTTCAAAATTTGAGATGCTATATAAGAGCACCCAACTTATTCAGTTTATATCATTCTTGAGTAACAAACCTTACAAAACAACACTCCAACGAAAATGAGAACCCAATCCGTAATTCGGTCCTGTGTCCTTCTGGCGATCCTCTTTGCCTGGTTTCCATCGGGACATGCTCAGATTGCAGAGGAGCTTTCGTGCGTTACAAAGATAGTGACGTATGTGGATCAAGATGTCCTAATTCAATTGATAAAGCTGGGAGCCAAAGTTATTGAGGAAATACTTTTCGAATTGGCTTTTTGCGGTTTAACTTTGGACAGTTGCGTGTTAATTTCTCTTCCAAATGAACTATTCAAGGAACTAGAACAACTGCCAACGTCGAAAGTCGACGAAATTCTTCGTGTTATATTGAGTTGTATAATCTAAATTCAAACTAACTAAATAATTAATATATATATGAACATTCCAAAAAGGTTCGAAGTTTTTCTTTTTATTAATATATTTCAAACATTATTTGTTCTACATTTGGTGTGTGCCGCGACCATAAAATTTATTCCCATGGTTAGGTTTTTGCATTTGCACACTCCCCCGGATGGGGCCAAGAAATATAGCAGGCTTAGATGGAGAGAAATATATCTTCCAAATTTGAGAACTCTCTGAGATATTAGATCCTCTGATTTTTGGGGGATTTTGGATGGGTGTTCCTACAAAATATATTTTATTTTGATGTATCCTTGTATCGATTTACACCATCAGTTTGCATTAAATGTAATCATAAAATTTTTAAAATTCCATATTCAAATGGAATATATCTTCAACTGATTCCGACCCTTGCCGAAATCTTCAAAATTCTAATCGCCACAATTATCAATTTGATGAATTCCAATTGCTAACCCTCATTGGTCATATCACCAATATTACAGCTCCGATGTTAGATATTAAATATTATCATCATGATATATTTTTGTTTATATTTCCTGTAAGGACTAAATTGTTGTATAAATAAAATTATAAGTAATAAAAATACATTTCCAAAAATCTAATTTAAAAATAAAGTTTGATTACAAGTTAATATTTTTATTCTATATTAGCAATTGAATGTATTGCGCTGAGGAATAGAAACGCATCTTGGCTGGCGCTGAACAGGAAAAGCACCTGGATGATCTCTTCTATATGCGTCAAAACACCCATAAAGCCCGTGGCACCGTTGCCTTTATCCTCAGTTTGGCCAACAACAAAGAGTAAGTAACTGTAGGTGAAAACTGTTGCATTACTCATTTGATATGATAGAGAAATATTTTTGTTTTCCAACATGCTGGAGCACTTATTAATTTGAGCATCATCAACATTGACCATAATGAGACAGCTGCTGATGATGGTGGAGATGCTGCAGCACACGCACCAAACGCATTTGCTGCCCCCAATGATGAACAGCAGCAGGAGTCGGTTGGATGTGTGGAGTCCTTGCATGTGGATGCACTCATGTCCTTTGCCGATGAGCTCTCGTTGCGCAGCGCTCGTCATGTTTATTACAAGCGTTCCGGTCTACTGCGCGCCTATGGCATGATCCGACATATTGTTGGATATATGCTGAAGATGATCTCCAGTGATCGGACGAAATTTGTGCTTTATAATAATTAAATTATACTAAGGACTTCAATTAGTCCAAAGACTTAAAAGTAAATTTTAACAAAAAGTAATTGGCCAATAATAAAAATTTTTTGGCGTAATTTTATTTTTTCTGTGCCTCGGTAAATTATAGGACAATGCGTTCTGGGTTTGTGTTCATGTTAGGGATTTGATGGTGGTCCCTTTGCTGTTTATTTTAATGCTAAAGAGTTGTTCAAAAATATCTTTGCTGAATTGATATTATATATGTCTTTTAACAAATAATACTGATAAAACCGCAACTTTATCACTAATTGTTATCCAATGTGAAATATTTTTAATTTTTTTTTTTTAGTTATTTATTAATATTTTAATAATATTTGCCGTTTTCTAAATAATATTGAATGAATAATTGTTGCGGCTATCCAAAAGTTTATAAATTTTACTGGACCTGCATAGTAATCAGATTAGATTACTCTGGAAATGAATAATTGGAATTTTAAACCAAACATAATACAAATTTTTAGTGTTCGCTTTTTAGGCTTTAAGCTGACTAATTTTATATATGTTATATGTTTATATATATATAATTCAAATAAAAAGTAGAATGTTAAATATTAATATATTTTGTATAAAATTTGCTCGAAGTTAAAAACATATTAAATTTTAATGAATTTTAATGCAATGCGATCGAAGTTAAAACATATTTGTTTATTTTTATTTCAAATAAAAAATTAAATATCAGATATTATTCCTCGCAAAGCGTTGCGAGTGTTTTTCATAATTTGAGATGCTATAAAAGTGCAACCAACTTTTTCCATTTATTCCTCATTGGTCATAGAAACAATATTACACTTCCGATATTATAATTGAAATACTATTATCATAAAATCTCTTATTCTGTATATCCAAAATGTTATTCAAAGCCACTATGTAACGAAAAGATGTATAAATAAAAATATAAATAATAAATAATTTTGTATAAAATGTTGAGTTGTTCGAAATAATTTCACCGAAAATTTGATTATAGGAACTAACTTTGCTTACATGTTAATTTCATTAGGTCAAAACAGTCCAATTCTCTCTTAAAAGACAATAGCCCCAAATATTTACGAAATCTATCGTGTATATTTAATTACAGAATTTTAGAATTTTTTTCTGGCATATAAGGGCTTATTTTACAGTTTGTATATGCCCCTCAAGCTGGAACAGCCAGGCTTGGAAGGCAGACTACTAAATTATCTCCTTCCAAACATTTATCAGAAATCTCTTCCCAAAGCGCATACGTAACTAAAAAAAAACACCATAATGAGCTATAATAACTGTGCAACACACGCACCTCTTCACTTACTGCTCAGGCATCCAAACGCCGACTGACTGCAAGACTGTGCAATGCAATTTGCGATTTTGCTGTCGACTGCACTTGAACATTACTTGGTTGCTTAATTGTTTTGTTCTGTTGGGGGGTGTGTGTGTTTGTGTGTGTGTGAGCGTGTGTGTGTGTGTGTGTGTGTATGTGTGTGTGTGTGTGTGAGGGTTTTTTATACAAGCGTGTTTAAGCACAAACGATGAGAGTGATAAGGCAAACGAGAGCAAAGACCCCCGCCTAAGCCACAAAAAAAGTTAAAATAAAAGCCAAATTATATTGCGTTGACGTCGATTGCGCCAGACTGTAGAGTGGAGCCGTTATTACTTATCTGTGTGCCTTGCTGCGGGGAGTGGTATGAGTAACGTGGCGCACTCACTCACACAAGCATGCACACAAACACACAGAGCAATGAGTGAAAAGGTGGTGTGATGGGAAGGGAGTCAGCGAGCGCGCAATGAGCGTGTACAGAGACCAGAGTCGTCGATACAGCGATTGTAATGTAAAATCGACGCTCTGCTCTGTGCTGAGAGCCTGTTGACATTCAGTACATTTTGTTACTTTTGTGCACGCAGCTGGCGACGGCGACGATGATTATGGCGCTTCCAAAGAACCCAGTCCAGGCCAGGCCAGGCCAGGCGGGGAGTTGAGTTAAGTTTCACGTGACGCCCGCGACATCGGCAAATACGAGTAACTTAAACAAAAAACCGAAATAAGCCGTGTGTACAACACACTGGGCCCCACTCGCTCGTTATGGTTGTGCTTGCTGTAAAAAAAAAAAACAGTAAAGCGCCGTTTGCCATCCACCATATTACAATGTAAACCACATCCCCAACACATCCACGTAAGTTCACGTTGTCGTCGTAATGTTTGATGCCAGCCCTGAGGCCGTCGTAGCTCGCATGGTGCATGGTTGTGTTACATTGGGAAAAGGAGCCCAGAACGCGTAGACGCGTTGCACTTTGTCCAAAAACAACAAGTCATGTTGCTCCAAAAAAAATAGTGTGATATACTTTATGATACGCTGGGATGAATCATATTTTGGAAATTATACTTACCAATTCGATAATTCCTTGCTTGTTTAAAAAAAATACGTTTGAAATACTCCTTTTATAAAAACCGTTTACAATTGTTTATTTTTCATAAGTAGTTTAAAAGTAGTTGTATATCATAATAATATATTATGTCACAAAGTTTCGGTGATTGAATGGAAGTCGAAGCATTCTAGTTTGCTATTTATCGGGGGTCTTGTCTAGTTTGCTAACTCTAATGTAATTTATTTACTAAGATTATAATTTTCTGTGAGTTATATATAGAGTATAATAATATAAATTCTAATAAAAATTCAAAATAAATTTGTTTAACTAGATAACGGCTACTACCTTTTTTAAATGTATGTCAGTAAACAGGGTATAAGTGCGCTAAGAAAAAAACACACACACGTTTTATTTTGTGTGCGGATGTGTGTAAAAGAGGGGTATAGATAGAGAGAGAGAAAGTGAGTAGTGCGCGGTACCGTCGTAGCGCAGCGAATGTGCAGTGAGTGGCGTTTAATGTGAGCATCTCTCCGATGGAGGCAGGCACCGTCATTGCGCTCAATTTGCTGCACGCCGTTGTCAATGCCTTCGTCTCTATAGTTGTGTGTGTGTGTGCGGGTTGCTTGCTTCGCTTGCCTTGTGTGAGTGTGTGTGTATGCATGTGTGCACACCAAAAAAATGCATTTCGGATCCACAAAAATGCAGCTCGGTGTCCCGCTCCATTGTGTTAGTGTGTGTGCTTGAAGTTTAGTGCATGTGGACATGCACAGTGACTGGAGATGCATATGTTTTCAATGATGTAATGTAACTATAATTCAATGTATATTTAAAAAGTGTATATTTATTATAAAATTCTTACAATTACACAATTGCATTGACTAAACGTTATTAAATAACACACAATTAATATTTGTACAATTTTGATGTTATTTGCGTCACTGTTGGCTACACTCAATTGCATTGTGTGCATTCTCTTTCTTTGTTTCGTGAGCGGTAAAAGAGAGAACGTAAAGAGCTACAGTGCGCACCAATACAAACATAAGTGCGTCTCCCAATTGGCTCTGGCGAGTGCAGCAATAGCAACAGCAACAACAACAAAAATGCGCACATGTGCATTGTGAACGGAGGGAACCGATGGAGGCCCCACAATAAGAAATACAAAAAGAAACAAATTGAGTTTTGTTGTTGCGTGTCTCTCTCTGTGTGTGTGTGTGTTTCTCCCCTTCATCGAGCTGTGTGCATTTTTGTGTTACAAATGTCGGCATCTGCTGTTCGCTTAATGCTGCGTCTCTGTTACAAAATATTGGCGAAGAAAAATCATACAACGTTTTTTATTCAAACTTTTTTCAACCATTTTTCATCGGTACGCAAACATTGCTGTATGTGTGTGTGCCAGTATGTGTGCGTGTGTGTGTGCCAATATGGGGAGCACTTAAAGCAAGCAATCCGCTTAGCTTTTGTGGGCATTTTAGGCATGACAGTGCGCTCCTAGAAAAAAAGTGTGCAACTATTTTTTTTAATAATTCATTTTAGAGGAAAGCGTGTAGACAGGATTTTTCATTTTCAACTAACAATAGAGAACGATAGAGAGAGAGAGAGAGAGAGATAGAGAAGAAGAGAGAGGCAGACGGTCAAGTTACTATCGTTGGTCTATGCCGTCTGCGTCTCTGGGGCCATCTAATAGAAAACCATGAGTTTTCCAAGCAGTCGTCAAACTAGGCTCCAATCCCCAACCATCTATTCAACGGCGGGGCAGATGGATGCACTTTCAAATGAACGTGCGAGCGATGGGAGGAAAGGTGGGAGGTAAAACAAGCTACGTTGTCTTCACACAGTTTTCCACACAAACAGCTCACCCAACGGAGGAGCTCCATCGTTACACAAACACACTTCCACACACTGACACAGAAACACACATCAACATAGAGCTTTAGATAGTCACAACAGAGCGGGCATAGAGAGTGAGAGAGGGAGAGGAGAGCTGCAGCTAGAAGAAATTGCAAAGACGCAACGTCGTAATTGCATATCGGAGCAGAGCATAGCAGAGAGGGAGAGAGAGAGAGAGAGCCAAAGCGTAAAAATTAATCAAGTTGGCTAGGGGTAGGGGGTGCTTTTTTGCGGTGACCATAAGCTGGTACATATATGTAGCAAGTACTAATGAGTAACTGAAAATGGTAGTGGAAGCGCGTTCAGAGCTTGGCTCTAACTAAATTTTAAGACAACTCAACCAGCACTCTTCAAAGTAAACTAGAATGACAGAGGAGAGAGGGGGAAAGATTGAGAAAAAATATTATGCCATAAAAATAAATATTTTCGGTACCCAGAATATAATTTACAAATACACATGCACATAAATTTCATTAAATATGAAAAAAAAAATTAACTAAGTTGCATTGGTGAAGTTGTTCCATTTTGGAGAATTTTTAAAATTATCTAAACAATTAAAAAGGACACTACACGAACATGCTGGTGTAAAGGAGAGTAAAAAAAAAACAACCAATTATTTCATTAAACATATCCCTTTATACGGAATAGTTATAAAGATAATGTAAGCAATAACTTGGTGAATGTCAAATTCAAATAGATCACACACATGTACACGCATACTTACACACACGTAACATACACACACCGAACATACTCCGCCTTGCAGTCAAAAAGTCAAAGAGCATATTATTGTTGCGCTGGCACAGAGTGCAATGCACTGAACTCCGAGTACATTGGCCCCAAAAGCAGTGATACACAAACACACACATACAAAGCCAAAAACAAAACATACACTCACTCATATACAAAGAGCGAGAGAGAATAAACACATAAACGGTCACACTCATCCGCTTACAAGCATACGGATAACAGATAAGAGACACAGGCATACTCTAATAACAAAAATGCACACACATACATTAACAGCTAACCAGCAAGTTAAATGACCTTCGCATATTGCCATTCCGCTCGCACACAAGTGTCGAGCATTGACGTAACGTGTACGCGAACTGTTAGCCATTTGCTGTGCGCCTATTGAATTAACATCGCATGACGCAAAGTTCGCGGAACGTACATTTTTCAGCAGGCAGCAGCAGAAGCAGCAGCAGCAGCAGCAGCGGTCGCATTTTTACCGTTCTAATACTGGCTGGCGTTGTTAACATAGAAAATCGTTAGAAATGTGCTCAGCAGCTACCAAGATTTCATAGAAATAACAAAAACCTGGCCGCAAACTTTACACCCCAAAATAATCCAAGCGGACTGCGCTCAGCTGGGAACTGTTGCTGCTTGGAGCTGGAGCTGGAGCCGGAACTGGAGTTTGAGCTGGAACTGGGTTACACACACACACACACACACATGCATACACAGTCAATAACATTTGTGTGGGGGATCACTGTAAAATTAACATGACAACGAGCGCTTTTTGCCCAGTATTCGAAATAACAAAATTTGAAAATGCTTCTTGTGTTTTGTTGTTGTTGTTATTGTGTTGATTTTCGTATTTACTTTCATTTGCCATTTCTTAAAGCCTGTTCGTTTATATTTTAAACATACAAACGAAATAATGGCACAAATAATGCCCAAAGAACTGTACGACGACTTTTGCAGTGTGTGTGTGGCCATAATAGAAACAAATAAATAAAATAATATTATAAGCGGCGCTTGGCTGTAATTTGTTTTAACCGGGGTTAAACGTAGTTTTTTATTTCATTTTAGTTGTTTTTTTTTTTGTTTTTGTGGCACGCCTTCTAAAATTATAATTTATTATTATTATATTTCGTTTGCTTAATTACACCAGGAAAACAGAAGTTGAGCAGTTGCGAGCAAGTGACACAATAACAATAACAATAACAATTACAGCAAGCAGCATACAACAGGCTAGACAACAACAGGGTAGCAGATCCACCACAGTGTTACTCTACCCGCCACCACCCCACTACTTCCCTTAGCATGACAATGCTGTTGGGTCTCTGCATGAGCAAAAAATCGAAAAAGATGGCTACTAACAGCGCGGGCTAACAGAAAATGTAGCTAAACGGCCAACGTGTGTGTTGGGGAACTTGCTTGCAATTGGGGAACACACAAACACAAGCACACACGAAATGGGAGCCAGGCATTGGCCCCCATTGAGTCATAGGGCTGACGACTCTCCGCTAAAAAGGGGCATTGCCACCAAAAAAAAAAGAACTTCTCAAGGCTGGCAGCAGCAGCAACTGTAGCAAAGCGCACACACGCCGACATGGGGAAGTCTTGACTACAGTACCAGGCGATCAGCAAATAGCAGCTGACCCCAAGCTCCCCAAACACCGACCAACGCGTTGCCCCATCGCTGCCACAGCCTCTTTCCTCTTTGTGTCTTTTGCTTTCAGTTGTGTTTGTGCTTGTGTGTGCGACGCCTCCCCGTGCATCGACCAAAATTAGTGGCAGTGGCGCACTGCTATAAAGATTAACATATTATATGTAGTAGTTTAAGGCCTGGAAATAAATCAGAATTGAACGAATCATTAAAATAATTTATAATAAATGATTTTAGCTTAAAGTTATCCCCAGTTACAATGAATGATTTTAACATTTAGTTATCCCCTTAGAATCATTAGTCAAATAAATGATTTTAGCTTAAGTTGTTCACTTAGAATTATAACTTATTACGAATTACTTGCCCTCAAACAAAGTAAATTTACATACGCTTATAAATTTATTTTTTAGTTAATAATATCAGTGTTTAAAAACATCTGCAACTTAATCGATGCAAGCGTAAATATGTTTTTGTGGGTATTCTGCAGAGTCCCGTTATCTAAAATTGCGTGTACATATGTATATGTATACACGTATGTATGGATGTATATACACGTGTTTTTAGCCAGCCAGTTAGGGATCAGTTCGGTCTTGTGAATAAAGAAATTGCTATAAGAAATACTTGAGCCTGCTTAAAAATTTTTAAAAGGCATATTTATGAATAAAATAAGAAAGCATAACTCGATGAAAAACAGGCAACGAGTATCAGGTTGTGTAAGGCTATATAGCTTTTAACTGTGTTTTTTTTTTATCGCACAGTGTTTTTTTTTTTAGGAATTTTAAAGGTTACATTGCTTTAATTTTTTTTAAACCACTGGAAACGAACCATTGGATAACTTATAATAAATCCCTTTCAGCATGACAGCCTGCTTTAAAATATTAATTACTAGATATTTACACAAATTTTTATTGTTACTCTAGAATTAAGAGTGTACTTTATTGGATATATGTAATTTGTTATGAAAACTTAATAATTAATTTTAAAATGGATATAAGCAATATTTAACTAATATGATTTTAAAAAAAATATATTTTTGCATGTATATTTTGAAATATTACATAATATCGAAATCTCCGTTGTATTTCACACTTCAATCGTAATTTCATACCAAAAATTAATGAATTAATCAATTATCACTAACACTCGATACTACCTAAGTTTAAAATAAGGCCATTCTCAAACATTCTATGCAGTTAGTCGTTACTATATCAATATCCTTTGCTCGCACGCCTCTGTTCCATTTCTAACAATACCGAATGCATTGCCGAAATGTTCCCCAACATGTTATCGACATCCCATCTGCCAAATAGCTGTAGCTACCCCCCTCCTCTTCCTCAAACACCCTACACTGATATCATACACCTAGTGCCACACTTTACAATTTTTAGAAAATATGGGGTTAAAGCGTGCGGAAGGCAGACTGCTGAATCGAATCGCATAAATAATCAGAGGGGGGGCCAAAGGACACTTTCATTTCGTGCCAAACGAGAGAGTAAACAATTTTTAGTGAAATTTTCGAATAGGCGAACAGCAAATTTGTAGGGCGTACGCTGCCGAGTCAATGATGATGATGATGATGAAACAAATATATATATATACACGCACACACATACTGTACACACAGCAAACAGCTCCGTGTGCGCCCGCCCCATTTACTTTTTGTAGTTTTTTATTTGCGCGCTCAACTGTTCTAAATGATGACGGGAGCAGCAGCAGGCAGCAAGCTCCGCCACTTAGATGATAAAAAAAAAAGCACAAACAGCGCACACATAATACAAAACACACACGCACGCACACAATCAGCGCAAAAAGGTGGGTTCTGAGCACACGGGCGGCGGCAGGAGGAGCACGCTTGGGGTTCAGGTCACACAAACACACTCTCGACATTGACTTTGAAACACATTTGACAACAGCAAAAACAAAAACAGTAAACAGAAAAACAAAAATTCGTGATCGCAAGAGCAAAAGAAAAAAGACGAGAGAGAACAGTTTTGGTTAGTGCTGCGTTGCGGCGGGAAGTGGGGTGAGCGTGGTGTGCGCAAGCCTGTTGACAGAGCAAACATTTGAGTGAGTTCGAGCTCTCCCATGTGCAAAATACTAATTAGCATTTGAGGTAACGAAACGGAAGGCACAAAAATGTAGCAGAGACAGTCAACTGTCTCGCTCCAACACACAGCGCAGCAGAAGAAGAGCAACATCTAATTCACCTCAGCGCTGAAAAAAAAAACCAAAAACAAAATACACAAAACAAAAACAAAACAATAAATGTTAAAGAGGTAATGAACTCACTGAAGCGGCTTTTGTATGTGTGTGCCAAGCGGTCGTGTGTGTGTTTTTGTTTACTTATTTCATTGCCAAGGTAACCGCACTCATACACATACGGCGCTCAAGCGTTCGAATAGCACTCACGTTTACAGTGGTTGATTGCGCTGTGTTGTGGGCGCCCAGCAACCTACTGCCCATTTCTGCGTCACTGTTACCGTTAAAACTTAAACTTAAAACAGTTCAAACATTTTTTACAACATGCAATTCGAGTAAACCAAATCCGACCAGAAACGTACAACGTACCCCGAACGTTCACCGTTTGAATGGTTGTGGCAACATCGACCGAGCGCCTTTGAGTCAATTGGCCAGGAAATCATAGATACAAAGAACCACAATAGCTTGCCCAATTCATTTTAGACAGTTTTTTTTTTTGGCCGTACGCTAGGTCAACAAAACAATTGGCACTTGAGCCACTTTCGGTATAAAAGAGGGGTTTAGCTGTAATTTTGAGTGATCTGTGAATAAGTTGAAATTAAATCACTCAAAGTGAATAGCTTGAAAATGTTTTCACTCATTTTGAAGATAGACTTTCATGACATCCAAGACCCCCAACACAGGATAAAAAAATCAGTTAGACAACTTTAGTGCGCACACAAATTATTTAGTTAAAATTTGAGACAGAAAAGAAAGAAATTTCATGATTTACTTAAAAACTTATTTTGGTGCAACGATTAATGAAGAACAGAAAACTGATCAAATTGATAATGGCAAAGCCACATATCTCGCACAACATCAACAAGAGCAAGAGAATATCGAATGTGTTAATCGATAACAACCATCAAAACGATCCCAAAAATCAGAGGCGCCAGTCAGTTATTAAACTTGTAAGATATATTTCTAGGAACCTCCATACAAGCCTGGTAATAATATTTCTTGTCCTTTTGAAATCTTTACAAAAATTTTAATTACAATTAAATAATTTATGTGCTTTTTTCGACACCATTAGAAATAGAGAATTCAAGCTTAAAGCACAGAGGGATACGGCCACAAGGCGGCTAGAATCGGTATATTACCTTTAAGAACCGATTTAAAAGTTGTATAAAAACGACCACACCCGCTGCCACCAGCAATTTCTAGAAATCAGAAGTGCGAATATCTTCCACAATTTGTAAGAAAGATCGATAAGAAATTGGATGGCCACGCCCACTCCAACTTTCTAAACGCGTAAATCGATACGACCATATATCACACAATTTGAATTTGGTGACTAAACCAAATTTTAAAGGTATATTGCTAGTAACGATCTTCAAAAATTGTTGGACCTCGCCCCTTCCAGCAGCCAAAAACGATAAAAGCCTATATCTCCCGCTATTTAAGAGCTATAATAATCTTAGAGGGTCTAATTGTTGGCAGTGTATGAAACCCACCCAGTTATTTTCAATATTAACTGCAGTCATTCATTCAAACGCGCACAGTTTTATTGATACAGCAGAATAGAACAGATATCTTAATAATCAATTTAAACGCAGAACTGTTCATCAAACTTAATTGTTAAATAAACACAAATTGAAAGATGTTGATTTTCATATTAATAATGAGATTAATTAATTAACTAAAAAGAACCGCAATAGTTAGTTGAAGAGATTTATAACAAATATTAAACAAATTTAGTTTGGTTTATCAAATATGCTTATAATAATAATAATATGCTTATAATAAGATAAGGTTGTTATATAATAAATTTCTATGTTACATACACTGATATAAATTATTGCTAATCTTTATTCCTTATATATTTTAAATGTGTTTTAGGAATACATATGTAATAAATAATATAATATTTAAAACAATATGTTAATTTCAGCACTCCTAACAGATCCACAAAAAAAACGGGATGCAACTCAAGCGGTTCAGCTGGCATTTCTTTTTTTGTGTGTGTGGTTTCCCACTCAGTGTGAGCACGCTATGGCGAGTACACGAGTGCGAGTACGAGTGCGGTACGAGTACACGAGCGAGCGAGTGAGTGAATAGTGTGAATGCGTTATATTCGTAGCGGTTTTGTGAATTTTTCAACAGGCGCTCAGCGCCAAGCAGCAAGCGCAAACTGCGCCTTTTGATTCGCCCAGCAATTGTGAATTCCCAGTCAATGCTTGCATTAGCAGTGCGAGGGAGACAACTATAGGGTGCAAATGTGTATATGGGCTGCTGATGTTGATGTTTGTTTGTTAAGTTCTCGCTGCTGTTGGGCTCGGTGGCGGTGGCGATGGCAATTTTCAATGTAGTTGTTGGCCGCCATTGCTGAGCGCCTGTTAACTGTTTTAGTTAAAGAGCAATCCATTTTGTTTTGCGAAAAGGAAAAGGAGTAGACAAAACTCGCGCAATTTCTACTGCTTCTTCTTCTAAATCTTCTTCTTCTTTTCAAACAAACTGACGACAAGTGAACAAAAAAATTAGAAGAAGAAGAAATGGCAGGCGCAAAGGAAGATTTTTGATTTTTATTGCTAAATCGAGTTATGGGAAATGAGCTAACTTAATTGATTATATTAGTTTAAATGTAAAATTTAAACATAAATATACCATAATAAGCTTTGCTACTTAGTTGCCGTTGAAAATCGCAATTATTCACTTTCGACATTGGCATATCTCTTAAGCTTTAAGCGCATCGAAATTTAGACTTTGCCAAAGTTTTAAAAGCTAATACAACAAATTGTCGATTTTGTTGTTGTTGTTGCTTTAGTTAATGGTTATGCTAAAGCTTGTATTAATAAATTCTATATAATATATTAAGTACTTAGATAAAAGCAATTTAAAAATATATTTTATTTTAATTATAATTTCAAATGACCAAATTTTGCAGAGCGGCTTTTTTTAAGCTCAAAAAAAACTTTCCGTTGCTCAACGACTCTGTAAATAAGCTCGGGTTTTGAGGCCGTCATTGTTTTTTGTTGTGGCATATGTGCACATACATACACACAAAAAAAATCGCATATAAGGCCCACGATTTGGCTTTCTGATAAAACTTGCAATCTGCCAAGCACAGAAAAGCATTATAAGTGCTTTTAACACAACCTGCATTGTGTGTGTAGCTGGTGTGTATATGTTTAAGTAGGTGGAGGTGCTTTGTGCTTTATAAAATAAATTAGTTATGAAACAAAAACACATATATATAAATTTAATAAGACACAGAAACAAATGAGCAATAATAATTTTTGATTTTAATTTTTAATAAATAATAATATGTAATACTTATGTTATAAACATTATTTTACATTTGTTTTAAATCTGAACTCACTCTTTTGATTTAGGGGATCGTGTTTTGAATTTTACATTGAAATCTTAATTAAGTTTAAAAATAATGATACTTCTTTTTAAATTGTGCACAAAATAATGGAAAATAATGAATTCAAATTGGTTTACCTATGAAACAGAAACATAGTCTGCCTATCTTTATATATATACCTATTTAATAGGATTAAGTTATTAATGAACAATCAAAAATCAATTCATAAGCGAGACGATCGCAGACTGTTCTTATTTTATGGCCTTTTTCCATGTTGAGCAATAGCACAACAAAAAGTGTTTTTGAATAAAGTTCTCTGAAAATTATAAAATTAACAACTTTTACTCACACACACATACTTGCCAACGGATATATATAAGCCTCGGGCAGCTTACGAAACAAGCTTAAGTCAAGAACTTAAAATATTTAGCTAAAACTTTTTTTGAACGCTATCGCGCGCAATGTCGAGGGAGAAACGGCGAGAAAGAACGCTTCCAATAATGGGAAGGGTGGCGTAGCACGTGTGGCAATGTAGGTGGGCGGAGAAGCACTGCAAGAGCATTCAAAGAAGAATCGGCACAAGTTTTGTGCCACAGGCAATAAAAGCACTCGGCAGCAGCGATGAACTTGGCAGATTTAACTTTTTTCAAGTTTCGGAAAACCAAAGTTGCCCTACCAGCAGCGCAGTCGCTGTCGCAATGCGCAACTTTGGCAAGTTAAATGTTGTTGTTTCTGTATTTTGGAAGCTACAGATTTTGAAAGTTCTTGTACTGGGAGCTAAAAATCGACAAAGGCTTTAGCAGGGCGATATCTGAGGTGTGTGTGTGTCTGTGTATTAAAATATATGAGGCTTGTGGGTAACGTAGACGCCTGCGGGCAGCTGCAAGCGATCCGTCATTCGAGCCAGCGTAAGCGTTTTTATAATGATTTTTTCTTTCTTTTGTTATTTTTTGTTATTTTTGGCGAGAGCTTAAACAGCTTTTGCTTTTTATTATAATTGCTGTTTTATAAAAATGCTCCCAGAAGTTCCGTTATATTTTGAAAAGTTTCTTGTATCTGTAAAAATCGAAAAAAAAAAAAAAAAAACGTTAAGATTCGCGATTATGACGACGTCTTCGTTGTGTCTACAAATTTGTTTTTTTCTTTCCTTCTGTTTTTTTTTTTTATTTTTTGGTTTGCTCGCACACACGACGGCGAAGAAATTGCACAACTCATTCGGTGTAGAATTATTGTAATCCCCACCAGGCGTACAAAATCGGCCAGCAGCTGCTGCTTCGGAGTGCTTTTGCAGCAGCGCAACGCTTTTGTGTGCGGTGCTCTCGTGTGAGCGAGACAACCATAGTCGTTAGTGCTTTGAAGCGTGCATGAGCTTCTCTCGCTCTCGGCTGCAGTACAAATCGTTGTGAATGCAGAAAACGTGTTACGCTGCCAGCTTTCGCTGGGCTCCTGTTGAAAAATTCACAAAAAGCCAAAATAGCGCGAACGGAACGTACAAAATCGAAAATCAGACGTTCACAACGTCCCTCGGTGGTCGTTCACAGTGGGCGCCACATTTGAATTGCGACGCGCCAACGGCCACAGTATTCTTGAACGCCAAATTGGCTGAGCGCTTTTTTGAAAACTGCAGCGATGTGGCAGCACTCGCGCTGGCAACTGCATTCGGTATCTAATCCAACATCTGTGCACCATTTCTATTTTTAATCGTTTTGCATTAGCAAACATCAGCCAATTGCTGCACAAGAATTTTCGTATCTTAAAAGAGTCTAGGTAAGTTAACTTTTTTTTTTTAATTTTTTAAACAAACGCATAATTTATATTACTGTGGTTCCTAGTTGTAAAATGTTATAGTTGGTCCTGGACTTGTTTGGCACTCATTTAATTATTGCATTTACTGTACTTGCAGCAGTTGCATAACAACAATTATCAACTATGGCGTTACCCGAGGGACTAGCTGGCAAAATGAAGACTTTCCAGGCATGTTTTAAAATTATTTTGACAAACTGAAAACATTGAAAATTTATTAAAGTTGTGAAAAGTATGTATCAGCGAAAATGAAGCATTTTTGATCTCATAAAAATATATATTATTGATCAGTCCGTGAGCACGTCTGTATGAACAAACAACAAGTAACAATATATAATAGACAGGTTCAGGGTAACTTGTTATATTTGAACTAGTTTTAATATGCAACTCTGATTTAAATTGTTTAATTACAGGCTGTGAACGATCTGCCCGTGTTCCTTAAGGGTGGACCCGCTGATAAGGCTCTGTTTGGCATAACTGCAGCTCTGTGTGGTGTTGGCTTATTGAGCATTGTGCACATGATCTACACAATGGGTTTCTCCAAGAAGAAGGCCTAAGTGACGGCTTCCCGTTAACAGTAAACAGTTAATATATATTTGACTTAATTAAAAGTGCAATAAAAACAGTAAACATAGCGTAGAAATTTTTATTTGAGTTTGGTGCCAAATAACAGCAGCGACCGGTTGCAGTTGAGCGCAGTGTTGAGTAATGTTACAATGCGGTCACACTGCCTGTTTCATAACAGCTGATTGATTGCACGTAAACCTGTGAATGGTCAGACGCAACAAAGCAATTTTTGGGTTGATGCTGAAAACATTTAACAGAATATACAAAAATAAAATCACTACAAATGGAGCCAAATGATGAAGTTGTGGAACGCCAGAAGCTGGTGCCAAACGATGTGGAAACCGAGGAGGAAGCGAAATCAGCTCAAACACCTGCCACGCCCGTCGCTGTGCCAAAGATCAATGTAAAGTGCCCCGAAAATATTAATTCCACCCCAATCCCATTTCCACATTATTGTGACAATTATTTGTTTATGGCACAGATTAAAGGCATATCCAGCGGGGAAACAACGCGTAGCCGCAATTCGGCATCATGTTCCATTGAGCGCACCATATCCGAAAAGGGTCAGGGTCTTGGCCAGGGACAGGGACAACAGCAGCAACATACACAATCGGCAAAACCAACACTGCAATATGTGAACGAGCGACGACCACGCCCACATGCCCAGAACAACGCCTCCGCCGATGAACGTTTTGAGTTCAAAACACGTCCACGCAAATTGCTCAAAGGTAAAGCGCAACGAGTTGAATATAATACGATAAGTTTTTTTTTTTACCACATTACAGTTGCTGTGAACGTTGCAAGCAGCTTTAATTGTTGTCTCTGTTTCTGGCGGCGGCGGTATTCATTTGTCAAACATGGCTATGACGCACTTCTGACCATATGTTGTTCACATTACACTTTCACACACATTTACAAATGCCAAGCAGTTATAATTTCAATAATTGAATTTATATTTACTTTATGACTTGTGGCCTTAAACCTTTCCCTCTTTTTGTCATTTATAACTGTGTCTAACAGCAAATAATTCTATAAGCTTTCCTTTTGTAAACATTTTTTGTATTTAGTTGTTATTTTCAAGATTGTTTTTTGTATTTTCGTAATCGGTAAAAGTAATTTATGTTTCGTGTTCTGTTTAAATCTACGTTTAAGTGTAAAGAATCGAAATTACGAAATCATTTTTAATAATTATGCTTGGATTATCCAACTTGGCTTTTAAATTTTGACTTTTTATATTCGCAGTGTGAACATAAATTTAATGTAGATGGAGACAGATATTTATATATATTGTGTTGCAGTATTTAAACTCACTTATTTTTAGTTATTAATTATGTATACCTGCCATATTTGTTTGTTACTTGAATTTTAAAAGTTTAAATATGTTAATTATATACCGTTTTTCTTTTAAGGGAGTAGTGGCAGATAGTTCTTTATATATCTAGTTTTATTTTGTATACCCTACATATTTGTTTATAATTTTGTGTAACACCCTTATTTTTGTTGATTTTTATTTTTCATTTCATGATTTTAAATGAATTGTTGAGTGCAGATGGCAATCAATTGGAGCCGACGCACAGCAGCGAGCACAGCTTGAATAGCATAACGCTGATAAGCAGCGAGTGGCTATCGCCAGAACCCAACAACATCACCACAACCACAACCAACAGCAAAAACAACAACAACAATGATAGCACAAAACCCAACCACAACACCAATAACAAAAGCAATATAAAACCGCCGTTGCAGTTGCAAGCTGCAGAAGCCGATGCAAGCGTTCACAGCGACAAATTTGACGATCGTCCGATTAAACATCATTCTTTTGTCTCCGAAGTGCCCGATGTGAAGCATATGGAACGTGCCCTTCTCGGTCTGCTCGATGACTTTCATTCCGGCAAACTAAAGGCATTTGGTTTGTAAATAGGTATTCTTATCAATATAAACTTTAATTTATTTGTGTTGCAGGCTCTGGTTGCACCATGGATCAGATGACCAAAATACGGGAACAACAGGAGAGTTTGGCTAAATTGCATTTTGAACTGGCCGCCGCCGAGGAGGATTCTTTGGAGCATGACAACGAGTTCAATACAAACCGGGCGCAGGAGAATATGCTGCAACTAATGCAGCGCCTGGAACAGTTGTCCATCTCCATTGAACAACTGCAGACGAGTCACACGGGTCTCTGAGATTTGGCCATTATGCAGTCGACCACGTTAACTGATCGCCTGCTGCTGCTACTCTGAGCCAAGGTCAGCTCGAAGACGACAGTGTTCGCCACAGAACTCATCTGTATATACAAATAAGTTTTTACGCTTAACTTGTAAGGTTTTTTCAATAAGCTTCCAGTTTCAATATTGTGTTAAGTTAGTGTTGCAATCTTGGCTAGACATGGTTAAGTGCACATACCTCTATATATAATTATATATACATGCATACCTATCCATATGTATATATTTATATATATTTTAGCGTAGTGTATTTGAATAGTTTACTATTTGAACAGTGCCAATATCGAAGCACTTCAATAACTATTCCCATAGCTTATTTGATTTTACCACTGAATAGCTTGGAACTTTGAACCAACATCAATGTTTTATTAATTATTGTTTGTTATAGTTATTTGCAATATAAACCAATTAAAAAAGTTATCACTTTTATATAAGAAAAATATCTGTGTTTTTTCTGATGTGATAATGATTTTTAATAAGTGCAAGATGAAGAAATTCTTGATGGACAATTTTTGAACTTAAAAATAGTAAAAAAAAAACAGCAGGGTATTCCGCAGTCGAGCAAACCCGACAGCAACTTGCTCACTTTTTATTACAAAACTGGGTTGTAAAGCTTTCTACTTTTAGAAAATGTATTTCAAAACTATGAATTAAGAACCTATGCAATTTATCTTCAAATAAAAGGTACATAATTTATTTTTTTATTTATGAATATAGAATTTAAATATATAATTTTTTAACTAATTAATTTAAGTTTTTAAAAATTAGAATCATAATTTTAAAAGATTTTATTTAAATCGCAATGAATATTAAAAAAAGTTACAAAGCTTGTCTTGAAGAAATTACTTTTCTAGAATATTGTTTATATAATAATGTTAAATTTCAAATCAAATTTATATATATTCATGTGTTGTTAGCATTTCAAATTATAAGCGGACTAAAATTAACAATTTTTCAAAACTTTCTTTCATTGTATATATATATATATATATAGAATATCCTTGAGCTTGGCTGCTTTATAAATCTGTCAATGCTTCGCCCCTTCCCTTTGGTAATTCCGATGTCAAATGCCCATAAACAATATGTTCATCCGGCTTTGGCGGCCTTTCGGCAAACAGAGACAAAAATGCGCATTTTAGATTCTTTGGCCACCGTTGAGCAGAATTCCGTTTAGCATGCACAATTTGTTGTTATTGTTATAATGATATGGGTATTGTGTGTAGTTATTGTTGTTGTTCTTACTACTGTTGCTGTTGTTGTTGTTGTTGTTGCAACCATTGGACAAGTGCATTCGTACATAGGAAATTTGTGCTTGTTGCTTAATTTGAGCATTTGTATTCAGTTGGTGTTCACTTTACTTGGACATGTCATCACCATCATTATCATTACGGTCACCATTATCATCATCATCATCATCATCAACATCATTATCCACAATTGTTGTTTGCTTTTTGTTCTTATTCTTCAACTTGTTGTATTTTTGTGATCGGTAAAAGTAATTTGTGGCGCGATCTTTCTTTCTTTGTTTCTTCTTATTTATTTTTCATGTTCGTTTTAAATCCGGGTTTCAAGTGACAAGAAGCTGACACTGAGAGAAATACTTTCTGCAAGTTTATAAAATTGTATGTAACGAGTTTAATTTCTCTAATAGTTTTAGATTTTTCAGAAAAAATATAATTCCATCTTAAAAACTCTGTTTTTTATTCGTTTTTATAGCTAATACGCTGAAGTTTCCAAGACTTTTCTTCAACTACTTTAATCAGCTGCTTGTTGCTTCATTTGTGTGCAGTGTATTTGTTTCATTTGTTGTTGTTGTTATTGGAATTGTTATTGTTATTGTCGCCAGTCTTTCCCTTTGCGTGTTGCGGTCAGAAAACTCTTTTTCTGGTTCTGCTTCGGCTTCAGCTATGGTTTCAGTTTGGACATCAAACTTCAACTTCGTCTTTGGGATTTTTGGGATTGGTGGATTGGGGGATTCGGGATTGGAGTTAGCGGTTTAGTGCATTCCAGCCGTGTGTCGAACATCATTTGCGTCAAATGAAGAAATAAACGCTTTGGCCGGCGCATCCGCCATGCTGCATACAAATGCCATCAAACGCTTACCTGTTGCGGCACTCCATACACTGCAAGAAATTATGCACTAATTAATGCTCACTTGATAATTAAAAATCCTTGTCAAAAGCTAGGTAAGTTGTATGAATTTTTAACAAAAAATCGAAATTATTGGTTAAAGTTTTTGACAATTTTTCTTAAATTTTTGGCTAAATTTTTATCTGTAGCTTGATAAACAAATTTTATACAAAATGTTGCATTTGATATGTCAGTTCGTTAATTACAATCTGAAGATGGCAAAAATAAACCTACGATACTCAATTGGTTTATATCTGGAATTAGTTTTCATTATTTTTTTCTCTGTTTGGCTTAATTCTGGGCTTAATGAAATTTGAAAGTAGAAAAACTTGTAGAAAATATTTAAACTTATTGAGGAACGATTACTAATTTTCTTAGAGTGTATATATGAATGTATGTATGTGTGTGTGTGCGTGCATTTATTCCACACCCACAGCGGTGGCACTTCCATTTGTCCGGCGTTCCATCACGCGCCTGATTTTTACACTGGGAGCACTGTCGAAAAGGGTCGCCACAAACGAGGGATTGAGGGAATTTCCGAGGCGGTGCCAAGCCCTAGAAAAACCAATAACAACAACAACAACAAAAACAACAACAAGTGAACAGCACAACTTGAAATAGGGATCGGCTGCAGTTGCATTTGGAGTTGTTGCAAACGGGGCTTAGGGAATGCATGGGGCAGCCGGGGACTGCAAGGGGCACGTTGTGTGTCGCCAGTTCATCGAATCGAGTGTTATGTAAAATGTGAAGAGAAGTCATTAATATGTGACCCGCATATCAAATTTCGTTTCGTGGCGAAACGAATTGAACCTTTTTGGTCTCTTTGGTCACATGAGAATTTGATGAACTGCCAAGCGACAATGTGTCGTTGATACCTGTCTGTAAGGCACCCTCCCCCCCACTACATTCCCCTCCACAGCCATCACCATGCTGCAACTGTTGAGCGGATCACTTGTTGCCATCAACCATGTTAAGCATTGGCCATTTGGTCATTGGCCATTTGATATGCTGTCCAGCCACTTGTTGTTGATGAACTCTGTGCTTTGAGAGGTCATTTCAACTGCAAAGGCCAAAAATCAATTGCACTAAGAGACTCTCTCTTTCTCTTTCCCTCCTTACCTATCTGTCTCACTTCTTCTCTGTTTCGATCTCAGCATGGGTTCCACGAGACCCTTAATCCTTTTAATACCCTTTAGAATTTTTAGCCATAAAATGTGATGCATTTTAATTGTGACTGAAAATAATCTTGATCAGAATCTTGGTCAAATAACCCAATTCAAATCTGTAACCAAAAACAAAAAAAAAATTAATAAAAAAATCGAATTTTACCAAAGTTAAAAATTTGTAACTAAATAAAAACATTAAATTTAAATTTAATACTTATAAAGCATTTTTTTGTGTAACAATTGAAACCTTTACAAATTTGTTGTTTATTTAGTTATTACCATTTTTGAAGAAAAATAAATATATATAAATAATTTTTTAAACACTTAAAAAAACAACCGAAAAGTTAAAAAATCAAATTATATAGAATGGATGATTTTCCCAAATTAGTTTTAGCTTACTCTAAAATGATGAAAACTTGCATTTTGCTTTTTTTTGTTAAGTTATGGCAATAAATATTGAAGAATTTTACTTTTTAACATAGCCAGATTTATTTAGCTATTCTGCCTATGTTTTTTATTTCATTCATAATTTTTTATATGTTTTTTTTTATATAGCTTTATTAGTCAATTTTGTTTTAAATTTGTATTTAAAGTTGTTGACTCTTTTCCACATTAAATAAATAAATAGTTAAAGATTTTTTGTCAAAATTAAAGCAATTTTCATGTTCATAAATTAATCTCTAGAATTTAATTTTCTGAATTTGTTGCCAAAAATCATATCAATATTTTATATACTTTTTTTTGTGGAAACAGGGCAATTCCAGCTCAAGGATAAAAATCAGCTAAACTTTAACAAAGTTCTTCCAATTTACAGTTGCTAAAGAGCAATTCTCAGGCAATTCATGGCTGATTACAGGGTATCTGCTAGTCAAACACGAGTAAAATAGAAAACTTTCTACACGTTAGTTTTTTTTGTTTTTTTTTTTGTGGCAGGCAGTGAACCTGCGCAACCAACACAACGGCAAAAACGGCCACCCAGCCACCCACAATTGCACGCAGACACAAAAAGTCGTCCAGAGCAGAGCGGGGAGCGAGGAGAGCTGCTTGCAGCGGAAATTACGTTGCTGATGACAGAGCGAAAGCGGAAGAGCACGCAGAGCTCTCGCTGGGACCAGGACAGCTACACACAATAGCTGGCGGGCGGAGCGGACATGCCAACCATGCCCACCCCCACCCCCTATCCCCTCACCCCACCACACGGCGCACCCACCTCTTCTCAACCGTTACAGGAAGTGCGACAAAATTCAAAACGTACTCTGCAGTCGAGCATCCTGCTGCGGAAGCCCGGAAAAGCAAAGGGGGTGAATGCCAAAGGGAAGAGGTGGTGCGGGTGAGTGAGGGGGGGGGGGGGGCTGGGTGAAATGTGAGGTGCTGTTGCTGACTGACTGACAGTCGAACTGGCAACTGGGCTGGCATAAATGTGCACACGGCAAAAGTTGCGAATGCTCCGCTCCTGCTGCGCCCAAAAGTGACTGCTGAACTCCCACATAGAGATGGACTCGTTGCATGATAATCAATCGTAATGAAAGATATCCAATCTAGCACAATAAATCGGGTCACATCAGAATGATCCAGTAGAAAACACGTAAAGAGCAATTAAGTAAAAAAGATATTAAAAAGTTTTTCATTGCTAAGCAAATAAATAATTTAAATAATTTTGAATACAATTTTGAAGTATTCTTGAATTAATGTCTTTAATTAATTTAACTTTCTTATTCGATATTTTTGTGTATGCATATTATGAAAGTTTTACTCATCAATCTTTAATTTTCAACTATTTAGAATTAAATAAAAACTAAAAAAAAAATCAGAAGCATATTTTAATATTAAGTATTCGCTGCACTTCTTGGAATATTATTTTTAAATGCTGTTTTAATTTCGAAAAAAAATTATGCAAATAAAATGAAATTTTAAATGTTTATTAAAACAAATAAAATACTATTTTTTTTTTTATAAATTTCTGGAAAAACTATAAAATTTTACTTGCCACGCTCGCATCTCAAAAGGCCTGAGCCAGGTTAACCCACAGAGACAACAAGACAGAGAGAGAGGGACAAAGAGAGAGAGAAAGAGAGAGAGAGAGAGGGGGAGGCAGGTTGGGCGCACACACACACAAAAACGTTGTTGGCGAGGCGAGGGCGACGTACTTTATTTCCTGTAAATGTCCTCGAAAATATGAACATTATATCCCGGAAACGGAAGCAGCAGCATTTGCAAGGAAGCGTCAGCCAGGCAGTTCCAACTGAACTGAGCAGAGCAGAGCAGAGCAGAGCACTGCTGAGCTGAAGGGGACTGGCAGGCAGGACATTTGTGACAGCGACTCCTTCTGCGACAGCCATTTGCCTAAAGAGTGTGCGTGAGGTGTGGGAGGGAGGATGGCGGCGGATTCTGATTAAAGTGGGTAAACAAACTGACTGAAATGTATAAGCACACACAGCCACACACACACACACACACACACCCAACCGCACACATACACACACACACACCCACACAACGTGTGTGTGAGAAAGACGTCCTATGACTGGTGACGTCTTTACATCCTGCAGGAAGCGTTTCGTTGGCAACGTTGGGCTCGGTCTCCAGCTTATTCCCGGTCTCTTAGCTGCCGGCATTTGTTCAGGCTCCAAGGCTTGGTTTGGGGCATGGTTATAGAAAAACCTTTGCGTTTATAGGAAATGACGGAAGCAGCTTCAGCTCCGGCTGCTTTGGCAGGAAATCATCGTCGTGGACGTAAATTAAATTCCATGCAAAGTTAATTTTGAATCGAATCCCACTACACACACACACACACCACGCCTCTCCTCTCCTCCTCCTCCTCAACCCCCCCCCCCCCCCCCCCCCTCGAACAACCCTCTTTTCGGCATTGTCTATTTCCGCATCTTGGGCGCAGTCAGCGATATGTTGGCAAGTTTTTCAATATCCTTTGGTTTATTGAAGAACTATTTCCCATATTTATAATGCTGGCTATACATTTCCGTCCCCAGCTGTGTGCACAGCGTATGTTATTCAGATATGTCGCTGGCCATTTTAATATACGTAAATTGTTTGATTATTATTTTAAATCGAAAAAAAAGAAAAGCTTTTTCAACCTTGCCGAAACTGCCAATATAATCCTGATTTCTATGTCCGCTATTTGATATAGTATATATATATAGTATATGAAATAGTAGTCAGGTTTTAATGATATATAATATATTCATTTTTAGTTACATTTTTTACAATATAGCCTTAAAATGAAAGATTTAGCATAGCAACAAATAGAAAGACAGTTGCGAAATGGATATATCGATTTGAATCTGGATATATATATACATATATATATACGGAATAGAATTCGTATAGTTGCACTGTACAAAATATATTTATTACGCTGTTAAAAAAACGAGAATAGATTTATTGAATTGGGTTATATAACAAAATCGACACTGAAAAATTCACAACTTATTTCAGAGCGCACTTTCAAAAACAAAATCTAAACATATTTGTTGGTTACACATTTTTTATAATTTATATTATTTTTACATATTTTCAAAATTTGTTCAAATTCAGTTTCAAGTAAATTCTTTATTATTCATATATATGTCATCAATAATAAATACAACAATTAATTTCATTAGTTCTGATCAATTTGTTATCAGTCAATCAACTATTTAAGTAAGTTTGTACTAACTTTAACAAAATAACTGAGTTAATTTGATATATTTACTGAAATATTTCAATATTTATTTTGCTAAAAATTATTTATATCTGTTGTCACCCAATTTGCAAAATCGAAGTGGCAAGTGAAATCAACAGTTTGAACTTCCAGTTTAAGTTTTCCCACACAAATTATGAGCTGACAAGCGCCCAGTGAAACTTCCTCTCTCTCTCTCTCTTTATATATATCGCTCTCTCTCTCTCTCTCACTCTTGCTGTGACACATTCTCAACCCGAAAAAATTTCATTTAATATTAATGAGGAAGCATTGCAAGCTCTCGTCTGAGACAACAGATATGCATTCAAACGGATCAGTTACATGCTGAGCCGGGTGGCTTTTAGCTCTTACGTTTCTTACGTTCATATATTGCCCACCCACACACACCTACACACACACACACACCAACACACACACACACACATAGCATATTCACATGGCGCACTTTTGGTTATTAACTTTCAAGCTAGTTGGTTATAACAGTTATAAATTGATTGAGGCATATTGCCAACATATCTCGCCGATTATATAACTTCCTCAAGCAGCACACACACACACACACACACAGACACACGCTCAAACCTCTCCAGACAGCCTCGACTCAAGACCCAGTACACAGACCCAGTCCCAAGCCAGACGTTAAGTAAAAAAAAAAAGTGTTACAAACACGCTATCGACTAATGACGAACCGGCAACCAGACGAGACTTAAAGAGATACCCGAAACCACGACACACAGACCGGAGACCGGAGACCGGAGACCAAAGACCGAAGACGTAGCTGAAGAGGCAAACAAAACCAAACGACATCAACACCATCAACACCAACACCACCAACACCAACACCACCAGAGACACCCACTGCCTTACATTCATAATCTATTAAAAATAAAAACAATGCCGAGCAGCCAAAACAGCATCCGGATTTGTAATGCCAAAAACCAAAAAAAAAAAAGGCGAAAAAGTAACAAATTTCAGCGCAATATTTCAGAGTGCACGACTCGAAAATACCCTGTAGTGTTTTATAAGACAAGACACATTTTGGTTATTAAAAAATCGATCAATGTATAAATTTCATTCATTTTCGCTACTTGGCTGTGATATCGATATCATCGATAAGTTCACATCGATAAAAAAAAACAAAGAAATTGCAACTATTTTTAGCGACAGTCATTCAACTGAAAACGTTTGCTTATGAATTTATTCAAGTAATAGACAAATAAAATTTAAAAAAATGTAAATTAAAAAAAATATTTATTAATTTATAAAGTTATCGAAAAACGTAAAATTGCTAGACGATTAACAATATATATAATTGGATGCCTTTAGTCTTAAAATTAGATGACAATTTTTATTGACTATAACAAATTTTTAAATAACCAAGCAGCTCATCTGAAAAAGCTTGATTTGTATATCGATTAATGTAGATTTTTCAGCAAAATCTTTAATAGAAGAGCATACAAATTCCGACTCTTTTAGTCTGTATCGATTCAGCTCTCAAGAATCAATATTTAATCAAGTTAGACATAAATTAAAGTCACAATAAAATGACCCATTTTCAAATTTGCAGGGTATTAAAAAGTAAACAAAGCAAGAAATGAAAAGAAAAGAAGAGAAGAGAAGAGAAGAGAAGAGAAAGGAAAGAAGCGCAGAAGAATTCAGGTTTACAATGCGGTAATGCACAGAAAAGTTGCCCAGTTGCCAAGTTGGTAAATCGGTAAGTTGGCAAAGATTGCTGAGTTGGCTGAGTTAACCTGTCCGCAGACTCTTCAGGCTGCGACAGTGGGTCGAACGGACGCAGCCATAAATGGGTGGGCAGCATCAAAAAGAAGCAGTTAGAGGGGAGAGCAGGAGGAGGAGCAGAAGGAGGAGGAGGAGCTGAAGAAGTTGGTGCGGAGCTGGAGCTACTGTGCCAGTGTTCCACATTTCGCATACGGAAATCTGCGGCATGCCAGGTCTTAGGCCGAGATTGAGACTGCGACTGAGACTGAGACTGCGACTGATGTCGATGCTGCAGTTGAGGCCGTCCATGGACGTAGTCTGGATCGTAGCTAGGGCGGACTTGGGAGTTGCTAGATACATTCCCAAAAAACATGCAAAAGATGTAAACACAAAATTACTAACTTCAGAAACTTATTTTACAATTCATTTAAAAAAACGATAATTAAGAGAAATGAATTAATTTTTTAATCAAGTGTTTTTTGTTTGACTTCTTTTGTACAAATTTATTTAAATGAAATAACTTTTAAATCGAAAAAAAATTCAATTTTAAATCATATACTTTTTTTAAATTATGTGATTATGTTTTTGATAAATTGATCAATTTGAAACTAGAATTAATTTTTTACATATCCTTTTTTATCAATCTATTATTTTTAGCATTTTCTTGTGCTATTATTTTTTACGTTCATATTTTTATAATAATAAATAAATAAATCATTTCAACATTAAATTAAAAAATAAAAATATACGCTTAAATATAGTGATTTTTTACTCCTCAGAAATAAGTTAGTCTGCTTACATTTCTTACATTTTCAAAGGGAAATTTTCCAATAAAATTAGAATATATATTTAACAGCGGTACTCAGGATAAATCGTAGTCGAGCTCAATCGACTGCAGCATTCTTACTTGTTCATAATAATAATATAATATTTAACTATTTTCTGGTAAGTAAAATTCTATTAGAGATCAACAAAATTAATGATTTTATTTATTATTATAATTTAAGCACGATAAGAATATTAAAATATTTTTTAATAATTAATATTGCTGTAAGAGATCAAAAATATATTTAACCAGGACACTTTTTATGCTAAATATCGTTCAATATTCATAAGTTATTGGAAGAGGCAACTGTCCAGCTTATGCGATCCTCTACTGACTACGGCCATGCCAAAGACTAAAGACGGAGTCTGAGCTATAGAGATGACGACAGGTGGGGGTCCGGTTCGGTTTCTCACCAATCGAGTGACCTCCTCGCTTTGCACTTCGTCCCGCTTTTGGTCTGTTTCCTGCTTTTGCATCGCATCTTTTGCGGTTCTCGCACAACTTTCACCTTTCACGTAATCTTTGGCCACAGCTTCAGCTTCAGCTTCGACTTTAACCAAGGCACCAGGCTTTTGCTCAGGCAAAAGATCTTCACAGCTTCAATCCTCAGATTCGCTCATTGTTTTTGCTGTTTTTCTGTTTTTTTTTTTGTTGTTGTTGCCATTTTGGAAAGGGGGCTGGGCGAGTGTTGAGGATGTCTGCACTCTGTTTATGGTCTAGCATCTAGCGGTACATTGGCCGTTTGCCAATTGCAACGGTTGTGATTGAAGTCGGCTCTGTGATTTGGCACAAATTACATAGCCATATCTCCACATCACCATATCCCATATCCATTTGTATCCACCGGCAGCTGGACAACTTCTGAAGGCAGGTGTAATAATCATTTGCTGTGGTTCACTGATTATAAACTGTCGGATATATGGATAACTACAGTCTCCAACTCGTTAGAGTGAATCTACACCATTCTTCAATTAAGTATTGCAATATTCCTAAGCAGGATAACATTTACATGTACCCAGAAAGAGGTATTATTATTAGTTGATTGCCCAGTTCAAAATTAGCATAGTATTTTTTGTGTTGAAAAGTGCATTATTTAAATTGCAGAATTAAGTGAATTTGGTTAGTTATGGTTTTAGTTATGCAATATTCCAATTATTTTGGACAAGTAATAGATATAATAATCAGAACTGGCATATTTTTAAAATATTTTCACTGGGCGTTAGTTCAAATAGTTATAGACAGATAAGCTAATGATATTGATCAAGAATGTGTATAATTTTTTTTATCCCAGACGTCTGCTCAATTGACTATATTCACACTTATCAGATAAGTCTGATATATATACCTTATGGGCTCAAAAAAAATACTGTTTCCTGTCTTACAAAATAATTTTAATACCCTCTTTAAAAGGTACACAAATAATTTTTAATCAAAAATACAAAACATGTGCTATAAAAATCTTGTTGCAGATATATATTTTTTTTATTTTTATAGAGAGTATTTTAATGTTTTATAATATATGTTTTCTCAAGTGGAAACACAAACCGCGTTCATCTAGCAGTCAATCAAAGAATCGTATAGATTTTACTATCAACCCAAAACGTCATCCCATTATGGGTTTTCCATAAGCAAGTAAAATCTGAACAACTTAATGGAAAAAACGCAACAGATTTTTCCCGCCTAATAAAAAGTGTGAAATTTTAAGCGACTTTTTCAGCTGTTGTGTGAAATTTCTTTACAAGCTGGACACGAAAATTTCCCAAAAAAACGATTGTGCCATTAAAATACGTGTTTTATGTGCGTTCCAAAAGCATTTCCTTTTGTCACCATGTGTTCTGTTAACCATACCAGGATGACTTCCTTTCGGACAGCCGATGTAATTTCGGTTCCCAGGCATTTTTAACAACCTGCCGCTTGACGGCGTTGCTCGACTTGATGTCGATGCTGCAATTAATTACACAGCATTTTCCATTTTCAAGTGTGCAATCACTTGTCTCACTCTCTTTTTATCTGTCTCTCTCTCTCTCGCATTTCCACGCTTCATAATGCTTCAATCTTCTTCGGGCTCATCATCTTTGTTGTTGTTGTTGTTGTTGCTGCTCTTAAACGTTTTCCAAGAAATGGCAGCCAATGGCATAGACCGAAAACAAAGATCGAATCGAGATGGAGATCGAGAGATCTCGAGGCACAGATCTTGTAGTAAGAGCCTTCTCAGCGGATGTGGCGCACATTTTCCAAGCCACTCTCCGCCTGCCGCCTGCTGCCTGCTGCCTGCTGCCAGCCTTTCGACCTGCTTATGAGTTTGCATCTAGCTGCAGCAGTGCTGCCAACTAGGACTATTTACCGCTAAATCTAACTACTTTTTCTGATTTCAGTTGTTTTTCGAATATTTTATAATTATTTTATAATCATTATATTTAAAATTGATTTATGTATAAATAAAACCAATTAAGTTTGAAAGCTATAAATAATATCATTTTGTTAGCCATAATTAATAACAATAATATTAAAGTAAAGAAAGTCGCTGCATGCTGTAAATTGTATTTTTTGTTTTTATATTCATATATACAAACATTTTCCTTTTTTTTAGTTTTTTAGAGAATCAAACTTTAACTTGAAAAAAAAATAAATTTTTTGTTTAGTTTTCATAGAGTCAAACTTCAAATACCAACGCCATTTTACTGCTGAAAATGTTAAACTTGAAACATAATCAAAATGCACAATTTTTTTGTAAAATGATTTTCTTACAGAAATTTCTATTAAATTATTTTATATTTTTCAAAACTCTCGAAAATAGTAAAAAAAATTTATTTGAATAAATTATTACAAATAATGTTTATTTATGTAGTGTTTATATAAATTTGTAATTTTTTGGCATTTTTTATAAAACAAATACTTAATCGAAAATTGAGAGCTATTCACATATCTATTATAGATGTTAAATTGAAGTTTTTTTTTTGAATAACTGAATCAACTAATTAGCACAGAATTTTCCCACTTTTTATCTGCCAAATGTGGCTGTTTTTTAATCTTAGCTTCTTTTTTTTTTACTTTTTCGTTGCTATAAAATCTATTCCTGTGCAACACAGTCTGAAGTGCGTGTGAGTTTCTAGCTTTAACTCCGCCCTTATCCCAAGGCGGCAACAACTTTAACAACAGATACGTGGCTCATCTGCACACTCATCGAGTGTGTGTGTGTGTGTTGGTGTGTGTGTGTGTATCAGTGATATTTAATTGATAAAATTTCACATTCCACAGCATGGGCAACAGATGAAGCCACAGCAGCGACTTGTGGGCACACACACACAGCACACACACACACACACAGCACACACACACCACACACACTTTGCTTATCCTGAAGGCCTCGTTGAGGATTGTTGCCTCTATCGCTGCTTGGATTATTGCTTCGATCTCCCATATCGATATACTCGGTGTACTCCACTCAGTTGCACAATGCACTCGTCGCATGAAATATGAAACCTTTCCCAATATGTGTGTGTGTGTATATGTGTGTGTGTCTTCATCTGTGGTAAAGGAACCTGCTCTCTGCTGTAAAACACTTGTGGAGAATCCTCAGTTTTCAACCCCTAAGTGCAGACATATTTTGTCTACCCTTTAAATTGGGTACATGGGGTATATTGAAAATGTGCAAAGTGCTATGCGTTTCATATTTGCAGTTCTACTTTACCTATCAAGTTTATTGCATAAACAAAATATCGATTAAAATCGATTAACGATAAAAGTGCAGGTGTAAACGAGCTACGCTTTTTATATTTGCAATTATACTTTACCCATCAAGTTTATTTCTTTTTATATGCATATTAATAATATCGATAAAAATCGATTAACGATAGAAGTGCAGGTGTAAAAGAGCTACGCTTTTCATATTAACAATTCTGCTTTATTTTTTTTCATATGCATTTACATATTGTCTACTAACGATAGCAAAAAAAAGTCAGCTATAACTTTTCAATTTAATTTAACTGCAACTTGACATTATAGCTGTAGATTCTATATAATATAGAAATTATTTTAAGAACGTCTTAGCAACAGATAAGTTATTAAATATAAGAATTTTTATATGTTGAAGCCATTTAACGATACCCAAATCGTATTCGACTTATGACACATCTATATTTAGTACAGGGTATCTCCAAGTCGAGTTTACGTATATTTTTGGTGTTCTGTTGGTTTGCGTTCTGCTTGGATGCATTTTTGCTGTCTGGTTTCGTTTGGGTTGGTTTGGTTTGGTTTTTGGGCGCTAAATTAGAACACGAAACTCACAAGTCGCATTCCCGGCACTGGCATATTCCTGGCCAGAGGGCGATCATCGATTTGTAGGCGATCAGGTCTTTGATTTTGGATCGGTGTTGTTTTTTTTTGTTGTTTTTCTCCCCGTTGTTACTTTGCTCTTTTGTTCTTCGTTGAGTTTGTGTTGCCGTTGCTTTGGGCACTGATCCTGGTTCCTGTGATCGTTTCCCACGGTTTCTTCTTTCCTTGCTTGCTCGATTCGTTGCACATTGTACAAATCATATCCTGCACACTCTCGCACACACACACACACACACACACAGCTGATCCTCGGGGCAACTGTCAAAAGGGTCTTACAATTAGTCATTGTTGCCAGGAGGGAATGTGTAACAATTAGGCTAACCAGGATCTACACTTAATATCCTTTCCCATTTAATTGCTTTTTGTGTAACTTGAGTTTTCTTCATATTTTTTCATTCTTTCTTTCTTTTTTGGTAGGTGGGCTGCCATCGATTTTGTGCTCAAAATTCATATCAGCTTCTGTGAAGGCAGTTGAAGGATGTTGTAAAACTAATCCCGAAACACCCCCTCTGCGTGTGTGTAATGAGTTGAGATAATTAGAAAAATAGTTTTCATTCATTATTCATTAGGCTTAAATTCACTTTCTTTAATATTATTTAATATAATAATCAGGGAATGAAAGCAGTTTTTCATAATGTTGATTGCCAAAATAATATTATAATAATATAAATGTATTTATTGAATTTTTGAGAAATGAGAATGAAAAAAAATATATATATACATATATTTATGACAGGTACTTAAGTTAATACTATGATAACTCGAAAAAAAACTGATTACAATACATTTTTATTAGCTATATTAAAATTTGTATGCACTATTTTTCATTGTAATGTTTTATATTTACTCCAATTTTGTACAGCCCTTCAACATTTTGACAAATGTGGAATATAAAAACAAAAATAAATAAAATAAAAAGTTCAGAATATAAATTTAACAACAACAAAAAAATTACTTACTGTAAAATTTGAAAATATTTCTTTTTTTATTTCGCATACCTAAATTATAAAAGTTATTTTATTTATAATTTTGCTTGCTAAAAAATCGATCATTTGTGAACCTTAGTCTCGAGCACTCTCCAAAACAATTGAACTTAAAAATAGTTTTAATTAATTAAAAAAATTTAGGCTTACAAAGTTATTTACACTAATTGACTTGCCATAATATTGAGCACATTTTCAATTGCATTCCAATCCAGTGGCACTCCAGACAAACTGGGAACGCATCACATATATATATATATACACATGTATGCTTATATATATATATATATCTATGTATATTTAGTGCTGTGTCATGCCTCCCTTTTGCCACCCTTTTACTCGAATTTTGGTGCTAATAATTTTTTGTGCGGCGCGATTGGCAAATGACCAAAAGTAAAGCGTCTGGAAGACTTCCGCATCGGGAGGCATTCGCATTTGCCGGGGCCGAGTGATATCTATTTATGGATGCCGACGTATGCGAATCTCTCTCTGTCTCTATCTCTCGCATTCTCTTTATCTCGCTCTATCTCTCACTCGCTTCTTCGCACTTTATATAGGACAGGGGATTCGCAGGGCGTTCATAAAAACAAAAAAACAACAAAATAAAATACAAATATGAAAACGGTTTGTGTCTGGGCTGCTTACGGTGTGTGTGTGTGTGTGAGTGTGTTTTGTGACTGTGTGTGTAAGAGCGAACTCTGGACACTAGATGAGATATATATTCTATTTTAATGTGTTATCTGCACTTGGGCATCGAACTTGCGACGGGCCATGCCACAGACGAAAACTCAGATTGACGGCGGCAGGTTGCATGCACACACATACATACACACACACATACACTTGCACACACACCCATTCACCACATTCAAATGCAAATGCATAACAAATTTTAAGAAAATTAAGTAAGTTGATTCCGCATCATCTGCCACCTACGACCTACACACATCACACAACACACACACACACACACAACGCCCACACACCCCTCCGCACTCTAGCGAAGCAACAAAAATGTTGCTGATCGCAAAAAATAATGTTGATTGGCTCAATTGGACGACTATTTGAACTCTGAACTGCCGCGCAACAATCCTTCTCTCTCTCTCTCGCTCCATCTCCCTCTCCCTCTTTTTCTTTCGCTCTCTCTTTGCACTTAACTGTCTCGCACTTTGCTTATTCCGATGACTGCCCGCTGTTTTGTGCTAGAGATGTGACCGAAATGAATTGAAGCTACAGATAAAAAAATTAATAGTAATAAGCTTTTTTCACCAATTTTATTTTTTTAATTAAACTGAATTTTTCCTGAACTAAGCTTTCAGTTTTCAGCTTCAAATGTCATAATATATATATTTTCATTCAATTTCTAAAGCAAATTTAAAAAAATTATTCGCAATAGTTATAACATTATTAATTAAAATTTGTTTCGGCTTATAGCCACTTAATATAATTTTTCTTTAAAATTCAATCATTTCAAAAATTTGGCAATACCATAAAATATATATTTTTGTTTACTAATTTTCTTTTTAAAAATAATCTATTTTTTTAGCTTATTAATGTTCATTGACTTGGTTTTCTATCGAACATTATTCAAATTTAAGTTTAATTACTTCTGCGCGTCACGAATAAAAAACACGAGAAGCGCCCATCTCTAATTTCTACGCACTTACTACAGCTACAACTACAACTACTAATTTGGACCACTAGCCGCAATCTGTGTGTGGATGGGAGGGGGAGCTGAAAGGAGGTGGGGGTAGTTGAAATGACGGCGTCTCGATCGCTGCCGTTTATGGTCATTTGACTTCAAATGTCAACGTTGTTTAGGGAAACTGGTTAACGAACTGACAAAAAAAAAAAACAAAGTAGAAGCAAACATAAAATAAAATACAAATAAAAAATCAAGCGGATGCAGTGCTACGCAGTTGAGCGCATCTTTCAGCCTTCTTTTAAGGCAACCTGTCACCCCCTTACTTCCTTACTCTTTCACTCACACTCTCTCACGCTTCCTCTCTTTCTAACACTCTTGCGGAGTCTACCGCTAATTTATGTAGGAAAAAAGCAAAGAAGAGTTTCAAAAGACTCGCGGAGCGGAAATGTCGCGCTGCACCTTCCAATATCGAAACGTTGAAACGGTAATTAAAGTTTGGCTCGACTGGTTTCTAGGGTTAGACAAAAATTAGATCAAAATAACAGAGAGAGAAAGAGACAGAGGCCCACCTTCCATTAGCTCATCGATAAACGATTGTAGAAACTTTTATCGCTGCGCTGATTAACAAGTCAATTTAAGCCCACAACAAAAACGCCCACACAATAAAATAAATATGTACATTAATAATTTTTTGGTTGTTGATTTGAACAAAGCAAAATACAAAACGAATATATTCGTTTCCCATAATTATGCATTTTATTATTTTTACCCATCGATCAACTGCCATTTACACATTTGAAATCAACAACGAACAAATATTTTGATTTTCAAAAAAATTAAACATCACATAAAATGTATAAGATATGTGTGTGTGTGTGTGTAGAAGAAAACACAATAAAAGGAAATAAACAACGTGCAAGTATTCGGAAATAGTAATGTATACAAGAACAAGAATAGCTGACAATCAAATAATAAATTTAAATTTCTTTATTTCTCTTTGCACAGCTTCTCACTGTTTTGAGAGCTCTTAAATTCACTCGCTTGCGCTAACGCGCTCTCACTCTCTTTAGCTCTCTTGCGCATGCTCTCTTCAAGTGCGCGCGCGGTCTCAGTTATCGTCATTTGCTTTGTTTATTTCTTACTCGCATGTTTTGAGTCAAAACGTAAGAAACTTTCGTGGTGAGCGGACGTGTTGCTGCGGAACAAAAAAAATACGAAATACAAAAAATTTGTTGTACAATAATTATAATTCCGAATTGTAATTGTGCAAAAATATTCTATACAAATATATTGAATTTGATTCAGTAAGCGCGTAGCAAATATTTAAACAAGTGCAGCAGCAACAACAACAATCATAATTTTTAAGTTGAATTTTTATTGCTTGTCAAAATCAAAACAAGAAAGCAACAAAAACGAAAAAGAAAAAAGCCGCTGACGGCAACGAGGAGAAGCGAGTATCAAAGCATAGAATCGCCAAATAACTGTGCATGCAAAGTTTTGCTTGTTGTGGCTGTTTTTGCAAAAAATACGAAGTAAAGAAATAAACAAAAATTAGGCGAACACAGAGCGCAACAACAAAAATTCTTTCCAAGTGCAGTGTGCAAGCAAAAGTGAAAAGTGTTTGCGTGTGTGTGTGTAACGCATGTACAAAAGGGCCAAAGCAAAGAAGAAGAACAACAACAAGCACAAGTGCATCGTCTCTGTATATGCGTGTGTGTTTGAATGTGTGCTTAAGGCAGGAAGTACTTTGAGCAGCCCTAACCCCCTTTCCCCATACTTGTGTGTTTGTTCTCTTTTGGCGCTGACATTCGCATTGCAATGGCAACCAAGAAAAATCACAGAAAACAATTTTAAGAAAAACGCAATAACGCAACGGTCAACATAAGGATTAACGCAACGTAAAGAATTGCACTGCACTGCGCACCCCCGCCTCAATGTTGCCACTTGACGCGTCGCAGTAGCATCGGACGTCGACGCCGACGGCAGAGAACCAGGAAACAGCAACAAAGTGCACGCATTACGTCGCGTGACGTTTGACTTACGTTACGTAGTAGTAGTGCTGCAGTTGTCGCAAAGCGAACACCAACAGCATAAGTAACACAATAACAACTACAACAACATCAATAATAATACAGCAACGTATTCTGGATCTGGACAACATATCCGCTTCCGCGTTGCCGCTAAAAGCTTAAAGCTTTAAGAACAGCAAACACTCGAGTATTACAACAACAACAGCAAAAGCGACGTCACGGCACAGTGGATCAAAAGCAAACAGGTAAGCACTAAATTTATTTTTTATTATGATAATTTTTAAATTACAAACAACTTTATCCTGCGGGATTTTCTTTTGGGGCATATTTTGAATCGTTGATTTTTGACAAATGAAAATTAGTTTAAAGTCCAATATAATTTGTAGTTTTCGTATGAAAAAAATGTCCTATTTGTTTATTATTGTGCTCGATGCTTTTTCGTGGTATATTTTAAGACGTTGATTTGTGCCACATAAATATCAGATGTAATATATTTTGTTAATTTGTTGTTTTTAATCGATTACCCCTAACCCATTAAGTTGAACACGTTTCACTTGTATTTTTTGACCTTCTCTGTGCTGTTGCATATGTTTAATATATCACACCGAAGATGAAACATAAATCTGCGTGTTTCATACATCTGCCAAGTTGATAAATGGTAACGATAATCTTTATATATTTTGAATTGTGAACGTCTTGTTTTTGGTTTTCTGTTTCTGTTGCTGTTACTGTCATGTTCTGACAATCTCTACTCGACAACGTTTTTGTCTCAGCTTCGGGGCGCAACCAATTAAAATTTCCCCTTCCAGATAAATGCATACGTTGTTGTTTTTAATCGCTTTACAACACTATGGCTTTTATTTTTTATCTCGTATATTTTTGGTTGTCGCATTTATTGACAGAGAGAACACAATATAAAAAAGGCGATAAAAATAAAATGTTCTCATATAAATACAAAGCAGCTGATTTAAAAAACTAGAAAAGAAAGAACACTTTCGTCTGTATTTTAAATAAAATGCCAATTTGCTAATTTGATTTTTACAGCAGATACATATTTGATTAAAAAAAATATGATTCAATTAAGAATTATACATTTTTATTATATTTTTCTTACAACAAACAAGAACTTGAAATGTCGAACAAATATTATCTCTCTTCAAATGCCAAGCAACCACTGTGCCTTAACTTACTGTTGTCTATAAGAAGAAAAAAAAAAACATTAATTTGCATTAGACCGATGCACCACAGTCATTATTAAATTATTCTACAGTTAATTATAAAATTTGTTGAACTGAATCGAAGGCAATAATCGCTCAACTCAAACTCAAAACTTAACTTGGCTCCTTTTTTTATATATTGCATTAACATTTGTTCTTTTTATTTACTTTGGTTCGACGCTTCTCTTGTTGCATGCACTTTTTCTATGGAAGTGTAACAAAAGCGGAGCGTTAAGCTCCAATTGGATTTGGCGCATATATTTTCCATTACTTTATTTTTGCTGTTGGGTTTTACTTCTGCAACGTACGCGTCAGCGAAATCTTATCGCTGCTGCCGCCGCTGCTCTGCTGCTACAGCAGAATATTGTGTTTATTTGTACACAGCCTGCTGCCGCTGCCGCTGCCGACATCAACGTCGCTGCTGCTGCTGAACGAATCGACGAACAGTTCCTACTTCTGGTTTAGCTACAGACACACCAACACGCACACAACAACAAAAAGCTCTGTCAAATCTCATCTGGGCACACCTGATCATGCCTTGCCCCCACCCACCACGCTACACCCTTTACGTAGAGCAAAGATTTTCGTAAATAAATTAGATTATATATGTGTGTGTGTGAGTTTTATTTATTTAACATGGTCGACTCTCCAATTAGCGAAATTCGAAACAAATCGTAGAAATATGTCGATACACACACATTTAACGTACATGTTAACCTATACAACAAAAAACAGACATCTTTCCAGTTCAAGCAGCGATTTTTTTTTATGGATTTCTAGCTGTTTGTTGTATGCAGAGAGCCGTTAACTTTCCTGGTTCTGTCTGTCTGTCAGTCTGTCGGTTTGTATGTGTCTGTGGGGCAGCTAAAAGCCAAGCGTAAATACAATAAATTAAATTCACTTCCGCATTGCGCGCTCCACAAAACGACGTAACGGGTGAGTGTGTGTGGCAACGTAAGAGACGCTGCGACGCGACGCTTTAACGTAAGAGCAGCAAGAGCGAAAAGTGTACGGAAGCAAACGCAAAAGAGAGCGGCAACGACGACGTCGACGACGATCTGTCGGGTCAGCAGCATGGCAATTGGGGAAACACACACACAATCGAATGTATATATGTGTATGCTAGAGCAAACAGGTATAAAAATTGTTCATCGCAGCAGCAGGTAGAAGAAGAAGAAAAAGGCAAAATCATCAGCAGCAGACTAATAAAAGAAAGAGGAAGAAAATGCCCAAGTAACAGTCATATAATAATGTAAACTAAAACAATGTGTTGTGACTCTTGCTCTTTTGCTCTCTGCTCTCTTTTTAATAAAAGGGCTGCTCAATGTATGTAAGAATGTGTGTGTGTGCATTGTGACTGGGCTGCTGTCTCAGCAATATTTCTTCTTCTTCGACTACTTCTTGTTTTTATTTGGTACTCAACGATCGTTTTGAGTCACACTGGCCACAAGTGCATTGAGAACGAGTCGCATTTATATTTTGTTTTTGCCTTTTTTTTGCTGCTGCTGCTTTTGTTGTACGTTTTGTTACGCCGATGACTTTTAGTTGTTTCAACTTGCATGCGGAAGTAGCTCGCAAAGCAATTGCATTAGCTGGCTGCTTCTTGTTGTTGTTTCAGTTTTCTTACTGCGTGTTGTTATCGCTTACACAGAGCGCAGATGTAGCCATTGTTATTTTTGCTGTGTGCTGTGCTATATTGATGTTTTGCAATTTTGAGACACACACATACTCACTCGCACGCACGAATTGTGTGAACATTACACAGCTTGCCAGCCACTTGTGTGCAGCCAGCAACAACAACAATAACGACCCATTTTATAGTGCACAAAATCACACACTAACCTGAATTTTGCCATAAATGTTTTTAGCGGTCTCACACAGCTTCCCCCCTCCACAACATATTATGTTGTTATTGTTATTGCTGTTGCTGCATCAAATTCGCAACTGAAGAAAGCATGTGTGGTTGCCTGAGTATGTGTGTATTTGTGAGAGTAATCGTTGTCTATCTTTTAGCTCTGTTTGGTCTCTTCAAATGATCGTGCGAGTTTCGCATATAGCTTTGCACACTTCTTCAGATTATTGCTTATTGCCGACCATTAAACGGGCAATAAGGGTGCCATTATAATTACAGAAATTTATATAAGCGAACACTTGATAGTTTATAGCAACTGTTATGCAAAACAAACAACATTTATAGCAAGAAGTTGAAGTGATTAAAAAACGATTGTCATTCAAATATGCAGATATTAGCTGTTTAATTAACAAAATTTAGTTTTGTTTTAGAAAAAGAACTTACAATATTCTTGTAATGCTGCAGCTTAATAATGCTGCATTTTGCTATAATAGTTTGATCGATTACGATAAATTTTAAATGCTTTGGCCTATCGAAGATGAGTCTTCCCTTTGCCAATTACAAATTACACAATGGCATCAATCACTTTTCACTGTGATGAATACATTTTTACAGCCTCATAAATGCATATCAGTTAAGACTTGACTCGACTCGCGATCTGTTGCCATGGACCAGAGAAAGAGAGAAAAGGCAAGAAAATGGAAAAAATGAAGAAAAAAGCTACCTGTTGTGTGTGAATTATGTTACGAACGTAACGTGTTTCAAAATATAGGAAGTCTTGCTTGACTTATACCGCTGCCACCGACAAGCAACACAGCAACAGCAACTGCAACTACAACAACTAAACAACAACATCAACTAAATGGCTTTTGGGGTTCAGCTTGGTGTATCTTGGTGTAGCTAGCTTTAACGGTGTCTCGTTGTTGTTGTTGTTGTTGTTGCCTATTATCTAACTACGCCAAAGAGAAAGAAAGAAACGAAACGAACACAAAAAGAGCCGAGAAACGACCAACAACAATGCAAAAGATGTAATTGTGCATGACTAGCAGAACACCCTGTAAATGTACAATGTACAATGAATTTCAAATGTGTTTGTTACAGCAATCAAAATATATTATTATGAATTTATTGATTTAAATTATGTAAAAGTTGCATTAATAATTTATTATATGATATATTTTATTTCTACAGTGCTTTCCACCAACTCTTTCATTTCTATACCATAGATGATCTCATCTAAACAGTCCATAATACCCTTTCTAGCCATTTATTTTTGTGATGGGTACAAAAAAAAAAGAGCACACCACAAACGAAGTTTTCTTTGGCGTGTTGCATTTTGCCATTTTCTTCTTGTTTGTCTGTGGCACATTTTTATTTTCCTTTAGTGGAGTATGTGGCACACATACGAACGAAGGAGCGACAAGCTGTAACGATCTACCGGCAGGGAGTGGGGCAAGCGGACACTGTGTGGCCAAGTGGCAAGAAGTGGAGTAGACTAGTGTTGTAAAAAAAGAGCCGCTGCTGATTTCGTTGTTGTTGTTGTAGTTGTTGCTGTTGTCGATGCAACACAATTAGGTAATTTTCTTTCTATTTAGCTGGACAAGCAAGGCGCGAGGGGTTGCTGGGTGGCAAAGGTGTGGGGCTGGGGTAGGGGTAACTTAGAGTCGCGTTGCGTGGTTAGACGTAACAGTTTTTCTTTTCTTTTTTTTTTTTGGGTGCAACACTCAAACTAAAAACTGATGGCGTAATGCACCCAAAAAAAAAAAGGAAGTTGACTGTCGCCGAACTATCGCCTATGCATCTAACTACCCTCTCTTTCCCTCACTGTCACCCCCTCTCTTGCTCACTCTGGAGTGAATGCAACTAGTTTTGAGTGGCAGTTAAATTTTCAAGTACCGTTCCCAGTGAGTCGGAAGATGATCAGTCGCTGTCGCTGTCACTGTTGTCATTTATAAACTCTCCCAATGCTTATCAGTTCAACTAACTGTGAAAACTCAAAACTACCTAAGTTGCAACTTACCTGTTGCAACAATGCAACACTATATTCACTTGGTTCTCGGTTGGTGGTCTTCCCTCCTCTTTTACTTATGCACACACACACACACACTAATTGTTTCAGCTCGAGTGGTGTTTGTGACCAACTTATCGCAAATGCCCCGCAGTCCAAACCGACCCCTGCCACGCCCTTGTCCGCCTTCGCCTACCCGCTGACCGCAACGAATTGAACAATGAATGTAGCAAAAATTGTTGCTGATTTTCGTTGGAAAAATCTTAAGCGGAAGGAAGCAGGCGACTTAATACTTGAGATTCTCTTTGTGTGGACAACAACAAGCAGATTCAAGTTGAGCTCTTCGCCCTTGAGTCCCTCAATACCCATCCGACCCGACCCAAAGCATACCCTCTTGATGCGAACCGTGGGCGGTCCTTCAACAAATTGTTATTTTCAAGAAATATACTTAAATATATCAGTAGATAAGCGTTTCGACAGAATACTGATTTCCACAGGTCGGCATTTTTATACCCAAATTTATTATGACTTTTTCAAATGCCATATTTTAAAGTGCAATAATGAGAAGAATTGTTTGATAAAAATTTAAATTGCTACAAGCTTTATCCTATTTTAATAAATAATTTAATGACTTGCATAAAAAATATATATTTTGGAGTTTTTTTTTTTGATTTAGTTTGATTTGAATTTTTCAAAAACTTTCTATTTGCGATAAAACCAAAATATTTTTTAAAATTCTATGCACAAAATATATTTATGTTTTTTAGTTACTTTTTTTTGACAATGGCAAATCGTTCATAAATCAATTTGATTTTGGCGCCCGATACCAATTGATAAGAGCGTAAGCGTTACTCCACCTATCAATACACACACACACATGTGAGAATGTCGAGTGTTTGTGTGTGTGCGTAATCGCTAGAATGTGCGATAAGCAAGTCAAGTGGAAGAGCTGCAAAACGAACACGGAACGAATATTATTTGTGGAACAACAGTGACAGATAGACAAGGAGAGGAAGAGACAGAAAACAGAGTATGTGTGTGAGATAGAGAAAGAGAGGGGGGATATGTGCTGCTTGCACCGGTAGGAGTAAAGAGCTGCCATAGAAGGTGTTTATTTTAGGCAGTTCGCTCGTAAAAGAAGAGCGCGGGAAGAGGTGAGCTGATAGGGGGAGTAGGGAAAGCACAACCGGAAATGACGCCAATTGGTATTTGTTCTATACTCGCGGCAGTCTATATGGGCAGAGAATGGTCGGGGGAATGGGGGGGGTTGTCTATGTGTGAGTTCTTTAAATGATACGAACTAATCAGAAACGGAATTATTTTATTATTTTTCTTTCGCTTTTATTGTTGGTTTTGTTTTGGAATCTTTCAATAACCATAACTTTTGTGTATTTGTTTATATTGCGCACTACACGCAAATTTTCAATTATTTTTATTACTTTTAAATTGTTTATTTATAGACCAACCGCCCAAAAAGGCTATAAACCCAAAAAAAAAAAGAATACAAAAAACCGAAAAGACGTACAAGCAATTCTTTTAATCATATCGCTATACACAAGTGGAACTGTAGAAGTAAAAAAAAACACACAGATTTGGGAACACACACAATCAGGAAGCAATCAAAAATATGACCACTTCAGAATAAAAAAAATACTAGTGCACGTAATAATTTCAAATATCAGCATTCTCTGATCAATTTCATCAGGTTTTTTCTTTGGTATGTAGGGTATTCTGACTGTGTCAGGGACATTATTAGCTTGACTAAGAACAGAGAACTCCATAAATGAGTAATATACATACATACATATATATATATATATATATATATATAATGATTAAGATTTGTTTACGTCACAAGTTTGACTGATTGTTAATTTAACTATGACTTTGATAAGGGCGTTAACTTAATTTAAATTTGGACAAAACCAAAAATTGGGAAAATAAACAAAAAAAGAGTTTAAGAGGAACGTATCAAAATGTTTTTTTTTTATTGATAACGGATAGCGGGTCTCAAAGGTTCATCCAGTAGTGCTTTTGAGAAAGTTCAATGTTTAATTTAAACTTTAATTTATATTTATATAATTATAATAATAATTAAAAATAATTATATACCCCAACATAATGACAATAAGAGTTTGATATTGCGGCCGATTTCAGAGGCTATCTGAACTGCATAGCACAATTTTAATATATTTATGGAGGCTACGACTAAAACTATGACTTGAGCATCATCAATTTTTAGCCTACTTTGTGAGTTTCTTTCGGATAATTTGTTAAGACTGTGAGACTGTGAGAGCTATATGCTATGGTGACACAAAGCCCACGCTATTTCGTGCAGTGTATATATAGAGTGACAGTCTGTAATCTGAGAGTTGGACTACGTCATATGCGGATGCAGTTCTCGATTGCAGCTGTTTCTAGGCAGTCCGTGCAACTGAAACTGATTTGTTCATTGCACTTACAACAGTTGTGGATGTTGTTATTATGATTATAATAATAATATTGGTGCATTTCCACATTTGTGTATAGCTGATAGCAGCACTTAATAATAAATCAAAAGGCGACTATCGCCACACACAGACACAAAGAGAGAGTGTCAAAGAAAGAGAGATGAAGAGAGAGTAAGGAGTGTTAATAAAAATTAACAGTAAAAGTCGAGTGCCTGCATTAAAAGCACAAACAAGTACAATAATCATAATAATAATGATGATAATTACATGAAGAGAGAAACAGATTGTGGGAGAGAGACAGAGAGAGAGAGAGAGGAAGGGAGAAATGGGGAACTTGCAAATGATAAGCAGTGAATAATGCCTATGGGGACAATGGCAAAAGTGTTGAACTTATGTCCAAAGTGGAATGCCAGAACGTGGCCAACAAACAGCAGCAGCTAATGAGATAAACAACAACAACAACAACAACAACAATTAGCAGCACAATAAATAAACGCAAGTCGCAGCAACTATTGTGAACCTCTCTAATAGAGAGCCATCTTCAGCTCAGCTCTGCCCAACTCTTCAGGCGCATCTCTTCAGCTGTCCCACTCACCGGCATCTGTGCAGCATTTGGCAAAGTTGAAGTTTTTTTTTTTTACCGCAGCGCCTGCAGCCACGTGTTTGTCTCATTTGGCATTTGCTAATTATGAATTTGGCGACAAAAGGAAACAGTCGCACTTGCATTCTGCTGCTGCTTCTTCGACGTCGGCATCTTCTACTTCTTCGTCTTCATCATCATCTGCATCATCTTCATCATCTTGTAGACAAGCCTTTTTCGCATTTGTGCTCCTTAACCACATTTTTGCTACGTGATGTTCGTGTCAATTTTGTTGTTTGTTTTAATTTGTGTTTGCTTTACTTGGAAATTATAATATAATCTGTGTGTCGCCTCAGCTGCACTCAGCAAAATACACATATCCATATATATATATATATATAAATATATATAATATAAGCATTTGTTTCTTGGAATGTAAGCAGAGGTATGATTTTTTTTAAATACATACTTGGAATAAGAATTACTGCATTATAAGTTAGAGAAGATTTATTTGTAAATAAGACCAGCATAATGGTTAACGAAAGAGTTGCTTGAGCTAGAAAAAGATTTATCTTTTAAAAATATGCATAGAATAACAACTACCTAATTCTTAGTTAAAATTGGTTTTTTTCTTTGTTAATTTTATGTTTTAAATAATAATGGATTAATTTTGGTTGAAAAAATTTTTTTTTAAATATACATAGAATAACAGATTCTTGGTACTTAGCTAACAGAATATTTATAAAAAAAAAAACTATTTGTTAAATGCCAAAGCCATTTTTTTTTTGCTGAGTGTACACCAGCCACATTTGCACGTTTCCCCATCCGTATCAAGCACCCCGAGCCGTCTTCTCCGCACTTGTTGTGTCTACGTTTGAGCTTCTTGGCAATTGACTTGGGGCTATTGTTGTTGTAGCTTTTGTTGCTTTTGTTATTTATATCATTTGACACTTGAAATTGATGTTGCGGTATTCGCTTGAATTTTTTACTTATGACAAATGTCATCAAAATGTAGAAATTTTAGAACTAACCCCCATAAAGTTGTTGGCAAATTATAATAATGACTAGACTCAATAATATTTACAGCTACTGCTACGTGCGTGTGTGTGTGTGTGTTTAAGTGTGTGTGTGAATCAGTTAATTAGTATTTTCAATTTATGTGGAATAAAGCTATTAAATTGAGTAGCACTTGAGAATTGCAATTCAGACTGAAAAGTAATCATTTTTATTGAATATAAAGCAGATTATGACTTAAACTGGAAATTGTAATGATGAGGATTTCTATAGCTTTAGCTATAACATTCTGCTCTTATTTTTTTTTTTTTTTTTTTTCAGAATCTTTTAAACTTTGTAAATAATTCATAACATTTTAAAACTCAACTTTAATATCATCAAGTATCTATTTTGAGTAATCGAACATATCTTGTAACTTCAACTGGAATGAAAAACTGTACAAAAATTTAATCATGTCTTGCAGCACAACTGCAATTTTCTACAGGAAACATTCAATTTTGTTGTACAAATTAGCTTTAAAGATCTTTATATGTTGATCTGTGTGTGTTGTACGACATTATCGTTTGTATCAAGCACACACACACACACACCCTCCGCAGATACGCCCTTATCGTGTGGCATTGCGTATGGGGAGCATAAATGGTGCTGTTTTACGATCGAAAAAACCGTTATTCGATGTACTTGTAATGATTGTGTTTTCATTTAATCAATAATTCATGTCTAACGCTTATCGCTTGTCAAGACAATGCTCGAAAATTTACTTCCTTTTGATTGTTGTGATATCTTTGCATGCATATGCATGTGTCTCTGTGTGTGTGTGTGTGTGTGTGTTGTGTGTGTGTATAAACTATACTATCTGTACTATAAAACAAGTGTTTTTATTTGGGTTTTTTTTATTGTGTGTGATACTTGCAATTTCCTGCAACTGCTGCCTAGCATAACAAATATTCGCAGCTTTAAGAATATACTTTTTTTTTTTTTTGCTGTTTTTCAACTTCCTTTTCGCATTAGTCGCTGAGGAAGTGAGTTGATCCAATTATTTGAATTTTTTTCGTTCGTTGTACGAAATACAAATGAAACGATTGCTGTTAATCTAGCCAGAACACAAAAGAGACAAGACAATAACAAAACCTGTGCAGCCAATATAGATTCTCAAACTGTAAGCTCAAGCATAACTAACTACCCCACACACACACACACACACACACAGAGACACACGCGCGTACACACACACACCGCCCACAGTAGTTGACTCCTCTCTATAAAGTCAGCAGGCAGCTTGCATGACTTGATTGTGATTATAGATGTCGTTGTTGTTGTCGTTGTTGTTGTTGTTGTTGCTTCGGTTCCACGTCGCCGTCTCTCTGCCTTTTTGTACATCCGCTTCCGCATTTATTAAGTGTCTTTCCAGCGACGCGAAAAATGTTCCACGACGCTCGGCTTAGAACGTTTTTACAATTCAGGTTTTCAAGCCAGCCCAGTCAGATAGTCAGCTAGCCAACTATATTTGCGGCTTGTTGCTATTTAACTTCTTTTTTATATACATTTTTTATTTTTTTGCTTCTTCTGCACACCCTTTAATCATTAATAGTGCTAATAAAGAGTGTTATAAAGCTGTAAAAGAAAATGGAATACTGATTATGATGTCTTTGCTGCACTATATATAAATATAAGTATAAAGTGAAACTTTTTTTTTTGTCTGGCGCTGCTTTCAATTTGCAAATTCTTTAAAATATAATGAATTTTTATCATTTTTTTTTATATATTTCTTTCATTTAAAGTAACAATTGTGGTTTAAGTAAGCTATATTTTACTTATATCGATCGACTTACTAAACTCTAGTTTAATATACAAACTGATTGCAAAACTGATTTTTATATTTTCACTTTACCATTTTACAAGTTTTATGAAGTTTGCATAATAAATACATAGATTATTGGAAAATATCTTTAATTAGTAGCTAACTTTAGAAAAATGTAATAAAAGTTTTAGTTCTGCCTGTTTAAAAACTAAATTCAACTATTTTTTGAAGAATTTCTTCATATACATTCTAAACACTTTGGCAGAAGATAGGGCTTAAGTTTGGATGTTACTTAAAATTGCTGTATTTATGATAAGACAATATAAATGTTAAAGTTGTCTTTATTAAAAAATTATAGCTAATGTAGACTTTATACGACTCGAGATATCACGCTTCTGTTTTTAAACAAATTAATGTTATAAAGATTGATCTATGATCATAAACGGAGTCTTTGTTAACTGAAACTGTTAAGTAGTTGATTTAAGTTATTTTTTTTTACAGGATATCTAACAGTCTGTCACACTTAACCATCATTTATGCTTCTTCTTTTTGCTGTATTTTTTGCTGTTGTTTCGAGAGCTTTTTGCATTGCTCTCTGTAATTAAGATGCGAGGCGCGATCGTCGTCGACAACGACCAAAACGGGCAGCGATCAGTGATCAAGCCAAAGTTCTTGCCACGTTCGACTGGCCAGCACAATATATCTGTATATGTATATATGAGAGGAGGAGGTATAGGTGTGTGTGTGGGGGGGGGGAAGGGATGTTGGTTAGCTCAGACTCCATGCATGCCTAGATGTGAGCAATGTGTATGTGTGTGTGTGTGTGCCTGGTGCTTGATTACTAGCGCAAATACTAACTACCGGTTTAGCAGATACAGAACCAGATATAGATTGCTTGGATAGCCTGCTCTTGACTCGGATTGGCATGACTTGGTTTTGGAACGGTTTGCCGCTTGGCTTGACTTTTGTCTGGCTGGGATGTGTTGTGAGCACATCCGTGCTGTTTGCTTTGATCTAATTGCCCATTTGCGGCATTGCAGGAAGCTGACTTGCTTGTCAAGATCAATTGGTGTGCTGGCCAAGAAGAGAGTCCAAGCAAATTGGTTTTTCTTTGCCAACAGGAAGTCAATTCCAAACACATACCAAAAAAAAAAAAAAAAAAAAAAAAAACCAACATTGTGGGTATATATCTAAGGGGGAGTTGGGTAGTTGGGGTATCTGTTAGTTTGTAGTCTGTGGTGTATCTATGAGTTACTCTTCTTATCTTATCTGTGCATATTTGTTATAAACTTACTGAAAAATGAAAACTCAAGCAAATCGTAAACATTTCGTAATACATTTAAGCATTATAGTTGAGGTGTGGTCTACACACACACACACACTAGCATGACAACAACGGAACATGTTGTATCGGGGTCTCTTGTCTATATCTTTGTACGCTATCAAAGCGTTTACTGACAACAAGTAATCCTAGTTTACAAATATCATCACTAGCACCTTGTACACACACACACACACACACACATATGTAGTAATATTTTGTTACTTTCATGTATTTTTGTCGCTTATCAAAAATCTGTTTAATGGACTCGGTTCAGGGGCGTCTTTTTTTATGATATATATATATAATATATATATATATATATATATATTTTTTTTTTTGCTTCCCCTGATTAGGCGTTATACCGTCGAATAGTAAAAATAGATTGCACTTGTAAAGAATTTGAAGGAAATACCCACGAACTTAGAGTCTTAGTAAGATTTAGTAAAATTTATCATTTGATAACATTCAGTTCTTAACTATTTATATTAATTTTTTTGGCAAGCTTTACAGTTGTGTTTATCTTTATGATGGCCAACTTTTAGATAAAATGGTCTCAGATTTATTAAGCTGGGTCGTCTGGCCAACATGTTGTCCACAATTGATTATTTATATAAGATAACTTTTTGAAAGTTTTAGTTGATTAAAAATTTCGAAATCGGAGAAAAATAGTTTTTTTTTATGAACAAGTCTCATAACTGTAGATATCTTAATAATTCTTCTTACTGTCAGATAAATATATTTTAAACACCCCAGAGTTAACTGTTCTTATTTGTTGCATTGAATATATCCACCAGCTGCTTGTTAAAAAATTTCTTTTATTATTATTATTATTATTTTTTTTTTTAATTCCGTAGAATGTTTACCCAATTGGTGCTGCTTGCATTGAGTATTCAGCCATTTATGTCAGCAGTTCTGTGCCAAACACGGAAGCAATGCTTATAAGTAAACTCGGCTCAATTGAATCGCACTGACCTGAACCTTAACCCGACCCCAACACACACACACACACACTCGCACACGCACACACTCGCACACACAAACTTGTATATCTGTTTATGATGCTTGCCTTATTAAGTTAGACTAGACTTGGACTGTTGTAAGCCAGAAGGGGCTATAGGGTATAAAGGGGGAAGTTGTTTGCAACAAGAAGAGCAAGTGCGAGAAAATCGCACAAAACTTGGAAACAAACAGTTGCCACTAATTGAATGTAATGGGCACAAATGATGCGGCTTGCCAAAGACCCCCACTAAAGCTACTCGAGAGAACCATTAGCAGACAACTCATTGTTGCTGTTGTTGTTTGTCGTATGTTGTATGTTGTATGTTGTATGTTGCATATACTATATAATATTTACGCGTGGCAATCGAGTACAATTTTTTTTTTCTTGAACTCTTCTCCCCTTCTGAAAAGCATTTGATGAACTCATCCAGCAGCGCGTGGAAAATATGCTGATTACGGAGTAGGGGAAAGAGTGAGATAGGCAGTTAGGTAGCTACCGTTGTTGATGATGATGATGATGATGATGATCTGATCTCGGCTGCTTTTATTATAGTAAAGCTGTTCTTGTTGTTGTTATTGTTATTGTTGTTGTTGTTGTTGCCGATCAACATCATCATCTTGAAAAGCTAGCCAGGCACGCAGCTTTGGTTTGCATATTAAAATATACGAAAAGGTTATCGAACGTTTGATATCATTAAGCATTTGTATTCAGCTTTCTGTTGTCTCTTGATCTTCGTTTGCTTCTTCTTCTTCTTTTTGTTCCTCTTCTTCTCTGTATCTCTCTGTTTCCATCTCTATCTCTGGCACATATCATTAGAGACACCACAAACCCCCACACATAATAAAAATTAAAAAAAAAACACACAATAGCAACAACAACAACAACAACAGCTACGATATAAAAGGCATGCGCAAAGCATAAAGATGAACAATGAGGCAGCAGAAAGTCCGAATAAAAAGATCGCTTCAAGCTAAACAAAACAAAAATATATATGAAGAAAAAAGTATCTCTAGCCAAGCTACAGCTCCACATTAGAACAAACATGCACGTAACGCCTAGGCACATACAAAATAACCCCCAAACAACAACACGACTTCAAACAAAGAAAAATGAACATCATAAAAAGATTTTGTGTATGGAGTTTTTTTGTTTTTGTTTTTTTTTTTTTAGCTTTGGCTTTGCTTGAGGCCACCATAAAAAAAAAACACACACACACACATAAACTTTGATTTGCTCCCGATCCGATCTTGTCGCGTGATCAACGACTAATAACCCACAACTAAAGTGTGATCGTGTTGCAGTCTTAGCAACAGATAATCATTAAATGATTATTGAGCACCCTAAAAAATATACACAACAATCAATTTTATGTACCTGACTTGCCAGATACCCTAAATGCATCCAAAAATTGTTGTAATTAAATTCGAATTTGGTTTTGTGCATATTCTGTGTGTTTTCTCTTATTCATAATATGACAAATGGTTTTTTAAGTAGCTATTGTATTTATTATCTGATCTTAAAAGAAAGTCGAATTTATCGAGAGATTAGTGTTGGGTTTTCAAGTGTCCAAATACTGATATTTTTAAGAGATATTTATCGAGTCTAGGTATTGAAAAGTATTATACAAAAAATAAATTTAAATTGTGTTTGGTATTCAAGTGTCCAAGTACTACATTTTATAATCTTAAGCGCTTCTATATATATTCAATATAATTATAGTAATATCGAAATGCATGCAAAACTGTATATTCTCTTATCTGACAGCTGCAAATCGATATTCCTGGATTATGGGATTATCTAAAATCTAATAACTCGAACAACTGTTTACTTTGCTGACATGCAATTAATATCTTTTATATTTCTGTGGAATTAACATCTCAAATAACGCTTAAAAACAAGTGGATCAATTTCTACTACGCAACTTGCTCAAAACCTTATCTTAATTGTTAAAAGAAAAAAAAAAACAAACATATTTTCCATAGAACAGTCTCAGCTGCGCCGCAAGCGATGAACTTTGTCAGTGTTTTTGGCCATCTGGTTAGCTTGCTTTTAAGCTTTACTTTTACCGCCTTTCTTCTGCTACTGCTGATGTTGCCTCAGCTGCTGTTGCTGCTGCTGTTGCTGCTTCTTCTTCTTTTTGTTACTCAGCTGCTGGCGGCTTTGTTGTGTTAGTCGCAAGTGCGTAACGATGATTGATTTGCGTTGGGCTTTGCTCGCTTGGATAATGGGTCCGTCAGTCAGTCAGTTTGACTGAAAGTCAGTCTTCAGTTTTGTGGAGCTTGTGGGTCTTGTGTTGTGCTCCACAAAAAAAGTGCCTACGGCGCTTTAAGCAAACAAATAACATAAAAACAACAACAATAACAATAGCAAAAGTGACGATCTGGACAGAAATTGAACTGTAGACCGTTTGGGGGCTGCTTCTTCTTTTTGCCGTTGTTGTTGTCGCGAACGCGCGAAGAAGAACCCGGAATTGGCGTCTTTTTTTTTTTCTTTTGCGTGTGTATGTCTGTGTTTCTCTATATACACAATACAATATGTGGTTTATAGCAATACGCTCACGCGCTTGTTATGCACGATCAGCTCAATGTCTATTTGTATACACACACACACACACACACACACATACATATATAAGTATATTTATCTGTACATGTATTTAGCTGGTTAAGATCGAGCGCTTTTTTTTTTTTAGCAGTGGTGGGTGCTAAGGGGGAGGTTGGAGAGTTACTACTACGTGTGTCTTTTGTAGTTGTTGTTTTTTTTTTTTTTTTTAAATATATGCTCGGCATATGTATATTTTGTATTCTATATTCTGTATATATTTTGTATTTCTCTTGCTTTTCTTCTTCTTCCTCTTGTGTTGAGCAGTTATATAGCAAAGCAGGTCGTTGACTTGGTTTTGAATTTTTTGTGCTTATTAATTGGGTATTTGATATGCCGGAATATGGCGAACGATCTAACCAAATGTGTATATTAATACACATTAATACAGTAGTCGCATAGTAATTGCAACTTAATATTAGTGGTCTTAAATTCTAATTATCTAAAATGTTGTTTTGCGAACTCATTAATATATTTTTGAATTTTAGAAAAGTTGTTGAATTTTTAGTTTGGAAAAACTATAAACAATTAATTCTTGAGAAAAATTATATTTCTATTGAAAAATATATTTTTGATATATTTGTATATATTTAAGCAAACCATAGGAAATTCAAATAAACTATTGTTTGTCCAATTTGAAGTCTTTTACCTAAAAATTATCGAGCAATTATTGTATTCAATATCTTTACAGTGATTTACGTTTATTTCTTTCTTCTTCAGTTTTTCTTTGTTACTTTAAGCTGTTCAAATTTCATGTTGGGTATATAAGGCATTTTAGGGGTTGTTTTTAGATGCTGTGCAACGAGGGCACTTGAGAATTGTGTCTGGGCAGATGATAAAAAAGAAGACCTCATAAAAGAGATCAAATGTCAACATGGCACCAGAATATTGTTCGTGTTGCTTTTAGTATCCCAACGTGTTCGTTTCGTGCTCATCCTGTGGGTTTCCAAGAAACATCAACATCTACAAAGATGTAAGTGCATCCGCAGGTACGCATTTCCTTTTTCCCATCCGTTTGCCTCAACGACGACGACGACTACCTGCTTGTTGCTACTTCATTAACAGCAGCCAGCAGGCAGCTAAGAGCGAGAGAGAGAAAGCGATCTACATTGATCTCAATGCATTTGTCATCTTACTCGCTCGCTCACTCAGTCAGCGAAGTGCATGCCGTCAGACGAGCAGAGGAAGAGAAAGAGGAGACCGTTAATCTTAATGCGCCTTGGCGGCTGTCGCTTCTGCCTTTTAATGTTATCAGATTTTTCTTATTCCCATCGTTGTTCTACTGCGCAGCAGCAGCAGGCCCAGCAGCCACTTGATGCACACATACCGGGTGGTTGTCAGGAGAGGGAGTATGGTGGGGGGTGACCCCTGTCGCTTAGGATGTGCCCACGGAAATTACTCATTAACTCTCCGCAAAGCAAATGCTGCGAATGCACTTTTACTGAATCATTGCCAGAGAGATAAAATAGGAAAAAAATAACATCCACTTGTCAGTCGCAATGATGGATCAAATGTCTGTCGAGTGTCGTCTTATATGCATATAGAAACAGGTCCTGAGTAGAACTAACAAAGTGCTTACAAATTTATTGTGAATCTGACAGAGATCGAGAGTTTTGTTCCCATTATTCTTATGATAAGTACTATGTAGCAGTTGGCAATTCACATGGAGTACGATTTGAGGTATTTATGCAAAATGAAGATTTAGTTATTTATTATTTTTTATAATTATTGTCTGATTTACTAGGTTGAATAAACTTATTGTTAAGGTGAAGGCTTAAGTCATTATTTTTATTTAATCACTTAATGCTTATACAAACTAAACAGTAAACATATATGCTAAATTTAAGCATTTCCCTTGCTGATTAAGTGATCCAATTATATAGATAGTTTTAGTTTCGTGTTCCTAACAAATTGAAACATTAATCAATATGTAAATAAAATGAAATTGAATTTTGTGCTTACGTTTTGAATTCAACTTCTCAAAACAACGAAAAGAAATATACTTATTGCAGCACCATGATTAATCGATATTATATATTGACAGCGCAGTTTCTAATATATACAGGATGTTCGCTGCCAGATTTTCCATTGGCCATTTCCCATATTTCTAGTCTGGCATTTCCGATCCCACGCCCAGACCTGGCAGCAATGCCTCCCCACACCCAGTCCCTGCCTCGTTGTCGCTGGCTGTTCGCTAAAAGCGGAAATCTCTGCACAAGCAAAAAAAATTCTTTCTGCACACAAGCACAAATACGCATTCCTTTCTCTCTCCACCCTCCCCTCTTTGCTTTGTGCACTCTTTGCTCGCTCTCTTGCTCTCTACTCGCTGCAGTTTTCTACAAGTTTTTACCTTTTTCTTATTTGCTGTCTTTGCTGCTGTTGCTGCTTTTGTTGTTGTTTTGTGATCTCTGCTGCTGCTGGCATTTTTCTAAACTGATCGTTTTATAATTTTCGTTTGTAATTTCCGTTGAAACCGGTTCGCCGTCATCCGCATACCTAACTACCTGTGCCTGTTCCCTGTCTTTGTCCCCTCCTCCCCCTCCTGCTTTGCTTTGCCTGTTTTGTGTTCGTTCTCCAAGCCGCGCCTCCTTTGCTGCTTCTGCTGCTGTCATCTTCTCTCGCTGAGATTTAGAATACACACATACGCATATGTATTTGTATATGAGTGTGTATTTTTATTCTTATTCTTTTTGTATTGCGTGTGCGTCGCCTTTTTTGTGTTCTGCTTTTTTGGCTTCTTTCACTTCGTTGTTGTTGTTGGGTAAATGATGAAAATTCATTTGTCATTTTACTACGTGCCACCGACTGTTTGAATGTTTATTTGTTTGGTTTTTGTTGCCTGCCAGCCTGCTGCCTGCTTGCCTGTCTTTCTGTGTAGAGTAAAATTTATATTCGAATTTATTTTAGTAAAATTCAACCATATGTTGTTGCGGCAACCGAAATAACACGTAGGATCGTATATACATATATTTTATGCATATGTATATAAATATATATGTATTCATACAATCATCAGAGGGCAGCAGCACCTCTGAAACAAAACAAATAGACCCCCTCTAAGTAAAAGACATGTACACAATAACACATTACACACTACACCTATATATACATAAATATATACTTACAAATAAACATGTGTATATCCCACAGTGCGTTAAATGATGATCGCCATCATCATTATCTTCCTGCTCATCTGTTGTTGCTGTGCGTCTGTCTTCTCCTACTTCTTGCTCAACAGCAACAACACCACATGCAAGCAAGCAAGAAATATTTATTGGTCTCGCTCGCTTCGGCATCTCGCTCGCTCGCACTCATCTATAAGTAAATTTCTTTCGCTCACTTGTTGAAATGCTTCCCGGAGAATGAGGAAGTTTCTGCCTGCTGCTGCTACTCGCTCTGCTGCTGTGTGAGATGAGAGAGATGAGTTCAATTTGTATGTAACGTGTGCGTATGTATGTCTTGCATATGTCTACGACTGAGATACAGGGTGCAGCTACTTTGAAAATTGCCTTGCTTTGCTCTCTTTACCCACTGGCGGATTTATTAGTCGACGTCGTCGTCTCTTTCTCCACTGCTGCTGCTGCTTTTGCTTTGGAAACGGGTTTTGTATGGAATGTGCACTTCCGTTTGCTGATGTTGTTGTTGCAGTTGCTGTTGCTGCTGGCAGTGATATGGCAAGGCAAGCCCAAAAGTCTGAGTGGGGGCAAATTGGGTACGGCTTTTAAAGTTTCCCCTCCACCCCTGCACACTCCCATCTCATGCGGCATCAATACATTCGTTTATGTTGAAATCTTACAGCGACTGATCAAAGATATTTGCAAGTGTGTGTGTGCTTGGCTCCCATGTGTTGTCGATTTATATATGCACACACACACATATGTGCAAACTTATACATTGCTTGTCGGTGTTTGTGCTTTGTACACATCCGGAATAGTAGCGCAAGCAACGTCGTCGCCGCCGACGCTTGTATTTATGGCCATTACCATATTGAGAAATTTTCAATTAAAAAAGCTCAAACGGAATTTCAAATTAGATATCGATGCTGCCCATTGTGTTATCTAGTTGTATGTGTGTGATTATTTTTGATTATCATCGTAATCGTAACGTGAAACGTTATGGAAACAGACAGAATCCGAAACGCATGTAGCGTATTATTTTATTCGTTCTATGCTGATCGTTTCATCAGCGGGGGTGTTTTGTCTGAGAGAGCGAAGAATGAGAATGAGAACCAGAGCAAATTCCGACTGGCGTGCATTCGACTGTGTGTCTGATGTATGTGTATTGGTGCTGACTCATGCTTTGAGCAATTTTGCTCTCCTCTCTCTCTCTCTTTTTCGGATGCGTCGCCTGCGGAGATTATTTGTTTATAAAGAAATCTGATTTGCCTGGAATGCGAATGTTGTCTGTCTGACCGGTAACCAATCGTTCGCTCTCTCTCTCTCTCTTTCTCGCTGGCTCGTTCTTTCTTGCTGCTTAATGTGTTTTCTTGTTTGGAATTAAATTCTTTAGAGTTATTGATATTTTCATAGTTAAATCATTTGTAAAATACATACAAATAATAATAAAAAACTTAAATTAATGTTAAAAAATTCCTTTTTCTTTTACAGATTAAAAACAATCTTTGTGGCTTTTGAAAAACATTCGACTCAAATAGAAATAATTTGCTGTGCGGTTTGTGCATGTATGCAAAATGAAAATGCTTCCAGTACAGCTATCACTGAATCCGCTCAATCCCATCTGGAGCGATGTCATTTGGCGCTGCCCCCCGCCCCCCTCTAGCCAATTGGCCGAACTGAAGACACAGCTGCCGCCCTCGCTGCCATCCGATCCGCGTCTGTGGAGCCGTGACGATGTCCTCGTCTTCCTGCGCTTCTGCGTGCGCGAATTCGATTTGCCCAAACTCGACTTTGATCTCTTCCAGATGAATGGAAAGGCGTTGTGTTTGCTGACACGCGCCGATTTTGGGCATCGGTGTCCCGGCGCCGGTGATGTGCTGCACAATGTGCTCCAAATGCTGATCATCGAATCGCACATGATGCAATGGCATCTGCCCAACAGCCCCGTCACGCCCACCGGCAGATATCCACTGTCGCCGCACAGCCACCCGCCGACGCCCACCTGGCCACCAATGAATGTGCCCCAGCTGCTCGATGGCAACAACAGCGGCGGCAGCAACAGCAGCGCCGGCAGTATAAACAGCAGCAACCTCAGCAGCAATCCCTTCCACAGCACCAGCTCCGCAGCAGCAGCAGCCGCCCACATGGCTGCCCATCATTTTATGGCGCCCAATTCGGTGACGCTGAGTCCGCCGCCATCTGTTGACTCCCAGGCGAGCAGTCCGCCCCAGCAGGGCGCCACCTATCAGAATGGATCGACAGCAGCAGCAACCACAGCAGCAGCAACAGCAATAGCAACAGGTGCTGCAGCAACAGCAACAACAGTTGGCGGCGTGCAGCCAATGAAGGGCATCAGCAGTGCCAGCAGCAATCACAGCGATTCCGATGATGAATACTCCGAGCCCAACAATCACAGCAGCAGCAACAACAGCAACAACAATTGCCACATCAACAACAACAGCAATAATTGCAACAAATTGAGCGCCTTGCCACCGGCGCCGCTCTCCTCATACGGCTCGGCTAGTCCGCCGGGCACGCCCATTCACAAGGATCTGAAGCCCACCTGGACGCAACAGATGACCAACAGTTTCGTCAACTCCTGGTCACAACAGCAACAGCAGCAACAACAACAACAGCAGCAGCAACAACAACAACAACAGCAGCAGCAACAACAGCAACAACAACAACAGCCACAGAAACTAACGTTGGATAATACGGGCGTGGGCATTCCGCCGGGAGGTGGCTCCATATCGGCACCAACGACGCCCAGCTATATGTATAAGGCCAAGCGGGAATTCTTCCCAGAGAACTCTGAGCCAAATACAAGTGAGTTGAGATATAAATCATAATTATTCATATATTGAGGATTATTTAGTTATCGATAAGTAGAAATCGATAGTAGAATAGGATTTACGGTTACATCAAAATATAATCATTTTCGATTCATCAAAGAAACTTTCTTTCGATAAGATAAGCTTATAGTAGAAACATAGAAATAATTGAGAAGTTATCGATATGTTGACATCGATAGTATAATTTGAATCGAAAAGTAAAACTCATAGATAAATATCGAAATGTAAAAACATTTCCATATTTGCAATGCTGACCAACCGAAAATTTGTTGAATATTGTTTTTAAAATTCCAAAACTAATCGATAATTCTTTGTTTTTTAGATGGCCGATTGCTGTGGGACTTTCTGCAACAGTTGCTCAACGATCGCAACCAGAAGTACAGCGATTTGATAGCATGGAAGTGTCGCGATACTGGCGTCTTCAAGATCGTCGATCCCGCCGGATTGGCCAAACTGTGGGGCATCCAGAAGAATCATCTGTCGATGAACTATGACAAAATGTCGCGCGCCCTGCGCTACTATTATCGTGTGAACATCTTGCGGAAGGTGCAAGGCGAGCGGCATTGCTATCAGTTTCTGCGCAATCCCACCGAGCTGAAGAACATTAAGAACATTTCGCTGCTGCGTCAGACGACGCCACAGCCGGGCGCAGGAGGAGCAGTAGGTGGAGTAGGTGCTGCAGGAGCAGCAGCTGTCAATCAACAGGCGCCAGGATCTCCAGCAGCTGTTGGCAATTGGACGCAACAACAACAGCAGCAGCAGCAGCAATCACAACAACAACAACAACAACAGCAGCAGCAGCAGCAACAACAGCAGCAACAATTGCAATTGTCGCCACAGCGTCCTGCCTCACGAAATGCGGCGCCACCACCGATGAGCTTACCCACGGCAGCAGCTGTGGCAGCAGCGGCTGCAGCTGCCGCATATGGACCGCAGCCACCGTCGCCGCTGTTCATGCAAGCCTTCCACTATCTGTCAGCGAATGCGGCTGCTGTTGCAGCCGCAGCGGCACCGCCACCAAATTCACCTGCCACAGCAGCAGCTGCATCCAACTCTGTGGATAAATTTCAGTTTCATCCGCTGAAGCTGGAGAATGGCGATGGCGGCGCCATGGCCGAGGATCTGAAGCCTACCGATCTGAGTGTGACCAGCAAAACAACAACAACAACAACAACAGCCAACAGCAATGAGGATTGTTATCCGTAAGTTGTGCCGAGGCAAAGGAAAATATCAACCTTTTTTGCTAATTAACCAACTCTTTGCAGGCTCATACGGAATGCGGACGGTCTGACGACCATCAAGCTGATACGCTACCAGGAGCAGCAGGCGGTGTCAGCAGACTGCCAGCAAGCAACGGAATCAACGACCGAGCAGAGCAACGGCAGCAGCAATGCATCCTCACCCAAGCCAATGGATGCACTCGATCAACAGCAGCAGCAGCAGCAGCAACAACAGCAGCAACCACATCCTGTGCCCATGGAAAGCGATTGCAATGGCAGCGAGGAGTCGGCATTTAGTCGGCATATGCATCAGTAGTAGTCTGTAATTAGCCAACAACACAACAACAACAAAACACACCTCAACACACACACACACACACACCCAACACAGACACACACACGCACACTCATTATGACAATCACCCCACAACTTTACCTGAGCAATCAATGCAGCTGCCAACACAATGGGACCAGCAAAACAGCAAATAGCATTCAATAAACATTTATATATAAATATATATATACATCATATATATATATATATATATATATATATATTTATACACATCCACACACACACACACCTCCTGTTTGTAAATACCATAAACACACAATTAGCAAATAGTTTTTGACTGTCATTTCAAAAAAATGTGTGCAACAAGCAACAGTTTTAATTTAAACAAACAAATTAATAGTAAACACATATATCATATACATATATATATATTTATATAGTATTTTATATATATACATATATATATATATGTTATATGTACAGTGAACGCTCGCAAATTGGAACGCTGCACTTGCAAAGCTTCCAAACAATTTCAATTATAAATCCACTTTTGAAGCGCTTGATTTTTCCATCTTATCATTTTAATTTCTAATTTACTATTGCTGTCTGCTGTAATATATATAAAATTTCAAATATATTTAAGCAATTTAAAAGAATTTTTCTAAATGTAATATTCAAACGTATTTCAAATCAGTTTAAAAAAAAAGTATAAATCTATTTTTTAAGTTTGTAAATCATTAAAGTTAACAAGTGCTGAAGAATTCTAGTTTTCGAGCGAGCGCAGTCTTTAATTAAGTCAATACACACACATAGCTACATTCAAGCAATACACCCACACACACACACACACTTATATATATATATATATATACACACACACACATACAAGCTGTTGTGCGTAATTTGTTTAGATTTAAGTAGTTTTTTGATTGGCGCAGCGCAGCCTTCAACGATTTACAGAGTTATGTGCCAATTTTCTACATAATAAAATGCTAATCTTAACAACAATCATTAAGTTTAAAATCACACACAAACAAATACATACACACATACACATATATATATATATATATTCAGATGTAGTTAGTTTGTAAGTGTTGTCACCTTTGAGCTTTACAATGTTGCCTCAACAATGGTTTCAAGTAACATGGAAAACAAAATTGTTAGAAAATCTAAAAAAAAAAAAAAACAAGAATTTGAAATTGTTAATTATAATTATGTATACAAAAAAAAAAAAAAACACAAACAAACACGCAAAAAATTGAACCCATGCAAAAACTGTTTAAATTCTAAACGCCATTAATTTCATTTCAACAACAAATTAATTGTGATAACTAAGAAAAAGAAAAATAATAAGAAAAGAATTGAGCCCATAAAAAACTGCAACAGTTTTTTTTTCTAATTCTTTTACTGTTCTTCCTGTTTTTGGCAAAGCAATTACCAATTATTATTGGCCCTTATGCTAGTTATATATACATATATATATATAAATAAATTAATGAAAAAACATTGGCTTCCATTTATAAAACAAGTACATAAAAGCTACACACACATAAATTAATATACATATATATATATATATATATATGTATATATATGCATATATATTTATATTTATGTATTGTATTTATTTTTAAGTTTATGTTTAAGGCGAGCAAGAAGTGTTCATTTTTTATAAACAATTTTGTTAGTTTTTCGTAAAACTCTTTTGATCTTAAAACAAACAAAAATAGTTGCAAAACTTTGATAGGCTTTTTATTATTATCATTATTATTACTATTATTATTCCTTTGTACATTTGAAGGCACTTTAATTATTATTATTATTATTACTATTATTATTATTCATATACAAATACATACATACATTTAGCATTATAATTATCATACAAACAAAACACACATACACACACACACGAAAAAAAAAAGAAAAAAATACATAGAAATCTGTAATTATTAATTATTAACTAGAGCATATTGCATTATTAAGTACGACACACACACATTTATATATATATCTATATATATGAAACTATATAATTTGTTTTGTTTTTTTTCGTATATATAAAGCATAAGTTTAAACTTTAAACACCGCCAATAGCTAATAATTAGCACTTTAGTGTCGCCACAATACCTGTTCTTCCAATCGAAAAAACCCTTATCTTTCAATAAATGATACGATAAAATGTATAAACAAAAAAATAATAAGAAAAATAATACACAAAAATGAAACAAATTTATATATGCAATAAATAAATGAAATCAAAACTGAAAATATCCATTTTGTTGCGGCTCCCAAGGAGCTAAAGGATTCGGAATTGAGGCACATCTGCAGTGAGAATGAATTGAATTTACTCTTGTGGGATTCTTTTAGAAGAACTGCTGATTGAGGCATATTTTCCATGGGTTCTTTTAGAACAGTTGCTGATTGTCCACAATTTAATTTTGGTTCTTTTAGAACAACTGAAAGGATTCAAATTGACGAAGGATTCTTGAGTTATTTTTAAACTGCCTATTTGCTTCTGCTTGAGGCAGATTTTCATCAAGTTAGTGTTTGTCCTGGAATCCTTGATTCGACAAGGAGCTACTTTTAGAAGAGCTCCTGATTGTCCAGAAATTCGCGTATCATATTGCGACAGGATTTGAGCAGCGCTTTGTTGCATGGCGCTGCTGGCATTGCTTTAAGCTTGGATTTGATTATGCCTCTGCCACGGCCACTGGCACTGCCACTGGCACTGCCCCTGCTGCTGCCACTGCTGCTGCCATTGCTGCTGCTGCTGCTTCTGTTGGCAACTGGCGTTGACTTCGCTGGCGTTAAAGATCGACGTAGCAGATGCGGTGGAATGCTGCGTTTCTTGAGCGGCTGTGCCAGGGGATTCACAGCATTGCCAGTGCGCATCTGCTCCTTGGGTGTACATTTGTCCACTTTGACGACGACTTCTGTTGGCTGCAATAATGCTGACGATGATGGGGGCGGCGATGGTGGCGCTGTTGTCGTCATCTGTGCCACAGACCCACAACCCACCTTGATGTCATACTGATAGCGCAACATTAGCAATGCGGCGGCTGCCTCCAGCTCCAGTGCACCATATGTGGCAGCCATCGATTGTAGCTTCTCCTCGGGCTGGCTCGATTTTACAATGAGAACTTTCATGTTACTCTTCATATTGCTGGCTGCTCTTCGACTGTTGAACCACAAAGCTGTGCACTTTTATTTTATAGATGCTCTAGGATTTACCTGCTCTGCTCCGCCATGGATGCAGTTGCAGCTGCTACCAGCTACCTACCAAGTGGTTCTCTAATCCCTACGACCCTCAAAGTCTGACATTTTGGGTTAATTCGCAACAGCTGCAGCAAATATTGCTAATTGTATTTCCTATCAAATAACAACTTTTATGGAGCAGGTAAAATGGTCGAAGGTTAAATATTTAGTTTACTCTTAACAAATACATTTTATTTTGAAACTTTAAATTACAAATAATATGTAATATTTCGAATATTTAAAATATCTAATATTGAAATATATAGATAATATTTACAAGATTTCTTGAAGTATTTAAATGCAACAAATATTTCATCATTTGTTGCATAAATTGAGAAAATTCAGCTTTCACTTGATGTTATAATTCTGTAAAGCATTATTTATATTTAAATAAAAGCAGCAATATTTGTTTCTGTTGCAACTTAAATTTTGAATACAAGTTCTGATCTCAACTTAAGAGAAAAATTTTGGACTCTGATTAGCCAAATACCATAATCAAAGTGGAGAGATAATTTCACTCTTGGTGTTGCTTTAAGCGAGGCAAACTCTGTAAAGTTTTACTTTGATTTTATATATTAAATGTTATTTCATTTATTTATCGCTGATGTGAATTAGTGCGCAGCATCTTAATGGTTAATTTCTAATAAGAACATTTCATAGTTAGCCATTTTCGCTGCACTACATCCTTAGAGTCGCCTCATATTCTGGCGGACAACAAAAATAAAAATTGTAGCCCAAATGATTTTTTCGAACTCGTTTTTATTCTACTTATACAAATATAAACAAGACAAATGCTTTTTCAGTTTCAAAGAAAAAGGGAAAACGACGTAGGATTTAATTAATTTTTAGCTTTTAATCGGAATATTTGGTCTGCATTTCGTTATTAACACTACATTAACAGATCTTATGGGGAAGGACGGTGGCCGCGGCACAGTTAAAGTAAAATGTGGATCCTTGGTTTGACTACAAAAAGAAATGAGCTAGTTATTTCAAAATAATAAATTTAACACTAAATTTATGCTGCATTGTGCCTTTGTTTTGGTTTTGTTGTCTGCGTTGGTTTTATATACGTAGATACATATATATATATATATATACATATATATATATATATATATATATATATATATATACATATACATATATATATAAATATATATATATATATATTTATATATATGTGTATACATACAATGTGAAGACTTGGAACGTTGCTTCGTCAGTGATCAATAAAATACATATTTATACATCAGTATCTGGTTTGTTTTTTTTTTTTTTTTATCTAATTTTGTTTTTGTTCAGACTACTTGTGAATCTCAAACAATTTGGCGACCTCATTGATATCCTCGTAGTTCTTATTCTGATTGATTAGCGTGCGTGCCAATCCAATGCGATTGAATATATTCCACAGTAGGATGCCGACAATTTTGTTGTCCTTTAGATAAAAGACGACACCCTTGCCATAGTTGGGCTCCTCGCTGGGATCACAGGTCATTTCGGTTTCATCGCCTACTATCTTCACGGAATCACTCGATGTGCTATCCACCACAGCTTCTGTATGATTCACAACACGATTATCGCTGGCGGAGGGCAATGCGAATACGCCGACGGTGGGCAGCGAGGAGTCGACCAGGCCGATGCCCTCGTAACCAATTTCGGGTCCCAAATCCGACCAAAACATGCTCTGATGCTGATATGGTTTCTCTGAAGTGATTTGTGTATAATTAATTCGTGTTAATTTAGGGTTTATTCATTTGCTTACTCGCTCCGGTCATGTTCTCGCCGGCTAGTCGTCCGGAGCCGACAGAGTGATCATGATGCTCAACACGTCGGCGTCCCAGCAGCGGATCATAGAAACAGGATGCATCACCGGCCACATAAAGATTGCGACGCGCCTCCAACTCGGCGTTGACAACAAAGCCGCCAAGAGAGCGATCCACCTCCAGCTTGGAGGCACCAGCCATTGCCGTATTCGGCGAACAACCCACACAAACAACCACAATGTCTGAGAGCACAGACATCCCATTGTTCATTTCCAGTTTTAGCTGGGAATCATTTCGTGTTGCAGATTTAATGCTAGCCTCTGGTATAACGCAAACACCTTGTGCCTGCATTTTTCTAGTGGTCCACAGGCTGAGATAATTGGGCAGCACCCGGGACATATTACCCTTCTCGGGGAACACTTGGTAGACCTTGCCGCCATTGTTCTGGCGTGAGTAGTGTGCCAGCGAACAGGCAAGTTCGCTGCCCACAAAACCATTGCCCACAATCGTAATGGAACGCTTCTCTTTCGCATAGCGTCGCAGGCGATCAAAATCGTCGGGCGTGCGATAGACCATGACCTTCTCGCTGACGCTGGGCCCCGTATCGTGGAACATGGGCAGATTTTTTGGTGTACAACCGGTGGCAATGAGGCACACATCGTAACCGATCTGATAGCCGTCGTTCAACGTTGCAATGCGATTCTGTGCATCGATCTTCTTCACGGCAAAACCATGAGCGACGGCTATTCCGCCGTTTACACTGTCGACCAGCTTTTCGGGGTCCACAAAGAACTCATCGGGCTCAAAGTACAAACTGGCCAAAGAAGTGAAAAATTTAATTAAACGATCGATAGTAAAATTCTTCGTTTCTTGATTACCTTCGCTCGGAGCCCGTCCATTGCTTGAAGCGATAGTCTTTGATGGGATCTTCATTGGGATTGGGTGTGTACCACAGCTCCTTGGAGAGCGGTGGACGCATGTAAGGCTTGTGGTATTCGTTGCTGATCATCAGCACCTTGGCGCGAGCATCATTCGATTTGATGGCTCGAAATGCAGAGAAGGCAGCGGTACCCGCGCCAACGATTAAATACGGCACATGACTGGGAATCTTGTCCGAACTGCTGGGCGCTAAAGGTGCACAGAGTAAGCATATAGTTTAAGTAAGAACATGATGATGACTCACTCGTAATTAGACCCGTGACTTTGGCGCGCCGGAGCGCCTCCTCCGAGCTGTCGACGGCCTCATCGCCACTGCGCTTCTTGTCACGCGACATTAGCCAGGCAATCTAAAACATGCACAATAAATAAAATATAGAATACTCTTATATCTATATATATATATATATAATCGACATACTAAGCCTCCCGCGAAAAGTGCAGCGATGGCACCAATGAAGCACTTTATCTTAAGCTGCTCGTATTTATCTTCAGCTGCTTTTTTTCCATCGCTCCCAGTACCACCGCCACCACCATCGCTACCGCCAGGAGCACATCCTCCTCCTCCTTCTCCATCATCACGTGAGCCTGCAGCAATGGATTCGCGATGCAATCGCTGAAATTCAGCGCAAGGATCGTGTTCACGTTGCTCACCTTTTTCACGGGACTTTTGATCACATTGCGACGACTTGAGCACATCCTGGGCAGTGGAATTGAGTCGAGTGCTTATATAGCCCTGCAAAAGAAAAAATGTTATCAATCAAAAAGAAATCAAAGACGAAACAAAATAATGATGAATGAAAGTGAAAGTGGAGTGGCAGTGCAAAATGATACCGCTTGAATTTGTGATTCTTTCGGTTCACTAAAGGAGGCGTGAGGACTGTAAATGCTGCCGGCTGAGTAATCTTGAGGCAGATGTGTCTCATCATAGTCGGGCACAAATTCCATAGTTTTGGCCACTTGTATGCATGCATTATGATTCGGATATTTATTGGCTTGCAATTTGGTGCGTGCCTCGAGCGTACGTTTTTTTACCATTTGATATAAGCTGTTGTGTGCCGGCCGATAGTTGACTGAAACAAAGACAAATAAAAATAAGAATATAAAACGGAAATCATGCCGGGTATTAACATATCAAATTTAACCTCACTTACCGCTGTCCAGCTGGGGAAGTCTCTGTGCAGTCGGTATTAGTTTTCTGTTGGCCAATATGTGCGCCTGCCGACATATTTTGAAACACAAACATTTTACACTCCAAATGCTCATAATACCGTTTCAAAAGAATCAATGATGAATTATTGTGTGTGGCAGGCAGGAAGGTAAGAGGACAGAGGCAACAACAACAGCAAAAATATCTATGGTGCTTTTTTATTTTTTATTGTTCTTGTGTAACGAATAAGTATAAACGTGTGTCGTTGATATTATTATTTGTTTTCCTCGTTGAAAGTTGTCCTTAATTTTGATTACTAATGTGAATGAATTTTCTGTGAGCATATGACGCGAGTGTACAACACACATCTATTTTAAATGCGAAATTCGAAAGACTTTTAATTTTACATCACAAAAACACACATTCACAATGAAACGCCAACAGCAACAAAATGGCATTTACGAACACTATCATCCGGAATGCACTACAGCCGCCAGGGCTGCATAATAACCTGCTTAAGTTCGTTTAATTGCCCTCTTAGTTTAAATCGAACGAGCTGTTTACTAAGTTAATAAATAAATATTTTTTATATTTTCCATTTTTGTGTTAACAGTTAAGTCGGAGAACATAAGATAAACTGTATTTCTATGTATTTGCTGTGGCAGCAGCTACTTGCTTGCCACTAATTGGTGGCTTGATGCCCATTAGATGGCACAGTTTATTGCGCAACGGACGAATCTCAACCAGTGGCAGTGTCCAGTCAGATTCCGATAGCAGTGCCAGTATGTCATCCATATTCTCCTCGGGTATGTCGGTTACATCGCCGTGCAATGCAAGAGCTTCATACAGTTTAGTGGCAGCCGTCTTACGCACATGGACATGCTGCAATCCCAGGAATATGGATAATTTGGAGAGGATGCGTTTGCTAAGACGCGGCACCTGAACAAGCTGACAGAATGTACTAATACTTGTTGCCGTTTTGTACAGTTTCTTATAGCCCTTCACCTCCAGATTGAGCAGACGATACGCGTCCTCGGCAAAGGGATTGTCCACATCGTGCAGCACTGCATCAATTGTGCCTGAACCGATGAGTATCTCCAAGAAACTGAGCATTGGATAAGTTACCCGCTCGTTTAACAGATGATCCTCAAAGTTTTGAACAATCTCAGCACAGAGACGTGGCACATCCTCCACATGGGCACGCAAAAATTGGAATAGTGCAGTTGAAGCATGTTTGGTCTGTAAACACATTAATTACATTTACAAATCGAGTTCAGTATTAATAAAAGTTCAACTCACCAGAGATTCAGTTAGTTGGCCAATGCTGGCCGTTAATCCCAGCAGCACACGCGTGGAAAAAGTGGGAAAGGAGAGCAGCTCGCAGAAGAGCGGGAATGTGTGATCTGCAAAGAGCCACAGCACAGTCTTGTCATCGCTAGGAAAAATCTCCAGGAGTCGGCCATGCAAAGGGATAAATTGTATGGCTGGCTTGGCATGGATCAGGCGACACAAAAGACGACCAGCTAAGCCGCGTGTACGATCAATTTTTTCCACTGCCTGCTGCATGAAACCCAACACAATCCTAGGGACATTTACAGGGGCATGCATAGAGTTGGGACACTCGGTGATTAGCTCGAAGAGCGCATTCATGGCAGCCTCACGTACCCAGGCACCGATGTCGCCACGATTGTCCAACGTGTACTCATCCAGTGCCAGTAGCAGGCATTCCAACACTTTACTGAAATGTGCATCATTTTCAAACGAATTATGCTTTTCGCCAACGTAGCCCACGGATTTTACCATCTTGCTGAGGGCACGTACACTTTGTGCGCGAGCCTCGCTCCATCTGTGGGTCTGCACATTCTCGTGATCGTCGTAGGCAACCTGCGGGATCAGCGCATGTTTCACCAGATTGTCGAGGATATCACTGAAATGTGCACGCATCACAAATTCTGGCAGCGCGCCCAATGCAGCCAAATAACCCATGCGTATGTGCTCCTCCAGAGCGTTATCGGCACCCCGAAGATAGGCCTTAACGATAAGCTCATTGTCAGCATGACGCGACTCCTCGCAATAATAGACGCGGCTGAGCTCCGCAAATGCATCCACGGCTGACTCGCGTATATTACTGGACTTGGTCACCAGACAGATGTCGATGACCTGCTGCCAGTTGGCTGTAAGAGAAGGAATAAGGATATTCTATTACCTATAAAAAAGTACAGTGATTACTCAGCCAACTGACCCAAGCACTGTGCATTGACTGTCAGCTCGGCTAGGCTGCAGTTGCGTATGAAGCTGGTCGTGCAGAGTTTCATCAATTCGCCGCTCATTCCGCGATAGAAGCCGCGCTCCAGGAACGTGTGTATAAGAGCATTCAGCTCCACCTTACGCTGTTCGGATAGAAAGTCGGGCATGTGTGAGTGTGAAAGTGGACTCTCCATTTCACAACGACGCAGCGCTAGCGTAATCTCACCCAGAGCCAGCACACTCCCATGACGAGCGTTTACATCGATTGACTCGGTTTTAGACAGAAGCTGAGGCATTACCTCATGGTCCATATACTTGTATTGGGTACGATAGGTGAGCTTGTGAAGCGCTTTGGCGGTGAGTTCACGAATCGCCGAGTCCCAGTGGCCCACTTTCCGCTGCACCAGATGATCGATAAGCGGCAGGAGATATGCATCGAACTGGGCAATAAAATCACTGATATTCAAGTAGGAGTTGTGGCGTATGCCTACTGAATAAAAATCCGTCGTGGTCGAGATCTCAATGCCAAAGGGAAAATTGCCCAAGCGGCCGACGCTTTCCTGGAAGGCAGCGGATGCAGCGCGTCGACAATTCACCTCGCGATCAAAAACGGCAACAATCAGCAATCCCGACGAGATTTGCTGCACAAACGGTTTCAGATCGTCGGGATTGTAGGCACGCGCAAAGGCCCAGCACATGTAGCAGGCGGCATCTCGAATATGCTGGCCCACGGACATGTAACCTTTCATCTCGTCGTAGAAGAGCGCCTCCATCAGCTTCGGCACCAGCTGGTGCAGCCGGTAGGGTAGTAGGAGTCCCCGCTTCGCCAGCTCTGCGATGGCCAGGCAGCCGCCGTGCCAAGCCTCGTGCGGCTCCAACGGCCTGAGTATACTGATAAGTGAGAAAATTACTTCATCGGCCAGCGCCTTGGGCAGCCGATTGGTCACACGGCCTAAACCCTTGGCGGCACTCCAGCGTACATCATTGCTGCCGCTGCGCAACGCTTGCAGCAGCTCCTCAATCACCTCCTCAATGGCATCGGGCACAATAATCTCCTCGCCGCCAGATCCGTCGCCATCTTCTACATCTGCATTGCCCCCTCTGGAGTCCCTGGTAGCGCTGGCCTGCTGACCCAAGTTGGTGGCCAACGAACGGGTGCCTATTAAGGATGTAGATTTACATTTTAAATCGTATGATCGACTGACAGATATCCTGTATTTTACTTACCTCGCTTGTAGCGCCAGCTGGCGATGCGTGGCTTCAGATGCACCAGACCCAGTCGCTGCACAATCTTAATGTAATACTTGTATTTGAGAAAATCATTGACATCCTTGTAGGGGCAGGCGACGATCCACTGCAACAGCTTATCGGCATACGGCAACAGATCCTCACGCTTGCCATGCTTGAGGATGGCGGCAACGGCGGCCAGCTGTCCGAACTTGACCTGCTGAGTGTCCGCCTGATGTTGTGCAATGACCCAGTCAAGAAATGGCTCTAAGTAGAGATCCTTAATGTCGCTGCGCACAAAATACTTGGCTGATAAATAGGCAGCCATGTTGCTGCAGGTGTCATTTGTGGAAGCATACAGCTTGCACAGCTCGAAGATGCGTTCCATTTTGGTTATGGTCGGTAGAACGCTGGTCGAATGATTGGTCAATTCCACACAATTGTTGAGAGATGGAGCTGCAGCTGCCGCTGCTGCCATTGTTGTTGTCTCGTATGCATCCAAGCGTGACATATGAAAGGGATTCATCACCAGTATGGACATCCAGAGGAGGAGCATATAGCGGGTCTCCCAATTGCTGAACTCCTTCGGATCCTGCTGACTCAGCAGTTGCAGCACAAACTCCAAATCGGTCAGCTCGTGTGGCATGAACTTGACGAGGACTTTGAAGGTGCGCACCTTGGAAATAATATATAAATACTTGAAGGCCGCATCACGTTCTCCTGCCGGCAAATTAGCCTGGCGTATTTTGTGCAACAGCCGTGACAGCATCAGCTCAAGATGCGGATCGAGCAGATGTGGCTGCTCCTGGTAGCGGGTCAATAGTTCCGTATATTGCTCAAATTCACGCTCAAACGAAGTCGCTTGTATGGGCTTCATGGTGTCCATCAACTGGAGCACCTGCTCCAATTCGGCAAAGTGTTCCAACGTATTCGCCGGAAAGTCATCATCCTTGCAATCATCACTTTGTTGCAACATTCTTGTTTACTTATTAAATTCAAGATTTCTTCAACAGCCGGCTGTCGTAAAAAGAATGTCAAATTCTCGCCTTTTATTCTCTGTGTTTGTGTTGGTACTTTAAACAGTTCGCCCCGAAATATGATTCACAGTTTTGAGCCGAGTATGTCGCACAGCTGATTTGTGCCAGTGTTGGCAAATGACGATGAATTATTGTCTTACAGCACTCATCTTTAATGTTTATATATTGTTGCTGCTAATTTGTTCATGCATGAAACCTGGATGTTGCGCCTAATTTTGCTCGGCAAAACCGGCAGCTGCATTTCGAGTGCTTAATTTCGATCAGTCCTAAAAGATTTTGGTGTTCGGTTTAAACGAAATACAAACATTATTGAGCGGTTAAGTTGACAATGAAATTGGATAACTTTCAGCTAATTGTTGAAGTGGAAAAGCGTCGTGCTCTGTGGGATTCAACAATGCAGCTGGTCGATCGCAAAGATAAAAGCCTCATCCAATGGCAGGAAGTAGCCAACATTACGAATGTAGATGGTGAGGAGTCTTCCGCAATATTAAACCATATTTTTTTATTAAAAAAACAATTTGTGTTTATATTTTTTCAGTGTTGGTGTGTAAGAAACGCTTTAAGGGATTACGGGACAGCTATCGATGCGAGATACGTAAAATACAGAAACGGCGTAATGAGAACTCACATTGGCCGTATTTTCGTTCCATGGAGTTTATGCGCAACATTTTCGATCCGGACAATTTGGTCCCTTTTAAGCCGCAACCCTTTGATATCGACCAGATTAGTGGCGAACAGGAACAAAATAATCTCGATTCCTTTGTCATTGATGTGGACGATGATGATTCGTTTGATTTTGAGATAATGGGTGATATATTCAAAGGGGAGCCCTCAGAGCTGCATGGCAACGATTCCACTTCAGAAGTGTGTGTAATTAACAGACAATATATCGATCAGTCAATGCCCATCAACAGATCGGCTGTGGAAACATCGACCAGATTGCTGTCACCCATATTGCCTAAAATTCCACCGACAAAGCGGGCGCGTCGTCGCCAGACCTCTTCCTCAACTGATGGACCACATAACCAGAATAGTCGCGGTCATGAGACAAGCCTTAAAGTGTCACCATTGCCTGCCTCCGAGTCCGAATCAGCTATCGCTGCTGATCCGGATCGTAGTTTTCTCGTCAGCCTGCTGCCACATGTGAAGATGTTAACACCGATGAATAACATGAAGTTCCGCATGGAAGTTACACGATTACTAATGGACCTAAATCAGCCGGAGAGGCAACCGATTGCAACGGCAGCAATAGCGATGCCAAGACTAATTCCAGCCCCAGCACCAAACCATAACCATAGTCGTGATCAGGAGCCAGATTCAACCAGATATAAGCTGTCTAGCACGTTGCAAGCGGCCAATGCATTTTTAGCTCGCAGTTCCATAATTGAGTGCGATGTTAAAATAGAAAACGAGCCTATGTTCTAGAGACAGATCAAAAATTAAGCTGTTTATATATGTATATATAGGTACTCAAACAATTGGCTACATCAATATTCTAATTTCTGTTCAAATCAAACATTAAACCGATATACCCACCTCCCATTCCCCTCCACAAAATCTACCCATATATGCATTACACTCTTGCATTCATTGTTCAACTGTACTTGAATTAAAGAGTTTTACATTTCGGTGCATTCATATTTATAGATGTAGATTAGGATTTAAAGTATGTCAAGCAAGAACTGTGTTTTTGTAATTACATTACAACATATCAAAAAGATGCACTGTGGATGACAGTGTGATATAATATAAAGTATAAGTCAAAGCAAAAGTGATGTTTATTTTTTTGTTTGGTTTAGATTTCAACTTTAAACAGTGCAAGCATTAAATACATTTAAAATGCTGCACCTTCGCTGTGAATGGCAAAGTGAGGTGCTTCACGCTGATTGGCACGTGAGTCAGCTGTTAAATTTTCGAAGGCTTGAATGCTGCTTGGCTGCGTTTTGACGGAGAATTTTAACTAGCTGACTGATCTATCATCATTTTGGTGTATTCCGTTGAGTTGTGCGCACACATCTGAAAAATGGGCGATAGTTCGGATGAGGAATATTTGCACGCCGAATGGGTGCCATATAGCGAACGTGACGATTGGGCTGATGTGACGCCACTGTCCCAAGACGATGGTCCCAATCCCGTTGTTGCCATATCATATCGGCCAAAATGTAAGCAAATCCGATTTTAACTGGCTTTCATTCTGCAACTCTTATTGTTACAGTTCGTGAGGTGTTCGACTATATGCGTGCCATTATTGCCCGCGGTGAAAAGTCGCAACGTGCTTTGGATTTAACCACCGAAGCATTGCGTCTCAATCCGGCTAATTATACGGTATGGCAATATAGACGTGACATATTGCGTGAACTAGATGCGAACCTGGAGCAGGAACTCGACTATCTGGAGGAGGTGATTGGCCAGAATGCGAAGAACTATCAGGTGTGGCATCACAGACGTGTCATCGTCGAAATGATGAACAATGCCCAGTTTGAGCTGGAACTGACACAAAATGTCCTGGACAACGATGGCAATGCGAAGAACTATCATGCCTGGCAGCATCGCCAGTGGGCCATACGCACCTTCAAGTATGAACCATATGTAAGAAAGATTTAAACTTTAACTTTTATTTACTATATCTGCCCTAACAGTCTGTACGATGACGAGCTGGACTTTGTCGATCGTTTGATTTGCGAGGATATGCGCAACAATTCGGCCTGGAATCAGCGCTTCTTTGTGATCAAACATTTCGGCTTTACGCCTGAGGTGGTGGCACGTGAACTAGCCTACGCTATGGATCGCATACGTGTGATTAAAAACAACGAAAGCCCCTGGAACTACTTGGTGGGTGTGCTGCGTCAAAGCGAGAGTGGGCAACTGAGTAGCAGTTCAGAGGTTGTGGCGTTCAGCGAGGGATTGTACAATGCCGGGAATCGTTCCCCTTATTTGATGGCATTTCTGATTGATCTATACCAGGAGAAGGCGTTGCAAGATCCCAGTGCCGACGAGGCTGCACACAAGGTGAACACAATGTGCCTGGATATGGCCAACAAACATGATGTCATTCGTCGCAAGTATTGGGAATATGTGGCCAATAATCTGAAGACGCAGTTAGCCAAGTCAGCGGAAACGGAGCAGACTTAGAGTGCTCCGGTTCCATGACCAGTTTGCCTAGTTTTAAACAATGTACGTTCTGCAGACCTGCTTTATACAGAAATACATACCTCCTATTATGCTAAAATTTGTCTTCCTATTCAGCATTTTTGTGGGCTCTGACATAACAAAAAAAATTTGTTAGTTTTAGTTGCTCATCAAAAGTTGACAACAGGAGCTTGTTTATTTTGCCACAAGGTTCTTGCGTTTGTTTAACTTTGCGAGTGTTGTGTGTTTGTACACGTAAATTTCATTAGCAATTAACATTTAAACAGATAACTTTGAGCGCAATTCTACTTTTTATCTCTAAATGCAGTGATACCAATTGGGAATGGCATAGTTCAGAGATAGCCTGACTAGTAACTACCCTAAACACGAGTTTTAACCAATGTTAGATATTTTTCAATCTTAATGGATTTTGTATAAATTATGAAATTTTTGTCAATAAAATCGTTCAACTAAGTGAAATAAATATGATTTATAAAAATTTCAAATATGAAGTCTGTAGACCGTTCATACAGACAGAAATAAGAAAATGGCTTCATCGATTCGATTAATGTTGCTGATCAGAATATGTATTCCTTATGTGGTTGACACAACTAAATTTCAAGCATTTAAACCATTTGCAATAGATTCCTGGTATACAAAATAAACATGAATTGTTTCTGCTGTCTCAATATTGTTATTTATTTAATTTTGCTTCTTTCAGTTTTTTTTATTTTAGTTTTTTTGTTTTAGTTTGAGTACATACATTATAGCAGTTGTAATATATAACGTTTTCATTTTTAAATTTGATTTTCTTGCGTATATATTTTTGGAGTTTTCATAATGGAAATTGAAATTGTTTTTCAATAGGCAAAGGCAAACGGGAGTTGTTTTTTTGTTTGTGTATTTTTCATTTGGTTTTCGGCATTTTAACAATGGGTTTACACATTTTGCATCTTTTGCGAGTTTAGCCATTTGGTTACCTTTGCATAGTAAGTAAGTACGTACTTAAAATAAAGCAGAAGACATCTTTGGCGTGTTTGATTTTTAGTTCGGCTAAAAAATATTCTTTTAATATCTGTTTTTATTTATTTATTTTTATTTTTTGGTTTTATGTAGGAGCAAAAATCATTGGAGTACTCTTTTGCATAGTTTTAATAAAATTTCATAATAATAAAATATATATATTTTTTTTTGTCGTAATTTCTTTTTTTTTGGTTTTATGATTTTTTTTTGCCATTGGGTATATATAAATTTGAAAAAAGCCTATAAATCCAAATGTAGTTAGTACAAGAACATACTTTAAAAATCAAAGCATTATTTCGCCACATGGGCCATGGCTAAGATATATATATATATATATGTGTGTGTGTGTGTATGGATTGTTGAAAATTAGTTTCTTTGCAGAGAAATTAGCTTAGAAATGTGAAAGCTTTTGAGCGCATGGCCCATATCATAAAATATATATATATCTATATATGTTTGGTACCAAAACCGTTTTTATATTCCAAAATTTGTTAATTACCTGTTCTGAGTTTGCGTGGAGCCAGAGAGAAGTATAAGAGTTTTTTGTGTGTGTTTTGTGTTAATTCTTTAACAATTTGATATATAGAGTTAATATATATATATATGTATATATATATATATATATGTTTTTTTTAATGTGTAATAGTTTTTAATAGTAAATTTATACGCTCCTGTTGTTCGCACCGAGCCTTTTTTATTACAATTGTTGTTGGATTTCATTTTTGTAAAAGCATTTTTAGCAAAAAATTAAAAAGTTTTCATTTGTTAAATTTCTAAAAATCGGACCTTCCCAAACAGCGTGTTCCATTAATTATGGTTTAGTACCGTTTTTGTAACTGTTCGTGTTTTTTTTTTTTTGTTTAGTACGTTATGTATATAAAATAAATCATTTCTGACTAACATTCATCATTCGATTTTAGCAATTTTTTCGTTTTTGAAAACACGCTGCGCTTATTTTTTTTTTTGTGTGTTTGTGTGTGTGAGTGTGTGAGGAAGCTTCATATACCATCTATAAATATATTCGTACATACATATATGTAAATACTATGCAGATATACTTTTGTATTTTGTTTTTTGTTTTATATAATTGTTAAAAAATTAACGCCACTTGTGCCTTGCTATTTTTTTTTTGTTGTTTTGTTTTTTGCTTTTCGTCTTATATGAATAAGTTCAATCGACGTCCGACAATCGAGTTTTGAGCCATACTACAAAGGAATAGTATAGTTCCACTTCTCCCCTCCTCCTCATAAAAGGTGTGCCTACTTCTAGGTGCTTACAACTTACAGCATACATATAGACATGCATCTTTGGGCGTGTGAGCTGGTGTTTGTGAGCTAGTGTGTGTGTGTGTGTGTGTAGTTTATGCATGTGTATATGCATGTGTAGCGCTTCCAAATTCAATCTGTAACTCTCTGTTTTGATGGCTCTTGGAGCCAACATTTACTTGTCCTCCCCGATGCCCTCATCAGTTGTTGTCTTACGCTCTCTAGCCTCATCGTTGCTGATATCACATTTTTCAGCCAACATATCCTCGATGCCCTCATCGTCCACCGTCTGGCTCTCGCCGGGCACATGCTTCCGCATTGCAACAACAACATTGACAACATTGACAACAACACACTCGCCCTGAGGTAGTGGCGGAAACTTGGCATACGATGTGTTGGCAATGGTGCCAACGGTGCTATCCTCATAGCAATCCGGTGTCATACGCACCCGGCATGTCTCGTATGCCTTCTCGTAGCCCAGTTTCGTATACAGATTACGGGATGCATCGTTCTGTGGACGTATCACAACGAAGGGTGTATATCCCCGCTCGATCACGAGCTGAGTCAATGCCTTGGCCAGACGAATGCCATAACTACAATATGAATCAGAGAATTTAATTAATTATAGACAGCTGCTTACTGAACAAAGCGAAACAAACTAGAAATAAAAAAAATGTTATAAAATTAGCAAAGGTGCACCTAAATCAATAATTCACAAAAATAAAGTGTTTTAATATTTTCTATTATTAAAAAATGCATTTCTAATACTTTCTCAAGTTCAGAATCAAGTATTGAAATTGACTTTCTCGGCTTTTGCATTAAAATTTAGCTTAAACTTGAACTTTCTCTTACCCCATGCGTCGATAATCTGGACGTGTTTGCATCGAGAACATAGCGCCATAGTATGAATGGACCATCCATGCGGCCAGCTCGTTGGTATCCTTGCGAAAGATACCCAGACCGGGCAGGACACGCACGAGTATATCAAATAGCTTGACACATTCAATCTCATTGGCCGGATATAGATCGTGTATGCCCTGAACGTTATCCAATGTCAGCAGTCGCATCTCCGCATCGTCTGGCAATGGGTCTAGCTCCAGTTCCGTATTGAGTTTGTTGCACACATAGATATCACCACTTAGTCGCTCCATCAGACCCATTTTCGAATAGAAATCATCCAGGCGATTCATAATAGCGATGTGCGTAAAGTTCAGGTACAAAGGCTTCTGCCAATTTATAAGTACATCTTCGGTGCGCATCAGATCGACATGTTCGATTTGTGCGGATGGACAAAATATGCCAAATGTTTGGTATATATTGTTGTGCGGCTATCATATACACAAATACACAATTTTTATTAAACTATTTAAATATGGTTAGGAGAAAAGGAATTGATCTTACCGTAAGCGTGCATCCTGGAAAATGGAGTATTATTGGTTTTTCGGGCCAATCTTTAGCAACATAAAATTTAAAATCCCAAATACGATCATTCAGGTACGTTTTAATGGTTTGATGAAACTGCAAATATTCCAAATTTATTGTTAATTAACAATAATAAATATTATGCTCATATAAGACTGCTTCCTTGCTTCGCAATTAATTAATTAATATTATATTAAGGTATTAGATTAGATTATATTAGATTAGAAACGTATAGCTGATAGGCGGACATGGTTAAATCGATTGGTTAAATCTATTGATCCGGATCAAGAATATATATACCCAATTGAACCGGAGTTACTCCATTTTGTCTGTTACACTCTTTTCAACAGTTTAATTGTATTCTCCTAACTCATTTTAAGTAGGTTTAGGGTATATTGGCAACCATATGGTTAGAAAATTATTAGTATATTGATTATGCTTATCAAGGTCAGCTGAATTAACAAGGGCGTAGCCAGCTTTGTGCAAGGAGGGTGCTAAATTTCGTAAGTGGGTTTGACGTGGTGTGGAATTGTAATTATTCCATATACAAACCACTTTAGGTTAAGTTTTTCATGTTTGGGGGGTAGCTGGCACGCTCACCCACTACCTCTACTTGGGCTACACCCATGTTTCCTTAATAATTTTTAATCTATTTGGCCAACTTAAGATTGGTATACACCTCTATAACACTAAATTCGTTGCTCAACCCCAAAGGTTGTCGTGTGTCGTGTTAAGCGCACCCCAACAAAATGTTGCATAAAATTCGAAACTTTAAGCAACACAAACATTTACTCTCTCTATCTCTATCCCTTTCTGCCTCTCGTCCTCCTCGAACGAGTGCGAGGCACAAGGCAAACTTGGCCACGTGATGTCGTCTGGAATAGCGTGGCGGTAGGTGCACAGGGAGGGGTGGTGCGGGTATAGACCATAAAAAATTGAAATGAGTAGAAAAGAGGTCAACAATCAGCGATGGGTCGCTCAGATTGCATGTCTATGCGGTCTACCGGTAGTAGTTGGCCCTGGTAAATAACACCACTTCCCGCACACACCCCAAGCCCCTCATCCGAGGCGCTTGAATGGGTAATTGTTGCTAAAGAGGGCGTGTCTGTGAAGAGAAAGCGAATAGCAATCTCAATAGCATGCGACTGTAGAGCACAATATTTATGCACACTTCAAGTGGCAGCAGTTATCGGATAGGTTAGGATTATACCAGATGCACACATACCTTTAATGATTCCGGCAGATAGCGTTCTAAAGTTACCAAAATTTCTGGAAGCTCTGATTCATGCACCAAACGAAAGTGTCTACCTTCAGGAATGATTTCCATTTCTGCAAAAGATAAATTCACAAAAGAAAAGAGCAGTTGAGCAAAGAGTCTGTTCATTGTTTCTTATAAAATATGTGATTTAAATTTATTGCTGTTAAATATATCTAATATTAATATTTAATATACACTGATTATTCTATAGTGAATTGCAAATGAAATTTGCATTAATTGATGCATATTTAATGCAAATTACTCATCCGATTTAAGCAACTGCAAATGCATGTGATTATTTCAGGCCCAAGTGCTTACATTCATAATTTTGCATCACTTAATGTTCTAAAAATGCTAGCAAAGTATGAGTGCAATGGATTTTTATTTTGGGATGTCCCCTCCCCCGGTGCTCTTAACACATCCACACATCTTCCTTGTGTAATAGTCACGTTTTGGCCTTTGTCAAGGCCAAAAAAACTGCTGCGACAAAAAAAAAAATGCAAAAATGTGTGTGCAATAAAAAAAATCAAGCAAATTCTAATGACAGCCACAATGATGATGATGAGGATGAAGATAATAATGATGTTGTTTGTTTTCATTTTGGCTAATATTATGTGTGTGTGCTGAAAGCCGTTGCCGGTCTCCATTGGATTTTGGAATTATTTATATTTATGTGGCTACATCCGTTATTGAGCCAATTTGCAAGTCATTTTAAACTTAAGTAATAAGCCATTTCCCCAAATAAAAGTTTCTTTTAATTTAGATGAATTTAATGGCAATTTAAGACACACCATGTAGACATTCATCACAAATATAATGGAATACTTTAAAATTCCAGACTTGAATACAAAATTCCGTTTTTACTAAGCTACATTTAAAATTTGGAATAATCGCATATATCAATCGTTTCGCTAACGTAATGTTAAAAATATCATGTATGGATACCAATTCCGTTAAACTATTATATTTCAAGACTTCAAACTCTGAAAACTGTACTGTGTATTAAGTATTATATATATTTATGCAAAAATATTCCCTAATTCAATTTTGCCAAATACAAATTTTCGTAAAAGAAACTAATCAATCATAAATAAAGTGTGGAGGGCAAGCAAATAACAAAAAAAAAAAAACAGTCATCCTGCAAACATTTCTGTGAATCGACAGCCGAATTCTATTTTACCATTTTGTCTGTTTTTGTGTCTGGCTTGGCTTGACTACTTGACTGATTGACGATGTGATAGATTGACTAAATGCGGCGAATATTATTATTCGCAGCATGTATTTTGTTTAACTGGGTTACTATGACTATTTATTACAGCTATTTGTGTCGAAGCCAACAAACGCCCCAACGTAGCGCAAATATGTATTTGCTAATGCCACATTGCTCAGCGGTGTTGCAAATTAGTCCTGTACATGCTTTTATATGAACATACGAGGCACTGTTATATAAGATTATATGGTTGCTATAATTTGTAGTTAAAATTATTTGTATATGTGGTTGTTTTTTGATGTCTTAATAATCTGAAAATCATATACAGTTATTTTGCGATTGAAATCTTACGCACTTAAGCACGAATATTTTTATATTTATTATGTGTTCTAGATTATTTAAAAATAAGTAAAAAAAATATACTTAAGTAAATTTAAAAAGTAAATCTTTCCAGATTAAACTATATAATTTATATTTTTAGTAAAAATTAAAAAAAATTAAGATTTGTTTGCTACAAAAAACATTTCTTAATTACAAAAAAAGAGTAAAAGATTTAATTGTACGATTTATTTCCGAAATCAAGTAATCAAACACTTTTTAATATTAATATCAGGGAATCTTTCTAATTTAAATAGCTTTCCAAATTATGCATTAAAACCTGTCTTTTTAAACTAGGTTCTTAATACAAACTGCTTGCCTGATTGAACTAAGCCTGTAGATTTTACTTTCGGTTTATGTATTGTGACAATAGAGAGTGTGTGGGTTTGATTGTTTTAGGGATACGCAGCTGCAGGACAAGATGTCACTGTGCACACTTGCACATCCGAGACAGGAATGAATCACAAGAGGACTTGTGTATTGGTCATAATGTACAAAATCAATATTAAGAGTTGCTAATCTGACTGCAGGTAGCTAAACAGAATATGACGCAGACAGAGAGAGAGAGAGAGAAGAAAGAGGGAGAGGGAGAGTGGGAATTAGTGGGCTGAAGCTCGAATGCAAATGCATTGTAACCAGACACCAGACATTTTTCTGTCGTACTTTATGATTTCACTTACTTAGCTGATAAAAATACCGTTGACATTTCAAACAGCGGCACCCCGGAGCACTGCAAAAACAACAACAACAACAACAAGATGCGCGTCGCCAGCCAGACAAATTGCGATTTCGATTTACAGATATTTCCATGCCGTTAACATTGCCATCTAGCCATAACGGCATGGCTCTTATACCCATGCCCATGCCCATGCCCACGCCCATGACCATGCCCATGCCCATTGATGCCCCGTGCCACCTTCACCTTGCCACCGCTGTGCGCGCCGCACTTGCCAACCAATTAATTTCTGTTTTTACCCAAATTATAGCCGTGCACTGCACGATGCGTTCATTTTTAATACCCTAACTAAATCGTGCAAAGTTATATAAAATTACTTAAATATTTGCAAATCTATATATATATATATCTTTTAACTACAAAGAACTTTATTGAGCAAACTTTATTTCTTCTAATGAGCTGAAATTGGTATAGTATACTTTCAGGCTAATTTCAACTGCCGCCTTGATATGAGAAACTCAAGATTTCAACTTTCCATATACAAACAATTCTATCTATTGAGACTTAATACTTCTTTGAAAATGCTTGAAATGAAATTTTTTATAATTTCCAACTTTACCATCATTTAAACTCAAATTATTAAATAAAACAAAAAATCAACGGTAATATTTTAATTAAATTAACTAACATCCATAATAAAATCTATTTACATTACTTTCCATATACAAACAATTTAAAAAATCCTTGGAATTTCTTGCTATAATTTTCAAGAACTTTCCAAACTTCAAAAATACATAAGTTATAGAAAAAAATCCGAAAAAAAACTATCCAGAATTTTAATAAATCCCTACTAAAACAAATATCGTCAACCAACTGTTGCTCATTTTCGATTTCTGGGCATTCAGATTTACGCAAAAGTGCGACTAAAGTGTATTCAGATCTCGGATTTTTAATTGTATCTATTTTCATCTGCTATACACACGATATAGAAATATGTTTATGGGCGAAAGCAGAAAGCAGAAAGAAAACACAAATCTCGAATCAGTGTTTAATTGACATGCACATGTTTTCAATATTTTTGCATGCCACAATTAAAAAGAAATGCAAAAGATAAGAAAATCAAATGCAAATATGATGAGAAAGAACTTACAAAAATATTAAATCCGTTGACCTTGTATAAATTTTTTGTAGTTGCTGATGCTGCTGTTGTTGCTGGTGTTCGTGTTGTTGTTGCCGCAGTTGGCTGCGGTTGCTGCCGAAGCCTAAAAAGCCAAACTTCCGAGTCTGCGGCTTGCGTGTGATTTTCTTTTTTTCTTATTTATATTTATATTTATATTTATATTTGTTTTTATGATTTGTTTTCTATTTGATGGCAAACGAAATGTATTTTTTAATTTGTAATTATTAAATAAATTTCCTTTTGTTATATATTTATTATTATTATTTTCTTGTTTTTGAAAAAAAACGTGCAGTATGAAAATAAGTTATTTATTTTTTGTTTTTTTTTATATGCGAATCACAGATGCTCTTTATTTATATAATTGTTGTTTGTATTAAAATTGAGTGCTTTTAGTTAAGTTAAAAATTTCGTTTGAGGCCTTTGATATTTATATATATATATATATATACATGTATATATTTATATATATATATATATTTATATATATATATTTTAGTAAATTTTTAAATTGTAAATTGTGTTTGTTTTCAGCGCGTTGTTTAATTTTTCTTTATTATTTTTATTTTTTTGGTTAGGCCTTTATGAATGGAGGATGTTTGCGGAAGGCTGCGCAGAGAGTTAAAGAGCCACGCGGATGATTGCACTTTTCCAGTGTTGCAACACGATTGAAGTATGTAACTGTGAGTGTGTGTCTATATATATATATATATATATATATATACATATATATACATATATATATATTGGAGTACTGTAGTTTTGCTGCTGCTGCTGTTGTTGTTGTTGTTGTTCTTTTTGCTGCCCCCGTTGCACCTCCTCCACAGACAGGCCTAACCCAGCCAGGCAAGCCCTAAATTCTGTTTATTGTTTTCGATTGTGGTTGTTGTTTTTGGTTTATTGTGTGTGTGTTCTCTTCGTCAGAGTTACAACAACGGCCGTGTGCTAGTCCAGCATTGCGGCTGAGAGGAGACAATGTGCAGTTAGTTGGCGATGGTAATGCTATAGGTTATTGTTCTTCCTCTTCTTCTTCTTCGTCTTATGCTGGTTTATTTGCTTTTATTTTTGCAGGTACTTCTTTCTGCTTGCTTTCTGTTTTCACTTGTTTTCGCTATTCCACTTTATGTATTTTTGACAAAATTGATTTTCTTCTGTTGATTTTGTTGGCCTGGATTCCTGATTACTCTTACTGTTCTTGCTGTTTGTGCTGCATATGTTTTATTTCCTTGTGCGGCGCCTGCTTTTTGGTAACCGTTATTTCGTTAGTGCCTGTCCCAAGGACGCGCTACTTGGACACACAAACGGCACACACACACTCACGCTTGCAAGCACACACAAACACACACCCACATGCAAGTTGCGTTTGTTGAGAAATAGAATTTATTTTTGCAATAAAAAAATATTTATTGTGCCTGGTGTTGTTTTATTTTACTATTATATTTTTTTATTTTGCAGTACGTTTCAATTCGTTGTGGCTGGTGTGGATGGCTTGTGTGGCTGCTGCGCCTTGGAAGTTGTTTGCTTTGAATTCGCAAAGATACCGAACTAATCTGACTGACTGACGACAACGAACTGATTCTGAATCCAAGGAGCACCACCAGATGTTGCCACAAGTTTCTATAATTCAGTGTGTGTGTGTGCGAATCGGCACTGCAACGTGGCAACGTCGTCGTGTGTTGCCGACATCTTTGTTGTTGTTGCTCTCGACTCTCCGTTTGCGTTCTCGTCCTCGTTGCTTGTTTTTTACCCTCGCCTGAATCGTTTCGACTTTGTCGCTTTGTTTGTTACGCTCACAGGAGTTGACAACTGGCCACAACCCTTACGAGTAATAAATGCGGCTTTTCCTACCTGAGTCAGGTTTGCAATTTTCGAAGAACGGTGGTTAGTTTTCACGAAGCAAAAAAGGTTGCAATATTTACTATTGCATACTTTTTGGGATTTTTTTCCTATAGCAATTACCAATGAGATCAGCTTACAATTAAATTTAAATACAAAAATAAATAAAATCTATCGCTTTATTTTGGTTTGTAATAAAATGGACTATAATTATTAATAATTTAATTATTTTTCGACTTAATTATGTTTACCTATTTTTGGTTTCAATAAGCCAATCGTATAAATAATACAATTTTCCATTTCGGAAAGGGCATAAAATATTCACTGCACTGTGCAGAAAATTTTTTTTTTGCATGGTAGCATTACATTTATATGCCGATTGCACTTGTGTTAGTATTTTTGCGCTCACATGTTGCCCGCATCACAACGCAGCTGCTCTCGTTGTTTGTGCCAGTTGTTCAAATTCGTTCTCTCGCTGTGTTGTCTTTAACAGAGAGATGTAGAGAGAGAGAGAGCGTGTGAGTGGGTTTGTTGGCTTTGCTGCATGCAGTAAGCAGCGAGCAGCGAGTGAAGTCGTCAACTCTAACCCCCTTTACGAGTCCTTCGTGTTGTGGGTTTAGGGAGTTTCGCTTTCTTTTTTCCCTTTATTTAGCCGTGCTGCGCTGCGCTTAGCGCAACTGTACAAGGTATAGCAGCGATAGCAGCGGTAATAACAGCAACAACAACTTTGCCATTAACAGCAACAATAACATCGGCAGCAGTTTCTACATGTGTTACCACAACACATTTTGGCAAAATGGCCGCAGCGTCCGCGCAATATGTATACGCCACGTAGTGCCGCCATACCGATGTGCACGTGTCGCCGGCGTTGGAAAGATAGAGAGAGAATGAATGAGAGTAAATGAGTAGCATTCTTCATCTCATACTTCCCGCCCCTCTCTTAGTCCGTTTTATGCTCATGCTCATTTGATTTGTTTATGCCGCACAGCTGTGAGGTTGCCGAAAACATTTTAATCGCCATTTTCTTTTTGGAGGTGAATATTTAAAGGAGGGCAGGTAGCAGACTCAAGGTCGCCGTTGTTGTCCTGCTCTTTGTGTGTGTGTGTGTGTATATGTGCGTGCCCAAATCGACATTTTTATTGGCGTCAAGTGGTGACATTCAAAACTAAAATTCGAGTTTCAGTTGCCAGTTACTCGTTCGAGTTTCAGTTCCAGTAATTAAAATGGACAGACAGACGCGCCAAAAGCGTTGAGTGATGATGCACTGCAGTTGAGATGAGAACGTGACACGTGCCTGACACGAGCTAGTCACGCCATTTGCATAATAATTGTATAAGCAGCAATTGATAATAATAATCATACAATTTTTAATAATAATAATGTATGAAATAATATAAATAAAATGAAATTAAAAATGCGTGTTAATTGTAATTTGTTTCTATTTTTATTTATAAAATTATATTATTTTATTTTAGTTTTCTTTTTTACTTTTAATTACTTTTCAGTACAAAATATGTTTCTTACTCATCTCTAGTTTTGGAAGTTTGGGAGTTTGGCATGCATCAGCATGAATCACGCAATCCCCACACAGCACGCAAAGCAAAAATGACGCCAGCCAGTAGCACAGTTTTCCCTGCCCCTCCCTTTGAAACCAGCACCATTACATTCCTTGAGTTTTACAACAAATTTTCTGCTGACAGTTCGCACTAAGCGTGGTGTTGATCGCCGACTGTGTTTGTGTGAGTGTGTGTGTTTGTATTGGTGTGGTATTTATAATAGATACATGAATCGTTATTCCATGCGCTCATTTCCAAGGAAACTTTGGTCATAAAAAAAAAACTACAGTAACTAAACTATGAAGCAAATAAAACAACACACAATTTTGCTTTATGTACAGCATTTTATCAGGTGTTTGGCATTTGCGTATACTCGTGTCCTTTGTGTCCTTCGGCCTATTAAAGTTTTGCTCCTCCTTCGACTCAAAACTGTAACTGTAACTTAACAACTTTAAAATGGGCCGAAATTTATGTGCGGCATTTGGTTATTAAAAGCTTTGCCAATTTTATAAAAGACTTTGTCGTAAGGCCAGCCAAAAACCAGAAAGCGCTTGCGTGTCGCATATGCACGACAATAAAATACCCTGTAGCGTATAATGAAAGTTTGAGGAACTTGATAGTGTTGCAAAACGATATTTTATTCAAAGGGGAAAAATGTTGGCTGTTATTATAAAAATAATAATAAAAATAAGATTGAGATTTGAATAGACTAGACTATTCTATTCAATTGTAATGATTATTATACCACATTATTTATTTTTATTAATGGGTATCCTTTGGACTTAGCCTTTCACAATGCACAAACGGACATCAGTTGTGTCATTTGACAAACGGCTAAATGCTAAACTATATTTGTACGTATATATATATGTATATAAAGGCTAGTTTAGGGTAAAGGGCACTTACCATCAAGTTGGCGACGCCAAGGTCGTGCCATGGAGCCCTGACGCTTGGCTGGAAGGCCTTTAATTAGCTTTAGCAGCTATTTCACATGGATTACTCACACGTAACGTTGTATGTCGAACGATGAAACGAAGGCGGAGTATGTATGGGGCAGAAGCAGAAGAAGGCGCCTCTTGTTTTAGGCGAGTGCTTGGGGACTCCGAATTGAAATGCTTTTGTATGGTCAAACGTGCATGACTGGCACGTGTTTTTTTTTTGTTTTCGTTTTTGTTAAGAGGGGTAAATAAAGTGTATTTAATGTCAGGGTCAAACTGCAGTCGCATTTTAATTTATATCGCATGCATTGGCTATATTGTTTAATTTTCTCCACATAGTATTTAAAGTAAATAGGTGTATGATATATATATATGTATATAAATATGCATATATGCATAAATCAAATATGTACAATAAAACGAAAACCGCATTGTTTTGGCCAGATGTAGATGCTATCTGCAATGCACAAGCAAATATTCTACATACACTCGAACAAAAAGATGCAACTTAAATAAAAAATATGAGGCTTATGGCATTGAAAAACTAAGCTTAGCCTGTCTCATTTTTCGAAAAAAATTGTCTGTACAGCACAATATATTTTTATAAATGTCAATTTTCGGACAAGCTTTTCTAAATTTTACAATTATTTATATTTTATTTCTATTTTTAAGAAAAATTTATTATATGAAAACTATCTGAGGAAACTAGAAAATTGGAAAACTATATATTTTGTAAAGATATTTTAATTTTATAGTGCTTTATTAAATTCAAGCACGATTTATTTTTCTGAGTGTATTTCTTTTATTTAGTTGTTTAAACAATATTTAAAAGCAATTGACATTGCCGACAGCTGCACACACTTTGGGGACACTGTGCCATTCAAACACGTGGCGAAGACAGCAGCGAGCAAACAACAAGAACAACAAAAACAAGTATTGACCTTGACTTGCCAGTTGACAATTAAAGTTATTTTCATTTGCAATCGGGGACATGTTTATTAAATGACGCAGAGCCAATATGGCCAACAAATAATTTAAGCGCATGCATAAAGTATAGAAAAGCAAATAATATATATACGAAAGCGGACTCAATAAAATATTCCTAAGTACATATAGGTATCTTCATAATTGAGCCCAATTCGGTGTCATGCTTTACTACATTAACAGTTGAAGGAAACTTAATTTCGTCATAATTTGCATCGCAAAAATTGATTTTCCTTAAAATAAATCAAACAACGGAAGTTTTTTCAAGGGAAGATTATAATAACGCTGTTAAACAGTATGTAGATAAAAGGTCAACTACTGTTAATAACAGCACAACCACACTTAAGCAGACGTTAAGCAGCCAGTTCAACAACTGTTAATAGCAGTCTAATATCAAATTGAGCGCTCATATCCAACTCACAGCTGTTAATAAAGTGTGACCAGCTTAAAAAAAGTACACCTAAAGTGCAGTTAACGTAGGCAAGCTGTTCTTGTATATAGTATTAATAGAGTAACCACATCAGACTTAGATTAACACTGTTCATTCACTTAAATTGTAGCTCATTCAAATGCTGAAAGTGTGACAGCATTTTTCGAAGACTAAAATCACAGCCCAAGCTACCACATGTCAACTTTCGAACGTATTCTAAGCGATATACTAACTATCGATGGCACACTGAAGTGCCATATCCAAATATCGGCCATCGCCATTGCTTACAGTTCTACTTTGTGAATCCAACAAGACGGCCGTGCTATTCTTCGATCTTATATGTCAATTCACCGAAACCACAAAAATATTGAACAATTTCTCGTGTAGTGTAAAAGTTTGCATCAACTAGTAGTCAGCATAAGCACATTAAATTGTTTGCAACAATAATTATTGCTTTGTTACATCATTATTCTGATTTGTGTTTTTTGTGATAAGAAATCAGAGGGATTTGTTGTAGTTGCATAATAACCCCTGAACCATAAATCTAAAGCGCCAAAATCAGAACAACAACTAACGTTTACAACAAAGCAGAAAAAAAAATTCCATTGCGGTGTTGCGGCCACCGTCGCCGCCGGGAAAAGAGCCGCTACCCGCCGTCCCAAAAGCCTGCTGCTTTTTATTGTTGCTGTAGTTGTGGGAGGGGGGGCAACATCCAAGTGCGCGTTAATTAGCCAATCACATTTCACGTTCGCACAAAAAAAGTAGAAACAACAAATAAAAAAATCAACTTGATTATGTCCCAAAATCGTGAAACTTTAATACATTTGCTAGCCGGAGGGTAAGTAAAATAAATTTTCTGCAGTTATTGTTTATTGCGCCTTAAAACTGGTTTTAGATTTGTGAGAAAAGCAATAGCAACGACGCAATTTCGATTTAGTTGGCCAACAACAATTGACCCGCAATTCGGGAAAGTTGGCAGGTGGGCCAAAACAAAAAGAAATATATTAAATACCGAATTAAAGAATGGAAGAAATATTTGATTGAAACGCGAAGGAACAACAAACAACTTATTTGCATACAAATGCACACAAACAAACATACACGCATGCTTAATTATCATGCATACTTCACGTGTGCGATTTATTTTTGGACGCGGCGGGCGCAATTAAAATTTTGAGATAAACGTCACATGAAGTTGTCAATTTAATCACACAAAAAACATGCACAATAAAACAAAAAGCAAAGCAAAACAATGATGAAGCCGAAACACACACGCTCTTTCTCTCTCTCGCACACACACTTTGCAGCATATTTGCCCTCGAGTTTTAACTTACTTTCCAGTGTATTAGTTCTTGGAAGAATATATAACAAATGCATTGCATTTATTGGAATTGATTGGGTTTGAAATCGAGATAAATTTAAATGTGTTGGAGAGAGAGAAGCAGAGACTTAGATCATTCAAGCTTTAACAAGCTTTAATTGTGTTTTTGTTACTGTTGCTGCTGTGCTTATTGTCGCTTGTTGTGATTTCTATTTTTAACTCGATCACTTGAAATTTATTTTTGTTTTCTTTCACACACCCTACGGCGACAGCACTCCTTGTGGCATTTAAATTTTCAGCGTCAGCATTTTCGTTCCAGCAATTCCAGTTGGGAATGCGCTCCAACTGGTTTTTTTTCTGTTTTGTTTTTGAAATTGCTGAAATTCAATGCCGCTCACTAGCAGGTATATCTAATTTTTGTTTTTCTTGTTTTGTTTTTGTTTCTTTTTGGCTGTAGTAGAAGTAGAAGGGGGTAAGAGGTAGGTGCAGATCGGTGCTGTTTTGTGAAATGTAAACAAATGGAAAGTTTAAGTGTCTGCTCTAATGAATACTCATTAGACGGTGACACAGCTATTTCATTATTAATTAATAAATATTAGAAATGTAACAAATTGCGCAAATTAATGACACAGTATAAAAATGCGAAGATAAGATAGCAATCTTTTCCATAATTCTAATATTTACATTATTCGAAAACAAAGAAATGGAGGTTAAAGTCGCTGTCTTTTCCATTATTTAAATACTTCCGTTATTCGTAGAAAAAACAGTAGATAAGAGAAGATAAAATGTACATCTTTTCTTTCCAATATTTTGTAAACAACACCAGACCAAAATGCAATTTGCCGGCCGGCAAACCGCACTTTGCGCTCGCATATACACAGTATACACATTAATTTATAACTGTAGTCCATATGTACCCAGTGTAAACAGCTATAAGCTGAATCAGAAGCAAAGTACATAAAATAAAGACTAAAAAGGGACTCACGTTGCACATTGCATTGTAATCCACCTCTCCAAACCTTACAACAACTTGAGCTGATTACCCCCTGTACTGTGTGTACTTTTTAAGTGTGTGTGTCACATACAAAGACATAATTGCAGAGATAAGTACAAGCATATAAAAAAATATTCTACAAATTTTCTAATCGTATCTCTTATTTACACACGTTACTATCGCGTCTTCAGCATAGAAATAAAAATAAAACAGCCTTGCAGCAGTATTCTATATTATACAAATACAAAGATAATACTGTTTATCAATATAAATAATGTAAACAAACCGATTATGACACAATGCCAATTTCTATATGCATATACTATATATATATTTTTTCCAAGTTGAAACTATTGTGAAATGGACTGTCGCTCAAATGTATAAGAGACATTCTCAGAATATGTTTTAGAATATATATTGACCGTCAATGTAATCCAATTTAAATTAAAAAATTTGTGCAAATTTAAGAGAATACCTGAAAAACTGTCCTTTTTTACTAATCAGAAATAATTGCGCATTAAAAATTATTCATTTACATATACACATTAATTGTTTACTTATTGTATGCCAAACTCTTTAGAGAAAATACGACAAATTCCGTTTTCCAACTAATCAAATAGATATGAGCATTAATAATTATTCATTTAAATGTGATAGTTTTTGATGATATGTTAAGGGTTAACAGTCGCAGCGAGCTTTTTGTTGTTTTTGTTTTATTTTTATTTATAGCTTTGTTTTTTTTTTTTGTGAAATGACCCAGAGAAGAGACAAATGCGGTCTGACGTTCGATTTGTTTTGGTTTAGCCAACTAGACAAACTCTTTCTGGCACATTGACTTGGTTGAAGGCAAAATAACAATTTGCTAATTAAATACATTCTATAGAAAGAGAGAGACAGAGAGAGAGAGACAGAGCGCGGGGAACATTGACGTGAGGACAGAAAATATAGCGAAGCAAACAACAAAACAAACAATAATTCCACTACACGTTTATATAAGTTTAAGTAGATCGCGCGAAGTTATTTTTAAACATTTTCAACACTCAACTACAAGTTGCAATCATCATTATAAGAGAATGCCTAGAAAGGGGTTACAAAATGCAGCGCTTACTTTAATGGTCGTTGTCTAGTGGTGAATAATGCTGCTTTTGGGTTAGTGTACTTCTTTATAAACTTGTGGAAAGTATTATTACTATTTCGTGCGGCTTGTAACGCTTATAAAAAGAACGCTTTTAGTTCAGTATATGTATTCTTGTTAAGCATAACTTAGGCATATTTGTTTAGTTGTCTGTCTAACAGTTTTTATATTTTCTTGACAGGACTTGGAATATATTCGTCTTTTTGCTACATCAATAGAAAATTACTATATCATAAAGCTCTCATAGTGGCGATTGGTGAAACGTTGTTGTTCCAAGAACAATTTACTCGGCTTAAGTCACCACCCATTCCAAAAAATAATTAATATTGGGCTACTATATTATAAAGCTTTTAGGGGAAAAATCGATGAATTTGTTAGATATTAAGTGAAATGTAATCTTCTGTGTGCTCAGATAGCCGTTTTTTTTTTGGTTTTCAATGGGAAAAACGTTGGTCTGTCTTAAAACACGTACGCATTATTTTTGGTAATCTCTTGCTATCTCCGTTTTTCGTGCTCTTTAAGCTCTCCACTTTTTTAAACGAGTTATAAACCTAATTATTCAATAATTATTTGTATGTAAAGAGAAATCTTTCGTTCGGTTTACTTTACCCTGTGACTAATGGGAAAATAGGCACTAAAGTGTGTCAAGGGCGTACCGATATATATATCTATTTAATATCTATTACTGTAGATAGAACCTCAGTCATAGAAAACACTATAAATATGTATATCGTATATCGTCTCCTTAAATTTGTATGTATTTCTCTTGGCACAATAAGCAAATCAAAACAAATTCAGAATGTGGGCGATAAAAAGAAGATGATTCTATTTACAAAAGATATAAATTGTATTTATGCATATAGTATAATCATAGAAGGTCGCGTGCCAAGTTCAATGATTAAGAATATATAAAATCATGTGTATTTCCTTTTTTTTGCATCGACCTCCAAGCAACTTTGATAGTTACCTTACTTTATCGTATTTTTCGAATTGACCTACAAATCACAAAACCAAACCCTCATGTATACAAAACTTTCCATTCATTTCGTAATCTAAACAGCTAACAAAAAAAAAATTCGCATTGATAACAAAAATTTTGTTCGCAAAACCAATGCGCAACATAAAAAAAGAAATGCTGATAAGATTTGCGCACTTTGTCGTAGAGTAAAAGTTACCGGTGGCATATGACGCACCGCGACCAGATATGCCTGAGAGACACATCCACAATCACACAACCACTCGTAGACACTCGCACCACAAAAATACGGATACAAAAATTAAAAAAAAATGAGTTAACTGTCGAGTCGAGCATCGAGGTGCGAAGTTCGCTTGCATTTTTGTCTGCAAAATTTTCCACTGTTATCTGGCGCGTGTTTTTTTTTTAGTAAAAAAACAGCTAAAACTTGACATTTTTTTTAAATACTTGCACGAGTAGTAGACATTAAAAACCAAAAATAACAGAAACAAAAACACCAAAATGGCCAAAAGGCCATTGATTTTGCGCTAAAGATACGCCAACGCCAATGTCCACATTCAAGATGCAATTCCCAGCTGAGATTTGGGACGCGAGACGAGAAAGGGGGGTTGGATATCACTTGGCGCGTGTATACTTTATAGCATCCAATACAGCTGATTGTGGAGCTCTTTTTAACCTTTTTCACACCAAGGTGTTGTTGAACTTGGGCGCGAATTCCAATTATAGTATTTGCATGATGCAAAAAGACAATTGTGTTGAGTAATTCCGAGGAACAGATAGATTTTTACTTATCTTATTTTTAATTTTTTTTTTAACATATTAAGTATTAAGTTAATACCAGGTTAATTCCTAATCATTCGAACTAACCCATTCCAAATTCAATATTTTTATAGCTAATCAAATTTCCCCAAACTGTTAACGTAATTATTAGTTAAATGAAAAATAACTGCCAGAATATAAACCCTAAATCAAATTGAGCAATTTGTAAATCACGGTACCATATAAATTTTTATTACAAATAAATTACTGTTCCTTTTTGCTGACAGCACACGCAATGTTTTATTGAACGACATGCTAATAATGAAACTCAATAGTCGAGTGTTCTCGTTAACTTATTGATTCAATTTGTATAATAATTGCCTTTGTGTGGCGAGTTTAATGCACTGTGCGGAACGTCGATAAAATGCAAATGGTCACATGTGGCATGTTCAATTTGAAAACAGTTCTGGCCGGCTTCAGTTATGTCACACCAGATTTCATTTGAAATTAATGCTACCTATATAGACTACAAATATATATATACAGAATATAATTACAAACTAAAAGTCAAATCACAAAGTGGCCTACTGCCTAACTGACTGATAAGCTCACGCGGCTGGCTGTTTGCACCGCTGGTAATTCATTCCTATTCGCAGGTTATCATATATGTCGGGTGAACCCAAATCCGGTTTTTACCGGTTAACACTTGGCCCTGTCATAATCTTAAATAGATTAGTGAAATTGTTTACTAGTTGTATTTAAATACATATATTCCCGGGGGAGCAGGCCGCTGCTAGTTCACGATGAATTAGTTTGATAAGCATAGAATAAATCTGAGACTTGTTTCAGACAGATAAGTATAATTTTCAAAAAAACAATCGGTTTTTTCTAGAAAAGCTTCGTCCAGCTTCATGCTATAGTGATCAGGTTCGACAGAGCCTGACATATGCCACATTTCATATGACAAGTTTAGCTTTCGAGTGACTAGTTCACATAGAAACACACAAGCAGACTAGTCATGATGATCAAGAATGTATATAGTTTATATGGTCAGAGATGTCTCTTCAAATGAATTACAAGTTGCACAACATTATGAATTCATATACAATCAGCTACAAGGTTAATTAATATAGGTATTTACTCTATAAGAAAGAATAATCAATACTCAAGAACTCAAATTTGATTCACATATTTGTTTATTTATTTATTTAATGCCAACTAATATCTCTAAACTGCAAGAGGAAAAAACCACAATTGTTGTTTACTAGTAACTTACTTGTAATCATTACAAACTATGCGAAGAGGTTGATATAAAAATAATAGATTTACATGGATATTTTTTAAAACAGGCCAAAATTAGCTAGACAAATGTATTAAAATTGTTCGACTCCTACATTATAGTGTCATACATTAAAGGTGACTTTTCGTGTCACTCATTAAAAAAAATAGTTTTCCCTTTCCTTTATTTGCTGACGCTTTGCCATCGATCAAACTTTGGCTCTGATTTTTTTTGTTTATTAATATATCAGCCTCCCTCAAAATCAACAACAATGAAGCTTTTTGCTTTCTTACCTGTAAAGCTCACTGGCGTCTTTTGTTTGGCGAACCCATTATCAGATTATTACTATACTATTGATTTGCTTTTTTCTTTTTTCATTGTCCAAGCGCCGATTTGTATACAGAATTATAAGATACGATTTTTTCCCTTTTACCACATAACTTTCACATATGTTTGTTGTTATTAGGCAAGGTCTGGACTAATTTAATTACCAATAGCTATAGGGATGTGGCCAAAAAATAATATCAACTATAAAATTCAGCAGCCAGTTTGAGTGTTGAGTCAGAATTGAAAGTAATTTTTAAATGCATTAAGTACATTGCAATTAAATTAAGTATTTGCTCAGTTTCCGGCGACTCACAAAAATCAAAATTAATGCCTAGTGAAATGTTAGAGGCCAAAATATATATTAGTGTATTTGGTATTTATGGTTATTTGCCAAATGGGCTTTGGGTTTTCAGCTGCTCGTTTGTTAATTTTAAAATAGACAAATTCTTTGAAATTGGAATATTTCTTCTATAACAATCACTACGCTCTTCTTAACGAGGGCTTTCTGTAATTGTGGTATTTTTAAATTGCCAAAATTGTTTTAGGTTTCAGCTTTTAAACGTTGGCAATAAGTCGAGCTATTTTTTTTTTAATTTTTCAAATAATACGCAAAATTTGACCGTTGTATATTTGTAGAATAATAATAATTCCTATTTTCTATTTTTATCAAAAACAAATTGAAAAATATGTCTATTAATCAACTTTAGTGCAAATATATGTTTAAAAATTTAAGGTTTTTTCGTTGATTTACAGATCCGCTGGAACCGTTGGCGCTGTGGTAACATGCCCCTTGGAGGTGGTCAAGACCCGTTTACAGAGCTCAACGGCGTTTCAGTCGCCGTCGGCACGTATCGTTGAGTCCGCTGGCGGACCAGCGAATGGTGGTGCCACCGAGCTATTACGGCCCGAACAACGACGTAAGCTAAGCACAACGATATTACGTAACAGATCACAGCCACAGGTGATTGGGGGTGTGCGTAGGGTAGTACCAACTTCTTCTTATTATTATTTATAACCACATATAACACACACACACTGACTCACAATCATTATCAGCATATCATAAATATCACATGAATATCACATCATTGATAATAATAGTGTCTGATTGTTGAGTGTTTGTGCCATTCGGTAATCTCATCTGTCCTCAACCGCTTTATCATTCGCTCAACTTTAACCTCAATTTTACTGACTTTACTTACTTATTCCCAACAGATAATGGCAATTTCACATTGCGGCATGTCATCGACAACCACAAAATCTATGAGCATTATGCAGTGCCTGCGGTAAGTGAAACAAACAAATAACTCTTTTCATTTGTTATCGATATTTAATTATCGATTTTTCACAATTGTGCTCTTTTATATAATTTATGTTTTAACTGTTTCGCTATGTAAACGTTTTGTATTTTCCATAACCGCATCCATATTGCTGTACTGTTTTTCCAGTTGAACTTCAAGCGTCCTTTCAATACCCAAAACTCAATCTGCAATTCTAATTGGAAACACAAACGCAAAATTCTGAGTTGAAAATATCACATTTTATTTACAAAAATTCAACTGGAACATTTTACAACACTGGATTGAATACAAATGTACTATTTGGTCTTTTACTTAGCAAGCGTATACAATATCTCTATATATATACATTTTTTGTTTGGCTTCTAGACACATTGTACAGAATGAGGGTCCCAAAGCACTTTTCAAAGGACTCGGTCCAAATCTTGTGGGCGTGGCACCATCGCGTGCTATTTACTTTTGCACCTACTCGCAGACAAAGAACTCACTCAATAGTTTAGGGTAAGTACAAAGCTGAGATTGAGCCTATTAAAAATTGGCAATTTAATATATAGCGAATGCAGATCAAGTTAATATCATTTGATCGATAACTGCTCCCGTTTTTCGTATATCGATGCAAATCGATTTACGGTAAAAATAAAAGTCAACAGCTTAAAGATTTATCTTTGCAACTAATATATAAAATTTCCTGACATATAATTGTTCAATTGTAAAATTTACATTAAGATCGTAAAAGAAATACCTATTTTGTAAATTATATGTAAAAGCTGAGTTCAGGTTAGCTAATTGCCAACATTTTTTCTTTTCGATAGAAAAGAATAGAACATTTTTCAAACATATTTATATCAATTACGATCCATCTCGTTTTGAATTTGCATTTCGTGCTGTGTTTTGGAAAGAACAGACACGCAATTTGGCATTTAAATTGAGTCTAATGAACTCTTTCCCCTTTCCCCTCCTTTGCAGATTCATTGAGCGGGATTCACCGCTCGTGCACATTATGAGCGCTGCCAGCGCCGGCTTCGTCTCATCGACGGCGACGAATCCGATTTGGTTTGTGAAGACGCGACTGCAGCTGGACTACAACTCCAAGGTACAGATGACTGTACGGCAGTGCATTGAGCGGGTATATGCCCAAGGAGGCATTGCTGCCTTCTACAAGGGCATCACTGCCAGCTATTTTGGCATTTGCGAGACGATGGTGCACTTTGTCATCTATGAGTTCATTAAATCCAAACTGGTAAGCAATAACTAATAAATTGTGAATATGCTTAACTGACTGATTGTTACCACTCTGTTGCAGTTGGAGCAGCGTAATCAGAGGCACACGGACACGAAGGGTTCACGTGATTTCTTGGAGTTCATGATGGCTGGTGCTGTTTCCAAGACGATTGCCTCCTGCATTGCGTATCCACATGAGGTAGCACGAACGCGTCTGCGTGAGGAGGGCAACAAATACAACTCGTTCTGCCAAACGTTATACACCGTCTGGAAGGAAGAGGGACGCGCTGGACTTTACAGGTGTGTGTATTATATATATAGTATATATAGTGGTATATATATAAATGCATATAAGTTATATATGATCATGTTTAAATTACCCGCAAATCAAATTGATAACTTTTTTAACCTGTTGATCGCTGATTACCACCCAGTTCTATTAGATTGACTTGAGGGATCCCCAGATGACATATGACATTTGAACATTGAAATATGGGGAATTCGGATCTATCATAGACGAAAATAAATAATAATATATATAAATGCATATAAGTTATATAAGATCATGTTTAAATTTCCTGCAAATCCAATTGCTAACTTTTTCACCTGTTGATTGCTGATTACCACACAGTTGTATTAGATTGACTTGGAGATCCCCAGATCACATATGACATTTGAATATTAAAATATGGTGAATTCGTATCTATCATAGACGAAAATAATTTGTAACACCTTAATTCTTAATTTTCATACGATATGGATGGGGCCTGGAGCAGCGCATATTTTTTATAAATAAAGCAAAATATTCTACGCAATCTCTATTTTAACAAATCACCCACGATTTCTGTTCCCAGCTATATTTGCCAATAAAAATGTCAAGAATATTTTGCGACGTATTTTGTATCTTTTGGTCGTTTACCTTCAACTAATTTCATTAACGTTTATATGTATATGCTGTATGCAAACATTTAACGTTCACGAGCACTTAAAATAACTGCTAAATGTTTGAATTTACTAATTGAATCTTTCACGTTTCTCTTCTTCTGTTTTATCCGATACAGAGGCCTGGCCACACAACTGGTGCGACAGATACCCAACACGGCGATCATGATGGCCACCTATGAGGCGGTGGTTTATGTGTTGACGCGACGCTTCAATAACAAATCGAATGAGTTTTACGATTTTTGAAGTCGGATATATGGCCACGCCTATTAGCGCCTATAATAACCCGCCCCCAAATCGTAACGGACTAGTAAACAGCGATAAAACCAATCTGTGCATAATGATGTAGACGCGACTGCTGCAACTTATTATTGTTATTTGTAATTAAATTGTGGTTTTCTAGACGATTTAACCAACGAGCGCAAATTTCGTTCAACTTAGCTTCTAAAACAACGAACTCGATAGACTTGATAAGACGTTAGAAAAATAAGCATTCAAACCGCACGAATTATTTTCTAAATTGCAAAAGGCAAAAGGCAAAAAAAAACTAAAAACCAACGCCAGTCACATAAGAAAAAAAACTGAAAATGTAACTCTAAATGATTTTAAATGCGTTAAAAATTCAAAAAATGTTATCAAAATTTAAACAACAAATTAAAGAAGGCTAATTAGTGGAAAGTTATATTTTGATATATATTCACTTGTACATATAGAGATATAAATTATCATGCTGTAAAGTCTAGTGAAAGAACATAGTTAAAAAATGTCACTCAGAATATTTTTGTATATAAAAGAAGATTGTTTTTTATTTAAATTATCTCGTTGCCTTCCTAGTAGTCTTAGTTGATAAGCACAATCTGTAGTAATACATCCGCAGGATTAGGGATATGTTGTGTGGAATTAATCCTGCGGTCGCAGTCATTAGGCGCGCAAATCTGTTCTCCAAATCGATGCCGCCATATCTATATCTATACACATATATATATATACAATATATATAGATATTATCTATGTAATTACTCTTATAAATTCGTTGACATAATTAGAATCGGTATACACTATGCAGCGTATACGTAATTGTTGTGTTAAGTTTTCTCAAATGCGATATATATTTTAGTTATTATTAATCTATCATTACTATTTACGAATACGTTGCTGTTTATTTAGTGATTAATAATATATATGTATGTCACTATATTATATAGTGTATGTCACTATATTATATAGTGCCTTTGATCGTATTTAATTAATAACGAGCAAAGAACGAAAAAAAAAGTACTGTGAATATTTGATAACAATCTAATTGAGTGGTGAAATCAATAAATATAGTTTTTTGTTTAAAAATAAATAAAAAAGATTCTAAACAATTTAAACGTTGTCGGTCGTTTGATAAGACAAGTCTATAGAACTGTATTAGATATTAGATTAATTATATATATATTTTATTAGTTTAAGTGTCATATCAAAATTCGATTAAAAACATTGCTGGTGCATTTTAAACTTTTGCGGCTTAAGTTGCATTTCAAAATGGTCACACTGCAAAACGATGAAATTTCGATAGCAGCAGCTATCGATGTGACACGAGGGCGCAGCAATCAACAAGTGATCGCATTACTGCTAGCACTAAAACTCAAGTTTTCGGTGTTTACGTTTGCGTGCGTCGAGTTTTTGCCAAAATAAAAAACACAAAGTTAAGCCAAACAAATAAATAATTCAATTTTAATTATACTTTGTGAATTTAAATAAAGTGCTAACAGTGAGAATTAAAGTGTGCGCATGCGCCACTTGTTTGCTCTCGTTAATTGTAATAAGGCTCCACATCCGCTTACTGTTGTTTGTAACCCACTCCCAATTTCCAAATGCGCATTTTCTGATTTGCATTCGAATGCGTTAGGGCAAGTGTGTGTGTGTGAGAGAGAGGGCGAGAGGATGCTGCTCAGTGAGCTGCACTTCTGGACAACGGTGCGCGATGAGGTGCGCATTAAGTGCAGCGATTTGGGCGCCTTTCGCTACAAGCGCCAGCGCGAGCTCGCCCACGAACTGACCATCGAGCTGGCCAAGCGGGATTACACGGAACGGCGCAATGGGCTCGCCGTGCTGAAGAACAGTCGCAAGGCAGCTGGCCGCCTGAAGGACAATCTCAAGAAGCTGGAGGACGTGTTGCGCACACACAAACTGGTGCACACGGAGTGGCAGGATGCGGCACAGGTGTTACTACTCTTCGACAATGGCATTATTGCGCACATCTGTGTCGATATATATACGGGTGACATTTTGCGCATGGTCTTTGAAAAGTATCTCGTTGGCAAACTGGCCGCCGAGGTCATTACCGATGGTGAGTGTGTGTGTATGTGTGCGTGTGTGTGTACGCTTTGTAATTTGCACTGTTGCCCGGAGAAATTTGCATTTCCAACACAACTCGACTCCACTCGCAAGGCACTTTCCCAGCCACAAGAAACCACTGCATAAAACAACACATTCCATATGCAATTATTGTAATTTTTATTATACCCTGTATCTATTACGATATGTGTGAAGAAGAGGAGTATCTTAAAGTTGTAAGCATTTATGTAACATTGGCAAAGATTTATCTGTGTGCCAGTCAGACTCTCCTATCATCGTATGCTCCCTTTTTTGACAGGCAATCAACCGATTTCGCAGAGTCCAATCTTTCGTGGCTTGGGCGTTTATATTTGTAAAGCACAAAATGTTGTTATACACAGATATCGATAATTATCGAGTTCCAACTTAATACGTTTTAATCTCTATTATTTTATGGATAACGACTCTTGGTATCGATAATTATCGTTTTGCAATCCAATTCAATATAAATAACCATTTTTAATACAAAAATTTAATAAGCATTGACTACTCAGTATCGATAATTATCGATTTCCAGCCCAATATCGATTTCATATAGATGTTCTTTTGATGATATCTTCGCAAACACAACAGCTGTTAGAAATACCAATAATATTGACAATAAGCACAAATTTAAAGTTAAAGAAAGGTCAAACTTATGTTATAGGGTATCTGCTAGTCGATTACTTTCGAGTTGGGCCCTCTTACTCGTAATTTTTAATTAATCAGTACGCGCGCACGCTTTCATGTTTTTTTTCTTTCGCTGTGTTTTGTTTATGCACTTAGTCTTCTTTTCTTTTTTTTTGCTTGTAACTTGGCAGCATTTTTTACACGTTCCCACATCGTCTTGGCCTACAATACAAACCAGCTGACGGTGGTGCTGCTGCAGCGTCCCAATCTGCGACCGCTGGGCCCCGAGAAGATTGCCAACATGGATCCCCGCATATTCCATGTGATCATTCCGGGTGCCGCCTCGGAGCGTAAGTTGCCACGCCATCTAACGGTTAATGGCAGCTTTGATCTGTTCGTCGTCTGGACGCAATCCTCACAGAACGAAGTCTATCCCTGGCGACCCACAATTCGCGATCAGGATCGTGCCAACATACACATCTTCAAGATCAAGGGGTAAATATCATAATATAGTTATTATTTCTGTTAGTTCGATTCTAATTCTTCTGTTTAATCTTCATTAAATTATCTTGCTAAAGATAAATTCTGTTGGACTCTAATACAATTTCATATTTAGTTTACAGCTGGAATCGATAGCCTATTGCTGGTCAGAGAATGATCCGTTGTGCGTGGATTTTTTGCGCAGCTCAGAGAATCAAATCATTACGCTGGAGCAAAAGGTATCCCGCAAAGGGGACATTAGTGCCGAGATCTGTTCATATGAACTGGCAACTGGTAAAATGCAACGCACGGCAATCACGTCAATTGCGATGGGCACCCAAATCTGTTGCTTCGCCTTCAGTCCGGATCAGGAGAAGCTATTTCTAGGCAGCATCGATCGAAACATATGTCTGCACGATCTGGTGCTGCAGACAACCAAGTACATCAATCAAATTGAGATTGTGCCCACACAGTGCGCGTGGCACTGTGACTCCGCGCTCCTCTGTGTGGCCAATGAGCGCTCCGTGCTGCAGTGCTTCGACTTGGCACTGGCGCCCATTGGCAATCAGCTGGTCAGCGAGAATGTCACGCCGCTCAGTTTGCTGGATCTGTCGCATTACTTTGCCACGCAGCCAACGCTGCTGAGCATTGCATTTAGTCGCAAGCCGGATTTGGGCAGTTTCACGAATAGTTATGCGCAAACGGATTGCATGCTCCTATTGCTGTATGAGCAGGGACCATTGGCCTGCATGCGAATCTTTGGCGGCACAGGCATGCGCGGCGACATCCACAACAGTGGCCTAACGGCAGATGTGATTGCCGATAAGTATTTACGTCTGCAGCAGCCGGAGCGTGCCTTGAATGTTCTCGCTGCCCTCAATTGGGAAACCTATGGCGCCATGTGCCTGATCACGCTGCACAAGATCGCCAACTATGTGTTCTTTGGCGGCGATCAGAGACGGATGCGTTTTGATCTGATGGCCAGAGCGTTGAAGACATTCGCTCACACACTCTCCGAGGACACGAAGGATGAGTTTAGCGACCAGGTCTATGATCTGAAAAGACGCTTCTGTTTCTTTTTACTGCGGTAAATTACTTTGAATTTTGAAATATTGCTCGGATAATGAATCTTCCACGACAATATTCACTACTTATTAAATTTTTGTCCATTTCCTCCACAGCAAAAATCTATTCAGCGAGGCCTTTGAGATTGCCCATGATATTGGTGACTATGATCTGTTCATGGATCTGTTCAATTTGACAAAATGTATTGGCAGCCTGAGCGAATTTGCGCAGGCCGCCTTCAGTCAGGCCGCAGGCATAATCCATGGACAGGATCACATCAATGGCAACCTGAGCTTAGCTTTGGCCAACGATTTACGACCAGAATCCGCCTGCTCGCAGTCCAGCTACTCGACGCCCAGTCAGCAGGCGCTGAAAAACTATGTGCCACCCTTGCCCTCCTTCAAGTCAAATGTCTTCAACGCCGAGATGATTAAGATTAACATTCCCAAGCCGGAGCTGCGACCGCCGTTACCCGAGCTGCGGTCATCCAAATTGAGTAGCGCATCCACGACTACATCCCTGGTGGCGCTTGCCCAAAAAAGTGGCAGCCAAGGGACACCGCAGAAGCATACAAATCCGAATAGTAAGCAAAGCAAATGTTATTCTCTTTTTGCATTCCTAATGATATTTGTCTTTTTGCAGGCAATGGCTGGTCACAGGATGTGCCCGATCAGACAGTTGGCTTGCCTCTGCCTCTACCCCTATCCAGTACAACGGCTGCACGCACTGTAAGTGCCCCACAGGCAACGTCTTTTATGGATGCGCAGGCGACACAAACTCAATTGGCTGCACCACAGCAGCAGCAGCAACCGCAGACCGTTCTCTCGTATCAGCCCAAGTTTTATCAGCATCCGCTTGTGTCTGGCAATATACCCGCTATGCTCGGCACTGAGGAGTGCCAAGCCAAGCGAATGCTGCTCAAGAAGCCCACAGCATCAATACTCTCGAATGCAGCAGCGATATCAATCAATGGCGATAGTTCAGCGGCCAGCGTCAAAACCAATCCAGCCGAGAAGAACAAAGTAAAGTTTTCGGACACTATACAGGTGGCTGTAGTGCCGGTAAGTCATCATCAGCATTTCAAGACTAACCAGAATTGATACCAATTCTTTTGCTTTGCCAGGAAATTCCTCGTAAGGAAAAACAAATGCCGCCCAAGCGAAATGGTTATTCACGACCAACGGCGCGACATTTGACCAATCCCCGCAAGGAGCTGGCTGACAGCTTACCGCTTTGCCATCCAAACGATGAATACCTAAAGGACTTCAATCCAATTATTACAAGTATATATATATATATATATATATATATATCATTATTAATGCACCCTACTTATATCCACATCTCCATTGCAGATGTCAGCAAGCCACCAACGCGTCGCCGGGAGGAGGAAACAACGAGCAGCAACAAAGCCACGCCGAGCTCATCATCCTCCATCAAAGTGGTGCATTTTGGTGTTGTCTAAACGGATATACATACATATTTCATAGTGCAATTAATAAGTCTACAATTAGCTTAGGGATTCCGAGTGTCTTCCAAGTGCGTAACCCGTTGCCGTCCACTTAGTGCAAAGCTTTAAATAGGAAAGTTCTTTTTATACATATTTCTCGCTTTCTTTATACTTTATGCAGATTTAAACTAGATTTTAATATTTGACCATATGCCAAAATCAAAAAAGAAAAAAAACTTTTTGCGCCTATTTCTTTTTCGTGGGCGTGGCACCGCCCATGCGTTCTAGTTCCGCCTTAAGATCGAGCAGATCTTTGTCGGGCACATAGCGGCGCTCCTCACATTCATCAGTATGCTCCGCCACAGTTAGATGAACGCCCTCTGGCAGCGCTGCCTGAGCAATGCGCAGAAATTGTGGATAAACTGGGGCATCCACATTGCTCAGCTGCAGATTGCGTTGGTAAGTGGTCAGTTTGTAATCCGATTCGATAACCGTCGAATTGGGTCTTAATCGATGCACTTGCGTCTGCTGCGGCGGCAGCGCATAACAATCGGAGACATCCAAATCAAGATATTCGGCAACGCTGTGCAGGAATCGCTGATAGCTTTCGAGCAGTGGATAATCGTATCCGTTTATTTGCACATTGAGACTCTCATATTGCGGGAATTTTGGCTTAAGAGACTATAAAGATGCTTTTAATTAAATTTTGAGATTAATATTATTATTATTGTTTTACCTCTAGATAGTCGGGCTCATAAACACTGTAACTGCTAGATCTGATTACAGCTACAGTTGGCTTTGGCAGCTGCAACGCTAAACGCAAGGGCAATAGCTGTAATTGTTTAACACATTAGTTTTTATACATATATTTATAGTTTTTTAATTGTTATTTACTCTACGCAGCATTTTTTAAAATGCAGGTTATGTCACAACAGCTGTTCAGCAGAGCACCGTACACGTCCAATCTGCATGTCAAACACAAGTAAATCACATTTACAAATATTCCACTCAAATGAATTGTTAAAACTGTTTTTAAATTAAAATCTTGTAACTTGTAGGGGCATTTTATATACTTACAATTGAAAATACAAACAAACAATAATATTTTTTAGCTGTAAGCATCGATAGCAAAATAAGTACAAATATCGATACTATATCGGAATAGCAATTTGTGAAGAAGATATTACTGATTTCTTTGCATAAGCAATTAAATAAAACGAACAAAATAGAAGTACGAAACAGCAAAATGGAGTCGACAAATGGTAGAAATCTGGCCCTGCTTGTACTCTGCTTGTGTGCCTGCTATGCACTGGCCTTTGAGGGCAAGGAAATACCGGCCACCAAATTCGGACAAAGCGTTGCGCCGACGATGACTTTTCTTTATTGGTAAGCTGCAAATTTATGCAGACTGACGACATACTTGATTTATCTATATATCTATCTCGCTTATCTTTGGCTTATGTTTATGTCTTTTGTACAGTTACTCATGCGGCTACCGCAAGGCATTTGAGGACTACGTGAACATACTGGGTGAAAAGTATCCACAGATACAGGTGCATGGCGACAACTATGATCCGCCCGGACTTAATTATTATCTCTCTAAGCTGATTTTCGCACTCAAACTGATCATAATCATGTCCGTGGTGAGTTCGACGAGTCCGTTCGCCTGGCTGGGCATGAACACACCGGGCTGGTGGAGTCACCTGCAGGCCAACAAGATCTACGCCTGCATGATGATCTTCTTTCTGGGCAACATGCTTGAGGGCCAGCTGGTCTCGTCGGGCGCCTTCGAGATAACACTAAACGATGTGCCAGTTTGGTCGAAAATCCAAACAGGTCGCTTTCCAGTGCCTGAGGTCCTGTTCCAAATAATCGACAATCAGCTGCAGTTCACCGAGAACGTGCACGAGAATCCCGACTTTGTTAAATAATAATAGTAATAATAATAATGTAATTCAGCAGCGATTAGTGTGTATCGATCAGAAACTAAGCGCCAAACTAGCTGGCCTTTAGAAGAACATCACCAAATAATAAACGGAAAGAAGGCTCACAACTGGAACTAGACAACTGGATTGGATTTAAGTCAGCGTGCATAATTCGATTTATCCTCTTGTCTCTATTATTATTACGTAAATAATTATGTGTGCATCTTTTCATTTAAATTTCTGTATAATGTGTACTACCTCTAAATTGGATCTGTATCATCAACAATTACCCCCCACCAGCCCCCCCCCCCCCTTCACCTAACCATTCCCAAAAAATGTGTGTATTTCATATAGTCTCCGTAGTTTGTGTGTGCAGTCTGTTGTATGGTTTATATCAAATAATGTTACACTTGTAATACTTGTTAATCGCAGATGCTACCAAATATATCTTCTTTACTCTCTCATTTATTTATTTATTAGAATCGTTTGAAATTCTTTTATTACAGGACTCTTAAAACGGCATTCTCTTGGTAGGTCAGCTCTATGCTCAAGGATTTTGGGAGGACACAAAATTTTGACCTCAAATTAAAAATAACTATAGATTGGCTTTCAAGGTTAAATCTAAATATTCGATGTAACTTGGTCTGTTTAAGGACTATTGAGATATTGTCCTATGAACCACTGATAGTTCTTGGCCCGCTGATTCGATAAAGTTCCTTTACACAATCCTGGCCAGTGCTACGTCAAACTCTTTATTTTTAACACGGCTACCAGGATATTCTTACAGAGAAAACAAGGATTATTGGGATGTAGCTTATAATCGTGCGCTCTGTAAGTAAAATTTAATAGGTGTTTGAGTTCCTAGATTACCTTATAATTCTTGAATGCAGTGAGATGTAGTTCGTCCAGCGATTCTAATGCATGTTCTTGGAACATCATTATGCCACTTTAGATTCATTTTTCTGTGTTTACACAATAAATTTTACTGTTCGCCCTGAAAGTGTGCTTTAATTCTTGTCAAACGGATTCAATGGTGATTTTATTTTGCTTTCTAAAAGTATGCTATTAATTTATCATATGAGCTAAAAATCAAACCCAATAAGAAGCAAAAATTAAAATTGATTTATATTCTTTTTGTTGTTAAATAAATGACGGCTCTTTACGAAGCGTACATTTTATTTATTACAAAGTTGTTGTTTGTTTAGCTGTGTGTGTGTTAGTTTTTGTTGTTGTTTTTTTTTTTGTTTTTGTCCCCAAAGAAGAAGATAAACTAAGGCATGGAAAGACGTTAATAACTGGGCAGTGGGATTATGGAAAGTAGTTTCGCCTTAAAAGAGAAATATTATTATTATGATTTGGGTTCGCTCTCGTATTGTTGTTAAGTGGTTGGAGTATTAACGGATATAGTGTTACCGACTTAGAAGTAATTATTTATTTTATTACTTAACTTATGGTGCAAAGGTGTCGTCGCGCGGATACCGACGAAATTCGCGCCTGTTTGCTCCGTAATTATTGTATTGATTGGGGAACGGTTGGCCGCCATTGTAGTCAGCGGGCAGAGATTGAGATAAACGGAGCTCATTGCTGTCGTAGCCGCCCTTCCAGCCGTAGTACGAAGAAGAGGGGGATGATAATCTCGGATCTGGTGACGGTGCCCAAGGCCTCGCTATGCCGGAGCGGCGACCGTAACCCAAGCTGGTGCCCGAGTTGGAGCTGTAGTCTGTGCCAGAGCCGGAGCCGGAGCCGGTGCCGGTGCCGTAACCCTTGCCAGAGTTGGAGCCGGCGCCTGTACGTGAATTAAAGTTGAAGCCGGTGTTGAAGCCAGTGTTGTAGCCAGAGTTGTAGCCTGTGCTGGAAGCTGAGTTGTAATCTGTGTTGTAGCCTGTGCTGGAGCCAGAGCTGAACCCTCTACTGGATCCCGAGCTCGAATAGGCGTCTGAAGGCGAGGTGCGCTTGACGGTGAAGAAGCTATCTTCACGACGACGGCACACAGTACACCTACGGATGGGAAAGTAATAAAGTACACGCTAATCCATAAATCCTTGGAGGGAATGTACCTGCTAATCATGCTGATCAGATCCAATTTCTCGGTACGCTGGCGGGGTTGCAAAAACTGATCCTGCTTCTCGATGACGGCCAGCCAAAAGGAGGCCAACGCATCGTAGTAGCTGCAACGTCCATGCCCGTGACACTCGATGACGGGATTAGAGCGAAACTCCTCCAAACAGGAGCCGGGCGATACAAGACTCTGCCCAACACCGCCCGTGTTATCTATGGTTGTCTGGCAGGATAAGGGAGCAATTGGAATCAAATGAATCAATTTAATTAGAGTGCATTGCTTACCATGTAGTAACTGAAACCGGTCCACATCTCCTCCCAGCCGCTGGGGCAGAACGGTATGGACATGGTCTGCGAGTGCAGAGCAATCACTCGTGTCGAGGTCTCGCACACGACGCACCTGGTGAGAAGCGCACATTTACATAAACAAGGAACGGAATTAGGTGTGGTCAGTTTGTGCTTACCGTGAGATGTATTTCATGAGATCCCTGGATAGAATGGGCGTCATGGTCATTGGCATTGGCTCGGCGGTGGACAGCCAGAGACTGTCGTCATTGTTCTGGGCATAGCTGCAGACGTTGTTCAGGTCGCAGAACATGTACGGCATTGTGGTAAAGCGCAACAGGCAGGAGCCAGATTGGCCCAGATCCTGGGCAACGGCACGACTGGCGGCTACATTGCCGGAGAGCGAGTAGCCCTCCCACAGCATGTTCGTGTTGGCCGGACACTCAGGAATGCTGACGGACTGTGAGTGGCGGGCGAAGATGAAGCCACGGCTTTTTGGTGCTGGCGGTGCTGGTGCCGGCTCACCGGGTGGACCCTGTTTTCCGCGCATTCCAACGTATCCAGTCAAACCGATTTCACCTTGGTCGCCGCGTTGTCCCTTTACACCAACATCGCCATGGGAGCCCTCCTTTCCGTCTTCGCCACGATAACCAACGACGCCTTTCATGCCAGGGAGTCCCTTATTGCCGCTTGCGCCGACATCGCCGCGTTCGCCCTTAAATCCATCCTTGCCGGGCTCACCACGATCGCCGCGCTGTGCATACGTGTTCGGGTAGGTGAAGCCCTTCTCACCTGGAAAACCTGGCAGACCGGTTAAGCCATCGATACCTTTCAAGCCGTCATCACCGAATGCGCCGCGTGGACCACGTTCTCCCATTATGCCTACCCTTCCGGTATAACCGGTCCTGCCTTCGTCGCCGGCATAGCCCTGATTACCGCGTGTGCCTCTTTCACCAATGTCACCCTCGTCGCCCCGCCTGCCCGGACTGGCAAAGCCAGTCTCGCCGCGTTCACCCTGGGGACCAGTGTTGCCGCGAACGCCAACGAGACCACGCTCTCCGGGCAAGCCAGTGTGACCATTTGATCCCTTATTGCCTAAGCCACCGGGTGCACCGGGTACGCCCTTGAGCTCCGGTCCATTTGGTCCAGGAACGCCGTTCGATCCGGACTCGCCCTGCTCACCAGGTGCACCCTTCTGGCCTTCTTGACCGCGACGACCTCTTTTACCATCGTAGCCATTGTCTCCCTCCAAGCCGCGCTCAGCAGTTGGCGTTATGCCTGGCGTACCTCGCATGCCCTTATCGCCGTGTATGCCCTTGTTTCCATTTTGGCCAACCCAACCCGGCTGACCATCGTCTCCACGATCACCAGCGTAGCCACGTTGACCAAGCAGACCAGCAGCGCCGGTCATGCCGGGTTTACCATCTAAACCGGGTATACCGTCGAGTCCATCGTCGCCGAAATCACCTCGTGTGTCATTTTCATCGCCCAGATAGACAATTTCGCCGAGGTCACCAATGTTACCCATGTCACCGGGTGGACCTTCCTTGCCTTTGAGGCCGTTATCACCGGGTAATCCTGTGTTGCCTTGCAAGCCCAGCATTCCCATGTAGCCAAAATCGCCAAAATCTCCAGTTTCACCTACTGCGCCCGGCAGTCCAATCTCGCCAATACTGCCCTTGCGACCGCGCTCGCCACTGCTACCTTTAAAGCCGTCTGGGCCAACTTCTCCACGATCACCGATCGTGCCAACGCTGCCATACAAGCCAGGTTCACCACGTAATCCCTTGAGGCCATCTAGTCCGCGCAGTCCATCACGACCGGGTAGACCCGTATCGCCAATGTTGCCCGGCAGGCCATTTTGGGCGGGCTCCGATTCGCCTGGTGCGCCCCGCTCACCTTTGATGCCATTTTCGCCAGTGTTGCCGGGTTCTCCCGGCCTTCCTTTTTTGCCCTGATCACCACTGATGCCACTGAAGGCGGAGACACCCTTGAGACCGATGCGGCCCTTTATGCCCTGATCACCGCTTTCTCCCTTTTTGCCGGGCTTGCCATCGATGCCCCGATAACCGAACCGACCAATGTCACCAGAAATACCTGGAATAAACTAATGGTTAACACGATGGAAGCACGAGAAGTGTTTTTTTGTTTACCTTTAATTCCCTTTTCGCCGGAGGGGCCACGCTGGCCAATGTCTCCGCTGATGCCATCCAAACCGACTTCGCCGCGATCGCCCTGTTCGCCGGAATCACCGGGCAGACCGCTGGGACCCTTTTCGCCTTGTTTGCCGGACTTTCCTTGATCGCCAAGTATTCCGCGACGTCCCGTGTAGCCAATGCTTCCCTTGTCGCCTTTTTGTCCCTCTTGTCCGTTTTCACCGGGACTGCCCTTGGCACCCTTAGGGCCGTGCTGAGCTGCCTTGCCCTGTTGACCCGGTTTGCCATCCTCACCTGGTGATCCGATAACCATATCGCCGCGTTGTCCCTTGTTGCCGGGCAAACCTTTCTGACCTGAATGACCTTTATCGCCAATGAGCCCCTTCTCGCCTTTGGGTCCACGCGAGCCAATTTGTCCGGGATTGCCAATATGTCCCTCGTCACCAACAATGCCCTTGATGCCGGTGCGTCCCTTCTCGCCAATTTCGCCGTTCAGTATAGATTGTCCTGACTCACCGCGTTGTCCCTTGTAACCAGGGTCGCCGGGTTGTCCAGTATCACCGACATGTCCAATATTACCCATCTTACCAGGTAGTCCGTAGTCACCAAATTCACCCTTGTAGCCCTTGTAGCCGTGTTCACCAATTTCACCCTTATCACCAGGCAGCCCTATGTCACCAGTTTCGCCCTTAAGTCCCAGCTCGCCGTGTTCTCCATGATGGCCAGGACGGCCAAGTTCGCCTTTATAGCCCATATCCCCTTTCTGGCCACGATTCTCGTTGATCTGGCCGGGATGCGGTTCACCCTTGTCACCCTTGAAGCCTTGACTGCCAAAATCACCACGCTCACCACTAAAAATGTGAAAAACAAATTAATGGAATCTTTTGCAGCTTGACGATTGGGTATGCTCACTCCGTTCCATTTTTACCGGGGTTGCCCATTAGATACAGCTTGGGTGTGGAAGCAGGGACTCCCGGTTGTCCTTTCTTACCATCCTGACCGTTAATGCCATCGGTACCATCTCGACCCGGGGTACCCCGATTACCAAGAGCACCTTTTTCACCAGGAGCGCCCTTTTCGCCATTCAAACCGTCCAGACCCCGGTCACCATAGAAACCTTGTTCGCCACGCCGTCCTTTCTCACCGGCATCGCCCTTATCGGGATTAACCTGACTTCCGCTTATTATACGCTCGCCCGGTTCGCCCTTGTCGCCATCTTTACCTTTCTCTCCCGGATATCCCTGCACGCCAGGGTCACCCGTGTAGCCGCGATTGCCCTTCTGACCGCTAGTGCCCTTGCGGCCGCGAAGGCCTGGAAGACCAGCTTCGCCAGCCAAGCCCTGATCACCCACACTGCCACTTTTGCCGGCCACACCCTTGGGGCCACGCTGTGCGGCTTTACAGATGCCGCAGTCATCGCCACGTATGCCCTTGTCACCGCGCTGTCCGCGATGGCCGTCTTTCCCATCCTCGCCATAGCTGCCCTTCTTTCCGGGCATACCCTTCTGACCATCTGGTCCCTCAATGTTCGGACCTTCGCCGGCCGCACCCTTATTGCCTTGAAGGCCGCGTTCGCCACGATCGCCTCGATAGCCATCGAAACTGTTTCTACCGTGTTCGCCAGTTTCACCTTTCGAACCGGTTGTTGTGCTACCGCGTCTGCCCTGGAAGCCTTTGCGGCCCGCTGTACCCTTCGGTCCTTCTGTTCCCTTGTCGCCGGTTGGTCCCATCTTGCCGCTGTCGCCAACCTCGCCCTTCGTGCTGCGGCCGGGCTGACCACGTGGGCCTCCAAGTCCTTCGTCGCCGGGCGGGCCAGTCTGTCCTTTAAGACCCGGTCGTCCCGGATTGCCGGGAATGCCATCGACACCGGCTGGTCCCGGTGGTCCTAAATCACCCTGCACTCCTCTGGGGCCGGGATGCGATTTGCTCAATGTGGGATCGTAATTGCCTTTCGGTCCTTCCGGACCCTGAAGGCCGGGCCTGCCATTATTGCCATCCTCACCAACGAAGCCGCGTTTGCCATGCTTGCCATCCACACCATTGTAGCCGGGTGCACCCTTGTCACCCTTAGAACCGGGATTTCCTTGGATACCGTCATGTCCATTCTTGCCACGCTCGCCACTTTCACCGGTGTCGCCTGGGGAGCCCGGTATACCATTGCGTCCTTCTTGTCCGCGCTCGCCGGGGTCGCCAATGGGACCAGTGTAGCCACGTTCACCCATTCTACCCTTGTCACCCTTATGCTGGTCATGGTCGGTGAGTTCACCCGGCTCACTGTCGCCGGGATCACCCCTCTCGCCTTGTTTGCCCTGCAGCTTGGGGGATTCTTGAGGCACGCCCATTTCACCCTTATAGCCCTTGGGTCCACTTTCACCCTTTTGGCCAATCTGTCCATTGTATCCAATGTCTCCCTTGTAGCCAGTGACGCCCTTGAAGCCACGTTCACCATCTCCGCCTTTCAGGCCAGGCTCGCCACGATTACCCTTGGTGCCCTTGGAGTTAATGCCACCATCACCGGCATCACCGGTTAAACCTGCCGAACCGATCTTGCCCATGTCTCCGCGCGGACCATCCTTACCGGGCGAACCAGCATTACCCTGGGCACCATCGGCGCCATCGCATCCATCAATGCCGTGCGGTCCGTCCATGCCATCCTCCCCTTTGAAGCCCTGCAGCAAAATATTTACGCACAGTTTAAATTTGCCTCCCCTGAGTGGATATACTTACGATAGGGCCCACAGCACCATCGTTGCCTTTGCGTCCACCATCACCCTAAAAATTTGCAATTTTCGATTTTAAATTTTAATATATATTTCTGATCAGATTTCGGTGCACTTACTCGATGTCCTTTTTCACCCTGATCGCCGTATTCGCCAGAGTCGCCTTTCTCGCCGGTATAGCCGGCGGGGCCCTCTGGACCCACACTGCCGTCAGAGCCATCGCTACCGCGCACGCCCTGCCGACCGATGGTACCCTTGCGTCCCTTGATGCCATTGCAGTCGCATATTGTGTTGTTGCAAGTCTGAAATCGGTTCACAAAAACATTTGAGACTAGCTGTCTATATATATATATATATATATATATATATATATGTACAACAACTAATTTGTTCACATCGATCGAGCCTTAATTGCCATTGATTAGCGCTTGAAGCTGTCATCATTCTCAATTGAGTTGTATAGTTTTATTTATGATTTATGCTTTGAACTGATTGTCCTAATTCGAATGGGACTCTATGTTTCCTCGAGAGACACGAGCCATGTTGCCATGACTGACACACATCAGGCATATTTATTTATTATCTTTTATCATTTCTATTTTCGAAATGCATTTAATTTAAATATTCTACTTTTATTGCCCAATTTCCCTTCAAAAGTTGTTAAACTCAAATTTAAGCATGCCTAAATATTATCGCATTTTTTATAGAGACTATTTTTATTTCTTCGTCTGATCTTGAGGAAACTTGTGCTGTTGATCAATAAAATTATTTGTTAATTATTAATTATAAATTTAAAAATAAGTTTCTTTTGAGAAAGGTGCATTATTAATTTAATTTTAATTAATAAAGTTGATCAATAATATATCTATAGCAATAGGCAGGTTAAAATTGTGACTTTTACTGCTATCGGAAATCGATAGTTAACAATAAATGCGATATGGCAAAGATATCGTTAAAATGGAATCAAAATAAATTAACTCTAACTCTCATAGTTTGACTATATGGACTGTTGATGCTGATCAAGAATGTTAATTAATATAAATATATATATATCTTATGGGATTTGAGATGTTTCCCACTTCCTGTTACATACTTTTGCACAAAACAAATATATCCACTCAACACATATTTAAAGTTTGCGGGTTATAAAAAAAAAATAGAAAAAGATTTGCAAATTTACGTAACTTTTTTGCATTAGCTGCAATTCAATTAACTTCTACAAATGTGTATCAAATGTTGCAAAGAAACCCAACTGGAAGCGAATGGAAAACTGAATACTGCATTTTTTTTTCCTATATATTTTTAGATGCGATTCGAATTGAGAGCATTGCAATGCAATAATACACACTTAATGGGTTGGTATGCAATGCCTTCTGCACTTTATATATATATATATTTTTTTTTTTTTTTGATTATGGCCATTAGTCATAACAATAACAATTGCGGGTGCATGGAACGTGTGCAACTTGTGGCAAGTGCGCCTGCAGCAGCAACGCGTTGCAACTAGCGAGCATACTTAAATTTGTGCTTTAATTGCACTATTTCCGTTACAATGAGATAATCTTTACTACACACACACACACACACAAACACACACACATACATATAAATGTATGTATGCATGTGTATTTTTGCCATTTCCATTGTTTTATATTTGTACTCGTTGCATTTGTGCGAACGCTTAGAACACGACCATTGAAACGGACACCATTTGGGGCATGGTGTAAACATGCAGCAACAAAAGTTATTAAGTGTAATCCTTAAAAGGAAAATAACTGAGGATCACAGCAACCTTAATTCTATATAACTCCCTCCCCACATACGCTTGATTGCACAGTTTAATTATAATCAAAAAGTATTGAAGGGGACATAAAATTTTAGAATATTTTTGACGATTTTTATCGCTATTTTCACTCCATACATTTTTGTAACAAAACGATTAACAATGCTGCAAAATTTTGTTTTTTAATTATTTTTATAATTTTAATTCTTTAATTCAATTTGTTTACAATTATAAAAAAAAATTATTTTCAAAATTAGACATTCTTCATAGGCATTACCAGAACAAGCCATTATCTGAGACTATTGGGTAAAGTTTAGCAATAAAACACACAATTTTAAAGAGAAATCCTTGCAAATAATATATAATATAAACAGATCAACTATAAAATTAACTAAGTCACGAAGAATTTACTAATCTAAACGTATTTTCTAATTAAACTCGCCAAGTCTCGCTTTGATTTCTTCAATCTTGTTATTTAATTATCTAATTAAGCTACTAATAATGACCAATATATATTGAAAATTTGATATAGCCAATTTGGTAAGTTTTCAAAGTTCATTTTGGGCACTTGAAGTGATTGTTAAAAGAAATACATTAATTTCTCGTCAAATTCGTGACATTTTCTTCCAAAATATATTTGTGACATGTGGCATATAAGTTATGAGTTGTTCAAATAAATCGAATAACTTGGCGACACACATCTGCAGCGTTTTATAAACATCCTTAATTTGTTTAGCTCTTGTTCGCGAATTCAACAACAAAAATATATTTTTAGAGTTGACATAATTCGCCGTTTAGTTAAAAATGTATTGCCCCGAGAGACCCCAGTGATGCTCAAAGTCATAGAGCATCGCTGGGGTCTCTCGCAATCAACTTTCCAACAATTCTACAACATTCAAAGATGAAACAAGAACAAAAAAAAAAAAGAATATACAAAAGTGAAGCCAAAAAACGCACACATGTTGCACGTATGTTTTTTTTTCTTGTGTTCAATATTTGCCGCCGCTGGAAAATAGTGTCAAATTGTTTTTGGGGTGCCATGCGAATTTTTTAGCAAAAAATATAAATGAAAAGTTTTGCTTAGAATGATAATAAATACTGAGTGCAATTTGTTTGCTACACGCACAAATCAGGTACACAAAATTGAAAAAGTTCAAAGCATCGACTACTAATCAAATATTGCAACCGAAACGGGGACTTCTCAGAATTAAGCCTGATCAAGCCATGTGTTAATGGAATACGTAGAGCATATCTACATATAGATAACATATATATATATATATATATATATATATATATGTATATATACGCACACATGACGTGTAAGTCAGAAAATCAGAGCATTAAATCTAAACAATCTTTGAAATAAAAGCCAAGAAACTGTTCAACAAAATGTTTTTGAAAATTGAAAAAAAAACCAAAGTAAAAAATTGTTCTCTGAGTGGTTAACCAGAAAAGACGAGCAAACACAGACAAAGAGCCAAAAATAAAATCCACAATGCAGGTGGCAGGTGTATGTTATGCGTGTGTTTGTGTGTGTGTGTGTGTGTGTTTGTGTGTGAGCGAGTGTGTGGATTTTTAGAAGTATGACTGCTTGGCATAGTTAACCCGTGAAACAATTGCAATCAATAATTTCTGGAATTTGTATCCAAAAATAATGCAACTCTCTAAACAGAAACAGCTTTCTGACCTGAGAAACAAATCTAAAATGCATACTATTTATAATGATCCGAGCTTGACGACCAATCGTTCCATGTGCCACATTTGATGAGTCCATGCAAATTTGTTGCACTTATTTACACTTGGTCTAAATGCATATACAAAATTGGTATGAAATTGATGTACATGTTAATAGATATATCTATTCCAATTGTAATATCTCATTAATCAGATTTCATTTTTACTGATTTCATATAAATAATATAATATCCTTTTCCGCTTGATCTAAACGCATATACAAAATTGTTATGGGATCGGTTTAACTGTTGAAAATATATATATATGCCAATTGTTATGTATAATTCAATTAGATGGTTTTTCTTTTACCTTTTGAATTTACAAATTTCATTCAATTCAATTATTAATTTTATATTGAATTTGCAGACACTTTAATTAAAGTAGTCTACAAAAAACTGAAACGATTTTCATATAAATATTGTCAAATTTTAAGATATACGATTTTTATGTTATGCATATTTAATATAATATCATTTTTGCTGTTCAAAAGTTCAAGACTCAAATGACGGTATTTAACATTTAATGAAAATCATATTCGCTGAATTAATCCATAGACCCAATTACCCAATTTGGGCTTGGTAACATAAGTTATTTAGCTGTTGGTCTGGTTAGGATTTCACACATTCCTTCAATTAAAAAAAGCAGCAAAAAGAGAACAGCCTTCGAATTTCATTCAATCAATTGCCCAACCGAATCCAAATTCAAATTCAAACTCAAACTCAAACTCACACTGAAAACCAAATGCAAGTCTTTCATTTCTGCCTGAGCAAGCAAATGGAAACACGTTTGTAACTAATGACAAGCTCTGCAATTTCCTTGAACTTGACACTTGCCGGGCCACACGAAAATACATAATTCACATACATTTATATATATATATTATAGGGGAACTAACAGGCAGTCGCAGACAGCGCAACAAGTGGAAAACAAAAAGAAGAAAACAAAATATATATATAAAAAAAAAAACATCCACAAATGAGAGCAACAACTGTCTGTCGTATTGCCCGATCTGAGAGCTGCATATTGTTTTATTTTATTATTATAGCGAGCACAACATTGTTGTACTCGTAGTCGGAATTGTCGATGTCAGCAAGGAGACATGTACAAAGGCATAGAAAAATCGTTGAGAACACAAATATGTTTTTAAGCCATATAAACACATATATATTATGAGCAGGTTAGGTTGACATAGGTACAAATAGAGCTGGCACAGCACTAATTACCCCATATTTTATTGCATGAACTGTGAACAAAGCAAACATAATTTATATTTTACATACATGTTCAATTTATGAATGCATTTTCATTGCTTTCATTCATTTTAATGCAAGCTTTTAGTGCATATTTGTCACACATGAATTCTCATTGATTGAGAAAACTGTTTACTTAGTTTTTATTATTCATTTTTACATACATTTTACCAGTATTTGGGAAAAAATGTACCTGCACAAAATCATTTGGAACGCAAAGCGTAGCTCAGCCTTGCAAAAGCTGCCTGCTACGCAACTGCATCGCAAAATTGCACGTGTCACATCATTTACACATTTACATATAATCTGTCTATATGCATGTGTATGTGCTTTGTGTGTGTGTGTGATTGAGTCGCTTACATGATGTGTGTCAGTGGCTCACTTGAGCGCATTTACACATGTTAATGCCAATTGTGATCGCATGCTCGCTCTTGCTGCCTCCCACTCTCTCCCACTAGCCACCTCTCACTCTTTCTATGTCTATCTCTGTCACGCATTGCAGCCGAGCTTGCAGTTTAAGGTCAAAGCTGTCAAGCCCCCCACTTGAATCACTCGGTGACAATTGATGCCACACACCCACGCCCAAATGGCGACCCACAGACGACTCTTTCTATAGGTATATATATATGTGTAATCCTACGAGAAGTGCGCTTGCAACACCGAGTGCAGGGTATCTTATGACGCGCACTGGAATTTACAAGTAGTGTTTCGTCGAAAAATAAAAAAGAAATAATATATATATACATATGTAGAGAGGTGTTAGTGATATTCAAAATTCAACTTTATGTTACGATTTCGAAATGCTGCAAAAAATGCAAAGAGCAGCAAAAAATAATACAAATTCAAAGCGGAATTTTGGAAATAAAAACAACAAGAAAAAACAACCATCTTATACCATATTAAGTTTATATACATATTTATAAATACATATATAAATATATTTGATATATTTATATATCTAATTCCTAGGTAAGCAAAGGAAGTTATTCATACTTTCAAGTGATTGTTCATATGACAATTAAATTATATATTACGCCGATTCACTCGATTTCGACATAAAATAATATATGCAACCAATTTCACTAAGACTGCTTTAGCGTTGAGGCACAATTTCGCAGATAGACGCAAATGAATATATCGACTTGGCTGGCTATACTGATCAAGAGTATAAACGCTTTATCTTAATTGTTTCAGTTTCGTTACAAACTTTACATAAATATATGTAATACCCTGCTGCAAGCGCATAGAAATCTAAAAATCTGAACATTAACTTGGAGAAAACAGCGAAATAACGATTTAGTGTAATACGTAGAGTCAAACCTGCGATTTAATCTCTGCCTTACTCGTACACAAGATGGCGGCTAAGCGGCCCGGATGTGGCACAAAAACAAAAGCAATAAAAAACTATATCGTACATATATAGAATATGAATTGTATGTAGTATGAATATAAATCATGGCTGATAAGAAGACAGTGACATTTTTCCTTGGGCATTTTAATTAATACATTTTAATTTGGCATTAAATTGTTCACTTCACATACTTCTATCATATATATATATATATATGTATATATTGCTGAGCAGTAGGAAAGATGTGAAGCATGGACAAAGGGATTATCTGTTGAATTTCAATGCGAACTCTTTGTTGCCAAGTTGTGTCTGTGGTGTGTTGTTTGTTGTCTGTTGTTTGTTGTCTGTTGTTGTTGCGCTTGCAGATGACCAACTTCATACAGATTATCGATGTGTGTGTGTGTGTGACTGTGTGTGTGCAAGAGTCCTGTCAATTGCTCGTGCGTCACAATTGACCCAATTCGCGACAAGTGCAACAGCTCACGCGCCATCAATCAACATTTGATATTCAACAGCGAATAACTACAAACCACAAGTAAAAAAAAAAATTAAAACACTGCAATCATAAAAAGTTTTTCAAAGCATGCCAAGTGCAAGCTATATGCACGTAGTCGACCTGCAAATACCCTGCATAAACACCAATTGAATAGAAAGTTCCCAAAAGTTAGCCTTGCCATAAAAATCAGAAACTGACAGAGCTAACACTCTGGCAAAAGCTGTCTGCTACGTCTTTGAAGTAGTTACGCATTACAAAGATGAAACATTTTGGCCACACTTGAGTTGTAATATGTCGCTTTTATAGTTTCCACTTGAATTCGCATTTATTATTATTGCTCATATTAATTTAATATATTTTAGGACAATTTAATGATAAACACATTAAGCTACTTTGAATAAGTTTTAGTTGCTTAAATATGCTCAAGAATCTATATTTATGTATACATAATCCATTTTTTAGTATAGGTAGTATGTGTTTTGATGTGGAGCAAACATTAAACGTGTGATTGACACACACCCACACATATATATAATATATATATGTATGTATAGAGCATAACGAATGCACATCTGGACTGGACGACTATTGAATCTGTGCCTGCTGTGTATTATTTGTTATTGTTATAGTTAATGTTTTTTTGTATTCTACTGGTTGCAGTTGTTGTGTTGCTATAATTATTGTTGTAGCGCACTTGCAGCATGACATCATATTTTTATTTTTTGACATCATAAAGACGGCGACGTCTAGCAGAAATCTGCACATGCACACACAACGCACACACACACACACACAACTTGGAGATTCCATCTGCGAGATTTGACAACAAAACACCCACACACTCAAAGACTCAAACACTCGAACACTAGAACAACTGAGTATTTAAATAACTGAACAACTGAAAGAGTTGGACACTGAATGATGCTAAAATTGTGCATCGAGTAAGCGATTCAGTTACAGATCGCTTGCAGCATGTTCATTCTTGGTATAATTGTTTAGACAAACGCCTGACAGATGATAACTAATTGCAGCGCACTCAAATTACGTGCAACTGACAGCTCAGTTACTGTCAAACTTTATATGCGATAACGATTGTTGTACAAGTGACTATTGAGGCATTTTTTTAAATATATTTTTATAGGAGCATCTCTAAACCCCTAGAGGATATGCCCTATACATTTATATCTGATCAGCAGCAAAGTCGATTTAGTCGAATTAGAGATTAATTTTTCTTATTTGAAATATAGTTCCCTCATAAGCAGATTAAGTTTTACACTTTTACACTTGGCGATGCACAATTTTTAAAGATCTTTTCACTCAATTATGTATTTATATCAAGATAGAATTATATGCCAATTGTATCATATATTCTGGCATTTAAATTAACTAACTATACTTTTTTTTTCCATTTCTTGCCAATTTCTTTAATTTTCTGCCTCTTTCAATCGCTTCGATTCCCTTTCAAGTTCCCTTCAGTTTCAACACTCTTCCCAATGAAGTACCTTTCTTTATAACTATGATTCTTTCAGATCATATTTGAAATATTTAATATTTAATATATTTAATATTGATATTAATACTTATATAAATATTGAAAATATTCAATTTAAGACTCAATTCAATTGAGAAACAAGTCTAGTTAAAATTTCTATGATGCTGCCTTATCTGAAAGGCGTTAACCCTATGACCTTGACCCTATACTTTTTAAGCAATCAAAAAACTATTTCAGATTGTTGCTTAAAAGAAAAAGAATAAGAAGACAAATTGGAAGCGTGCCGTATTTTTAGCAATGACGCTATCCACATATGGAGGACAGTAAGTGATATATATGTGTATAAATATATATATATATATATGGACTCTGATGAGATCTAATGAATTCCAATTCCAATTTCAGAACGAAAATGTGCCTGCAACTAAATAAAACTGATAACAACTACAAAAAAAAAAACAAGAAAAAAAACATATTATAACAAGCGTCTGCGTTTGAGATGCTTGATAACCCAATTTCTTGAGCTTTAAGCACAATGAATACAGCATCAAATAATCACTTTAATTTATAAAAAAAAAGAATATGCACAATGCTGTTGCAGTTGTTGTTAGTCGCTAGTTGCATATATCACTTATACGACATGTTAGTCAGAATGAAAGAGAGAGCGAGAGAAAGAGAGATCGAGAACACTTCGCATAATTTCCGCATTCAGTTGCAGATAAATAAATAATTGAGTCAAATTGAAATGCAACTCGCCAAACAATTTTACGAAATGCACGCAAATAAACTTCCAACACATAAAGAGAATACATAAAGAAAGACGAGTGTTCTTTTGCCGTTATTGTTCTTGTTGTTGTTGTTGCTTGCTTGGGGGACCCGTTATGTCTACAGTTGGTCAGTGATTTGTAAGTGTGAATTTGTGTGTGTGTATGTCTACGGTCAGCCTAAGGACTGAGAAGCGCGAACACAAAAATGCCTTTTGCATAAACAATGTACAAGCCAAGAAACAGCATGAAATCGAAGAGTGGGAGAGAAAGGGAGACAAAAGAGCGGAGCAGCAGCAGCGCAGTTCGAAGAGCAACAACAACAAACTTTCAATTCCAATTTTAAATGAGGCAGAGCGTCAAAAGATAGCCGCAGCTGCACCACCTACCTCCTCCTCCGCCTAACCCTACCCAAGCAACCAATCACTTCAACTGCTAATTGTCGGCAGCAGAAAAGAACTCACACATATAAAAATGAATTCGATTGTTGTTGTTTTTTTTCTGCAGCTGCCTATATAGCTACAGCCTAAGTTCGAGCTGGAGCCAGAGTTGCTCTGCTGATATAGCGAGTGTATATTTATCAAATATTCATTCATAGAATAGGCAGACGCAGTCGACGACGAAGTCGCCGTTGGCGTCATCACCGGCAATTGCAGCTAAGCAAAGCAAATGTTAAATGCAATCGCTTACAAACACACACAAATGGCTTATTTCTCTCAAATGTTAAGCGCGCGCGCTCTCTTAAGTTTTAAGGCGCTCTTTGCGCAAGTGCGAGTTAGCGTGTGTTGTGTATGTTGCAGTGGATGCGATTGTGAGACGGAAAAGGAAATCACTTCGCTGTTTAATGTAGCGCACTAAATCGGTTTAGCTATATGTGAAAACCAGTTGCGACAGCACACAGTTTGAAAGTGATTGGCAAATGCGTAAGCAACACAAACAGTAGCGTTAAAATGTAAATCAAGTTTTAGCAGATTTGCGGTTTTCATTTCTTGATATTGCGCTAGCCACAAAGACGCTGACGAGTTGCCGGAGATGGAAGTTGCAATTAGAAGAAATAATACAACTACAATGACATTGACCACGTAACCGAGTGCGAAACAAATAATCCTAAGCTCAAATTACCAAATCCCGTCAAATGACTCCAACTCCAAAGCCAAACACGTGAGTATTTGTAGTAATTATAATAATAATAATAATTATTTTAATGTGGCCTGAATTTATGTTACAAATAAAGCTTAGCTGAGTTTTGTGTGTGTTTTATTTGATTTCTTTTTTTGCTATGGCGCCTGGCAAAAGTCATAATTAGGCGATAGCCTTTGAGGTTGGCGACACTTTGAAAATTCTATTTTCAGTTCGATTCCACTCCCCAAGTAATAATCATAATCAGCAGACTGGGCGACATGCTATCATCATCAACCGTCAATGCCGCCAACATTACAGTAAACCTAATTAAATCTGTACGATTAACGCAATATTCATATATATATATATACTAATTTTGATAACAAATGTTGCCTTAGCATAAGCAAAACATTTTGAAACATGACGAAATTGTTTTTCTATTATTTTCTAGTTCAGTTTTTAAGTTTTTTTTTGCGCATTGAATTTGAAGATTATTCAATAGTCAATAGTTTGTTTAGTTGTATATCCTATTTGCAATCTGGCTATAACTTAAATATTTTGTTGCATAGTTAGAGGGGCAACGAATTAACCAAAATAATATTTTAGAAAAAGTATTTTAATTTAAAACATAATAATATTTTAAAATTAACAAACCACGCCAAAAACTTAACAATTCTTTGAAATAAACCAATTTTAAATCTTGATTTGATTAAACATAATTAAATTTAATAAATCTTGTTATAATTTGAGAATTGTTTTTCATTGCCAACCGGAAATAATTAATAGCAATTTTAAAATGTTCAAATTGTTTAATGACTATGCGCAAAAAGGAAGGAAGACCCACGGGTTATCCTTATCGTAAATTTGCTGATAACATTCGTTAACCTTTAGTCCCTGCCCGCCGACCAAACAGATTGTCAAATCTGCGATTGCCTCAAAAAACATCTAAAACCACACCGACCGACTTTAAGAGAGAGAAACAGAAGGCGAGAGAGAAGGAAAGAGAGCATTCGTCAAGAAAAATGAAGAACATGCGTGAGAGAGAGCGAAAGTAAAAGAGATCATTGACAAATCATTCAGGAACATAGCTTTACAAAAAATAAAACAATGAAAAGAACAAGATAGAAAGAAAGAGGGAGAGAGTGATAGAGAGCATGGATCAAGGAACTCAGCTTTACTGAAAAATATAGATGAACGAGCAAGTTTTATCTAAAGAGCTGCATGTGCCGGAAATATAATAGATGCGCATTCGTAATGCAATAGACTCAAGGAATTTTTTTTTAATACAGCAAAGCTGACCTAATTCTCTTTGATACTATATGCTCAAATGAATTGAAATATATACGCGTGGCAAGCATTGATGAAGTGAAAAACTTTGAAATAGTCTCACAGTTTGAGTTTAACTGGTGTTGAGACTTATGAGAATTGCAAGTCTGCACACAGTTTGAGAATCACTTGTGACATACCTTAACATTTATTGGTGTTTTTACACAGTTTCCATAAATTTAAATGTAACAATAGTTTTTTTACTTCTTTTACTTACCATTGAGGGTGTTATGGGCACAACGCTGGCTAACAGACAAAGAACAGTTAGTAGACCCGAGAGATGCAAACGATCTCTGGGCAACATCATCATGATCCTCAGCCTGACCACAACCACAATAATAAAGATGTTAACTTGGAAACGGGGGACAAACTTAAAATCTCACTGCAATTTTACACACACGATAACTGCGAAATATAAACATGGAGAATTTTGTTGTTTAAACTTTTGACATCAACTGGAATATATATAATTATTATTGGTGTATATTTTAGCAAGCGGGGCACATTTAAAATTCGAGTCAATTGTGTTTGTTTTTTATTTGATGTTACTGTTACAGGGGACTAACAGAGAAAATGTTGCTGCTTGCTTGATTAGTGCTGCTGCTGCTGCTGCGATCGTTGAGCACAACACAACACTCCCCACATGTGGAGATCGTCAAGCGTTCAAAGTGTTACTAAAATCGGGCGGCACAAAAGAAATTCGAATTTGTTGCCAGCAAGCGCGAATCGTGTCTCCCCGAAGTCACACTCGTTAAACATTCGGCTCGATTTCGGGAAACACATACAAATGTACTTGCTGTTTTTAATGTATGCGTGCCGGCGACGTTTGAGAGGGTGGGGTGTGTGGGGCCCGTTTTGGGCTTGGATTGCGCAGCCTGCTGCTGCTATTGGGCTGTTGATGCTTTTTTCTTTTTAATATTACTGTTTTACTGAATTTAGCACTTGGCTGCCTTGAAAAAATGTATTTAATATTACATTATTATTATTATTTTTTTTTTTAGTATACATTTTCCCTTGTTATAATTTCCCTAGTTAGCTTACTAAGTCTCTTTTGTTTGTGTCGTCGCCGGTCGCCAATCGCCGTCAGAGCGATTAGGCTAAGGCTTTTCAATTGGTACTTGTGCTTTGTGGATTGTATTTGTGGCTGATAAGCTTCTCTAAGGTTGCGTATTTCCTGTTCGAGCATGAAAATCATCTCGTCTTGTTATTTAATTTTTTCATTTAATTAGTACGCAGATTTTGTTTTTAGAACTTTACGAAATGTTTACTTGTTGATGTCAGTTTTGAAACGAAACCAGCTCTAACCCCAAAAAATGTGCGTTGCGCAAGATTAATGTCGGACTCGATTTTGGTACACGACCTACTAGTCTAAATATTATTCTATTAAATTTTTTTGTATAGTTGGTCAATAAATCGCATTTCACAAAGAAAAAAGAAATAAATAAATGAAGCCTATTCGCTTGAGGACCGATAGCTTGAATCAGGTAAGATTGGAGTTTCTTTATATTTTCTAAATAGGTTGTTTACTTCGATATTATTATTATTTAGAGGACACTTAATTTTTAAAATAAATCTTAAAAATGTAATAATATTAATGATACAAAAACTAATAAATACATTTAAATTCAAATAGTTTATTTTATTCAATAGTTCTGTTCATAATAAAACTTCCAATATATCGAACGACTTTCTTGTACACATCATTTAATGCTTACGGAATTTTTATGGTATTATACACAGCCAAAAATAAAAAAATCCTAACACTAATCACACTTATAATGCATGATAATATATTTTAAAGATCAGAGATCCACAAAAAACCTTCAAGCCTTATCAGAGATTTTAAAATAAATAGACAGATGTTGCCTTGCCTGAAAACCTCTCCAAAAAAAATTGAACTCAAAACTATACACTGTAACAATAAATTTAAAAATATTGTATACAAAGATAATTCACACCAATTGAGTTTAATTAGATAATTTAAATCATTTAAAATTAAGTACGAAAAAGATTAAAGAAATTTTAATTTTACCAATAAATACAATTTTAAAATATCGAAAGAGGTTTACTAAAATAGGATGGACGTTGTTAATATAATAATTAAAAATTGGTTATTGTATGTGCATTTCAAACAACAAACAAGCAAAACTTGAAAATTAGCACAATAAGCTAAAAAGTCAATCCAGATCGTGTGCCCTATCAGAAGCGTCAATGGCGTGGCAATAACGGAACTCATGTGCCCGATCTAACAATGGGGCTATCAGCCGCAACCGACTTTTTACTGAACACTCTGTTAGCAGTAGGTGCTCCAACTGAGGGAGAAATTGAGACCGATTAGTGTGTATCCAACTAGGAAAAAACTAACTTCAGCCTCATATCAACACCCCACCAACAACAACAATAAGACGAACAAAGAGTAACAACTTAGTTTCAGACTTATCTAAATATTTTCATTCATATTCAGATTCACATTCGTATTCGTATTTAATTCGTATTCATATTCTAGTTAGGTCAAAGCTGCCTGCTTGGGATGTTAAATGGTTGCTACATATTTGTGCATGCATTTGTGTCGCCCATCCGTTATACACACACACACGCGCAGTCACAGAGGCACGCGCACAGCTCACACAGACGACGTGGATAGTGTACGTGTGCGCCGAGCGAACGTTTATCGTTCGTTTTCTACTTCGGCAAAACGATCGGGCGATCGGTGTTTGGTTTTTGGCTTGCTGAAGCTTATACCATAATTAGTCGTGTTCCGTCTTCTCGAGTAAGTAGTAGGCTGGCTTCTCTGCGTTTTGCTTAGTCTCTTCATTTTTGGGCCTTTAGTCTTGAGCCTCTCGGCTTGCTGGTTGGTTGGTGTGTTTTGCTTGTGTTTCTCGCTCGGAGCGTTTCGATCGTGTTTTTCAGTTCAGTACGCTTGATCCACTCGATCCATTCAGTTGGATCATTTTACCGTAAGGCACTACCAACCTCAAAAGTCGCACAAAAAATCGTCAAAAACGTTATCTCAAAAAAAAAATAGAAAACCAACTAAGTTTATTCCTGTAAAAGAAAAAATACAATAGTCAATAGGAAAAAAATTTTTACTTTACTTAATTGTGACTATAAAACAGTAACGTGCATTTTGCATACAATTAAAAAATATTGTTTCAAAATGCAATATTATATTTTAAGCAAAATCTTGAATTTCGGCAGTTGCAGTGCTTTCAAAACTGTAACCTGCTTTTTGCGTAAACCTAAAAAAACATATATTAAAATTTAACCAATTATTAAAAAAGAAATTTGAACGAGTTAAAGAAAAAAAATATATTACTATTTTGACAATCGACAAAATAATAAAGTGCCTACTTTCTTGCCTTTCAGACCATCGACGGCAACATTAAATTTTAAGTCAACGAGGACAGCAGGAAATAACTGTGCAGTCAAAGTGCAGAGGGCATAATGTTGCCCCACTGGAAGCGGTGAGTATATTTATATTTTTCTTTAACTCAAAACAAGTAAAAATGATAATATTTAAATTTCTGCCAATACTTTTAATTTTTCCAAAATTAAAATCAAATTAAATCACTTACAATGCCCTCACAACTGTAACTAATTATACGTTCAGTTCCAGGGCCCCTCAAATATTGCAAATCTAGTGCACGCAGCGCAGTGCGTGCATGTATGTGTGTGTGTATGTGTCTGTGCAACGAAGAGAGTGAACGTCATAGCCGCTCTCTTAAGCATAGCTGCTCTTTACTATGTTGTTCTCACTCTCTTTCTTGCAGACACACTCACAGACACACTATTTTGAGATAAGCGATTTGACCAATATTGCTGCAAAACACAACGTTATCAATAAAAACAGCCTTTTTTTTAAATATCCCTTAACTGAACTTAAGAGAATAATTTCATTTCTGTTTTTTTTTTATAGGCTGCTCTTCGCCGCTGTGTTTGCTGGAGCGGTGTTTAGGACAAATGCTGTAAGAATCAATTTGTTATTACTTATTAATTACTTAATTAATTGAAAATTAATTCATGTGAATGTTATTTGCAGCAATTTTGGAGAAATTCGGGCACATCGGGATCGATACAAGAGAATGTGCGCCAGAGAAACGAATCACGAGTACCATTTTCGATAGACGAGAGTTACGAAATTGTTAATTCGGCCAAAAACTGCACGGCGGGCCGGGGCTGTGTGCCCAAGTGCATTGCGGAGAAGGGCAATCGTGGCTTGCCCGGCCCCGAGGGTCAGAAAGGTATCGAGGGCTTGAAGGGATACGCCGGTCCCGAGGGACCGCCCGGTGACAAGGGACAAAAGGGTGATCCGGGAAAATATGGACCACGTGGCGATAAGGGTGAAGTTGGTATTCCCGGTATACCCGGCAGGCCGGGTATGCGCGGTAAACACGGTACGCCCGGTACACCCGGTAACCCCGGTACAAATGGCAAAGATGGCTGCGAGGGCAAGCAGGGTCTGCTCGGTGTGCCCGGTCTGAATGGTATGCAGGGACCACGCGGCTTTCCAGGCAATTCTGGCACAAAGGGCGAGAAAGGTGAACCGGCCAAGGAGATCGGTGACTATGCCAAGGGTGAGAAGGGCGATCCTGGTTCCGCAGGACGTCACGGCAACGCCGGACAGGTTGGCGATCCCGGTGATAAGGGAGACCGCGGTGATGAGGGTTCAAAAGGATCGCCCGGACTAAATGGTGATCGCGGCATCAAGGGCGAAAAGGGTGCCGCCTGCTTCGGCGAACAACTACCTGGTGAGCCGGGCGAGAAAGGCGAAAAGGGAGATCCAGCACTAAGGCTTCCTGTCCACGGCACCGACACGGTTATTGCTCAGCGCGGTGATGTCGGCCAGAAGGGTGAAATGGGATTGAAGGGCAGCAAGGGCGAACAAGGCTTGACTGGTATTTCTGGAGATTATGGACAAAAGGGTGAAAAGGGTATGCCTGGCGGCGCTGGTGATAGAGTAAGTCACCTCCATTCAAAGCCAATTGGATTCCAATCCACACGTATCCGTCTTTTTTTGTTTAGGGTCGTCAAGGTAATTTTGGAAACCCTGGACCGACCGGACAAAAGGGAGATCGTGGCGAGAACGGCTTGAATGGCCGGGACGGCCAGCCTGGTGTAAAGGGTGAGCAAGGACGTGATGGAAAGGATGGAGATCGTGGTCTGACAGGACCTCCAGGACAGCCGGGCGGGGGAAGTGGGCAGCCGGGCATACCTGGAGAAAAGGGACCCCGTGGCCATGCTGGCTTGCGCGGTCCCAAGGGCTTAGACGGCAGTAATGGAGACAAAGGACAGAAAGGCTACATAGGAGCCAAAGGTGGCCTCGGAGAGCCCGGCATCCCGGGCACTGAAGGACCTCCGGGTCCAAAGGGTGACAAGGGTAACGATGGCCAACCAGGACCTAAAGGTCTTAAAGGACCAATTGGCCCCGTTGGGCCGCCAGGAGAAGATGGACCTATCGGTGAGACTGGTCTTAAAGGCGACAGCATCAAAGGAACAAAAGGAGACGCTGGACAACACGGGTAAGTGACTATGGGCAGCCCATGCTCCCTTTCATCAAAACCGACTAGTTATATGTTAAAATTTTGTTTTGAATTCCCAGGATTAATGGCCAAAAGGGCAGCAAGGGTGAGCGCGGCGATAGGGGTCAGGATGGTGTGCCCGGCCACTCGGAATTGGGCAAACCTGGCAAACCAGGTGTCCCTGGTACTTACGGAAAAAAGGGAGAAGAAGGTCGCGCCGGTAATAAGGGCGAGAAGGGTGACATGGGTCCCAAGGGGGATGTGGGTGGCAAGTGCTCGTTGTGTCTACCTGGACAGAAAGGTGATAGGGGGGAACATGGCAATCCCGGCAACCCTGGTACGCCTGGCCTACGTGGACCACCCGGTAAAGAGGGCCACCAAGGTGAGCGCGGTGCTGATGGCATTCCTGGACAACAAGGAAATGTAGGAGAGCAAGGAAAAGACGGGAATCCCGGTCTTCCCGGACACAAAGGTTCCAAGGGTAATTCCTGCCTTCTGGACTTGAGCCAGATCAAAGTGGAGAAGGGACAGAAGGGCGAACTTGGAAATAAAGGTGACTTCGGCGTGAAGGGAGAACGTGGTGAGAAAGGTACCGGCGGTGAACCTGGTGCCAATGGCGACAATGGAGACAAGGGCGATAAAGGCAGTGACGGTCAACCTGGTAAACATGGTACAGATGGAATCAATGGTCGTCCCGGCCTTAAGGGTAACGATGGCAAAAGCATCAAGGGCGATTCGGGTCGTGATGGCGTGATGGGCATTAAGGGTAATAAAGGCTCAAAGGGCTATGTTGGATTGAAGGGCGAACCGGGCACATGCGCGGCCAGCGAACTGAAGATGCCGCCCAAGGGAAACAAGGGTGAGTTTGGCAAAAGTGGTACGCCCGGAGAAGAAGGTGAAAAGGGCCAGAAGGGTGAACATGGCTCTCAAGGCGAGAAGGGCTCAACGGGCCCCAAGGGACAAGTCGGCAGTCGCGGACAACGCGGAGTTACCGGAACTCGCGGCGACAAGGGTGATCCCGGCCAGGACGGTGAACCCGGTAAGGATGGCAAGGGTGGATTGCGTGGATGGCCCGGTCTTAAAGGCGAGCGTGGACAAAAGGGAGAGAAAGGCATACCCATGGAGGGACCAAAAGGCCTAAAAGGTCCCGAAGGATCGATTGGCGAGAAGGGCGAGAAGGGACCCGTTGGAAGAGATGGCCCCAAAGGATCAAATGGCGTTCTGGGTTATTCGGGCGAGAAAGGTGACGCCGGTTCCACCGGCTCACCCGGTGATAATGGCGAGAACGGTGGCAAGGGGGAACCCGGCCAAAAAGGTTCCCAAGGGCGTAGCGGCCCACCCGGTAAACCCGGCGTCGATGGTGTTCAAGGACTTGAGGGTGCCAAGGGTGAGCAGGGTGTAGTTGGCTACGTCGGTTTGCCAGGCCAAAAGGGTGATCGCGGTGCACAAGGCAACGATGGTCAGAAAGGTTTCACCGGTCCAGCAGGTAACATGGGCAAACGTGGTTATTCAGGCGATCATGGTACTGTTGGTAAGTCTACGGCCAAAAACAAAATTGAGCTCCTTCTAATCATCTTCATCATCGCTCGCTCTTAGGAACGAAGGGAGACAAAGGTGAAAGCGGTGTGCGGGGCAGCAATGGATTGAAAGGCGTTCGTGGTCCACCCGGACCACAGGGATTTATTGGTGCAAAGGGTGATATCGGTCCAAAAGGTCAACCAGGACAACCAGGCACCGACGGCTCCATCGGGGAGAAGGGTGACATGGGCAAACCGGGCTTAATTGGACTACAAGGCCTCCCAGGCGATGCTGCCGATAAGGGAGAGAAGGGTGAACCTGGCCAACCCGGACTTCGCGGAATCGATGGAGTAAAAGGACAGCAAGGCTTGCCTGGCGACAAGGGTCTGCCGGCTTTGGCCATGCATGGGATGCGCGGCGATAAGGGTGAGAAGGGCAATACTGGACGTAGCGGCATCAATGGAAACAACGGAGAGCCGGGCAAGCAAGGTGATGCTGGCATTAAAGGCGAACCTGGATCAAAGGGTGACAAAGGTATAGCCGGAAATCAGGGCATCCCTGGTGATAAAGGCGCTGTTGGTATGCTCGGATTGCCAGGCAATAATGGTGTTAAAGGTAATGAAGGTCTCAAGGGCAACAAGGGCGAGCCTGGATCAAAAGGTGACGCTGGCCCGAAGGGTGTCATGGGTCTGAAAGGCCGAAAAGGACAAGCCGGCATAATTGGCGAGAAGGGTATCAAGGGCGAACGGGGACCGAAGGGACCAGCCAAACAAATCAACGTGCTGGATCTTAAGGGCGAGAAGGGTTTGAGCGGCAAGGAAGGCAAGCCCGGCATTGATGGTCAAAAAGGAAGCAAGGGCAATACGGGAACAGTTGGCAACCCGGGCAAGAAGGGAGAGCGCGGTCAAACTGGATCCGCTGGCAACAATGGTCGGGATGGCACAGACGGACAAAAGGGCGATGTAGGCCTTCGTGGTGAGCCGGGCCCGCCTGGCCCCGTTGTCAAGGGCGAGAAGGGTCTGCCCGGACGTGATGGCAAACCCGGACGAGAAGGTATGGTTAGCATTGACACATTGCACACATTGTATGCAAATTTAACTCAACTTCAGGTGACCATGGACCACGTGGCTCGAAGGGCGATCGTGGCCTGCCTGGCCTGAATGGACAGATTGGTGTTATTGGCAAACCTGGACCAATTGGTTCACCGGGTCAGAAGGGAGAGCGTGGAGAAGATGGTACGTCTGGCAATAAAGGCAGTAAGGGTGTAAGTGGTCAACAAGGCGAGAAGGGAGAGATCGGTTATAAGGGACCCAAAGGAGAGATCGGCTTTCCTGGCGGCGATGGAAAAGAGGGCGACAAGGGCGACAAGGGCAGGACTGGAGCACCTGGTCAGAAGGGTGAAAAAGGTCCCATAGGTAATATGGGCAAAAAAGGCTCGGATGGTCAGAAAGGTCACCCTGGTCCACACGGCGAAAAGGGCATGCCCGGATTAATGGGGAAAGATGGCTCCCATGGTCGGCCTGGCGATAAGGGTACTAAGGGTGAGCCAGGCCTGCGGTCACTGCCCGGACAAAAAGGTGAGCCTGGCAATCCCGGTCACAAAGGACTGAAGGGTGACATCGGAAAAACGGGTGATATCGGTAACTCAGGCGATAAAGGCGAACGCGGCGAGAAGGGCGAAAGTGGCTTCAACGGCCAAAATGGACATACAGGTCTTCAGGGCAGCAAGGGTGAACGTGGCGAGCAAGGACAGCAGGGACATAAGGGCGATGTTGGTGCCCAAGGCTACAAGGGTGAGCCCGGCCAGCCTTACACCGGTGTGCAGGACTATCTGACAGGCATCCTGGTGACGCGTCACAGCCAAAACGATCAGGTGCCACAGTGTGCAGAGGGTCACGTCGAACTGTGGACGGGCTACTCACTGCTCTATGTCGATGGGAATGATTTTCCGCATAATCAAGATCTCGGTCAGCCCGGCTCCTGTGTGCAGACATTCTCCACACTGCCGGTGGTCTCCTGCGGACTGAACAACGTGTGCAACTATGCGTCCCGTAATGACAAAAGCTTCTGGCTATCCACATCGGCACCAATCCCGATGATGCCGGCCATAGGTAACGAGATCAGCAAATACATCTCACGCTGCGTCGTCTGCGAGGCGCCAGCCAATGTGATTGCCGTGCACAGCCAGTCGCAGGAGATACCCAACTGCCCCAATGGTTGGAAGGGCCTATGGATGGGCTACAGTTTCCTTATGGTAAGTAATCGATTGTGGAATATCGATTGTTGATCATCGATTATGGTCTTATCGATTTATATCGATTTTAATCCTATAAAAATCCCAATCTGAATTGTAATCATTATTTAGCACACTGCCGTTGGCAATGGAGGCGGTGGACAGGCGCTGCAATCGCCTGGCTCCTGCTTGGAGGACTTCCGGGCCACACCGTTCATTGAATGCAACGGGGCCAAGGGACACTGCCATTTCTATGAGACGATGACGAGCTTCTGGATGGTCACGTTGGAGGAGAGCAAACAGTTCCAGCGGCCCGAGCAGCAGACAATCAAGGCTGTCGATTTACGCACTCGCGTCTCCAGGTGTAATGTCTGTATGAAGAACACGTCGTAAACGGGGGACGTGCGGACGGACCACACCCAATAATTTTAATCTAAATATAATACCTAAACTAAACCAACGAACAATATAGACACACATACACAACACATACACACATGCAACACAACACAACACATGGAAAGAAAAAAAAACTAGACCAAACACTGCTACCAAATTCCTTAAAGTAACCAAAAAGAGCCAAACCAAAACCAATGAAATATGCTGTACAGCACCGACGTTAAGCGGCGCCTGATGCCATCTTTTAAATCTGCCATTAAATAACATGTAAACTGCTATTTAAGTTAAGTGACAACAAATAAACTAGCCAGGTAATATGTAAAAACAAAACAAGAAACAGAAAAGTACTAAATATTTCCTACACTTATTTTGGCTAGCGATATCCAAATGCCCGAATAGCCCTGCCCTACCCAACCCTGCCCTGTCCAACAAACTATGCTTGCTACATTTTTTCCACAAGAAATGCATGGTTCAAAAACCAAATAATATTTGCAAGTATATGTTTTTTTATTTATTCCCATTTGTGCTAGCTGAACTATTTCAAAATACACAATACAAATACAAGAAACAAAAAAAATGGTAAACAATTTTCAGAAAATTGACCAATTTCATTAATCTCGTAATTCTTATCAAACATACGTTTCATATATATACTTTTCAAGTTGCCACCAAATTATCAACTAAACAAATTTCATAATCCTAATTTTGCATTATTTTATATAAAAATATTTATTTTTCCAGTTGATATATGATATTTGAATGCAGGTATTAAACAAATTAGGAATTATTTATCTTAATGGATTCGCTTGTAAGGCGACTTCATGCGACGTTTATACTTAATAGCTGAGCTTTGCAGCGTTTGTAAAGCGACTCCATGTGACGATTATTCTTTTAAGAATGTGATGTTTATTCTTAAACTAGCTGAGCTTTGACTGCAGCCATTTGAAAGCCGTCTCTATATGATATTTTGCCATTAAAATATAGCTGAGCTTTGCAGCGTCTCATGTTCATTCTTGAACAATCTCCAAGATCCGCTCGATTTTACAGATGGACACGGCTATATCGACACGGCTGTTGTCGCTGATCAATAGATTAATATATACTCAAAAAATACTTACTTTCTTATACTTGCTTTCTTCAGCCTGTTACATACATTTGCATAAAACCCCTATACACTTTTTACCCATTTTCAACTGGTTCAGGTTATACAAATTTAGTTAAGGGATGATTTAATCTGGGTCAAACTGATTTTATTCATTTTACTTTCTAGCTTCTGAAATAATATTTTGGAATTCATTAAACAATTTCCTTTACATTGATTAATTGTAAATGCTTTAAATTCAATGATCACAAGACTTAAAGAAATCTGATCGATCTAAGATTTTCTATAAATATAGAGAAATCTTGGGATGGGTTAGTGGTGAAAAGAAAGCGAAACGAAAGAGAACAAGTGAGAACGTTGCAGTCAGGCGTAGTCGACTCCAAAATACTCTGATATCAATGGAACTTTGACATTTTAGGGGGAAAGATCTTATCGCTTTTTGAATTTTGTAACCAGCAATACATTTATTAAATTTGCTGACATTAACTCTCAGATTATGTGAGCTCTACGAGTTTATCGATTACAACATAAACTATTTTTTTATTAATAAATTTGATGACCCCAACATTAAAGTTGTGAAAGAATCTGCCAACAAAATTTGGTAACTAGACTTTAAAATTATTGTCCATATGTGAATTTATAGAATTGCTATAATAGATTTTTTTTTCAATTTTCCTATCAGGCTTCACGGATATTGCACAAAACTTTTAAACATGTCGATAACAGTGTATGAAACACAAGTTTAAGTCAAGCGCGCTATGCAAAGGCAATACGAAACGAGTGAAACTCACCACTTGATTGTTGTTGTGGACTCGGCACACCACTCGGCACTTGTGCGCATGTCGCCCGGTGGTTGCTGCCAGGGGGTGGCTGGTGGCTGAGGGGGTGGAACAGACGTTAACATATGATAATGATATGTCTGCCGCAAACACTAAAAAAGAAATTCCAATTGGTGGTGGGTACCATATAAAAGAACGTCCCAGCTGTGCGCGCGTGTGAGTGTTGGTGTGTGTCTGTGTGTGCATAAAATAGGGGTAGTAGAGCTGATTGGGATTCAAATTGGTAAAGCGAGAACAGAACACAGCGAAACATCGGCGAGTGCGGAGTGCTGAGAAATAGAGTTGCGGAGTGCCCAGAAAATCGGTTGGGTCTTGCGATAAGGAGTTGGAGCAGCGCAAAAACAGAGTAGGACAAAATAAGACACATAACCAACAAACAGCAAGTAGGCAAAACTATGGAAAGAAAACGAAAAAAGAAAGAGTAGTGCATAGCAAGTGAAATAAAGATAATAATAATAATAATAATAATAATAATAATAATAATAATAATAAAAATAATAATAATAATAATAATACAATTTAATTAGAATTAGTTGCATAAAGTTGCAAGTGGAGTGGAGAAAAGCAATAACCAAGAACCGGAAGCACTGTGCAACCCCCAAAAAACCATATAGTAAAGCACCAAACTCGCCCCAGCTCCCAACGCACCCACACCCCAAAAACCTACTGTATACATAGATATATAGATAGAACCGCAACCCCCACACACACACACACATATATATATATATATATATATATATATATATGCAGATAGAGAGAAGGAGAGAGATTCCTATATGATTATCGTGCTGTTGTTGTTATTTCAATCGCTGTGCCTCTACTGCCAACGTCTGGTGCTGCACATCCACGACAGATGCTTTCCACGCAACGCACGCCTGCTGCAGGAGGTCGCCGAAACTGTGGGCGATCGTAAGGCCCAGCAGCACTTGGAGCATCTGGAATTGGAGCAAGTCAAGCGACGGCAAAAGCGTCGCATTTTGGAGCCAATACTGCCGCTAGGTGTGGGCGTTAATCTGGAGGCGTGTCGCTTCTGTGCGCACAGTCCGCAAGGATATTGTCGCCATCATTTCCATTTGCAGCTGCATACAAACGGTGGCGCTGAGCAGGATTACAAACAGTTGCGTCGCAATCGACGCCAGCTCAAACGTAGCCTGGAACAGCAGCAGCAGCACCAACAGCATCATCATCTCCTGCCCAGGAGCGCCTATCCACTTAATTATAGTTATCAGAGTCGCAGCATAAGTTCATTGAGCAGCGGTTACCATTCATTGTCACCCTCGCAGGAGGAGCAACTGGAGGAGAAACAGTTAGAAGAGGAGGAGCAGTTAGACGAGGAGGAGCAGTTAGACGAGGAGGAGCAACAGCAGCAGCAGTTGGAGCAGGAAGAGGAGCAACTGGATCAACTTGAACAACCTGAGGAGCACCACTTAATAACTAGTCATCTGTAGAAGCAGCAGTTTTCCGGGTGTAGTTCAACCATTTGAAAGAGGACTGGGAGCAACACTAGTAAAAACCGAAAGAGGACTGGGAGTTGGAAAAGGAAAGAAGAGCAGGAGAAGGAGATAGGGGAGCAATAGGAATAGAAAAAGGAAGAGGCGAAATAGCAGCAGAAGGAAGGGAGCAGGAGCAACCTCAGATCCACCTGAAGCATTATTTCAAGGAGCATTTCCAGCACCATTTCTAGAAGCACCACTAACATCTAACCCAAGTCTCTTGATACCCATCTGAAGTATCTAAAAACAAAAGACAGCAACAACAACAATCAACAAAAACTACCATCAACAAAAGCAACAAAGAGACAAAATCAAAGTAGACTTTTAACAAAAAAAAATTCAATTCAACTAACAAATTTGCTGTGAATGTTTTTTAAGCATTGTTACTGCCATCAGTTATTGGCAACAATTATTGGCAACAGTTATTGGCAACAGTTATTGGCAAGAAACATATTTTGGCAACATGTCTGACGTGGAATTGGAGCAGCAAGTGACCCCAACGAAGCAACAACGTCGCACAAATCCTCAGTATAGTTCTCCCGATGGCAAACAAAAGTTGGTAATTGGTCATCCATTGAGCCAATGCAGTCCGCTGATGGATGGCGTCGAGGACGATTGGACGTGGAGTAAACGCCGTCGCTCCAAGGAGGTGGTGCTTAGTGGCACCGATTTTCGCACCGTACACTTTCATCCCAATTGGAGCAAGGGCACCGCCGGCATCCAGGGCAAGCGTGCCCTAAACAATGGTCGCTACTACTGGGAGCTGCATGTGTCGCAGCGTGTTTTTGGCACCTCCATCATGTTTGGCATCGGCACCAAATCCTGTCGCCTGCACGCCAACGCCTTCCGAAACATGCTCGGCGAGAATAAACACGGCTGGGGACTCTCCCACAAGGGTAAGTCTATTTTTTTCCACACACACACTTTCAAATCACATAACTCTTATTAATCTCCCATTTGACGAAAGGTGTTCTTTGGCACGAAGGCGTCGCTTTATTGTACACGAAGCGGTTTCGTGAAAATCATCCAACACAAATTGGTATCCTCTTCGATGGCATTGAGGGTACCCTGACCTACTACAAGGATGGCAAGTGCCTGGGTGTCGCCTTCAGGGGCTTGGATAAGGTAAGAGAAAACGATTAGCTAAAGCTTATCACAACATTAATTAATTAACTCTTTATATAAACTAAAAGACAGTTTGTCATATTTAATGAATCACAATTTAAAGTTTAGCAAAAAATTTAATTGAATTAATTTTATAATTTAAATGTTGAATATGAGCTGAAGAGCGGTTTGGCATAATTAATCAATAGCCAATAATGCTCTCTCTATCTGTAATTGCCAAAATTTAACTGCTAAAATCCAGCTTTAAGTTAAATTTGTATATTTCGGGTTATAACTGCAATTTTCGTGTATTCATTAACAAAAATAAAAAATAAATATTCTCTATTAGTTATTTGCCCCAAGACAAATAAGTTTATCTTTGTTAAAATCTCCATCAGCTCAAGTATATTTGGAGTACAATTATATGTCTCTGAATAATTCAATCTAAGTTATATACTCCAAGTTAAATATATATATATATATATATATAAAAGAAATATACTACATCGCCGCAACAGTTTTATATATAACTTTATTAGAAGCATAAAAAGAAAAAGCTGAGCAACAGATTTTTAAAATTTCCTATTTCTTAAAAGGAAAAAATCCATTAAGTGCATTTTAATATTATTTAATGCATATTCATTCCTAAAATGTACTTTGTAAGTAAGTCCTTAACACCACACATATAATATTCCCATAAGCAGCATAAGTAAAGTAAGTACTCCGCATACATACTTACTTCGTAGTTCAGAAAGTATGCCTTACCGACTCTCAAGCCTTGTGTTAGGGGTTGTGAGCGACTTTATATACCGAGATAGACATTTCAAAGCAGTTGGTTACACCCCCAAAAACAGAAAAATTTATATCATATTTATATTTCAAATGTAATTATTTATATAGAAAAAATGGAGAAAATGTACAATATATACAATTTAAAGACTTACTCTAGAATATATAACAATTTTAAGCATAAACATGTAAATATATTTTTTATAGATTATTAATAAAATACAGACACAGTGAAAAAGATTAGAAACCATTAAATTTAGTAATACATTAGCTATAGTAATGAATTAATACATTACAAAATGCATTCGATAATCGGGGATTATTCAAAAATTGTTCTACAATTTTATCTCGCAGGTGACGGAGCCACTTTATCCCATCGTTTGCTCGACGGCCGCCAAGACGGAGATGACACTGAAGTGTGCTCGTCGGGAGTTTGTCAATCTGCAGGATCGATGTCGGGCGGTAATAATGCGTAAATTGCGCACCGCTGGGAATGTGGAGAAATTAAAGTTGCCGCTGTCGATAAGTGAATATTTGGGCGAGGTGATCGATGATATGGAACCACTGCGTGAGGTAGACAACTATGATATATTGTGTGACTTTTAGAGATGTCTATGACGATCCCTAATTATATATGAATAGGAATGACATGTACATGATAAATTTAGATTTAGAAACTTAAGTCGATGAGCCCGTGAAACTCAGTTTTGTGCCATAGTTTGTGGAACGCTCTGATCATGATGATGTTGAAAGAGAAGAAGGCGACGATCATTTCACGTAAATCTCAATTTGTTCTCGCAGTACTTAATAATATACAATGTGAACTTAATCAATTTCACAACATTTTCATTTTGTTATTAGCTTTGTTTTTATTTGTTGAAATTGTAGCAAAAATGTTTCTTCTAATAGGCCAATTAGGTGCAATATTTGTGATATAAGACAGAGGCAGCATTCTTGTGCATCTGCCGGATGACAAAACAAAATCCAAAAGAGAAAAAAAAAACAAACATTAACTGCATAAATTCTAATATTATTATACTATATATTATAAATAAATAAATAAATATATATTTTCGTACGAGTGTGAAAATCTAGTCAAAGAATTAAGCACGCTGCTTCAACTTTATGGAACCCCCAACAATTTGTACAATATAATAATAAATTCGTTGGTAGCCTCTTTGTAGTCAGCTAACCATATTTAATAAATGTTATAAATTTTTATGTATATGAAAAAACTATTGCAGTTACAAGCAGTTTCTCAAAATTCTAGTCGAAATGTGTAAAGTGTAAGCATTCCAATATGATCTCCAACAATAGCACTTAAGACCATGACGAAGATCAATGTATTCCAATATTGTAAACTGCATAATTATTCTTAGATCTTAAGTAACATACAAAAAATATAAATACATATGGCCTCAAGAACCAAAAAAAAAAAAAGAGACAAATAATTTAGTAAAAATTATTTATGTATTCATATTGTAGATTATTACTTTTGTTTTTGGTGTCTATATTAAATTACTACAATAATATTTATGATTTACTAACTAAATTGAATAAATGAATACAATACTAAGCACAGATTCTCTAGCAGTTTTTGTGATATAAATACAAATTGGAAATTCGATTACAGCTCATCGGTAATGTGTTGCAAGTTTTGTATATGATCGCCATAATCGGTTGCCTCGCTGCCGACGAATATGTCATAGTTGTTCAGGATTTCCAGATAGGACAAACGATCGTCATGATCCTCATCCGTGGAGATAAAGAGATGATCCACCTCATCATCGGCAATGACCGTATTGCTCGGCACAATCCACGAGATTACCTACAATGAAAAACAGACCTTAGCTCAACTTAAACTGATCTACGGATGTTTATGATTACCTCATTGCCTGTCAAAGCTCCATCGCCGTTGACATCGTGCTCCTTGTCGAAGCGTTGCTTTTCCGTGATCAACCACTCCTTGTCATGAGTCTTGGCCGAGTCGCCGACAAACTCCTGGAAATCGATTTTGCCATCAAGATTGAGATCCTTGTCTTGCATCGTGTGCTCCAGCAGCACCGGCAACATATGTGGATGCTCCTCGGGATTCTGGAAGTACACATATTCGTCGAGACTGAGCATTCCATCCTTGTTGGTATCGGCTGCGTTGAACAATTCCTTGTCCTGTTTAATCATTCGCTGCTCCTCATCGTAGGTGTCGAAATCGATGACATCCTTCTTGAAGTTCTCATCTTCCATAGCGTACGTGTCCTGCAAATACTCTTTCCAACTAATCAAATCATCCTGATCTTGTTCGATTTCCTCAAAACGATCCGCTGCCTCCTCCTCCGATAATTTTCTGTGCAAAAATAATAAAAGATTTAGTATAAAATATTTTAATTGACGATATGGATCACACAGAGACATGCTGCATTCAGGCGGCTAAGCAGAAAGACATTTGTTTTTAAGGATTTGGTAATGTTCAGCATTTGGTTAGCTGTGCAAGGTTAATCAACACACAACAACACTCACTTAAAAGACCTTAATATCCACGCTTTCAGTTCGTGCCGATCGACAAACTCATCATGATTCAAATCCATCATTCGCACAAGTATCGCCAAGCGTCGTTTGGACTCTTCCGGTGTCAGTGTATCAAATTCCTGGGCATCTTTCGTATTGCCTTTATTGAGGGTAACATCAAAAATTGTATATGTATAACCATGAGAACCAATATCGGTGAGAGCATTAAGCAAGACAAAACAAGAGTGCTCTACTCTGTGGTAGATCGACTAGACAATGCGCTATTAAAGTTACATACTGATTTTGTTGGTTAACTTTAAGAACTGAAATCGATGACTAGATCTGATCTGCTTGAAAAGCATTGTTCTATAAACTTTACAAAATTCTGTTAATTTAAATTAAATTAAAATTATTGAAAAATAATATATGAATTATTATTTAAAACGTATTATACCCTTATAAATATTCAAATTGTCTAGATTGGATCTTATTTACTAAGATTATATATACTATTCTATTAATTGCATGAGACCCATTAAAAAGCATTTCCAATAATTACAGGGTAAAACAAATGCTCATCATTCGGACAGCAGGAAGAGCACGTGTGTACACAATAGACCCAACAACAATAGAATTGACGTGTTTCCTACAAAATCCCAAATATTAAATGTAAATAATGAGCAGCAATTTGGGATTTTTATGAACAGTGAAGAAATACGAAAAAAAAATAACATAAATTATAAAACATAAAAATAAATTCGCATTGACGAAAATGAAATACTCTTTATAATTATGTAAATGCAAAATAAGTTTAGGGTTAATGGTATTTAGTTAAATATCTAAAAGTACAATTTGTGGACTGTTAAAATGTAACAAAGTACAAGACCAAAATGTAAATACCCCTTGCTAGTGTATACCATTTGTTGCGATCTAAAAACAACGCGTGAGTCAGACCTGGTCGCAGCATCATCCACCCTTACCTATAATGGCCTCGTGATCAAACTCCACATTGTGCTCGCCATCCACGCCATGATGTTGAGCATCCCTCGGTACAAAGATGCCGTCCTTGACACGCTCCTTGCTGGTGTGCTTCTCGTGCTTGTGACTATTCGCCACAGCTCCGATGGCGGGCATGGGTCCGACAGCAGCTAGTATTCCAAGGGTGCACAGCACAATTGGCCATATGGGTAAATTTCTAGCCATTTTTATTTTATTTTTTGATGTGTTTATATGATTTGTTTATTTGGCACTTCAATCGAATTCTTTACGTTTACTTTTTTTTGTTGCTCGCTGTTTGCACATCCGAAATAGACTGAGAAATTTGTATTTGGTGCAATCTTCTTCAGTGGGATGCTGGATGTGTACATAGACACACACACACACTAGCACAGTCGTTACACACACACACTCAGTAGTAAGACACTTGAGTTTGTGGCCGGCTACGCGACACGTATTAGCCAAAAAGGCAATTCTATTGAACTCCAATGAACCCAGTCAATGAATTTGCGTAACCTGAAAGTGTATACATATAAATACATATGTAAATATAATATACATATGCATGTTTGTCCAATACATATTTAAAATGATATGTTTAGCTTACCAGCTGTTTGGGCCCTGCGAACGTATTTGTTAGCATACAGCATAATTTAATAAGAATCTGTGCCTTCTGAGCAATTGAGCATTAATCGTACATACACATTTGGTTAAATTCAATTTGAATTTATACAAATTGCAAACATTTAAACTATTATTTACTTAAGGGAGGATTGTTAAAGCGGACGCATCTCTTTTCAGCTATCGTGTAGCATATATTGTTATCGATATTTCGATGTATCTGTTTCTGGCTTTTGCATTTCTATCGATGGAGCGACACATCACTAGCAATTGTGTTATTGCAAATAACATTTTCGCCAACTATAAACACAAATAAGTTCAAAATTAAACGCCACTTAAAGCGAACTACAAATTCCGGCAGTCAATCATTCTGTTGGTGTATATAGTGTGTGTGTTTGTGTGCATCAAGGGTGAGTTAGTTAAATCAAGGAAATAAAATAAGGCAACAGACGATTTTTGTGATTAATTTCAAATGACATCATTTAGAAGCAACCAAAATGTAGCGTTTCAGTTATGACTCTCTTATTTATTTCTTTTTGTTTGTTTTTTGTGGGCACCAAACACGCAAAAAGGATACAAGCTAAAGGGTGCAGCCTAAATGTATATGTATATATGCATGTGTGTTTAAGTGGATGGATGTTTACGGTGTCAATTAACATCAGGCCTTTGCGTTGGAGTTGTTGACCGGCTCTATTTTTGACTGACTGTATATGTATATATTAACTGAGCATTGTCAAGCGTAATTATAGCTTGTATGGAGTTGCAAACATGCAACTGGTCAGTGTCTGTGCGTTTGTGTGTGGGGCTTTCCCTAGAGTTGGAAAACGTATCGTGTTTTTTTTTCGTGACACTAAAACCCAGTTAGCGATTGAGTCCTGGGTATGACGTGTTTAATGAGCACAACCATAAAAAATACGGCATTAATTAATTTCCAATTGCTTACAGTAGCGCAAAAGAAAAATGATAATAACAAAGCAATAAAAAACTGTATGTGTTGTGTGTTGACCATACATTTTTTTCGTACACAAATTTTTTAGCACGCGTCCATCTCAAATTATCCGTAGTTATTGTTTTTTTTTATCCATTTGAGTGCGCATTGCTTACATTTTGTGGCTTAATCAAATCAAGTTGCTAAACCTTACAGAGAGAGAGAGAGCGACACAACTAGAGACTCCCCATTAATAATAAATATAAAACGCAAAAAAAAAACTACCAACAACAACTACTACTAACACTTGCACGGGAAAACCTGCAAAGCTCCGCAAACGAAATTCAGTCGTGAGCCAGCCTTCTGTCAGCACAGCAGCTAGCTTTTGGTCGTAATACAGAATTTGTCACTTTTTTTTTCGGTCTCAACGAGTTTGAACCGGTTAACATTTGGCAAGGAACCCCGCCCGTATACAATTAATAGTTAAAATCCACAAACAACCAACAATAATATACAAAATAGAAGAAGAAACGATATCAAATGCCGTACATTATCATACGAGGTAATCTAGCCTCGTACAGTCACAAATATCCATGGCGTGTGCTCGTTTCTGGCTTGAAAGGTAATTGAACAATGGCAAGTAAAAGTAGAGCTCCCTATCTCTATCACTCACTCCCACTCTCCCATTAGATGCCGATACACTTACTACAGTTATGTTTCATATGGTTTCTCTGTCGATTCAATATTGATGGCTAGTTGTCTGTTTGGTTTTTTATTTTTTTTTTTATTGCGACACAATTTAAGTGTGCTTTGTCACATGTGTATCCACTTCCACACACACACTCAAGCATGCATGCACACTACCCACAGAATGTTAAGTGTTGTCTTGATTTCCTTTTATTGTCGGTTATTCCACTATTTCACACAGACTTTTTGAATGGTCCGTCCTTGACTGGACTCCATATGTGTGTGTGCGAATCGCCTGTTCCTCTACAGTGGCATCCAAAAAAATGAGTACATGCACTTATCACTGCTGATCTATTGCATGAGCAATGGTTGTTACTAAATCTACGGTTAATTGGCACACCTTTGAGTAAAGTCTTAAAAATAACCCTAAAGTATTTGCAAAACGCAGACCGGAATGAGTTTCATTTATAAATTTGTTTACACTTTTATCTCCCTACTTCTTATTATTATGCAGAATAGATACAACAATAATTGATCTTTACTCATTTTACGCTAATGTGTAAAAAAAAAGAACCGGTTTGCAAGCGTTCAGCAATGAACTCATTTTGGAGAGAGTATTTAACTATCGTAACACATGAGTACGAAGTTAATGCTCAAACTCTCTCTCTCTCTCTCTCTCCCTCTATTTCCTACACACTCTATCCTTTTTTCTCTCCCTCTTAATTGCATTGTGGTTTGTATCGCACATTGAGTAAGCCTTGTCAGTTTCGTTTTATTTTTCGCCGAGAGCGGTTGATGTACGCCTGTAGATTATTGCATGGTGAGGCATTCCCACCCACACACACACACACACAGATTTTTATTAAAGTTAATATTTACTTAACATGTTTTGTTTCTTTTATATATACAATTCGGAAAAGTCAATGCACTTTGTGATTTTTCCATAGCTGCTGTGAGCTGTATAAATATTTTGCAGAACAAAAAAATAAACAAATAAATCAGCTTCGTTGCGCTTTTTTTAAAATAATAGTAAAACAATAAACCCTAGAATTTGTTACTTTTTAATTAGCACAAACACATACGTGGAATGCGGCCGGGGGGCTGACGTCATTCACTGCTCCCCAATCAGCAATTTTGATTATTATAAATATTCTTTTTTTCTTTGTTGAACGCTTTTTATACTCTGTTTTACCAGTATACGCACCGCAAGTTAAACAATAATAAGCGCAGTAGGAAAAAAACGATTACGATAAGAACTTTTAACGCAACAAGAAATGATATATTTTTTACAATTTTGCAGCTGACGACATCGAGCAGTTGAACAAGTTTTCATGTGGCGGCTACAGCGATGAGTCCACAATTGTCTATTTAGTGCATCCGTGTCGCATTCTGTCTGCCTTAGAGGTAAGTAATTACACAGTGCCAGCAGAAGTAAGCACCTCCTTCTGATTCGAAATAACTGCTTGTTCGAAATTACGAAATCTGTCAATTTGTATAATTGAAGCAGTTTTAATTTTTTCTTTTTGGCATAACCAAATAAATAAAACTCGCACAGCACCATCGTAAATATAAATAAAATAAATGTAAGATTGACTAAAGTTTATTGTTGCATTTGATGTTTTCAGATTTTGGGTTTTCGCGTTGTGGCCAGTTCATCGACGGCGGTTAAGCAGGACTACAACGAGTATATGTGGACGATGCGCAAGGATTTCGACGAACCAGAACCAGAATCCGAGTCCGTATCGGTTGTCCGTGAGAATCTATCGAATATTGGTCGCGAGGCGGCCAGTTTAGCCAACTATCACAAAGTTGATTCACCCGAGTAAATGTTCAACGCATCAACTCCCTTACCCTAGTGTATTTTTGCTTCCTTTTTATTTTCTTTCTGTGTATCTGTGTGTTTGTGTGTGTATCTATGTTTGTTGCGGCAGAAAAGAAAACTATAGCAACGTAAAAATAACCAAAACATTTCCGGTGGGAAGCATTGCAATTATTTTTTTCCTTTGATTTGTTGTTATTGGTGAAAAAGAGCAAATTATGAGCGATAATCAGGCAGCGCCAAAGGAATCCACAACAAATTGCGAGTGTCCGCCACCACAACAGCAACAACAGCAGCAAGCACCGTTGCAACAGTCGTCGGCATCGCTTGGCGCCACAGTTGCTGCAGCTGGTTGTGCTACAAATGTTGTAACCATACCGGTGCCCATTCTCCAAACCGAGGGTAATTTTGCCTACGTCACCGTTAAGGGATCCCTGCACGATTATACGTGCACCGTATTTGGACTAAACCAGGCCGAAGTGCAGGCTTTATCGACGAGACTCTCGGTCAAGCCGTGTGTGAATGGTGTGCTGATCCCAGTGCCACCGATGGTAATGCTAAACACGCTGGCACAGCTCAGCTATAAGGTTGTCTGCAGTTGCGGCGAGGCCGAAATCTGTTGGACCATGCAACGTGAGGTTTAACCAAGCTAGCCAAAAATAAAAAAAAAAAGAATTAAAAAATCCAAACAAAGTCATCTTCGAACATCAACATCTCGAAACAAAATAAACATAAAAAACATAATAATTAAAATAACAAATATGGATCATCACCACAATGCCGATAAGTGCAAGTGTCACAAGCAATCGCTGCCGGCACAGCAAACACTCAGCGATATGGATTTCGATCGAGGCATTTGGAACGCTGGTGAGTTGCAAAACTATACAAACAAAATAAAAGCCTTGATAAAACACACACTGATTCACACCTGAACACATAAAAAGGTGTGCTTGATTGATTAGCAGCGCTTTATTCACTAGCCAAACAAACTTTTTCACTGTCAAAATTTGTCAAAGGGTATTCTTTATATACTCTGAAAAAATCGAAGTGAATTTAAAAAAAACCGTTAGAACATCTAGTTGAGTACTAATTATTTTATATATACGTGCTGATCTGTGCCCCTTATCCCTCAGCTATCTACAACGATGTGGACCGTGTGCGTGAGTTTATTAGGAAGGGCCAGGCAATGGCGCGCGATGATTGCGACTACACCGCGTTGCACTATGCGGCACGCAATGGCAATGAGGAAATCTGCAAGCTGCTGCTCGACGAGGGCAAGGTGGATGTGAATGTGGTGACCAAGGGAGGTGCCACAGCGCTCCATCGGGCGGCCATGATGGGTAAGCAAAATCATTTCGATTTTCTAAATTAGAACACTATTCATTTAAATACATTTTGCAGGCCACATGAATATTATCAAGTTGCTGGTGGCGCAGCCAAAGATTAATCTGCTGCTGCAAGATGAGAGCGGACAGAGTGCGCTGCATCGTGCCGCATTGCGTGGCCAGTTGGAGGTGTGTCGCTTTCTATTGGAAAAGGAGCCCGAACTTAAGCTTATCAAGGATGTGAAAGATAAGATCGCATTTGAGTATATTATGGAGAATGCCAATGATGATTTCAAGCTGCTTCTAAAGCCCTAAACTAGATAACCTTTGTAGCCTTATAAGTTTGATCTAATGTCCAATTGGCAGTAAGTTAAACCCAAAATTGTTATCATACAGATAAATATATATATATATATATATATATTTATATATATATATAAATATATATATACATATATATATATATATATATATGTACCTAATATAAATGCTTTATAGGGCAATTAGTTCGTTCGTAGTATGAATATCGTGTCAGACTGTAAAGTGTAAGCGCAAAAATGTTTAAAAACAATAGAAACAAATATCCCTCACCATATATTTAAAATGATTTATATCTCTTTAATTTTATTTATATTTTAACAGAAGCAAATGAAAAAAAACAAAAGAAATTGAAATTCAAATAACACTTTAATAAAAAAAATGAATTCCAGTAGAATTATTGCAAGATTAACCAAAATTTGCATTTGAGAAGTTCAACTTTGGCATTGTGTCGAGTCTAATGCATATTAAAAACAAATCTAGTTTTAAAACTGGTTCCATATATTATTTATGTATACATCATTGATATATCCTCTTATTGTTGTAATGAATTACGGTAAATACTAGAATATCCATAAAATACTATCTTTTTCGGTTTGGTTTTTTGGGTAGCTCTGATCTGTTGTTCAAAAGGTATATATATATATAATATACAAACTACAGATACTCGATCTATATGCTACACATACAAATACACATATACTAAATAAATACTAGAAATTGCACACATTTCTCGCTCCATTAATGCTTATTGCTAATCCCACGAGTCCACCGGTCGCACCGTCCATCCGGTCAATTTCGGGCCACTCAACATGGGAATCTCCGCAAAATCGCTTACATATTTCTTGAGGCTTAGCGGCATGCACAGCTGCTCCTCCACAATGCGAGCTATCGTCGAACTTTGCACCGTCGGCGCATATTTCTCATGGATATCCGTATCCACTTGGAGTGTGTTCAACAGTTGCTGGCGTATCACCTGGCGGGACAGAGATTGCAAAGTCCTTGGCTCTGTCGTCAATTTACGCATATCCTGATCGAAGGCCCAACGTGCCGGGTCTTTGATCTTCAGTTCGTCACTCGTGTCGGTGGGCGGGGGGAATCGGAAACCAATATGTTCTGAAAGTAAACCAAGTCAAACCATAAGTCAATATTCAAAGTCAGCTCCAATAGTTCCTCACCCACTTACTTAGCAAATTGGCGAAAGCCAAACTGCGTTTTGAGCAGTGATTGCACAGCTCCTCGACGACATTCTCGTCAGAGATCTGGGCGAGATTGCAGCCCTCGCGCAACAGCAGCTGGGCAATGTCCAAGCGCTGCATACCGATGGCCCGGGCCAGTGGCGTCTTGCTGTAGATGAAGCCGCAGACATAGGTGGGCGCGTTGACACAGTACAGTTCTCGGCGAGCGCTGGGCAACTTGGCGAGCAGGACACGCAGAATGGCACGAAACTCGTCGATATCCTCAATTTGCTGGACGGCAAAGAGCAGCAAACCTTCGTCGTGCGCATCCGTATATAGACCCAAACGACGCTGCTCAACGGCGTAATCCAACAGGAGCGCTAGCACCTCGGGCAGGTGCTGATAAATAGCCAGCATGATAGGCGTTAGATTCTCGTAGTCGCGCATGCTCAAGTTATCGCCATGCTCTAGCAACAACTTGACCATATCCATGTCCGCCTGATTCCGACCCATACACTGATGCAACAAATAATGGGAGGGCAGCCGCCGGGCACCCCTCTCCAGTAGCAACTTGGCCAAGTCCCGATGCCTGCCGAGGGCGGCAAACGAGAGCGCCGTACTACCATGTTTGTCCTGCAGATTGATGCGTGCACCACGCTCAATCAGCTCCCGCGCCAAATCCTGCAGGCCACACACAATCGCCGTCATCAGCGGGGTCTCACCCTCGTCATCCGTTTCGTTGATGTTGATGTTCGTCTGGAGCAACAGGTGAGCCGCCTCGCTGCTCCGACTCTCGATGGCCAGATGCAGTGCCGTCTTGCCATCACTCAGTGTCCGGGAGTTGATCAGAGCGCCATGTTGAATTAGCTGCCGGGTGACTTCCACATAACCGGCACCCACATGCAACGGTGTATAACCCTCACTGTTGACCACATTGATGGGTGCCTGATGCTTGAGGAGCACACGGACGCACTCCGCGTGTCCCCAGGCGGCGGCATAGTGCAATGGAGTGGCCAAATCCGAGTCATACAAATGCGGATCCTGTTGACGGCAGTCCAAGCAGCATTGCGTCAAAAATTCACCTGTATTCTCAAATGTCTTGGCATAATAATGATATAGTTGGGAATCGACGCCAAGCCCAGTTCCTCCTCCACCATCGACTTCTTCTCCGCTTCCTCCCTCTGACCAGCTTTCGCCTTCAAATTCATCTACCCATTCCAGCTTCTCCATGCCCTCGGGCGTGCTCTCAATCTCCAGGTTATCCGTGTGAGCTGCCATAATAAAAACGAATTACTAGTTTTATAAAGTTATTTTTAGAAGAGATAGCCGTCTGTCTACCTGAATTCTAGAAACGCACTGAGACGACCCCAAAACCCAAAATATATTTACAAATGCATTCAACGTTTTTCGTCGGATGTTTTCAAAAGAGAGTCAAACATTTCAACCGGTTCTAGCAGCGACTCGCCTCATTCGTAAACAATTCATATCTGTATCTTTGAAATGCATTATTAGAGTCATTGACACTATGCTACAAAGATCAGGGCTCGTTGCAGCTGAAGATCATTTAGTTTTACAGATTAAGAAATTTATGAGAAATGACTTGAAGAATAGAAAACTTTTGCGTTTTCAAGTTTCGCTTGATTCTTAAGCCTAAATAAAATGTAAGTAATAAATTCTTAATATATATATATTACTTTATCAAAAAATAACTTGTTAGAATTTCATGAAAATTATGATATGCATAACTTAATATGTTAATAGATTGATTAAAATAAAAATGAATAAATTTGAAATAATCTTCGTTTGAGCCTATAAATATTTCGGGGCTATAATTTGTATGCTTACTTGATTGTATCTATTGATATATAATATATGTATATATCTTTTTTGTACGGGCACAATAACACTTAGAACTGTTGGGTTTCGTTTGGAAATCTTGATAAGCAAAAGTATGTTTAAGACAAGAACTCAACTTTTGACCAATTATTCCAATGTCAGCTTTATATAATGATTAGAGCAACAAACATGTTCTTCCGAAAGTAAAATGACTCTATCAACCCGATATAAGATGCACAACCAAATTATATAACTCATAATAAATGAATTGTGTATTGCATATTTTGCATTAAAACTACTCTCCAATGCTGATATGAGATACTTAAAAAATTCTTGCAACAAAGACGTTGGCAAACAAATCCCTTATTTGTTTTTTTGCCCGACCAGCTGTTGCCCATGAACCATCAACCATGAACTCTATTTAATGATGCCTCCAATTCCATTGGGGACAACTTACCGCTCTGCGGGAAAATATTTAGTTGCGGTTCCTCGCAGGATTGCACCAGTAGCTCGAGGAGTTCAGCATCGCCCAGCAGAGCAGCGGTGCCAACAGCTGTCCGTCCGCACGTGGACGAGACATAGGTGGCTTGTGCACCATCAATAATACAGCTTAAGGCCTGGCCAAAGTCACCGCTGTGCACGGCACTCATCAAACGCTCGTTGAGATCATAGGAAAGCATATTTCCATTGATTAAAAACTATTGCAAAAAAAAAACAGCTAAGCAGCAGCTGCAAATTGCAAAACTGAATGAAAATTAAAGGACAAAGCAGCTGGAGCCCAAAATGCTGAACGCTGAACAAGGGAAAGCGCACAAAAAGAGACTGACACTGGACGGCAACCAACCCAGAGGCATTGATACTTAAAAACCCACCACCCGCTGTGGCACACGTCAACCGAGAGAGAAACGGAGAGAGAGACTGAGCAAGAGAGTGACTGACTTGAATTACCCTATAAACAATTTGATATATAAGATTGAAATAAATAACACAAAAAAAATTAATATTAACATATATAAATATAAATATATAACAAATATATTTATATAAATATAAATATAAATCGAAATAAGTATACAAACTTCAAAATTTCGGTTCGCTGTGTGTAGTTGCATCATTGTACACGCAGCTACAAAAGTTGGGTTTTATTATTTGTTGTATTATTGTTGCGACTTGTTATCAATTTGAAAGATAAACTAAACTACTTGATCTCCTTGGTTTCCTTGGCATTCTGAAGTGCTTCCGTGATGAAAAGTTTAGCCAGCGACTGAGAGCAGAATTGGGCAATGTGCTGCGCATGCGTATTGATTTGGCCCGATGTAATTGTGGCCCCTAACCTGGCCGGCACCGGCATCGGCCGGAACTGCTTGATGACCTCCTCTTCGGCCACAGTAGGTTCACCCTTTGAAGTGCGCACAGCATTCTCCGCAGCCAACTTGGCCAGAGCCCGATGTTTTTCCTGTATCCATTAAATATTTTTCATATTGTAAATACGAGTTTTCCAAAGAGAACAAAACAAATATTTACCGTGTCCTGCTTGAATACGACTTGCTGGTATTTGTTATAGCGCACCGACTCCTGATACAGCTCGTCGACACGCTCGATCAAGCTGCGCATATGATTCTCGAGCACCGAAGCGGTGCCCAGGTCCAGAAAATTGTGTCCCTTATCTTCTGGCAGCAGTTCGTTCAGTTCGCTCATCATAATATTGGTCAGTGGTGAGTTCTTGATGACAATGGGAATCTCAGCTAACAGACTCTCATAGCCGACTTTAAGGGTGCGGAATGCCTCCGGGGTGAAATCACCATCCTTGTACAATTGTATTGCCTGCGGTGTCAGGCGATAGGCCTTCAGGCATAGGAAACCCCTGGATGACTTCTGGGTATCATAGACAACCACAACGGACTCCTCGATGCTGGTCTGATAATGATACTGCGATTCGAGCAGTGTCGACGATAGGCTGTTGCCCACATCGGAGCTCTGATACCAGCCCACATGCAGATGATCGACATTGACGCGACGCAGGTGACGCATTACCGTCAACTGATACGTTTCATCGTCCATGGTCTCATCGCATCTCTTAGGGAATGGAAAGCAATTGGTAATTTCCAGGCACTTGTCCACAACGAGACCGAGCAGGGCGCCCTGGGCTAAATCCATATTGCTTGACTCCTCATGGCAATGCTTTACCATTTTCATAACGGCCTACAGGGCGAGAAAAACAAATACATATATATATATATAAATATATATAAATAAATAAAATGTGAAACACGTCGTTATTGAGGCTCGTGTTCGTGACGAAATGTGCACATCTCTAGTCACAACACACTTCCTAGCTACAATTCCTTATCCGCTGCAGGGCGCTCTTCTCTAGTTACTCTTTATTCGCGCTCCGCTCTAGCTAAACAATATAGGCGCTGCAACAGCTCTTCTCTTCGCTCATTTGTCATCGCACTTTTGTTCTCTTGCTCACACACACATGCCAAACAACAGCCGTACCCAGCGCGTGGCATTAAAAACAGTTATTACACCTTTTAAAGTTCTACTTTTTTTTAGGTCTCGCACTTGCCGTCACCTATGCACTTAATAAATAACTTACCAGGCCATCGCATTGTACATTATTGATGGTATTTTCGGTATCTTCAGTGCGAGCATGACGGGCGCCGCGGTTTGCCATTTTGACGACGATGATAGAGAAAAGACGTGAAGTTGGTCGCAGACAAACAGACCGCTGTTGTAAAACACCGTTTACAGCCAGCAAGTGGACATTTTGCAACACTAACAACAATCAGCTGTTGCACCGCGATAACAAAATAAAACAAAAGGAGAAAAAAATGTTATTGTTTACTTAGTTTCTACAACAAAATTGAATTGAGCTGAGCTTGTCAAAAATCTAGAAAAAAAAACAATAAGAGCTGATAGCAACGTCAACGGTCAAACTGGAGCTACAGCAAGCACCCAGCAAAATTCTCTAGGTTAGTTGCAATTTGAAGACGCTGGCAAGTAAAACTGTAAAGCAGCCTAAGAATGACGACAAATTGGCGTGAATTGTTTCCCACCAAACTGACCTTTATCATATTTATGTTGTATATGTCATTATTTATTGGTCAAGGTATGTGTGTCGAATAACTTTTTGTATTTTTTTTATTACTAATGCACATCTGCATTTATCAGGCATATTTGTGACAGCATCGCAGGATTCTAATAACTCCTACAGCTACAATACCGTAACTGTTGTCCTGCTCACCGAAGTATTAAAATTGATAATTTCTGCGAGCCTCTATTGCAAAGAGTAAGTGCTTTGATGCGGAAATATATCTGAAATTATAAGGATTCGGATTTTTATCTTATCTTCTGTAGCAAATTTATTTATATTTATTTGTTATCGTATTATAAACTAAACTAAATATGTTCTTTTCAATTTAGAAATAATTTCCGTTCACTGGTGCGGGATGTGCACAAGGATCGCAGCGTGTTGGGCTTTTATATGGTTCCCGCATTCCTCTACTGCCTCTACAATAATCTGGCCTTTGTTAATCTGGCCACATTCGATCCGACAACGTATTATTTGCTACTCCAACTGCGAGTCGTCGTCACCGGCATTCTATTCCAGATCATATTCAAAAAGTATTTGACACAACGCCAATGGATCTCATTGATACTCCTAACACTCGGCTGCATGATAAAACAAGTGGATTTAAATCGATTTTATAATGATGCCAATGATGATAGTGAAGCAGCTGCAATACAGGCAGTTGGCGCTGCTACCATTAATGCCACGCAAACAAATGCTGCACAAATACGGGGAAAAAATATGACTGGCTTTGATTTTAGTATAAGTGCCGTTTTTATATTGGCACAAACAATTTGCTCTTGTCTCGCTGGCGTCTACAATGAGTATCTGCTGAAGGATAAAGGTGCCGATGTGAACATCTTTGTGCAAAACGTCTTTATGTATCTGGATTCGATTGTCTGCAATGCGATTATTCTGATATTGCGTGGCGAACTGTTGGATGCATTTAGTGTCCATAATTTGGGCAGTATAATGCGTTTCAGTGTCGTCATCATTATTGTAAATAACGCCGCAATTGGCATTGTGACGAGTTTCTTTTTAAAGTATATGAACTCCATATTGAAGACATTTGCCAGCGCCTTGGAGCTGCTCTTTACGGCCTTATTGTGTTATTTCCTATTTTCCATACCGATTTATATGAACACTGCGCTGGCGATCGCTGTTGTTTCGTATGCTATCTATTTGTATACACAGAGTCCGGTTGTTAATCTCGGAAAGGTGCGTCCTTTGTCGAGCATATCAGAGGCGACCTCCAATCTAAAGACTAAAGAGAAAGAAGACAGACGCAGTCTGTTGGATGAACATGGTGATACAGATCTGGAGATGGATAGTGTAGTCTAAGAATATATATATATAAATATGTGAATAGGTTGCGTGGACAATTGTGCCTCTTAAAGTGCTAGTTGAAAACAAGAATTTCTTGTATATCGTACGACGCCTATGATTTCTGTATATGTATATAGCGTTTCCTTTCTAGATAATATTTTGTAAAATTAAAAAAAAAAGAACAATCTCAACCAAAACAACATACATTTTTTATCTCTTCCTCTTTATGGTAATTACAAATTAGAATACAGTAGTCTTTCGATAAGTGCGAGATCTGTGAATTTCTCATGATTTGCAAGAAATTTACAAGAGTTGTATTTAACTTAAAAAATATGGTGTATGAGAGATTCTTAGAGTTAGGAGCGCGGTGGTGACTTTCGTGCTTGCAGTGCTATTTGCAAGTTGTTATATTGGTGAAACTTGCGATTGTCGGCACATTCCAGAAGGTGTTCGTCCATTTTTTCCGCCGGTAAACGATGAGTGGCATTATATTTGCAAATTTGCAAGGCTGGCCCACGGTAATTGCGCTGACATTTTAAAATGTGCCCGGGCAAGCGAAACAGCAGAATACGATGTTCAGTATTATATGGACATCTCCCGTACTCAGAATCAGTCATTTTTCGTGCTATTCAACAAAAATTAATTTATTATTTAAACATTTAATATTTAACCTTAAAACACCCAGAATTGAAAGTACCGCTAAATTGCACCTAGAGATGAACTTACATAAAATCACAGTAAGTTTAGGACCTCACGCACTATCGAGGGCTTTAGATCGATACTCGGGTGAGTATCTTGATTAGGCCTGGTATGCAAAGCGTGTTAACGATAAAAACACGTGCACATATTGCAAAGTATATTATGCAGCTGATGTATTTATATTTATAAAGTTCTTAGATTTTTACACCATGAGTCAAGAATAACTCAGATTTTTATCAATTGTTTTGGTATTTATCAAATTATGATACGCTCTCAGGTAATAAAAATGATTCGATAGTTTTGCCATACACTCATCTTTAATCGATACTCTTCGAATGTTGAAAATAAATCCATTAGTATCGACACCGCCCGACCCTCCAGACTCCTTGCTCAGTCGTTGAAAAGTAGTCGTACAGTTTTGACATCACTTTAACTAACTGTGTAAAAACTAGTTGATCTAACTGCGTTCGTTGTGTAAATCGAAAAAATAAAATTTTCCTCACGATAAAAAATGGCACGTACAAAGCAAACTGCCCGTAAATCAACTGGAGGCAAAGCACCTCGCAAACAACTGGCCACCAAGGCTGCCCGCAAGTCGGCCCCATCTACTGGCGGAGTTAAGAAGCCCCATCGCTATCGCCCTGGCACCGTGGCACTGAGAGAAATTCGTCGCTACCAAAAGTCCACGGAGCTGCTCATCCGCAAGCTGCCCTTCCAGCGTTTGGTGCGTGAAATTGCCCAAGATTTCAAGACCGATTTGCGTTTTCAGTCGGCCGCCATTGGTGCATTGCAGGTAAGCAAATTGGCGCGAAAGAGATAACATACATACATATGTGTGTGTGAGGAGTAGGGGGAGTAGTTCGGGAGTATTTCATACCAAAATGTAAATGAAAAGTTTTCAGCTTGAAGTATGACCAAAATATGCGCTTATCTTTTGCAGGAAGCTTCGGAGGCCTATTTGGTTGGTCTGTTCGAAGACACCAATTTGTGCGCCATTCATGCCAAGCGTGTGACCATCATGCCCAAGGACATACAGCTGGCCCGACGCATCCGCGGTGAGCGCGCCTAATCGACGTGTCCGCCATCTTTAATTAGAAAAGCAGCGCAGTTGTTGCTACTGCGGCTGTCAACGCTTGGAAAAACAATGACAACAGCGCCGTCGAAAATTGCAGCGGCTGCGTTTGCTGCTTAGATTAAGTTTATATTAAACTTAAAATATAAGTGACAAAAAATTTGGACATTCTAAACTTAATAAAAACAAAAATACACTTATTTTTCTTGTGTAAAACTTATTGCTCCAAATAGCAGTAAATCATTTTTTATTTTTGTGTTAGTATGGGTGTGATTTTAATCATGTATGTTGAGGGTTGATTTTTTGTTGTGTTGGCAAATGCAAATCTTTTATTTAAACACAATTGTGTCCAGCATGGCTCCTAAGCACTGTACGATGTTATTCTGCATGACCTTGTCAACCTTCTCCTCTAGATGCCGTTTTGGATCCTGTTTGCCCACATTTTTGATCGCCAGCTGTTCGGGAGTCATTTTCTCCTCGTCCTCGAGTGACTACAAAAAATTTTAGTGCAATATTGAAAATGTATATATAAATATAAGAAGAGACATGTATATATATCTATATAGTTAGTTTATCTCTTAAATTATTAAAAAAAAAATGGCATAAACGGATACATGAGTCATGAATTTTGAGAAATTGCTGCTTGTAAAAAGAAAACGATTTGTTTTGCGGTACCTTAAAGAACTAGTTCAACTTAGAAAACTAAAGTTCGCAATTAACAACTTTTTGATTGATTGTTGTTTTAGCAAAGAGTTGCCACACAGGGAACAAATGATGTGTTTTTTTTTTGTTTTTTTTTTTAATGTAACTTGTGGAATTCTAATCTTACCTTGTTGTAGTTCTTGGCCAAATCGAGCATTTCGGCTACGGTGTCCTCATTGATGGAGCAGTGCTCGTTGTAATCGGCGAGCGTTAGTCCATCCTTCCACGATTTCTTGTGCAGATTGAGGAGCATCTTCTGCTCGAGTTCGTTCTTGCGGTAATTAATGCTGATGGAATAGTAATGACGATTCAGGCCATGAATCAGTGCCTGCACCGATGGCTTTTGCAAATGACCCAAATTCGAGGTGGTCTGTCGCGGCTCCTGTCCCAGCACCAACATATTCGGATTGATCAAACGGAACGCATCGATGACCACCTTACCTTTCACCGACTGTATGGGATCGACGACAACGGCCACCGCTCGCTCCGACAACGCCTCAAAAGATTGCTGTGTATTGATGTCGACGCCGGACAGCCAACAACCGAAACCCGGATGCGAATGATACCAGCCGACGACCATTTCGGGTCGACCCGTCTGCTTGAGCATGTCCAACATTTTGGCTTGAAAAACGGGATCCACAGCCTCCACAGAGACGCCCGTGCCCGTTTGGGGCATGGCAAAGACATCGATAACCTGCACCGTATAATCATCAACAAATTCGCCCAGCATCAGACCCATCACCTCCATCGGGACACCGGCACGTCCATGCTTCAGCATCTTGAGGAGGGCCAACGATGAGATGTACACCTGCTCGGCGGTGTCCACGACGGGTGCGTCTGTTGGCGGTGCTGCCTGTGGCATGGCGCCCCCCAAACGTAGCAAACGATCCATAATTCGACTAGTCGACAATCGCAGAAAAACCACATTAGAAATATCACAATCAATTAAACTAAAATATAATTTCTTTACACCCACCTAATGGTTGATATTTGTGCAACGCGTGTGCTTGCGAATAATTTAACTTAATTTACGTTTTGATTTAGCAGCAACAACAAAAGCAGAACACTTTTTGCTTCGCTTGCTTCTTATTTTTTGACAGTCAGCGTCGGCAAAGTGCAAGTAATACTTCGCTTATCGATAACAGTCGCGAGCGCAACACTGTCGCACAACTATCGATGAACGCAAATATCGCACTGGTTGAGAAAATCTATATAACTACAATAAATAGAACCAATAAACATCCAAAAATTTAATTTTGTTTTTGATCGAACTTAAAGTATTATGTACTTTATTGCCCATGAGCAATGGCATTTCCAGCACTGGACAAACACTCAGCTGTTATTGTGGAGTATGACCAGCTGTTGCTTGATAAATAAAAAGCATATCGACATCGATAAAACGATGAGTTAAGTAAATTCTTTTAAATGTTCAAAAAAGTGTGTCTAATTTTTCCAAAAAAAATTATGCAGTACCTGCGTTTCGCCCGACTAAACTTCAGTTATGAAGACGGTGGCTTCTTGGCCAACCTATTAAATAATGTAATCGCCATGCGAACATTCGTAATGAGTAAGTATAAAAACTAAAACAACTGGTTTACCACACCAAGTGCAATATCATTGCCTTTCACCTGGTCGCAGCCCATCATCAGCATCATCATTCATTCATTAAATGCCACCCAAAATTCCCAAGCAGCGAAATATCATTTAAATGCCATCGCACTTTGGGGTCGAAGGTGGGTTCGGTCTCTCATTTGATTGCAACATTTCGACTGCGCTACTCCATTTTCCGTACACTGTTTGCGTTGTGTGGCAATTTTCTGAAACTAAAAGTGTTTCCATTTTCCACTTGCCATCCATTCATCCATCGGCACAGCACAATCGGTTCAGTTGCAGTTTGTCGTTCGCTACACACGCTCGTTGCCAACTTAACTGTTAACTGTGTCTACATTTGTTTTTACCGTTCGGTTTCCATTCTACCTGTGTGTATTAATTAAATGCTTTGGCAACACTGCATGTAAATTTTCATTTTATGGCACGCCGTGAAACAAAGGGTAAATAATCACAATTTTAAAAGGTTATTAAGGTTTGTTTTATTGTACTGAAACAGTTTCGAGTCAACTGTCTGTTGTCGATTTTGCAGTCTCTTATCAGAAACAGCCGAACTTGTATTGTTGATAAAGCACATACAAAGAGAGCGCCCTGAGAACGCGTCAGTGTGTGTGTGTGCTTAATTTATTGCTATTTAGTGGAAGGCATTTAGTTTTGCCAAATTTTATTTTCAGCTTTAGCTGTAGCTTTTATTGAAAGTGCCAATCAAGTAACTGTTTTATAATAAATTTTTGATTTAATATTTTAAGCGCTCTTGTTAAAGTTTGTTTTATATTAAATTAATATTATATTATTATATTATATTAATATTAAATTTACTTATGATACAACCAGTATTTTCCAAATTTGTTAATTTTAGCGTGAAATTTAGCTTTAATATAGTTATCAGCGCTGTAGTTTTTTTTGTTGTAATTTTAGTGGTTTTAATTGGGTTTTAGCTTGACCATTAGCTTTTCTTAAAGGTGCAAATGAAGTAACTGCTTATAAATCAGTTAAAGCTGTTTTGGTTTGTTAAAGTTTGTTTTGTTTTTAATTTAAGTGAAAAACATGCAGTTTATGTCAAATAAGTTCATTTTGGCGTGCAAAAAGTTGTTACTAACGAAAGTTGACTAACAAACTCAACTGGCCAGCTTGCCCATTTCTAAAATATCTCCGTCAGCGTTTGCTCTTCCAATGCAGGCAAGAAACACACGTCTGCTCTCCCGTTAAGTGGACGGCTATCATTGACCTTGTCAGCGAGTGTAAAGAAATGCGTTTAAAAGCATTCAAGTTGTCATCATTAAATCTCGTTTAAATCTCGTTTAGAAAAAACGTGGCAAAAACCACCAATTACAAAACGGTAACTAAAACTTAAACAATTTGTGACTTTACCATTCAGAAGTCACACACCACTTAATGGAAAGTAGCTGACGAGTGAAAACGTGAAGAAATTGTGCTTTAAATTCATCATTTAGAAGTATTATCAATTTTATTTTGAGATATGATCAACTTGATTTAAACTGCAGAAAATTTAATTAATCATGTCAAGACGCAACTATCTGTTAAAATTGCAAATTTTCAGTTTGAATGTGGATTCTTTTTGTGTGTTTATTGCGACTTGGCTTCTCACAAGCATCCGATTACTATATCATATAACTTTGACAGCTTGTTTGGCAAGCTGACAACATTGCTTTTTAAAAAATTTCAAATTTGTCTTTGATGAAATTTCTATACATAAAACATAAAGTAAATTGAATTTTTTTTTTGTAATTTTATTTAGTTTTAGACTTAGACGTTTAACGGCTTAAACAAAAAAAATAAATGTATATTGCATCTTACAGAGCGGGACAGGGGCGCGGATTGGTGTGCGTTACGCCCCACCGAGACGTGTGTGTATGTGTACAGCTGTTTCTGATAGCTTTCAATCGCTACCAAGACTTGGCATTGAGACATTTACGTAACTAGAACGAGCTCTGAAGACAATAAATATAGTCATAATTATATGCATAAAATAAGTATCCATGACTTAGCCGAGACACCAACCACATGGTTAATTTTATAATTTAGAAACAACAACAACAAAGTAGATTGTGCGACATGCAATCGACTTTAATTTCACTTTTTATTGGCCAAGTTAGCGCAAAATCGGAGCAACTGCAGCTCGAAGATGAGGAAGAGGAGGAGGGGTGTTTAGTTGGCTCATTAATTGTTTGATGTTTGAAAGAAAGTTTTAATTACTGGCAGCATTTAAGATAATGAAGCATTTAAGGCGCGCATTCATTAAAGAAAATTGCTTAATTTTTGAAAGTGCAACAGCGGCAGCAACAACAACAAACAAAAAAATTGCATTCATTTGCATTTTTCATTTTACAACTTACATCTTTTCACTTTACAGCAAAACACATCAACAAATAGCAGTAGTCAACGATGACGTCGTTGCAAACACCACCAATGCGACAACAGCAGACGAATGAGGAGCCAAAGGAGCTAAACTCACCACAATTCACAAGCACACCGCTAAAAGTGAGTAGAGGAGTAGAAGCAGGAACAGCAGTAGCAGCATCATCCCCATCACCACCCACCACTCGCATACCACATCCTCTGATTAGTGATGGTGAATTTAGCGTTCCATTGCGTCGTTCTGCTTCGATGCGCTTGCGCGCCACAAAAGCGCATCAGCGGCAACTCAACATTACGGACGATTTTAGTACGCGCGCAAAGCTTGCCGAGAGCTCATCATCGCTGAAAGTTGCCACGCCAGTTGTTGTGGGTTTAACGCGTAATCGCACCTGGTGTACCAATTTAGGACACACTACTGTCACAAACTCTGCCACAACGGAGCAAGACGAGCCGAGCACACATGCATTATGCAGCGACATCCAATCTTTGGCCCTAACAACGGAAAAGCAAGCAGAACTGGATATGGCCACCTCCAAGTCGCGTAATATGGTAAGTTGTGGGTGGCTCGACTTCTATCGATTTTTATTACATATTGTTTTTTTTTGTACGCCTATTCCAATTACCTGCCTCTGACCTATGTAACTTAAAATAGACTTAAAACCGCCCTCGCCTAAGAAGAAGAAGAAGCAAAACGTAATTAACAGGCGTATTTGAAATTTAACATTACCTCCTTATCATTATGAAACGTCCCCGTTGGGAACACTTACATGCGTAACAGCCCTGCATTTACATTCATTAAAGCACCCCCAAAGCTGAGTTGTGACGTGTGACTTCTCATTACAAATTCAATTGTTCAATATATTTTATATGTATACACTCACACACATGCATGCATACACATATATCCTTTGGCAAAGACGGACAGTGTATATCAGACGTTAATAGCGAGTTGAATGAACTGTGCATATTCATTGCATTATACAATATCCTTACTTTGCACTTATTTTTTTGTTACGCCTCAGAAGACAAGTTATTTTTAATATGTTAAAATTTTTGCACCTAAGTTCTTAGTTTTTTTTTTTTAAATTTTTACAGAATAGGAAATTTTTTCAATTTTTATTTTTAAAATATTTTTTTTTTATTTTTTCCCAAATACTATGTAAAACTGTAAAAAGTGATGTGGAGTTTGGAAATCATTTATAGATTAAAAGCTTGCCATTTTGTTTTGTTTTGATATTTGCTAAGGGAAAAGACAAAAGACAATATAAAAAGAAAATAAAGAATAAGAAGCCTGGGCTCAGCGGCCTGCAGCAGCTGTTTTGAATTCCATTTCCGCTTGTTCCGCACGCTTCCCAAATGTGCCAGGCAAACAAACAAACAAACAAACAGCTGAGCACGGCTCCCAACTAGGAAATGCAAGTGCGCGGCGCAGCTTTTGCCAATATTGACACACATATACATTCATACATACGTAAACAATACACGTACTGCTTTCAATCATTCTCTGCTGTCCATTTTTTGAGGGTTGACTGGTTCTCTGGTTTGTTGTCGTTTGTATTGTGTTTGTTGTTTCTTCTTCTTTTCTTGGGCATCTTGTTTCATTTCTTTGACCCAAGCGATTTTTGCGTGTTCAGTTGTATTTTTATGCTCAACGTGAACGGGTGCAAAAAAAGCAAAAGCTCAGCTCAGCTCGACTTTTTCCCTTTCCATTTCACGCGCTTCCCGTTTCATTATTTTTGTTTAAAGTTTGGCTTTCGTGTTAATGTCTTCAAGTACGTATGTATATATTTTAGCATATGTACACACAAACATATGCACATAATGCTTATAACGCATTCTAATTACGGGTAATAGACAACTGGCTTTGCGGCAAGGTTTTAGCTGTTAATTATCCGCTTGGGCGGCCTTTATAAGGCCATAATTGCAGTTCGTTGGCCTTTTTTGCATAAAAAATAATTATTGATATATGGTGTGCAACTCAAAAAATAACTAAAATACCTTTGAAAAATATAAAAATAATAATATGTTGCTAGTGTTTACAATTAAAAATCGAAGTGACTAATTTGTTTTTATCAAGGAAATGCCAGTTTATGGCATTGGAAAATTTTGAACCTATTCATAAAATTATTTGTATTATAATTTTGTTTTTATGAATTTTAAGCAAAAATTGCACGGCTTTTGCATTTTCTAATACATTTTCTTTAATTTAAAAGTTTGATATCAATAATACTCATTAAGTCTATTGTCATTTTCGTCAGCTTCTATTCAAATTAGTCCTTCAGTTTGCCAAACATTTTGATGAAACTTTGAAATTTTTTGTTTTTTTTTTTGTTACTGCGCACATATATCATGAAACTTCCCAAAATAAGCTGCTTACTGTGTTGCCAAAATCATTACATCATATCCCATAGGAACTATGATTTTATATAATAAAAAAATCACAATATAACTAAAATACCTTTCGGATCGACCCTGAAAAGTAGGCAAGATAGTAAAATGACTGCCAAACTAAAAAAGACCACCCGCAAAATTAAAAATATACTCGGCCAAAATATCATTCATATAATTGGTGACGCTGCAAAGCCAAGTTGGCATGTGGCCAACTGGGTTATTTCGACCATTACGTGAACAAAGACACAATGCACACTTTGCACACCTGCAAATGGAAAAATGCACTCAAATCAAATCGATTTCTTATTTTTTGTTTTAAGTCTCTCCACATAAGGGAGGAAACATAAGGGATAGGAAGGATGGGAGACGGGACTGTAGTGGAATTTAAATTGATATTAAGTCGACAATATGCCAGTCTCTTGGCACATGCCTATAAAGTGCCAAAGTGCGTAATGTAAACAACAACAAAAACAGAAGCAGAAGCACTATTAGAAAAAGCAGAACATTAGCCCAGTTTATGTGCTTGTCCAAGAGGTAATACAGTTTATTAGATACCATCTTTTTAGATGCCAGCCAGACAACCAGCCAACAAGCCAACAAGCTGTGTGAGCTCGTGCGTAAAACTTATTACGAAAAAATTCTCTGTGCAGTTGAACAATTAAAATAGGGCAAGAAACTCATTAATGATAATTATGAAATGTGCATGAGAAAAGAGACAAAGAGAGAGGAAGTAACCTGCTCCAGGGCACTACAGAGAACCCCACTCTTCCCCTCTCTATCTTTTAGACTGCTCTGTGTTTTAACCTGATTTGCTTGGCGACGTTTCTGCTTTGATGCAGTTGGTCTTTGTGCAGTTGGCTAAAAATCGCTGACAACTGCTGACAATCGCTGAAAATGACAAAAGCCCAATGACGAGTTGGTCATTTTGGCTTCATTCTAAATCACATTTCACTACACATTTGGGCCATTTGCTTTGGTTTTTTTCAAAGCTGGTTTCGAGAATTACCACAAGGCGTAAAAGAAACTTTATAATTTAACTGGTTTTAAATAAGTCGCTGGCTTTTTGCGTTTTCCTCCATTATTATGTCATATTGTGGCGCAAACTTATTTTGCATTCGAATTAGAGTGTTGTTTCGTAATTATAATTGGAATAGTAATAATAATTGATAATTGGTTTGTGGCTCAAAATGCTTTCGAATTGCGGTTTACTTAAATCAATTTTTGCGGCCCGCTCAAAGTTGTTAACTCTTTACTAACTATACCTTTCTATATCTTTCTTGTTAACCTAATTTTTTTATGTGTACCGAATTTTATATACCCTTGCATATCTTTGTTAAAATGCTGACATGTATATTTTAGTCTGGACTTGAGATGTTTATTTATTAAATTAAAAAAGTTTCTTATCCGAATTATTTTTATGTTTTCTACACTTCAATTTACTTGTAAAATATTTTCTATGAACTTAATATTCAGAATTTGATTTATTATGTTGTATTATTAAACGGACTTGTATGCCTATTTATATCTGGATTTTTTTTTCTATGTTTGATACATGCTATAGTTATGACTTTTTGTACAAATTTGGGCAACACAATAGCAAGCTTTATTGTAACTTTAGTTTGAATAATTAGGTAAAAAAATATATATTATAGGCAATTAATTTTTTTTTTTTTATAAAAAACTAAAAGTTTATGTAAAAACAAGTCTGCCTTAAAATTCATTTAGGACAAAAAAATACACCCAAAGGCGATATTTTCCTTATAGAAATCTATATAGCTTTCATATAGCTTATCTTAATTTGAATATCATTTCTATAAATAAATCAGTGCAACTCTAATTCCGATTGGGTTTAGCCAAACACCAAGATACATTTTAAAACCCTTCTCCCCCCTCAAACACATTATTTATCTCTCTCCATCTTTCTATCTCTCTCTCTCTCTGCCTCTTCCGGTGGGGCCAATAGGCAGCTAAAAATGACCACAAAAATGCCGCTGCAATTCGATCTTAACAAAGGCGGTGGGGGGGGGGGGGTGTCTGTTAAGAGGAGTAAAGCAAAAGGAAGTGATGTGATGGTGGGGGGAAGGTGGTTAGCAGTAACGGAATGAATGCCACACAATGAAAGTAAGCATGTCAAAACATGAACATGCTTGAAGAAATGTATTTTGTAAAAAAATTTGTAATACATATTTACAAATTGATATTTTCTGCGGTATTTCTATTTATGTGTTATGTTTAACTCAGCCCCCTCCGCTCCGCATGCCCTGGCACCCTCCCCTGTAAATTTCTTCTTAAACTCCACGCGATCATTTTTTTCTTTGGCTTTTAGCCGTTTTGGTTTTTTTGTTGCACGACTGAGCAAACTGAGCATGAACATTTGCGAGAAACAACAAGAAAAACAACCGCAAAAAGTTTAGCAAGCGAAAGCAAAGTTAGATAGAAACTAAGCATGGCTTTTAAGCTAATCGCTCTGTTTAAACATTTTATTTCTATTTGCCAGTCTCTAAAGCTGAACGGCGGCAGTGCAGAGTTAACGGGCAATAAGACTACATCAACGACGACGACAACGACGACTTCTACGACGCCAAAGACTCCAAAAACACCGTTGAACGGAGCAACAACGATTACTTCTCCAACTGGCCACAACTGTTGCGGCCGTCCGACAAATTTAGCCGGAGGACACATCAAGAAATCGGACGCCGCAAAGCTATCCACAGTGCATGAGACTAAAATATCGCCCAAGACGCCGCCAGTGACACCAGATTCACCAAGCACCTATCTGGATGATGATCTAGACTCGATGTATTCGTTTGCGACCACCACATCCGGCCGCTCGACCATGTCCTGCGAGCATCCCTATGTGGCCAGGTGAGAATTGGCAAGCAGTCTAAATATTTGCAGATAGAGTCTGCCAGAGAAAACTAGTTTTGAAAATTGTAAGAAGATAAAATGTGCCAGATATAGAAAGAAGTTCCTATAAAAATGGATAAAGGTATTGTGCAAATGTATGTAACAGGCAGAAGGAAGCATCTGCGATCGCATATGGTATATATATATATATACATGATCAGCATCAGCAGAAGTTTAGATTTAGCCATAACTGTCAGTACTTTTGATAGAAAAAGCCATTTTTAGAGACAAAAAATTATAGAGACTACTAATATAATTTGTTATATATCAAGAAGCTGAACAAGTTTTTTTTTTAATATATTCGATAACTGAATTGTTTTATAAGTTATTGCTCTCCTATTGATATATAAAGAATTCAAAATCTCTGTTTATAATTCTTATTCTTTATTCTTTAGCTAACCTTGTGTATATTTAAGTATCATGATTTTCATCTTAACTTGATATCATAACGATGAAATGTTTAATTAGCTTAAATTTTAAGCAACTTATCGAATTTGTTTATTTATTATATTAAATAAAAAAAAATAATTAAAAATTTGAGATGAATTTCGTTTGAAAGATCATGTTGTAGACTTTTTAAATATATTTTTAAAATATTAAGAAATTAGCTATAAATATGTTACTGAAATCCACTTAATATATTATTCAATAACAATTAGAAACTAACTCTGATTTCCACTTACAGAAACGGCACCACATTTAGTGGCCGTAAGATGAAATATGTGGTGCACTGCTCCAATCATGCGGGTCAAGTTGGACCCGATTATCTGACGCCGACGCAGCGGGCACAGCGCCAGATACGACGACTCAAGGAGCTGCTGTGCATTGCTCGCCAAGATCTGGAGGTGAAGGATACGGAAATCTTGCGACTCACACGCGAAGTGGTCGAGTTGCGTCTGTTCAAGGCATCGCTCAGTTCGCCCGAGGAGCGTTCCGCATCCTCGGATGCGGTCACAGTGCGCGAGGCGGAACTGAAGACATCGCAGGATGTCTCGCCCATTGTGGACATGTCGGATGAGGCCAAGTGCAGTCCACGGCATCTGGCACGACAGCAGCACCAGCAGCAGCACCACAATCAATTGCAAATGTCCGCCGAGATGCAGAGTTCGTATGCGGATTCGGGACACTTTGAGGATCTAACGATGTCATCGGTGCACTCGAAGGATTCGCAGACGCAAAGCGATGATGTCTGCGATGCAGATGCAGCAGCATCTGGAGCTGGTATTGCCGGTACGTGCGCTGATCTATCATCGTCAGGCGGCAGCAATCTAGAGAACTACGAGCTGCAGCGCCAGGAGCTGATCCGCATGTACGAGCATCGCATTGAGGAACTGATACGCACCCAGGACGGCGTCAACAGCGATCTGAAGAGATCGCACAACGATAAGGTGGAGGCACTGCTCCAGAAACTGGCCGAATGCAATACACGCTACTCGGACATGGTGCCCGACTATGAGCATGCCAAGCAGCGCATCCGGGAGCTGGAGAAACAGCTCGAGGAGCTGCAGCGCCGGCTCGTCGAGCACGAGGAGAAGCAGAACAAAATGTATCTGCACATGTACCAGCAGGGACAGGAGGCGGAGCGCATAACGCGTGCCGATCAGGTACGGAACTTAGAGAACGATATCTATACAGAGAGATCGAGATAGATAGATAGATTAAAGAGAGAAAGACAGAGAGAAATAGAGAGAGAGAGAGAGAGAGTGAGGGGATACAAAGAGAGTCGAGAGTGCTCGTTATAGGACTTAATCCCAAGCCAAGTCTTCACAATTTAATTATATTATTTCGAAGGGTATAATTTATTAATCAGATTCTCTTCAAAATCAGTTTGGTTTAAACAAGTTAATTGTTTCACTTTCTTTTTTTTTTTAATTTAAATAACTCAATATTTAAATGAATGCTTCAATCGTTGAATGCCACATGAATCTTACTATATAAAGGATAAATTATTTTTTAGCTGGAATAAAAATAATAATTTTTTAATAATAACAATTAATTTAAAATGGTTACAGAATATGAATACTTTTGTGTCAAGTAAATTATGTGTATGATTTATTTGAATATTTAAATTAAAGCTTTTTATATTTAAATGAATTCAACATGTTTCTACATATTTGACTGAACAAATAATTGTAAAGTAAAATAAAAAGAATCATATTTAAATAATTATAACTTACTTCTGAACTAAGTAAAAACTTTTCTTGAAGAATATGTTAGTTTAAGTTTATTTGTTTGATTTTATTTTCAATTCCAAATGAAACTCTAATTTCAAATTTAAAATAAATACAAGCATATTAAAATATATTTAAAATGTTTGAGGTTCTCATATAGTCTAATATATAAATGCTGTAATAATTAATTTTAAAACTTAATTTAGTATTTTTAACAAATTAATATATTAATTTTAAGTAATTAGTTATTTGACAACGGTGTACTTTTAAAATTATTAAGACTTAAACTTAAACTATGTAAATCCAAAATGAAAATATTAAGCTTTAAGATGTTGTTTGCACTCTATCCCTCTCTTTGTCTCTCTCTCTCTCTCTCTGTCTCTCTGTGTCTCTCTTTGTTGATTTACACACACTCTCTTAAGCGTTTCATTCCACATTGTATCATTTTTGTTTTTGTTTTGACAGGCAATGGAACTGGCACAGAGACAGCCGGATAGCAAGGTGTCCATCAATGAGCTGCTGCATCAGCTGCAGAGCACTCAGGATGAGCTGGAGAATATACGCGTAAGATTCTTCAATATATTTCTCATACTATTTTCGGTTTTGTTTTGTGTGCTGCATTTTGTTGCATCCTGAACGCGTCTCCATTACAAAACAACAACAACAAAAAGAACAATCACCACACACAGCAACACACAACAACTACAACAATAATAAACACAACAACAACAACAACAACATCACCATATTTATCAGCTGTGTGTGTGCTTGTGTGTGTGTGTGTGTATGTGTATGTGCTTCTGTCTCTCTGGTTGAGGGCGTTCCATTTCAATTTGGCGCTTTTTGTCTGGCTGGAAAAGCTGCACATTAATTGAAATGCCGCGTGGTTAATTAATTAATTTAAACTTCCACATCTTTAGCTTTTAAGTACCATCTAAAATAACATATGCATAATCAATTAATTAATTACGTTTTTTTGACAATTTGCATTGCAAACATTTACAAACATTAAAAAGCAACATTTGATTTTCATCGTTTTACTTTTCGTCTTTTTAACTTTAACCGCTTTGTTTCATTCCACACCGTTCCGTTGCGTGCTCAATAGTAGTGGTACCAGCAAAAGTACAGTCACGTCGTAGTGCAGAGAGTGCATGATTTTTACAGTTAACTAGTTTTTTTGATTTAAGTTATTTTTCTTCTATTTTATTGCATGTTTACATAGTATACATAAATATATTGTCTCTCTATATATGTTTTTATAGGGATATTTTAAGGCGTTAGTTTTTTCACTTTTCCTTTTTGAAAATGTTTAATAACTTCTTCAATTCTCTTTCTATATACTCTATACCTATATAACTGTCGTATAAACAAACAAAAAACAAAAAAATACCAAAAAAAAAATATATTTTTGTAGGCATCAGATTGTAGATTGAGGGAGTGCGGCAGTAATCATGCGCTCCTCACTGCAAAGGAGGCCATTTCTTTGTGGGTACTTGGCGCGCGTAAGGTTTGTAATATCCAAATAGAAAAAAAAATAAAAAAAAAACCCTCAAAGAAACCAACTAACAAATTCTACCTAACCCCACTTTTTATTTATTTATTTTGCAAACAAAATTGTTCATAAAAATGCATTAACAATTTATTTTTATTATGATTTTCTGGTCATTGGCTAACGAACATTTCGGATTATCATATATATATATAAACCCTGTAAACATTTCATTTACATTTGCGCCATCACATCATAGGGTATTAAGAATGGAACCTGTAAGTTGTTGGGTAAAAATGCTGTTAATATGGAAAGTATTCAATTCACGCTGTTTCCACTGAAATGTGGCGTGATCCATTCAGTTTGTTTCCACTGGAAACTCTATTGACATTTTAATCTCTTCTACAAACTATATCAATAATAAATAGTGGTAAATAGAGGTATGTTTTTTATACATATATGTGTATATATATATATATATATATATAATACTAATAAAACACATGGCTAGTAAATTTAATTTCGTTGCTATATTTTTTAGCAACCGTTGCGAAAAAAAACTCAAAACATTAAATTTCACACACGTAATGCTAAAAAAATAGTACTCTTAAAAAATACCCATTAAGTACGTAAATGCATACAAACATATATAGCATGTGATTCATATATCAATTAATGCCCTTAGACAGTTAATTAAATCTAATGTCCCAAAAAGAATTAGGTAATCGCTTGGAAATTTTAAAGAGCTTTGATTTCAAAATTTTAAAATATTTTTTAATGTATTAATTTAATTTTATAAAATTTTCTAAACTATTTATAAAAAAAGTTTAAAAAGAAAAGTAATAAAATTGTATAATTAAAAATTGTATTTTCCAAGCGATCACTTTTTAAAAATCACTATCCCAATATATTCAGTGTTACATAATCATAAATTAAATGTTCATATGTCATAGCACCACTAAATCAAAATTATGTAAATATAATTACAATTATACTTTTGTAAATGAGCAAAACCTAACCTCACATTTACTGTATAAATATACTGAAGTAAGAGTTTACTAATCTCTCGCTCTCTCTTTCTCTCTCTCTCTCATTCACACTCTTTTCTCTTGCACTTTGTCATTGTAAACACTAACAAAATGTAAATCGATAAATAGACGATTTATCGTCGCTTGTTGGAGGCGCAAAAAAATCGCACCCATGTGGATCCGGAAGTGACGCTGCAGTTTCTGAAGAGCGCCATTTTCTACTTTCTAACGGACAAGGAGAACTCGCAAGGACATCTGCAGGCCATCGAGAGCATCCTGGAGTTCACCGACGTGGAGAAGGAGAAGATCAGCCAGGCGCGATCATCGACAAAGTAATGCGCTATTATTATTAATATTATCATTTGTCATTTTTAATTTTCTTTTGCGAGGCTCCGCCAAAAATAATGTTCTATTTTTTTAGTGATGCTAAATTTATTGTTATGTGTCGCGTTCATTTCATGAATTTATTTTCATCATTATTTTGTCACTGAAATAATTATTGAGAAATTGAGAAATTTTGAGACGTACCGTTCCAGTTTTGGCGGCAACAACGAAGCAAAGAAAATCTTGTACAAAGAAAAATTCCTTATTCCTAATTCTCCCATAAATATTTATTATAAATTTTGTGTTAATCATAAGAGAGTACGTCCTACAAAAAAAAACGTCAAGGAGCGTTACAAAAGAATAATAAAAAAAATAATAGAATTTTAAACAAATTGTGCATCCTTCGATTCGTCCTGGTTGTTAGATAGAAAACTCAGACATAAGACAAGAAAATCTTATTTAGTTTCGATCGTGTTTCAGTGAAATTTTAATTATAAATAAATGCTAAACTAGTTGAAAATGTGTGATTTCATTATTTTTTTTAAACGCTCAGTTAAACGGTAGGTCTTGAAATTTAAGTAAATAACATATTTAAAATGCGCGCCAACTCTTAAATACGATTTCTTATCGACTTGCATTTACAGCTAAGCTGCTCTTTTTTCCTTAACAATTGCGCTTTTAACCAACACTAACTACAATATCGAAATACCATTACACCATCTCTAAATGTTGCGCCACATTTGTACCTGCAACATTTCCATAGAATGGGCCAACATTTGCAGTCTCTCGCTTTCTGATTCATGCAGCAAAACAGGGGCAAGTTCGGGTACAAAGTGTCGCAACAAATGCTGCTAACAAATTAAACACCGAGTAATCTCTATCGATATATCGATAATTACATTGTGCTCTCTACTCATTCTTTTCCGACTCAACAAACTGTGCGGACGCGTGGCGTGCTCTGTTTTTGTATGTATTTCAAACTGAATAGAAATTATTTGTTAATTTCGCGTCTGATAAAACACAGTGCACAATACACAAATATATATATTTATATTTATTGGAAATATACACCATACATACGTAAATTGCATGACGAAGCTGCAATTGCTTATAACAAAAACATAACAAACAAAAAATGATGATTAATAAAAATAATTGAAGTGCGAGCGAGTGAAAATTTTTGGTAATTTTTCGCGTTGTGCATTTTATTCCAATAATCCGTGGAAACACACCAGCATACACACACACACCACACAACAACATATCGCGTAAGTGAGTGTATGTGTGTGTGTGTGCGCGCAGGCACTTGAATACCTACTACGAGAAAAAATAATCAAAGAAAACTACGAGCATTTGTTGTTGTGGTTGTTGTAGAAAGTGCGGCAGGCGCGGTTTCGCATTAAATACAAAATGTGTAAATAAACCGGGTCGCCTACACGCACCCCGCAGCCCCCTATGCATCGCACTCAGTCGTTCTATCTTTAACTTCCTTTTTGTGTGTGTGTTTTCCGTTTCGCAGGAATTTTATTTGGAACCCTGCCTGTGCCACCAAAACATCAACGCTGACTGCGCAACGGGTATGTAAAAAATAAAAATAAAATACTCAATTGGCCGTTGCTTTGATTTCGCATACCTAATATTTTTTTGGAGTGCGTTAAGCGGCATATTTTTGTGCGCGTGCATGTGTGTGTTTATGTGATTGCCGTGAACTTGATTCTTATTGGAGGTCGCTCAATTAAACCGGTTCACTTGCACATATACAGACACCCGATCCCCCTCGCCTTCCCATTGCCATTATCTATAATTCAGGCAGCAGCAGTTGCAATCCGCTTTATTTTTCATGTGTGTGTGTTTTTTTTTACTTGTCGAGGTTTTTCTTTTATCTGGTCTGCTCTATACATCCATTTGCCGCTGGTGCTTCGCAAATGTGTTTTTCTTTATTTTTTTGCTGCTGCATTTTGGTTTTTATCACTGAAACTGTTCAGTCGCGCACAGTGGAACCAGCAGTTGCATTAGGGCCGTCGTTGCAATTGTAATTAATGTTAAGTGCTCCTCGCTCGTTATTTGACCACCTGAGCAAGAGATAGGTGAGAGGGGTGAGAGTGAAACATAAAAATTGTGATTGCATACCTCATTATCGCCGGTTACACTTAAAGAAAACCAATGTAATGTTGACAAGTCCTACCATTGCACTGTATGTATATGTTTAATTATTAAAATATTTGAATTATAACTTAAGTTCAAGCTTTATATTGAACAAAATTATTATACTTTATAGATTTTTTTTTTGCAAATGAATGTTTCGCAAATTGACACTACCAAATATAGATAACCTTACTCACTTAACATTTCGACAGATAACAAAGTTGCTGTAAAATGGTTTTTTTTTATACAATTAAAAAAATTTAAAATATAAATATATAAAAATAATACTATTAAAAATTAAATCTTACTTATATGGAATTTTATTTCTATCAACAAAAATGCAGGCAGTGTATTAAGCAGTCCGTTCAAGTCGAGTGCTTAATTGCTGAGGAGATGCATCTGCCTCTAAATGTGGTTGCTGCTACTGCTGTTTATGTGACCAAATGGAGCTATAAAAATGGGCCACAGCAACACTGGCCACAAAAACAGATAACTAGCCACTTTTAATATGCCCAGATTGTTGTTGTTGTAGTGTCCAAAGTTGTTCAAGAGAAAGCCATCAAAAGCGCGCAATTCCCCTCCGAGTCAGACGGGCACTAAAACTAGACACACACATAGCGAGACTCACATACTCACACACATAGAGACACCTGCAATAGTAGCAACATCCATTACAAATGAGCAACTGGAAATGGATGCTGTTAAGATACATTTCCCCACAGTGTCAAATGGTGGTTTTCGCTTACCCTATAACGGTGCTTTAAGAATGCTTGAAATTGTGAAATGAGCAAATGTCATGTGGAGTTTTTGTTTTACAGTTATTCGTGGCTAATTTCCTCAATTTCTATGACAAAATAAAGCTAGGGTAGTTTTGCGGATATCATGAACTGTAAGAAATATTTACTTTATTGATTGCTTTGGCGTGTTAATGAAAAATAAAGAAGACAGAAATGCGAAAAAAAAAAAACAAGTAAACTATGTTTGCATACAGAAAAATAGTTGTGAAGAGCAGTTCATGCGGAGCGAATTCGCATCCTTGCAGTTCATTCTATTCATCAGTGTGTTTTATCACGTTTTCTTTTTTCGTTTTTTCATTTGCTAGACTTTTCACTCTTGCTGCTTGATTGACTGCGGTGAAGCCATCATATCATCCTCAACAGCAGCAGCAGCCATCGGCTATCCTCACATAAAAGGTTAATCACTTTCAAAGCTACTCGCACATTGTACACTTTTTTCTTGTCTCTCATGTGCCAAGTGCTTCGCCCAGTTTCGAAAAGACCCTCTTATATTCTGCACTACTTAGTAATGCAGAAAGTATGCGTATTGAAGCTTTTTTATGCACATTACACGCTCGGATAACTTGCGTGACGGGTTGTAAAAGTAATATTAAACGTCTTTATATACCAAAATTATATATTTTTTATTTTTATTATATTACCTTATTTACATTTAATACGGAAAAATGTGAATAAAAAGCTTACAATATATATAATTAGTTGAATTATCCTATGATAAATGACAATGTTGTTTATGAACATATGTATATTATATTTTACTACACATTGCACAAGAGCAATACTGATAACGAATTAAATTGTCTGCATACAAAATTCATTCTATAATGTTCGCTTCATGCACATTTGCGCCTGGCTATCTCTCGCTCACTGGCTGTCTCCCTCACACACTCATATCACCCAAAATTGCCTTGGGACTTTTGCCTGGTCTTTACTGCAGCACGCCCACAATAACAGCAACAACCACAAGAGCAGAAGCAGTAAGAAGTAGAAACAGAAAGAACAACAACAAAAGCGCTGTCAAGTTGACGACTGCTGCTTTGGCTACAATTACAAGCATCATTGGCCTTATTTCTTTTTTGCTATTGCTGTTGTTCTTGTTCTCATTACTATTTGGAATGTCTGTCACTAGACTCACAGACACACAAACACATGCAAACGCACGCTCATTTCACAGTTTTATCTCCAAAGCTGTTGTTGTTGTTTTCTCGCTTCTTTCCCTTTCTCTCTCTCGCTATCTCTGACAATTGAATCTATAAAACTTCCAAAAATGATTACGTAGCATTTAGCTGGTAGGCACTCTGTTTCTTGAGAACACCACCTGTCGCCCTCTGTTGTTGCTTTACAGTTGTCACCCTGTCTTTTTTCTTTTATGACCACTAAGCTCGTGTTCTTTAACCATCTTTATTCTCTCTTATAGTGTCTATTTTTAGCATACACAAAAGTTTCACAATCAGCCTAAAAACAAGTAAATTTTATATGTATTTTAAATTTACGTACGCAACTAGCAACAACAAAAATGAAATAAAAAACCTAGGAAAACCTGAATAAAAAAATTAATTTCTTTAATTGCCACATATATTTTTTTGTAATTTTCGAGACGTTGAGAGCTGCCTGTTCCTGTGATACCCTTACCTTACCGCTTACCAAACCATTGGCAGCTGTTAATAAGCTATGCGAAATCAGTGGAGTTATTATTACATTTAGGTGTCTCTTTTAATTAAAACGCATGTTGTAGTCATGTTATCTTCTGTGTCCTTTAATAAGAGTTGAGCATGATGTATTTATGTATTTTGATAGTTCTAAAATTCCGTAAACAAACATCTGTAGTCTTTACATAACTCTCACCAAATTCCAATAAGTGTCAGTGAGTGCTGTTAGAGCAAAGAAATCTAGTTGTTATCTGCGCTTTTTTATATTTATCTATTTTAGCTTGCTTATTTAAGGGCATATTTTATAAATTAACAGCACATTAAATACACGCACAGAAATTAACATACTACATACTTTATACATACAGAAACTTAATTCAATTATGCTGCATATATATGTCATATTGCAAAGCAGCAAGAAATTTATGAGCCATACACTCCACGACTCCCCCTCATGGCCATTTTTTCTTTTAGTGTCTGTACTTGACAAAGCTACGGAGCCATGATAGCAACAACAACATCAGCCAGTAGCAGCAATAGCAGCATGTAGCAGCAGCCAGTAGCAAACGTAGTCAACGCCAACACAGCCAGCAACGCCAACGCAGCATTTTTGCCAAGGTTGGCAACACTGGAGTTGCAGTAACTGCAAGAACAACAACAACATTGGCGACCCCATAAATGTTGATCAACTGTTGTTTGTTTGGTTGGGTTGGCAACTATTAGCGCATGAAACGCCACGCAACTAACAAGCGGAAAAATCTCTACTTGGAATCAAAATAAAAAAAATGTCATTATCAACTCGTCGAGGGCTGCTCATTAAGTAAATAGTTTCCCACATATGTACACAATTTGTATTATTTTGATAAGCATTGAATTTTAAATTTTTATCTTTATCGATTACTAAATTTAATTAAATGACCTAGCTACTTTACAATTAAATTAACATGTATTGACCATAATTATATTTTGAGCAATTGCAATTTATTTTTTTTATTCCTAATTCCTAATAAATAAACATTTGCTATAAATGATGTAAGTTCAAAATAAATAAATTACGCAAAAACAAAAGACAGTTTCTGTGCTAATTACTAATTAATAAGAAACAACCCACTAAACAAGAACAGCAAAAAAAGCAAAACATTTCCATTCTGCTAAGAGCAGTTTTAAAAACATTTGTTTAACATTGCTTTGCACTCAGTGTTTTGTGAGACAATTGTCAAGTGTGTATTAAACATAACAGCACACATACATACTCGTACATAACAGCACATATACATAGATACATGCACCTATGCATAGTTTTAGTTCCCATTCTCAGTTAAGTTGCTAGTTGCATATCTTAAAATTGATTGTTGTCTAGACTTTGATTCATGCCGACTGACGACTCGTCATAACGCCTGACTGCACTTAAGCTAATTGCAAGGTATGCCACGCGGCTGGACGATAGACAGGCCTTCCACTGTTACCCACTCCCCTCTTCCTTTCCCAAAACCCCCACCAACACACTACAGTTACAGTGCATTAGGGTGGCCCAAAAGTTACGCAAGTTTTTAATTAGCTCAATGTTTTTGGCATATGTAGGTAGGTATGGGGGTCAGCTTGTGGCTCCCTTTGAGCTGGGCACAGTAAGCGCCTTAAATGCTCTTATCGATTTTAGCTTGTTACCCAACCAATTTGCATATGCATGTCGAATTGTTGTTGTTTTTGTGGGGTTTTGTTTTATAATAATCATAATAGACGTGACGCAGCTACAAATAGTTTCGTGTGATACCCTGCATAAATCAAAAATGGGTTGAAAGGGTAGCTTGAAATTATAAGTAACTCTTTTGCTAGAGCTTTGGTTGCACATATTCAAGATTGAAAAAGCGAGAGCTAGTAAAAATTATCCTAGTTAGAGTTAACAGGGCATCTGCCTAGTCCAGATGGATAATCAACCATAACACTCTTTTTCAACACTCTTAGTTCTGTTTGAATGTGTGTGTTTACGTTTGCATTTGTTTTTGGCGCCTCACAGACAAAAGCTGAAGATTACGTGGCCACACACGACACACACAGAACTTATGCCACGCATAAATGTGTGTGTGTGTGTGTTTGTGCGGTTTGTATTTGTTTCATTGTCGCTGTCACGCATTCGACGTGAGTCCATCTACAATACTGTCATTCACTTACTGAGTCAGCCAGTCCGTCAGTCTGTCAGTCAGTCAGTTAGTCAACGAACGTTTCATTCACATGTTGAGTGCTCCCAAATGGGTCGCTGATGCTGTTGAGCAGGACGATTAAGCTAAGGGCAATAATAAGGAAATAACATTTTAATGGCCCAACCATTTTAATGAATTTCATTGTGATGTATGTGCAACTGTTTGCTTAAGCTGATTTATAAATGAAGACGAATTAATAATATGTCTGAAATCTACAAATGTCAAAAAAAAAACTTTCCCGAAAATCTGCCTTTGCTTTCGCTTCTGCTCACACTAATCGTGTTTAGTGGCATGGCATCAACATCGTTTTTTGGTCGTGCTCTTGTAATGAGCACATGGCACGAAGTTAATGATGCGGGTCAAACCAGCGTCCGTTGATGACATAAAAAAAATGGCAATGGACCAAAGGTCAAACTTCAAGACAAAAAAAACTTTTCTTTAGGGCTTATTTTTTGCCGCATTTTCTGTGTGAGGGACAATAAAAAAATTGTAATAAATATAATAGATAAATTAACATTTAAATCGAAAATTTTATAATTATTTTTCTATTAATATTAAAGTAATGAGTTTAAAGTGATAAGTAATTATTTAAATATATATTTTTTACGAATATCTCAATATTCTACTCAATATATTTTAAATACCCTTTACAGGGTATCTGTTACGCAGAGCGTTCAGTACTTGTCTCAACAAACTTTTTTTCAATTGCATGCGAAAAAAACACCAAGCGAAAATTTTTTGTGCTTTTAAGTGCAACTTTTTCAGCGCTGGCAATGAGCACTTGCCATGCAAACGGTTTGTTCATCCTTCCGCCTGCCTGTCCACCCGCACGTCCATTTAGCATTTTGCTCTGCTTTCTAACCGCACGGCCACGCCCACTTCTACTACATTTAACAGCAGCACACACAGTGAAATCAGAATTGGAATCCGAATCTGAATCTTTCCACTGGGCATTCTGTTTATTCTGCTCAGCTTTGCTTGTCATTTATTTCAGTTTTTTCTACTTTTGTTTTTGATTGTTTGTTGCCATGAAAATGTTGCGGGTTGGGAGGGGAGAAAACTCGTGCAAATTTACCATACAAATTGTTCGGAATTAGCGCGGGCTTTATGGACGAAATAACCGACAATCCCTCTCTCACCCCAACGTCCCTCTGCGTTTTCATATTCCCTATTTGCTTTTAATTAAAATGCGTGTCATGAAAATTTTAACATTTCGTTTTTTCTCTCGCATTTTTTGTTTTACTCTCGCTCTGGTAGAGTGTGTTGTTCTTTTGCGGAATAGTTTGTAGTACATTAGAGACGAATGTGAATATGTATTCCCCATCAACATTATTAGACGAGTCGGTAAAGTCATTCTATCTATGCCCGGTTTTAAATTTGAAATTTTAAATTAGCAGTAGTCAATAGTCACAGCCAAACGGATAGAATTACTCTTTTTAAATAGCTGAAATAGCAATAATCGCTCGAAGGATGTGTTATTCTAAGCTCAACTCCTTTGTTTGTAGTAAACTTATTAAAATTAAAATTAATTGATAAGTGTAATTACTATTAAATGACGAATATTTATGAGGAACTATCGATCGAAAATTGAGCTTTTGTGTGAAAAACATTTTTGTATAATAAAATTTTTAAATCTAAAACACAATATATATAAAATAAATTAAATCATACCATATATATATTAGAAACAATTTGTAGATTTTGTACAAGTTTGCTGTTTAACTCTTTCGCTCTAAAAGAGTATTTTATCTTCGTCTTGCCCAACAAAATAAATCTCTTTTGTTTTGTTTCGTTTACTTTTTTTGAATTTTGCGCCAGAAATTCGCTTTATGAGCTGCTGAAATACCGTAAGACAGGCAGGCAACGCGTGGAATAACTGATGGCTCAACGATAATGATGATGATAACGATGATGATTGTGATGATGACGGCTTTCTTTTGGGCTGTGGGGGATTACTAAAAAAACAAATATAGATTTGCGTACTTTGTCACATTTTGCTTGAAAGGTCTTTTTGTTCTACTTCCTTGTTCCTTTTCTCTTTCTGGTTTTGCCCAAGATTCGTAAATTGCTGTAAATGTGTTTTGCTTTTGCCAAATCGCGTCAAATCCAATAAAATATTTACTTGCGTTATTTTTTTGTATTGACGCATAAATGGGCGAATAGGTTTGAGCAACTGTTTTAGATATTTACTTTTAAAACTATATTCAAGAACATTTTGGCATGTTTATACAGCCTTAGGCGGGCCAAATATTTATACAGTGTGTTAATTATAGTAGATAGATAGATCCTTAAATATTTATTTTATTACACTGGGTTTTAATTATGACCTCATTAAAGAATATGGTCTGGCAGTTTTTATTTTATTTTCTTTTAGACATTTGAATAATAGCGAATTTAGTGTAGAATAAAAGAATACAAAAAAGCTAAAGTTCTAATGGACATTTAAGAAGTGTAAAGTTTGCTTTAATTGTATATTAATAATTTTAGATATTTGCCTGCTTATTTATAAAATCGAAAATTGCTGGGTATAGCTGATTAAAATTCGATAAGACGACAGTCGTTTGGCAAATGAACATTCTAATTTTTATTATATTTCAACGGCTATCATCGGACAAGTGGTGAAGTTCACTAACCCTTTGTGCCGGCTGAGCACATAGTTTTTTTCCTTTTATTTTGTGTTGTTTATAACGCAGAATAAGACGTAAGTCGTTTATTTGTGGAACGTGTCTGACCATGTGTGCTTGTACCTATGCATATGTGTGTGTGTATTGTATTTATAGCGATAATTTGTATCAGTGTCGCTGTCGGGCGGCTGCTGTGCATGTCAACATGTAACAGACTAAAATGAACGTAATTCGTATGCAATATAAATTACTCGCCTCTCTTTTCCTTCTCCTGCTCTTAACAGTTGCTGTGCAGAATTAAAGAGACCAAGAGAGGGTTTTAAATACAATGGTCGCGGGTGCGTTGCTTTGATGTGTTTTTGGTTTTTATGTTTTGTTTTTATTTTCTCTCGCAACATTTATGCGGTATTTGTTGTGGAAATTTTTGTTAGTTTTTACAGTTGTTATTGTTGGATTTCAATGCTCTTCTTGTGTGTTTGTATGTGTGTCAAATACGAGTGCTTAATTATACAAAATGTGATTTGCGCTCGACTTAACAGCCAGTGATTTATTTTGTTAAGCTCGCTGGGCGCATTCGGATGATGAATTTAAATTTGGATGCCAAATGACAAAACAGATATGGTGTTAATGATGATGATGCGTCCGAAATGTTAAATAAAAATTTGTGAAATTTGTGAAATTGAGTATCTTAGTCGAATGCACTTGATGTTAATAACTCTTGACAATGTGATGTGGCATTTAATGTAAAAAATTTAATCTATGCATTATTGTGTTTAAAAAATTTTGTACGTGATTTGTTTGACTCATATTTTAACAGCATGTTGATAAGACTTACTTTTATTATGGTTGCTGCGTGAACTAAATGTTAAATACTTATTTGCAATTGCTAATTAGCTAACAATAACAGTAAAAGTAACAGACTGATAAAAAGGGAATTTAAGTGACAAATCTTTTTGGATTTTATGTGCATTTGTTCCACATTGTAGATTCTATTACAGTGCCTGTACTTATATACTGTACGTGATTGTTGCTTGTCTTGTACCTTGGGAACTAGTCTGCAATCAGATTGACCCCACTTTTTTTTATGATGGTAGAACAATAATAATCATTGTCCATCCAGTGGGGTTAGTAATTGCACAATTTGACAATTGCATTAATTGCGTTTAATTGCTTACGTTTTCGAATTGTGGTCGCCTCTATACACAGTGCTTATTTTTTTTTGCCTTTTTTTGCAATATCTTAATTGCAATTTCTGTTACAATTTCATTTATAATTGCTGCTGTTATTGTTGCTTTTGTTGTTGTTATCTCTGTCAATGTTGACGCGACCTTTGCCAACGCGCCACTTCATTAAAAATTGCTTACAGCTTTGGGTTTTTATTGCCGCTGCTCTGTCGTCCACGTCATGCAGCTATCTCTCTCTTTCCCGATGTCTCTACCACGCTTACGTACATCATAACTATTCGAATCGAACAGCTTTGTTTATGTTACTGTTATCTTCTGCTGCTTGTTCAGCACCAGCTGTCAAGGCTTTTTCACATGAAATTGACACAAATTTTCATCAAATTAATTGCGTTGTGCGCGTGTAAGTGGTAAGAAAGGTGCGAGTGTGGCGTTGTGCACCCAACAAGCGTGCTAAAGTTAGCTACAAGTGCTCTCAACTCTTGTGCCACGACACGACACACAACACACACACATACACATAGGCATTAACATTTGTTTGACGCCTCCGCCCACCCCGCGTTGTCACGCTTATCAGTAGCCATACACAGTCAGCAACAGTATTATAAAAAATATTGTTGCTTCCGCTTTGCTGACACGACTCGTGTTATAAAAGAAAAAGAGGCTGGCTGAATACAGAGACAGAGCTCGTCAGAGAGGGAAGCGACGAGAGAGAGCGACATCAAAAGCAGCCCATCACGATATAAAATATAATTTTCACGAACTTGATAGTCACGAAAAATATTAATTAATAATTGAATCAAGAACTATCTGCTTAGTCAATTGAGTCAACAAGTAGTTAACACTTTGCAAAAAGTCGTTGCTGTGTGAGAAGTGTAGACAAAGTAGACATCACACTGTCATCTCTAATTTTGAATGAGTGTGATGGAGAGGAGTGTTAGAGAGAAGAGGGGCAGAGAAAAAGAAGCACCCGAGCAGAGCTTAGGCATCTATTAAATTTATAACACTTTGACAGCTTACCGAACACTGGGACTCTTAATTAAAATACAAAATTGTAATTTACACACAACAAAAACCACCACAAAATAGACACTTATAGGCGACGACGAAGTCAAAGTGAGATGGAGAAACGCAATAAATATAAATCAAAGCAATATTTTGCAGATGGCGCCTACGTATAAACACACATAAATACATAATCAACTATTATTGTTCCATGTCTCTCTGTGATTTCTCTTTCTACTTGAACATTTGCTGATGGTTATGTTCTGTGTTCTTGCCGCATTTTCCTGCAATTGAATTATAATTAAGTGTTAATGGAATAGCCTGAATTAATATTATCAACGCCAATATCATAAGACCAATAAACCATACACACTTATTGAAAATGAACACTGATTGTTCCATCTATGAATTTGCCCATTAGACAATCAGTTAACATTAAATACTTAACAGTGTGATTAGCAACGTCAACAAGCTGTTAATTCTGTTAGTTTAGCAGCATTAGCTAGCATTGAACGGTTTTACTTTCATTTTGCATTGCACAGTGGTAATAACTGTTTGTAATAAAACAGTTTCAATTAAGCACATTAATATATGTGACAGCGTAATAATAGTATTGTTTATTTGTTTACCTTTAAATTTGTTCACGTGTCTGTTAAAATTTACTTAGCACAATCGTACTTTTATGTTTATAAATAATAAATATCACTCATTTTATTTGTACGTACTTTCTGAATAAAACATTCGACGAAATGTTGCTGACGCATTACTTATAAAAAGCTTTTGCAAAAATAATTATTATACACTCGACTTAACAGACATATGTGTATATGTGGAATATGTGTGTGTATTTGTAAACTCGTTTTATATCCTTGTTATTGAGTGCATTATTGATGACTTCATGCTGCACGCACTGAAGGGCACTCTTGTGGCGCTCTCGGGCTGTCTGCCGGCTGCGTGTCATTTGCCCACTTCGTTTTTAGCCTCTTTCGGTTCGCTTCTGCACATGCAACTGCATATTTTAACAGGTCGACCTATCTCCTACTATCCCCCTCCCCCTTTCATCTACATCTTCCACTCTTTCGCTCTCTGTTAACAAGAAGTTCTTGACGTGTGTGCTTGTGTGCATACATCTTGTTATGCGAAACTGGTTTTGAATGCACTTCGCCCCTCCCTATCTCCATCGCCCTTCTACCAACTCTCCTTCTTGCATGCTGTCTCGTCTATGTTAGGCCAAGCATTGGCACTCGTCGCATGCCTTATGAATGATTCAAATGCATGTTATGTGTACGAAAAAAGAAATACGAAGAAATACCGTTAAGGATTGTTGCGCTTTTGTTTTATACCTTCGTTCGCTAACAAGGCTTGTGTTAGTTTTCGTTTGTAGTTAAAAAGTTTCGACAAAAAGTTTCATATTAATATTTAAATGAAATTAAAAAAGGGTTTATATTTTGTATCTCTCATTATATCAGTATATTTTTTCTTTCTTATAATACAGTCAATGTTTTGTCGCATAGTCGGTCACATCTCGTTCGCTGCCTTTTCTCATGACTCAGGCACTGACATCTTGTTGGGTGCCGGTTTCCGTTTGGCTTTTGTTGGTTTCCTTCTTGTTATTGTTGCTTCGGTGGCATTTTTGGGATGACTGCTTGTAACTCTGACCTTTGCCAATGGAATTTGTGCACAAATTTATTTGGTTTTTTTTTACGTTTTTTTTGTTTACGAAAATATGTTTATCAGTAAAAAAAGTGAGGAAAAGGTATTTGAATGTCTAATATTTATTGACATTATCGATAAAATTTGCTTTCCAGAAATAAATGTAAATAAATGGCGGATACTGATTTTTGAAGAAAATAACCTTGTGCAAAGTTGAATTTAGTTGCGGATTAGTATTGCTTAAATTAAGCTTGTATAGTTCTCTTTGCCTTCATTCAATGAAAACAATGCTATATTATAAAATATAATAACAATCAATAATTGCAAGTCATTTCGATTTCGTCATCAAAATATCAATCAAACCAAAATAAAAAGTGAAGTATTTTAAGTCAAAAGCCCGAAATCTAAACAAATATGAAATAACTTTCGTTTTTTACTTATTTACATACATAAATTCAATATTATTGTTGGTTTATTATTTGTTAATGCTCATTTTTTTCTATTTTTCTCTTTTTTTGCAGTTGAATAGTTTCTCAAGGTCTTTTTTGCGCGAGAGAGAGAGAGATAGAGAAAACATAATCGAAACTGGTTGTTGCGTTTGAGGCATGAGCTGAGGCCGAGGCGACACTGGAGAATTTGGACGTCGTCTCAATGGATCAGCAAACAACAACAACAGCAGCAAAAACAACAACAGTGAGAGGATGCGGCAGCAGCAGCAGCAGCGACAAGAAGAAGAAGGGCAACTGCTAGTTAACAGCGGCTGAGAAATCGTGCGTTTGCCTCTGTGCGTAGCATGAGAAAGAGACAGAAAGAGCGAAAGCTCCACATATGTGCCAAACCAACTGTAACAACAATCACAACGACAAAAACAATTCCCCACAACAAAAAGCATCTAATAAACAGCAATTCAGGCTTCAAGGAGTTACAATAAGAGAGAGAGAGAGAAAGAGAGAGAGTAATGAGATCACAGCGCCTGTCAAACTAAAAGTCTGATAAGAAAGTTATACATTGTAACACATAGGGCAACCAATCAACAACAATAAAACAACAACAGCAACAATAACATATCTATGGCAACTAAGAGCAGCAACTTACAAGCATCTCAGGCCAACTAACAGAAGAAAAATGTTGCAAAATCGTTTACATTAACCACGTCGACAACACCACGCCACACAACAGACAAAAGCTTATTGCTGCCAGCTGACTGAATTGACTGACAGAAACAAATTAAATTTGTCGCACACGATTACACACATCAACAACATAAAAAAAATAATAAACAAGCAAACAAAACAAAGAACTAACAGCACCAATCAATAATAGTTTTGCAAACAAAAAAATAATTAACATGACACTGCAAAGCTTTACACGAAAAATGCGGGGACGCATGCGTTCAAACACCTGCCGCATCGTATTACTCACCTCACTGGTGTGGCTCATCTTTGACTTTGTGCTCATTGCCCACTATTCGGACTGCATAGGCAAAGATGGCTGGCGTTGCAGGCGAGCCGGCGAATATGATGTTGAGGTGAGTAACGGTCAGTGTTGTATAAAACGCAACTCTGATTTATTGCGGAGGTGAATTTTTATTTTTTAAATAATAAATTTATGTATTTTCGGAAATCAATAAATTACATTTTATTTTACATAACCTGAATTTTAAAGTCAAAGTAAACTCGCCAAAAAATATTTGTTCTGCCCTAATTTGACAGCCAAGTGTAGTGAATTATGTCATAAAATAGATAAACTTACTTTCTTTACTTACAGATGCCAAACGCTGAGCGTTTGGTGGATGACAATCAGTTGGTCAACGACAATGAAATCAATACAGAAAAATCTTTGGATGGTGATGAAGGCCTTGCGCCGATAATGGGACAGGGCTTTATCTCTGGCGGCATTTCGATGACGTATCGCAGTGTGCTGCTAAAGAAATGGTTCCTGGCGCCGACAGTTCGCGAATCCAAAGGCAAACCGGGTGAGATGGGCAAGCCCGTAAAAATACCTGCTGAGATGAAGGATCTCATGAAGGAAAAATTCAAGGAGAATCAATTCAATCTACTGGCCAGTGATATGATCTCATTAAATCGCTCGCTAACCGATGTGCGGCATGAGAAGTAAGTTAAACAGTTTTAAAATGAATAATAAAAAGAATTAAAATATATATATATATATATATATGTTTTTATATTAATTTAATTATAACTATAATTATTTAATATTTATTTTTATATTTATTTATTTTACATATATATTTATGATGTATTTGTGTTTGTTCCTTTAGTTGTCGCCACAAGCGCTATGCCTCAAAGCTACCCACCACCTCAATTGTGATAGTCTTCCACAATGAAGCGTGGACGACACTTCTGCGCACCGTTTGGAGTGTCATCAATCGCTCACCGCGCTCCCTGCTCAAGGAGATCATTCTGGTGGACGATGCCAGCGAGCGAGGTGAATATTAGAATGCTAAATAATTAAATAGTAATTTAAACCAGATGTTTACTTTTTACAGATTTTCTGGGCAAACAGCTGGAGGATTATGTGGCCAAGTTGCCAGTTCGTACATTCGTGCTGCGCACGGAGAAACGCTCTGGCCTGATTCGGGCTCGTCTGCTGGGCGCCGAGCATGTTACTGGTGAGGTTATAACCTTCCTGGATGCGCATTGCGAGTGCACTGAGGGCTGGCTAGAGCCGCTACTGGCGCGCATTGTACAGAATCGTCGCACAGTCGTCTGTCCCATCATCGATGTCATCTCGGATGAGACTTTTGAGTATATAACAGCTTCGGACTCCACGTGGGGTGGCTTCAACTGGAAGCTCAACTTTAGATGGTTGGTTGCGCTTGAGTTATATATTTATAATCGCCTAGTGACACTAAAGATTTAGATTGTTTTTAGAAATTTAAACTAAAATATAAAAATAAGTGTTAAAGTTTTTAATGACGTTGTGCAGGAAGTAGTAAGTAGAAGAAAGCATCTTGAAGAATATATATATTCTTGTCCAGTACCAACGGTCAGTTTTTATAACTATTTCTATTTGATATATTGATATAAATTGATTTATTTTTACAATTTTGAAGTCTTCGATAGAAATAACCTTTGAATAGATTTGTAATATAGCCAAACAAATTATTGATGAACTGTACAAATTTCGTTAAGATCAAATAAGAAACATATTTTGTAAAAACTACTATCAGGAAGTTTACTAAACATTTATTTAGACTCTTTTTAATTGTTTTCAAATCTATATAGTATTGGATATCCAAGATTATTTAACTGCATAGCAAATATTGATATTTATTCATTCTTGTCAATTTTATGTAGGCGTTCAGATTATTCTAACATATATTAACTCCATTTAATTTTTACTTTAAGCAAGTGTCACTTAGGCTATAGATATATATAATTTTATGGCAAGCTAAATCTGATTGTTTGATTAATGATTTCAGGTATCGCGTGCCACAACGTGAGATGGCCCGTCGGAATAATGATCGTACGGCGCCATTGCGTACGCCGACAATGGCTGGTGGGTTGTTCTCGATCGATAAGGATTACTTCTATGAAATCGGGTCGTATGACGAGGGCATGGACATTTGGGGCGGCGAGAATCTGGAGATGTCGTTTCGAGTAAGGCAAACTCAATGAAATCTTTTCGCCACTTTGGTTTTTCTATTCGTTCTTACAGCTACAGCCAAGCCGCAAAAAGTGTTGCCCATTTTGCCTAAACATATTTGTCTGATAATCGTATTTCTTTTATTTCCACTCTCTTCTTATATTTTATTTTTACTTTAAGTCGCAGTTTTTCTTCTTTTCAAAATTTTTCGTTTGTTTATGTTTGTTATTTTGTAAAAAATGAAAAGAAAAAATGTGTGAAAAATATGTATGTAAAAATAATATGCTAATCACAGACCAACACAAACAAACAAGTATGAAAACATCATGAATATATATATATGCAATATATTCTCAGATATGGCAATGCGGTGGCATTTTAGAAATTATACCCTGCTCGCATGTGGGCCACGTGTTCCGCGACAAATCGCCGTACACCTTCCCGGGCGGCGTTGCCAAAATTGTGCTGCATAATGCGGCGCGGGTGGCCGAGGTGTGGCTGGACGAGTGGCGTGATTTCTATTATGCAATGAGCACAGGTTCGGAAACAAATCAAAACAAAACAAATAAAAATCAACAACAACAACAACATAAACAATAACAGTTCTTACAATGCGCATCTAACACTTTTGAGTATAACAAATTTTGATTCTAATTGGCTTTCACTTGCTACTAAAAACAAAAATTAAACAAACGATTTTTTCGGCATGCCGAACATATATATATATACCCTTGCAGCTTGACTAAATGTTAGATTTTGTATAAAATATAATTTTTTAAAATTTTTATAATTTGGTTTATAATAGTCTGGCAACCAAACTGGTTACCAGTACTAAAAATATTATATGTTTAGTGATGCGGGTTAACTGATCTTTAATTAGTTTAGGAAACAGAAATTTTATTCATGTTAGAAAGGTTTCGTGTTCTTTCGATCTAAATTAAATTTGTACAATTTGTCAATAACATTTTCGGTATATATTATAATATAATAATATAAAGGCTACATCATAACAATTGATTTTTATATCTATCGCAAATCGAATTGTATCGATATTAGTGAGACAGGACATTTGTCAATCAAATTAAATCAACTTTATCTATCCAAATTATTATTATTATTATTATTAAAATGTAGGAAAGAATGAATCAACTCCTATCAAAAAAAAACATAGCTTTAAAATTACACATTTCTCCCTGCAAGGGTATATTGAAAACGAAAAAAGATTCACTTAAGCGCTACTAAATACTAATAACACTAACTAAGAAACATAAAAATAGACAACTGACACTGTTTGGAGCATAAAATGCAACAAGTTGAAACTACTTATTGTAATAATAATAATATCTACATGTATAACAATAACTACTATAGCTAACTATTACCCTACATATGCATATTATGTAATGTGACTGTAACACAATCAATATATACATATATATATATATATATATTTATATCTATATATATATATATGCCAAAAGCTAATGCCACAGTCGTTGCTTACAATCTGTGTATCTATATCTAACTGAACAGCAATACGCACTTTGGCATATGTTTTTAATTATGGATTATGATTATTTGTGTGCTCTCCACTTGATTGTTTTTTTAACCGAGACTCTTCTAAATGTTTTAAAAAAAAACAACACATAATTGTTATTAACAATCAAACTAACCAATTACTACACACATAATAATAATTATGATATACATATATAAATTTAACACGTTGATACTACAAAAGCGTTACATATAAATAACACTTGAATACTATCGAGTACCCATCACAGTTGTATTGACAAAACCAACCTTAACATTGAACTTAAGCTAAAAAAAAAAACAACTTAACGTACATTAATAATACTCGTTGCCCATTTTTTTTCTTATTGATTTAAGTACAGAAAAAAAAAACAAATTGGTAATTAATTTTAGTGTTTAGTTGATACAGCTAAGTTTGTTACTAATTTTATTTTTATTTTTATTTGCATCGTTGCTCGTTACTTGTTACTCATCATGTGGGCTAGGATTGTTCTCGTCAAGCACTTTGCGCCACTTGCTTAATCAGTAATCGTTTGATCAATGAATGCAATTTGTTGTTTTGTGAGTCTTATTGCTCTCGTTGTCATTGCTCGTCGACAGCAAATACTCGCTGTAAGTTATAGTAGCTCTGCAGTTACTCTTTGTGATCTCGTTGCTAATTAGAGTTACTCTTTTTGAGTCTTGCTGCTAACTACTCGTTATAATTTTCCTTCGTTGCAACTACTTGTTTTATGTATCTCGTTGATTACAAATATTCAGTATACATTTTGGTAGTTACAACTACTCGTTATTTGTCTTGTGGCTTCTTTCACTTTACGCCAACTACTCGTTATAGTTATCGTTATCGTTATTTACGTAAAAACCAATAACAATTAACTAAAACTATCGCTAGTTCACGACAGTTTCTAACTGAACTAACAGTTTCTAACTTACTATATTTCAAACTTAATGTTGTTCAACATTAGTTGTTAAATTTTGTAACGAGTAATCGTTACTCGCCTCAAATAATCACTGTTTTCAATATCTAGCAGTTTTTCTTCATCCAACTGGCGTTATAAGTGCTTACAGTTCCCTAGTCCAATCAAAGAAACAAACAAATATCTCTTCTGCCCATATCAGATCATATAGTATTCTATTAGGTACTCGCTACATTTGCGCTTGGCTTGACTGATTTATATTGATTGATGTACATCTTGATGTGTACCACCTTTTCCCCCTCTCTCTCTCTCTCTCTCTCACTCTCTTTCTTTCTCTCTCGCCCCACTTTCGCCCACTCTCTTGTCTCGGTGAAAAATCAAAAAAAAAAAAAAATGAACATTGACAATTTTCTGATATTACCCGCCGCCTCCTCCAGGTATGGATGTGTGGCGGTGTGCTCGAAATAGCGCCCTGCTCCCGTGTCGGTCATGTCTTTCGCAAGTCAACGCCGTATACCTTCCCAGGCGGCACCACGGAGATTGTTAATCACAATAATGCGCGTCTGGTTGAGGTTTGGCTGGACGACTGGAAAGAGTTCTACTACAGTTTTTATCCAGGTTAACGAAACAAAACAATTTCTCTTTCTCTCTTTTCCTATCTATTTCGTTCTCAAAATCTCTTATCGAATGCTTCTTCACTTTAATATCTCACTCACTCTGCCTAACTGTTTCTCTTTCTTTGTTTCACTCTATCTCTATAGTTATCTGTTTCGTATATATAAATATATATATATCTGCATTTTGCAATTGTCTGTCTTATATATACACACACATTTAGATATATATATATATATATATATATATATATATATATATATATACATATATATTTAATTTACTTATGATATCCACACTTCATATATATATACATATATATATATATATGATTTATATGGCATGGCCGTGACAAATCCAATCAAAACCAAATCACCCAACAACCCAATAATGCTCACCCTGTATTTGTATACTTCTTTTGCAAATTGTTTTTGTTTTGTCTTTTGTTTTTCTTTCTCCCAGTTCCTGTTTGTGTCTTTTTTGCCCCCATCTCTCTTTCTTCCAGGTTCCATTTTGCCTATTTAGTTAACTATGTTTCTTCTTATTGTTTTGTCCAAAAACAAACCACACAACCGCAAGACGCCTGTTTAATGTCCCCAATCACCTCCACGAATCACCAACCAACCCCACAAAACGCATTCGCAATTTACAGTTCGTTTACATTTGGTATAGCTTAAATAGATTGAGTGAATACTCCTAACTTTAAGCAACATTTTCAGATCGCAGCACTTGAGATATGTATTTTATCTATGTATTACACATTTTTATTTTTTGCATGCTTTGTAAATAGTATATTTATGTATGTTGATATGTGTTGGTTTTTTTTTTTTATAAGCTTTTTGCACTGAATTCTGTTGCCCAGTTTGCTTGCAATTCTAATCCCTAATGCTGTAAAAATACAGAGCTTTTAACGGACACGAATGTAGCTCAAAAGAGATAATAAACACTTACACTCACACTAACATTGATGTTTTAAAGGAAAGCCACTGCAAAAGCTTACTAAAAGGCACTTTTTTTTTGCTCTCTCTCTTTTTTTCTACCCCTTGAACTTTAGGTGCCCGCAAAGCTTCGGCTGGTGATGTTAGTGATCGTAAATCGCTGCGAGATCGCCTGCAATGCAAAAGCTTCCGCTGGTATTTGGAGAACGTGTATCCGGAAAGCTTAATGCCACTGGATTACTACTACCTGGGCGAGGTGAGTATTTGAGCTTTTTTTCTTTTCCTAAATGATCCTCAGCTAATTTATATTTTGCCTTTTTAGATACGTAATTCGGAGACGGAGACCTGTCTGGATACGATGGGTCGCAAGTATAATGAAAAAGTGGGCATCAGCTATTGCCATGGCCTTGGTGGCAATCAGGTATTTGCCTATACGAAGAGGCAGCAAATAATGTCCGATGATTTGTGCCTCGACGCGGCCAGCTCCAATGGCCCCGTGAATATGGTGCGCTGCCACAATATGGGCGGCAATCAGGAATGGGTATACGATGCGGAGGTGAGTCAGCGATAGAATTGGAATATATGTATATTATAATAATTATGATTAATTCTTAAACTCAAATTGTAATTTGCAGGAGAAATGGATACGGCACACGAATACGGGTCAGTGTTTGCAGCGTGCAACAAGAGACGATGCAAGTACGCCGCTGCTGAGGCCGTGCAACTATTCAAAGGGCCAGCAATGGCTCATGGAGTCAAAGTTCAAGTGGCAGGCGCACTAGCTGCTGCCATCAGCTGCTGAAACTACAACTAAAACTATACATCAAACTATTAACCTAAACTGAGAACTTCCAATTTTTGTTTAAACTGTTAACTAAGTTGCCAGCATTATAAGAAACGAGAGAGAGGAGTTACTAGCAAGGATTTCAAGCATTTTTGTACTAAGTTATAACCTAAGAGGATAAGCATTCTCTGTCTGTATGTATGTGGTGTGGGCTGTTGCTCTTTTGTGGCAGCCAATTGTCTTCCCAATTAATAATGTATATATATATATATATGCACATATATATATATATATGAAAAGTATGTATGCATTTGTGCGTTTAGTTTTATATATTATTGCAATTGAATATATACACAAAAGATATATATGTATTTACCTAGCCTCGACCAAGTACCAATAAATTGGCATTTAAATGACATATTGTGCTTCACAACAAAAACTAAATAATAACTAAATCAAGTGCATATAACTCTTACTAATTAAAAGATAAATAATAAACAGAAAGGGAATGAGAACTAACATGTGTCATAGGAAAAAACGGCTAAACCAAGAAAAACTATACATATATATATATATATATATATGTATAGTATATAATGAATGGAAAACAAATATATAAAAATGAAAGAAAAGAAAAACAAGAGCATCCAGCACATTCCCCTAGCTAATAACTAAGTTCGAGTTATGCGCTCTCAGCCGAGTTGTGTTTTTATAGTATACGTAAACAATATAAATTGTAAGCTTTATTTTCTTAAAATTCATTGTTTTTTGTTTAGTTACTTTCGCTTTGTACCAAATGATAAAATTCTAAATCGATTTCATTTATGTTGAGGATTACAAATGCGCTGCATATCATAAATAAATAAATAAAATGCTTTCTCCAACCATAATCATTAAATGTATACAAAAAACAAAAAAACTATTTCGAAACAAATATATAAATAATGCACGCATATCATAAAACAAAAAACAAAAAAAAAAAACAATGTAAAAAACCGAAATATTTAGTTTAGGCATACATTGATATTTATGCATAAAAAGAAGTAAAGTGAAGAAAGAAAATATTGTAAATAATTTAAAGAGTGTAGCTATTAAAAATATACATTTAAATTAATTATTTATATATATATATATATATATGTACATGTGTGTGTGTGTGGTATACTATATATATGTGAGTGCGTGTGTGTGTGCGAATGTATAAAAAGCAAGCAAAAACTGTACTATAAAAATTGCATTTAGCATTAAGTATTTCTCTAAGTTCGAATTTAAAGTTTAGACTTAGTCGAAAAGTTTTGCGTCTAACTAAAACGTAGCTCACACTCAAAACAACAACACCAATAACAACAACAACAACAACAGCACTTTATATGCAACATGCAACAACAATGAGTGCTCAAACATTAAATTACATATTTTTGCTGTTGTGTATATATTTATATACATTTAAATTCATGTATATTTATCAAGTATTTAATTAAAAGCAAAAATTAACTCCACCTGATAAAACTGATATCCCAAACAACAAATATCTCCCCACACACACACACCTACTACTTACACAACTACAAGACGAAAAAACTATAAAAGCCAAGTAAAACTTTTTAGCTAAATTAATTTTTTAAAAAACCATATACACACATATATATATATATATACATATATATATAGTAATGGAGACGATATACATATAGTATATATATATATATATAACTGGTGACGGTGCAATTTTAATTTTAGTATTAAATTAGCAAAACACAATCCAATCAAATCAAATAACTAAAACTGGCAAGAGGCAAGCCGGCAATAAAATATCTCCTATTTAGTTTAGCTAAATATTATTTGTATAATTGTGAAATCTCCCTAGATCAAACAAACAGCAAATCAAACAAGTTGAACCAGAAAATGCATAGTTTGCCGAGTAAGCCACAAGTTGTAAGATGTATTTTTTGTTTAATTAGAAACTTTTTAAATTTTATAAATAAAATGAAAAACGATGAAAAATTAAAATAAAACAAAAATAAATTGAATGCGTTTTGTGTTACATTTAGCTGCTAAAAAAATTTGACACCGAAGGATTTGCAGCTCGAATGAAAAGATTTAACTGAAATGGAATTAAAATGGTTTGCAGTAAAGGACTCAAAAATGGATTTTAAACTGCGTTAAGCGAATAACTCAATTGAATTCTAAACGGTTTTCAGTTAATAATATTGAATCAGGAATCATTGATAATAAATGACTAATACACAGTCATATCAATAAAGGTTGATCACATATCATATATTTCTGCTGCCAGTTATATTACATGATATATATAATTTGTACATTTACAGGTTATATAAAAAAACAGAACTTTTTTTTTTTTGGATTTTACTGCCAAGAGTAAAAGGATTTTTATTTTATGTTTTCACTTTATGCTTCTTTTTTGGATAAAAGCAGAAACAGCTCTTTCGACCGGCGCGGCGCAAACCACAGAAAATTGCGTTGTCTATTTATGTATACAAAAACTACGGAAACTTTTAAACGTAACGGAACAGAGGGTTAACTGTTCACTTTACTGTTCCTTCGTTTCGCGCAGACGACGCACGGCTGAGCGCACAGAGGCGGCAGCTGTCGTGGAATACACCCAGGCACCGCCGGCGACGGTACGCTTGCAGCGTTTGCACGACCAGATTCCAACCACGGTGCGCTTCATGGAATCCTGGAAAACAATACAATTAGTTAAACTGAAAATTAAATATTGGGTGCTGCTTTCTCTTCTTCTTCAGTTCATTACCTTGCCGCAGAAGGAGCAAGTATATTTGCTGTGCTGCGTGATTTCCATCTTCTTGACCATCTTACGCAGGGAGGCACCATAACGGGTACCATATTTACCAACGATTCCAACCTTCTTGGTGCGCTTGGCCTACACAAAAAGAAATTTAAGCAGCCTTTAGTAAACAACACAATCGTAGCGCCGTTTCAATTCGCATCTTAAATGCACTTTTCACACAAAATTGATTTAGCTTTTAATAGCTTGTAGTTTGCTTATATGATTAAGCGTAATTTTAACGCATAAAAAACACCGATTACATTTATATTTAACGATTTTTGGGCATTCGTACCATTTTTAAGTTGTTGATTTGTCAAAAAATTCAACAGGAAAGAGACGGCCTGTCAATGCCAAGCCGTGACGTTGGCTGCGCTCGCGAATGTCACAGACAAAAGCTGAAATGTATGCGACTTTCATTGCTATGAAAACTAGTCATTTTATACGTAAGTTTATATGAAAATAATAACAGTCAAACTGTTCTTACAAAATCAGTGAAAATATATTATTGTTTAAATATACATACGGCCGAAAAAACACGAAAATTAATAAAAAAATTTTAATGTTAGTTTTATTGGCTGACATTCACGTGTAAACGCAGCCATCAGCTGTTAACTGCAAAATGCGTTTGTTGTTACAAAGCCAGTGCTGTCCAATGTTCGCTTTTGATAAAAAAAAGAGAAAAAAGAAACAGACAACAAGACATTTATAATAATTTTAGTGCGCACTTGCAAGTAGCAACAACAACGGCCGTCAACATTTTGAAACGTAAACTGGCAAAAAAGTTGTGGTCGCTGTCGCTGCTGTCGACATACAGTCGAAGAAGAAAAATGCACAGCTGTTCACTGCTCGCAGATGAGTCCAATTATCAGCCGGACACGCTGGATCTCAATACAGATGCAAAGGCGGCCGATTATTGGTTTCCCTGCTTTCGCGAACTGGTCACAAAATATGCCAAGCAAGCTGCGGCCAGCAGCAGCAGTCAATTGAATGATGATGATGATGATGCTGATGATGCCGCTCAGCGTGCAGCACAATTTCAAGCTGCTTACCTGCGGCAGCTGCAAGATTATCAGAATAACATTGCCAATAATCGGGGCAAAGTTGTGCTGGGCACCAGCGAGCTGCTCAAGTTAAACGAGACAATGTTGCGTCGCTTTGGCTTTTCGGATCCCTGGCGGCGTCAGAAGCAGGAGGAGAATGCATCGGCGAAGTGCAGACTCAAGCAGCGGTTGCTGGAGATCGATGCCATTGTAGATGCGGATGCACGCTGGACGGAACTGGTGCGTGGCGTGCTCGCTGGCAACATGTTCGATTGGGGTGCGCAGGCAGTAGCAACCATACTCGAGCAGGATAGCAATTTTGGACTGCATGCGGCGCTGGATCGGATCGAGCAGCGTCCGTGGCTGCTCGATAATCTGGATGCGTGGCTGCAACGCATGCGAAGTAGTCCCGAGCATCAGGCACACAAATGCGCCGTGGTCTTTGTGGACAACAGTGGTGTGGATGTTGTGCTGGGCATCCTGCCTTTTGTGCGAGAGCTGTTGAGGCGCGGCACAAAGGTGCTGCTCTGTGCGAATAGTGAACCCTCGCTGAACGATGTGACCAGCAAGGAACTGAGTTTGCTGCTCGACGATTGCGCCTGCGAGTGCAGCATTTTGGCACACGCCTGGCGTCACAGCCATCGGCTGCTCGTCTATGCGAATGGACAGAGTGGTCCGTGCCTGGATATGCGCACATTGCCGCGCGAGCTGTGCGATGCCATCACTGCCAATGAGACTGATCTGCTTGTCATCGAGGGCATGGGCCGAGCACTGCACACCAACCTGAATGCCCAATTCAAATGCGAAACCTTAAAATTAGCCGTCGTAAAGAATCGGTGGCTGGTGAAATATTTGGGCGGCGATAAGATGTTTCCCGTGATTTGCAAATACGAGGAGCACAGATAGTGGATAGATTTATATATATATATATATATATATATTGGATGGATATTGATTGTTATGCTCTGCATTGTTTTCAAATAATTGTTATTGTTTATAAACCCCAACCCAATTCCAATGCCAGCAACAAATTGAGATTTACTTTCAAGTCACCTTGTATTTTATATAGCTACATAAATTGGTTAAGAGCCACTTCCAAAAAAGAACTGTAATTCATTTTTTCCCCTATTTACATTAAGTACTATATATACAAGTCTGTCTAGCAAATAGTTGGATTTTTCATCAGTAACAACAAATTTCTGTTATTATACATTTCTCTAATAATTTTCCATTTCAAATTGAGATTGTTACGTTTCAAGTAAACTAATTACTAAATAAATATTTACAGAAGCAGTTGTTAAAGCAATTGTTATTCAAGTGATAACTTAAGTAACTTAAATTCCGATTTGTTTAACTTGTGACAGTGGAGTTTCTGATATCTTAATTATCTTGTTATAATATATAATTGATTGCTGTCCACAGTTATGTTTATACATCACTCATATTTCAAGCTGTAATGCGATTTTTGTTTGCGTAGTTGTTAATTATCAAAAGTAAAAATAACAAATTCACTTTGTTTATGAATTGCCCAGCAGGTATCATTAAAATTTTTATCGGTCATATGGTCATATAAAGCAGTCAACTGATAAGGAAACCAACGTCGCCACAATCAACCACAGTGGATTAAACTAAAACTGAGCACATCGATAAGACACAAAGAAAAAAAAACTAACTCTATAAAAGTTAGTTTTATTTACACAGACTATCCACGAGGCCTAGACCCATTTAAACTACTAAATCTTTTTTTCTTTATTATTTCTGCAGTTTCTTTATCGCTTAAATATAGTAATAATTTGTTGTTTAACTGCTGTTAACATTATTTTTATATATTGTTAAACCTTTTCGAGATGCAGCTTAGTTGCCAGCCATTGGTGATAACACTCAAGTTGTATTCAAAATATGACTCTCCTAAGTAGACCCTTAAGACATGAACGTAGACAGTTGTTGATCGATCACCTAAAGAAAATCAGAAAAATTACATCTGCCTCTTAAAAAAACGTTTAAATATTTATTTATTAATTTGCTTGATATTTGAATTTGTAGATTAAGAAATTTCAAAATAAACACAAATTCGACCCCCGTGGCGAAAAGCAGGCTTATGTTTATTTATTAAGATTTCAGTCTCAAAGATTCCATTAAGATTAAGTTGTCAATGTATATTTATACAAATACAAAAACAGACACATAAATAGCCCTGATAGATAATCCAAGCGTTGTTTTCTGGAATGAGCGCAAATCGATCGAAAATGTTGCCAGCAAAACGAGAATTCCAATTGAAAATGCATTCGCCTTTGGCTCAGTTGAAAACCGGAGGCTGGGGATGCCGGAACATAAAACGCGGCAACATGTATCTATTGGTCACCGTCATCCTTGTCGTGCTGCACCTTTTGCTGCTGCCCCTCTATCTCTATCTCACCTGGCATCACAAGTACTGGCGTCGCCGTGGCCTGATCACAGCCCAGCCCCTGACCCTGCTGGGCACCTATCCAGGTCTGTTGACACGTAAGAGCAATCTCGTCATGGATGTGCAGCGTGTCTACAAGTGGGTAATCCATCTGGACAAAAACTAATTACTTAGCCGTATGCAATCTTTATGCCTTTTTTAAATTACAACAATTTGGAAGTGCAACAAAATATTGCATTATTTAAATAAGTGTATTTTATTGATTCTAGAAAATATATTTAAATAATATTCAAGTATTTAAAAAGTTCTATTTGCATAAATATGAACTTTTCATACTCTGATATCACAATTGAAACTTGGAACATTTATTGTTCTCGGTAAGTGTAAACTAGGAACTCGATAAAATCGATAATTGCATATCGATAATGAAAAATGTCTTACAATTTTAAAGCTACAGTTACCCACCTCCGATTATCTCCGATTATCTCCTCCGATTTATCAACCTCCCCGTACGAAACTACTATATCTTTTGCCACTTCCGCCTCCAAAAAGTACACAAGCCTCTTTCTAGGTACTTTCAACAAAAATTATTAGAGTATTTCGCAGTCGGTTACACCCGCATGTAACTTCCTCTCTTGTTTTCAAAATATACTATATATATATAAAAAAAAAAGAATTATTATTATTAATTTAATACTCCACAGCAAATACAAAGATAAGCATCGTGCTGTGGGCGTATTTGTGACACGGCAACCGCAAATCCTTGTTTTGGATCCACAATTGGCTCACGAAGTGTTGGTGCAGAATTTTCGTTGCTACAGGGATTCGTTGACCAGTTCCTATATGCAGCACGCCAAGTGGGATAAATATGTCCAGGGCAATCCATTTTGGGCAGCCGGCGACAATTGGCGTCGATTGCGTACCGATGCTCAAGGGGGATTATCGGCGAGTCGCCTCAAGCAGGGCTTTGCCATTTGGCAACAGAGTGGCAAGAAGCTAACCGACTACATGACGCAACTGCTCGCCAAGGAGGACAATGTGCTGGAGACCAGAGATGTAAGTCGAGAGATGGAACGAAGAATATACTCGTATATATAAAAAATATTTATATACTTACTCAAATCTTTCAACATATATATTTACCGCTCCTTCAGCTCTGTTTCCGTTACACCGCCAGTGTAATGTGTGATTTCATTTGGGGCATTGATGCTGACACTTTGACCCCCAACATGGGGCAGCCAAATAAGATGCAGCAAATGGCCACAAAATATACGAGTAAAACATTCTATATGATATCCTTATTTATGGCATCAATAGTTGCGCCCATCGTTCGTCTGTTGTTGCGGATGCGCTTCTATCCCAAGGACACAGATGACTTCTTCTCCAACCTGACCAAGGATGCCATTGCACTGCGTCTCAAGACGGCCAATGAGATCCAGCGCACGGATTACCTATCGCATCTGCTGAAGCTGCGCAGCGAGAAAAATGCCACGCATGATGATCTGGTGGGACACGCTCTGACCGTTATGCTAGATGGCTATGATACCACGGGATCAGCTCTAATGCATGCCCTCTATTATGTAAGTGCATGGGTTGATTCATTTATATAAATATTTTATAATATGTTATAATAACTATGTAGCTATCGGAGCAACCGGAGGCTCAGCAAAAACTGCGCTTGGAAATCTTGCATAATTCCGATAAGGATCAAGGTGTCAATTTTGATGAACTGTGCGATTTGCCCTACTTGGATCAGGTGGTTTATGGTTAGTATATAAATCTTAATAAAATATAGTATAAGTAAGTATAATAAAATTTTATTAAGAAAGTATTTAAATTAGTTTAAAAGAAGTAATTTGTATGTAAAAGATTCATTCGAAATTATTTACAAATTTTTTTAATATGTATTTGAATAAAGATTTTAAAATTTTGATTAAGTTTGGGTATTTTCACATTTTTATGGTATTTCTCAAACTTATTGGTTACATAATTCTTGTAATTTAATACAAAATGAAGCTTAATTTGAATTAATTGTTTCCCACAGAATCCTTGCGGCTGAGCAGTTTGATACCGCAATATACGAAAGTTTGCACGCATCCCACAAATATGGAATTGAGTGAACACAAGCGACTGGAGGTTGAGGTTGGCATGACCATTATGATACCAAATTATCAGTTCCATCATGATCCAAAATACTTTCCCGATCCGGAGACATTTAAGCCGGAGCGCTTTGATAATGGTGCCCATCACGAGCTCATCAAGCAGGGTATTTTGCTGCCCTTCAGCGATGGACCGCGCATCTGCATGGGTGATTACCAAAGTCAAACTATATATCAATCAAAATTATATACATATATATATATATATTAATATTTTGGTAGGCATGCGTCTGGCTCAGTTGACAATTAAATCGGCCCTTTTGCACATAATCAGCAATTTCAAAGTTGTGCAGGGCAAGCAGAAAATTGAGGCAGCTGGCGATGCCGGTTTTGGTGTTGTGCTTCAAGGTGATATCAACTTGGAGTATCGCCGTCTCCAACTATAAAGTTTATTTAGAATACGTAATTGACTTATCGCATGTGCCGACGACACTCAACAGCGATTAGAAATAATAATATTAATCACTTACTCAACTTTTGCATGTCTCACTCAAAAAACAAAATTCTACTCTACCTGAAAAATGTGCATATTTGTTTTGTGAAATTTGTGTTAGCGGAAAAACAATTTGAAACAAGTTCTATGATAATATATAAAATATATCTATCTTTCACAGATTATGCCAATTGCATTTGCAATCAATAATTTATTGAGAATATATTTCAAGGTCACCTAATAAAAAACAATTAAAAACAAGTGAGAAAATTGCAGTCAAAATGAGTTGCTTTGATAACAAAACAGTTAACAAATAATAAGTTTGCCAATTTTAATAGAGGTAGATTGCACAAAATACAAATATACTTGACATTAAAATAAACTAGTTAGGAATATGTATACTTTATAGTGTAAACATTTATTCATATATAATATCAAAGTCCGATCAGTTTGATGCATGGCGATAATAAGAGGAAACACAAACATTATCAAATAACAAGTTAAGCGAACAGTTGGCGATCAAGTGTCGAATTGATTTGTTCATGATGTGGACACTGATTGCCCTGCTGGTGGGATTTGTGCATGTGGCCATTGCTGGTGTCTACTTGTACCTCACCTGGTACCACAACTACTGGACAAAGCGAGGATTGGTCACGGCGAAGCCTCTAACATTGCTGGGCAGCTATCCCGGACTGTTTGGTGGCCGCAGCAGTTTCATGACTGATTTGGGAACTATTTACAAGTAATATATATAAATATATATACAATACATATATATCAATATATATATATATATATAATTTCGTATGTTATTTTTTCTGCTAGTAAATACAAAGGCAATCATCGCGCTGTTGGCACATTTCTAACACGAAAGCCACAGATTTTGGTGCTCGATCCGCAGCTGGCCCATGAGGTGCTCGTGACGAACTTCAGTGATTATAGGGATACTGTGACGAGCAGTTATGTTACCCACTCACAGGACTATGATAAATATGCGGCACGTAATCCCTTCTTCAGTACGGGGGATGAGTGGAAGAAGCGACGCACAGATGCAGGTGCCGGCATCACAGCCAATAGGCTAAAACAGGCCTACTCCATCTGGGAACAGACTGGACATATGTTAATGGACTACATCAAGAGATCAATTGAGAAGCGATCGAATAATGTCATCGAGACAAGAGATGTGAGTAAGCCAAAATCGACTATTTATTTTATTATTCATTCCGAATTAAAATCTGTTTTCTTTTTAGCTATGTTATCGATATACCGCCCAGGTTATGGGTGATTTTATTTGGGGCATTGATGCTGGTTCCCTTAGCGGTGGCATTGATGAAGTTAGTCATTTTCAGCGCTTTTCCAGCGATTGGGTCTCTAACGCCTTTGCGGGAATAACCCGTTTCAATCGGACTCCAATTGCTCCGATTGTGAAACGTTTGTTTCGCATGCGCTTCTTTACCCAGGAATCGAATGAGTTCTATCTGAAACTCACCCGGGATGCAGCCAAACTGAGACAGAGTGGCAGTGGTGCAGAACGCAGCGATTACCTATCGCATCTGCTGCAGCTGCAGCAGGAGAAGGGCGCCAGCGTCGATGATATGGTGGGTCATGCTCTGACTGTTCTCATGGACGGCTTCGAAACTTCGGGTGCACTTCTCTATCATATGTTGTATACGGTAAGCAATCGAGTATTTAATAATAATATTTTATTTGCAATGTTCTTTTGGTTTTGTTTCGATAGCTGGGCGAGTGTCAAGAACAGCAGGAAAAATTACGAACGGAAATTTTGGATGCCTTGGCTATCGATAAGAATATCAGCTACGAACAGCTGAATGCTCTGCCTTATCTCGATCAGTGCGTTAATGGTAGGTCTAAGGAATTGAAGCGTTATTATAATTGGACTTTTTTTTTTTTTCTTACGGGATTAAGATTTTTGCTCTAGATTCTGAGATGTGTTCGTGTCACGACTTTGTAAATTACTTATGACCCAATCATGATTCATTGATGAAAAAATTATTATTATTTTATTCAGTTGGACTTTCAAAATATATTTATATATATATATATATAACATATCTGTATTAATCATAATTAATTCGCTATTCCCTTAGAATCGATGCGTTTGACGAGTGCAATTGGTTTCTTTATCAAAATCTGCACAAGGCCCACAACAATTGATTTGGGCGACGATAAGTTATTAAATGTGGAACCGGGCATAACAGTGGCAATTCCCGCATATAACTTGCACCACGATGAATCCTACTTTCCACAGGCCAAGCTATTTAAGCCGGAACGCTTTGATGATGGCGCCGCAAGTGAGTTGACCAAGCGGGGCTGCTTTTTGCCATTTGGTGATGGACCACGCATTTGTTTGGGTAAGTTTCCAATTGGAAATTGATTAAAAATATATTTGTTAACAATTTCATCAAATTCGATCTATTTCTTGTAGGCATGCGTATGGCAATATTAAATATCAAAATGGGTTTAATACGCATTTTATCTGAATACAAAATTGAGCAAACGAAAAAGTTGTCATTCAGCTCGGACTCCGGTTTGGGAATATATTTGAATGGTGATGTTGATTTGAGATATATAAAAGTGTAAAAATTTCAATGCTACAACTGTTGTTCGCAATATGCACACACACACACACACAGACATAGACACACAAAATACTAACATTGTGGCAACACTTTGTGTATTATGCGATGTGTGTTGGACTTTTGGGATCGCAACGTAGCAAAAATTTAATTTAGCGCAATCCAACCGCAGACCAAGGCGACACTGTGGTACCTCACCACACACCGTCCCCCCTTCTGTCCACTGCCCACTCTTGTTTGCTTTTTTCGCCAAATATCGTTACGAACCTGAATTGTGTCAAACCCACTGAACTTTATACCCAAACCATGCCCAAATATTTTCATGTTGAGCGACCGCATGCAGCGTGTGTCGCCCAATGGATATATACCCCATATATATATATATAAATATATATATATATATCTGTATTGTATGTGTGTAGTATGTGTTGTGTCGATGTGCGTGTATTGTACTATTGTGTTGCAAGCGCTGCGTTTTAGAATATCCTCTGTTGGATGTATAAAGTGGGCATATTACTCATAAATGTATAAAAGAATAAAAAAATCAAGAATTTAGCACAACAACTTTAAATTGTTCTACTTATTTATTTGATTAAAATTTGGAAATTAAAACAGTAAAAAGATATTTTCATGTCCAACAAACTAGTTTAAAATTGCCAAATAGTAGGATAATGGCATGTAAAATAATTACAAATCTTCTCATATATATTCAAAACTTTCATAGTATACTTTTAGGCTAGCTTAAAATTCTAAATAGAAAATTTAGAACAAATCAATACAGAATTTGATAGTTCCTAATCGAAGAAGCTTTTTTATAATTCTAAGCACTCTTTTACAGGGTATCGCTTACGACCAATAAATTGTTGTTATTTACATTGCATTTTGTTGTATATTTTTTGTTGGCCTTGTTTTGCAACAAACCACAAAATTTCATTTTAGCTTGCAATATGGTGCATTTAAATTTGGTTTTTTATTTATTTAGATTTTTTCCGGAACTGCCCATAAAGAAAAAATATATATGTATATATATTTATATATATATATGTATTTGTTGGTTGTGTGGAAATTAAATTTTATGACGGCATCGTCGCCATGTTATTTATTGGTCTAAACAAATTGCGGCTTAAATAAATGCGCGTTGGTATAAGCCGCAAATATCTGAATTCGATTTGAATGTAATTGTGGTGTGAGCGAGAGAGAGAGAGAGAGAGAGAGAGAATGGGAGTAGGAAAGAGAAGGCGGAGCAGAGTATGTGGTAAGGAAAGCATAAAAAGTTAATGACTGTTGCCGTTAACGCGCCACAAAATGAATACGGCCAAAAAATGTTTGCGTCTAAGCCGAAAGTGGAATGCGAAGCTTTCATTTTTGGTTTGTTGTGTTGCAACAAACACTTGAAGATAAGCAGCCGACATCAGCCGCAGCCGCAGCCGCACAAGTCGGCTGCCGGCAGCAAGGACATGCCACAGCCAGGGGTCCTGTCTGCTGTCTTCCAATTTGGTTTGCGCTGTTTTGTAGCTGGCTTCATGCTACGTTGGCTTTTATCCAATTTACCTGATAACCACAAATGAGCGTTAATGGGCAAATAAATAGAAAAGTGGCAACTACGACGCGACGGCGTGTTAACTGAATGAAGCACCCCACCTCTGACACCAACGGTACATTTACTTAGCAAAAATTTAATGCATTTATATTGCAGGCATTTGTTTGACAAGCGACGTGGAAATGCATAAGGAAAATGTTTTGCGACGAAATTTATGTTGCCAACTCACAGCTCGAAATATTTGAAATTCATTTCAAATTATGTGACAAATTTGCTATAAGTTTTATTACTTAAAATTAAAATTTTTAAAAGGCGTCTGATTTTTTTTATTGTTTACTTACAATTGATATGCACTCAAAAAAACTAATGCAAAATTTATGCGTTATTTGTTTGCTCATCTAAAAAGCCAGCTTAACATAATTGTTTTAACTTATCTGTTGACATAATGTTTGGCTAATTTTGTGTGGCGATTAAGCCACATTTATTTGGCCCTTGGCAACATGGTCTCTGTGTGTTTAGCAGCAACAAACGCTGTTTGCCAAAAACTACTAGTTGTTGGACAAAACAGTTGAGAGTGCAAACAATGTGCCAATTTGTTGGTACTGTTGAAAGTAGGCGGTGGGCGTGGTCGTGTGACAAAGTTGGTTCGTGCCAAAATAGCGTCAAACTATAATATTAATTTGCGCACGTTTCAGTGACTGGTTTGGATTTCGATGGGATGTTGTTGTTGTTGTTGTTGTTCGTGTTGCAATACTTTTGCCACAAATAGCAAGCAATGCACTAATAGAGAGAGAGAGAGAGCAGAGAGGGGGGAGAGAGAGAGGTATGGAGTGGAATGCAGTCAGGCAGACGACTAATGGAATTAGCAAGAATTTAAGCATTAAACACATCATGTGCATTGGCATGTTGCACTTTAGATGGGATTTGCCAACAGTTGCAGCAACAACAGCGGCAGCCAATTGGGATCGGTGATTACTCTGGTCTCCATTGTCGAGTGTCGGTTGTCGGGTTGCCGGGTTGTTTGTTGGGTGGCGCTCAAATGTTGTCTGCTGGCTGTTCTGCTTGGTTAGAGTCGATGCAAGTGTTGCCCGCTGTCTACATCCCTGCATACCTCACACCGTTTAATTGCAATTAAATCCCAGTCTGCTCCTCTTGCTCCTCTTTCCCTCTTTCTCTCTCTGACTCACGTTACGCTGCCATTTTGGCTTCTCAAATGCTTAATAGACTTTTAAAGGGTTTTATTGCTGGCGGCAACAGTTGCGTTGATTTTCGAATTGCTTTCATAGTGCAACGAAGCGCTAATTAAAACGAAATTTGTACAGCAAAGCCAAAAGACAAAACGCCGCAGTTTTACTACAAATGTGTGTTCCCCTCTCTCCCTCTCTCCCACTCTCCCTCTCTCTCTCTCTCTGTTAGCCAAGTCAAAGCATAAGCAGCAGCTAAATATTGAAGTACTTTGGTTTTATTTCAGGTAAGTATTTGTGTAAGCAAAACCACATTTTTGCTGACTTGGCACAACTTGTTGACCCACTACACGTATACGTAATGCGTAGTGCTGACCATGATTATGGTTCCATTAGGGCAGCCAACTAAATTGGTAAATTCACATAGATACGATTTAATGCATTGGATCAAATTTCCTTATTAAAATGCAAATACTCTTTCAATTTTTTTCAACTAGCAACCAAAGAAGAACCTTTTTTTTAATATATCAATAATTGAATAAATTTGCATTCGTGGATTTTAAGAAACTTTATATTAACTAAAAATTTATTAGCTTACTTTTTATTGCTCTTAAAAATGTTTTTTTAATAAAATCTGTGACACATAAAATTTAACTAATATGCAATTGAGTGACAAAAGAGATTCAATCCAAGGAACCAGTTCCAGTGGGAGGTGACACACATCTCTAAATCAAGTCGAAACGAGCGTAATATGAACACATGCCTGAAGCACTGTGTGTGCCTGTGTGTGTTTTGTTGTGTGTGTGTGTTTTGTTGTGTGTGTGTGTGTGTGTGTGTGTGTGTGTTAATCTGTGCGTGTGTTGAAAGTTTGTTTGTTTGTTTGTTTGTTTATTTGCTTGTTAGATGACCGCTGGCCATGGCCAGGTGGGTAATTTGCTACGAAAAATGGCATCATTAGCTTAACAAATTGCCATTTTGTTCTTGCCACATAAATCGCCTAACAGCAGACCGAATAAGTAATATACCCAAAAGACTCAGGCAGAGTCAGTCAGTCAGGCCATCAGTCCGTCAGTCAGTTACATAATTAAAATTGAAAATACCCAAAAGTCATCAGAATTTTCGTTCCATTTGTTATTAACTTTGGCGCATTGAGATTTTCATTAGCGCTTCGTACGCGAAATTAAATGAATATTTAGCGAGCTGCAAATGAAAATAGACAGCTGCAAAAAGTCACAAATGTTGTTAATGTTGTGTTTGTTGTTGTTGATTTTCAATTTTATGACATGTTTGTGTGTGTTCATAAATCATAAATATTATCAAATTATGCGAGCAGCGACGCTGCTATTAAATCTAAATTTAAACATATATATATATAAATTACATATTACGTATACGCCCACTTGAACCCGCTGAGGATTGTATGTGTGAGTGTGTGTGTGTGTGTGTGTGTGGGCGACAGATAAGAACTTTAAGAATTATAACTTTGGGGATTTTCCAGGACCCCGAACGTCGCACAATGACCACAAAAGTAAATAATGTGCAATTCCCATACAAACGGAGAAAGGGAGCAGCAAACAGGAAAAAGAGGAAAAAAAAAGGAAAACAGAAACGAGAAACGAGAAAGGAGAAAAAGAAAATTGCAAACTTTTAAATATAATTTTAGCTTTTGTGCTGGTGCGTCAACATGGAACATGATATGGCACAAAATGTCCCTTGCGGAAGGACAGTCAAGCCGACTGAGCTCCCAGTCCACGTCCAATTCCAAGTCCAAGTCCAGTTTTGGGGCTCGTTCAGCACGGCCTTGTCAATATTTGTTACACAATCAGCAAATACGAGCTGCATGCAGTTAGTTTGAGCTCTTGGCTTACTTTCGTATAGCTCTTTCGCCATGTCCCTTTGGTTTAGGCCAAGACTGACTGTACAAATAGTGAATGAAGCCGTTTCACGTTTGCTCAATGGCTGTGGTCGTCAGTAAATGAAAATGTTGTTTGTCTTTGGGCAAATCGAATCCTATCGGTTTTTTCCAACACACAGGTAACTTTACGCAGCTCAATTAGAGAAAAACGAATGTGTTGTCAAAAAAAAAATTCAACAATTTGTTATTGCAATATAGGTAAAATAAAAGTTTAAGCTAGATTTTAAGTTGATTTATAATATAATTAAAATACTGGAGAAACAAATCCTGGTTTAATATGCAAAAATTCCAGTTGAACAATTATTGTTTAATAAAGTATGAAGCAAATATTGCTCAAAAATGTTAAATTCACTCCAAATTTAGTTTATCATTTTGGCCCGTTTATATAATTAATTTGATTGGTGTTTTGTATTTATAAATATACATATATATATATATATATATATATATATATATATATATATATATCGATTTCTTTCCTGCTCAAATTTTGTCTTATTTTTCAGTTACAAACTTAGTGCAGCAAAATGATGCACTTTGGTGCCACTGTCATTTCACGACAGGTCGATTTTAGTTTTCTTTGCTGCATGCCACATGTCGCTTAAAACATTGACAACTGTCAACGCATCGCGGGAATAAATGTCATACACACACACTCACACACACACACATGTACACACAGTCGCACACACACATGCACACACACATATACGTTGGTAGTTGAATTGAAAAATGTGAGTACTTTCACAGAAGGCGGGGCTATCAGGCGAGCTGTCACATGGAGATAGAAAAGTCTGCAGGGAGTGTGGCAACTTAGCGAAAGAGCCGCCTTTGCATTGGCACTCTCGACTCTGATGCTGATGCTGCCACTGATGCTGATGCTGCCGCTGATGCTGTCACTGGCAACTGGCGTCCGAATCTTATGCTGACTATGACTATGACTCTGGGGCACAAACCGCTTAACTTTTGTCAGCTTTGCTTTTTCATTTCACTTACTGCTGTAAATTCAGGCAGATATATATATATATATATATATATATATATATATATATATTATATATATATTTCCCTCACATTGCACTCGGTCAGTTTCTGAGCATAAAATAATCGCCACTCTTCGAAATTATTTAAAATCCTTAGAGTAGCTCTTGTTGTATTAAATGAAATTTAACAACAGATTTTCTTAAATTGTTAAATCATATAAATTGCTCATTACCCAATGAAAGCTATTTGCAACACATTTATCAAATTAAATTGAATTTTTTGCTGCTTTAAGTAGCGAATTTAAGTGTCGACACAATTTAATCACATTTAAGTTTAACTGCTGTCCGTCCGTTTGTGGGCTGCCTCAAAATGAAACGATATAAAATAAGTGCAATTTATGCATATTAAAAACTATATATTTCCACTTTGCCACCTACATACCATATATACGATATATGAGGAGCATATATGACCCATTCCCACCATGCGTTGGCATTTATTTCGGTGGTTTCTTTCACCAATTTTTTTCGCAGTGCATTTTTTTTGTTTGGGTACGTATCATTTTTTTTATATATATGTATATGCTGAGTATTGGACATTGTTGCAGTGGCGCCGAGCAACTTTTGCCTTGGCGCAACTTTTGTCAGTTTTATGTTGGAGATGGCATTGCACGGCGGCGTTTGCCACCAGCGCCGCCAACAAATTTAATGCGCAATGGATTCGCACTTGAGAGCAACCATTGCGTTGCACCACAAACTCAACGACAAATGTAATAAATTTTCATGCCCACTGTCAGGACGACAGAGTCGCCTCGCATCGCGTGTTTACTTTCTCTGTATGGGATGATGGGAGCGAGGACAGCAGCCCAAGCTCCGAGACAGGACCTTAGCCGACCTGTAACCAAAAACCAACTCACTCTCTACTCTGCTCAAGGCCCAAACACAGTGTAATATTGTTATACACTTCTGGGTCACACATTTTGTGCCTGATGGGCAAAAAAAAAAAAAAAATCTGACAACAATGGTCTAAAACATTTTTAACATAGTTTTTTGTGTAACGGGCACTTGGCAAAATACTTATAAAAAAATACTTCTTCAAGAAAAAAAAATATTTTTTTTCTAATTAAAAGAAACGGGTTGAATAAAAGAGTTGCTTGTTTTGAATATAATAATTTTTTATTGGTTTAAAAACATTTAATTAAAGCAACAAAATATTTTTTTTTAATGTATAAAACTGAAGTTTTTAGAATCTAAACTTTTAAATATTTTGATGCAATGTAAAATATTCAAAACATTTGCATTTCATTCGAATTTTCAGTAGGAATCACCTTAATATTTGTAGGGTATTCAACAACCAGTAAAACTTCATTTTGTTCTCATTTTTTTTTTAGAAATTCTGCTTGTTCTCTCTTTTTTTTTTTGCATTAAAATTTTATTTATTCATTTAATATAACGAGCGCACTCTGTTTCTATATATAAATTTGTTGCTTTTTTTTTTTTTGTGGCACGTTTGGCTGAGCATTTAACTATATTTCTTTGTGGACGTGGCAAACGGTGAGGCCGAAATTTAAAGGTGCACTGCAGTTGAATGCCTCTCACAGCGTTGCACACAGCGTTTACAGTTGTGTGCGATTCGTCACAGGGGCTGTTTCCGCTTTTAATCAAATGTAAAGTTGACCAAGACCAAGCGTGGGAGGGCGGCAGGAGGGGGAAGGAGGGGGAAGAAGTCGGTGAACGATTGCATGCGCCTGTGCCGGCCTGACAACTGCAGGCCTCAAGATGGCAGACACCCTGTCTGTCTACTGTTCGCTCCCATATCTGCTCCCCCCCCCTCTCTGTCCATCTGTCCCTCTCTCTCTCTCTCTCTGTGTGTGTGAGTTGCAAGCAGCTGGCTGTTCCGACTGTGGCTGCTGATATGGCTCACTTGTGTCATTTATCTTCTTTTACGGCATGTGAGGCGGCGCCCATTCAATTTCAAAGGTGCCAGGCAGCTGGCTGAGCAACGCATAAGGCACGCACACACTCAAACACACACCCACACACACACACACACACACACACACACACACACACACACACACATTGAGCCATGTGCAGTGCTTTTGCACATTGAAGAAAATTGTGTTTGAACTTTGGCTTTGGTTTGACTCACTTTGCTGGCGTGTGAACTGCAATCTGCTATTTTTGTTGTTGTTTTGCATTCATTTTGTTGTTGTTGTTGTTATTGTTATTGTTGTTGTTGTTGTTGTTATTGCCATGGCTCTGCTTGTCACAGCGTAAAACCAACCTTTTGTTGACATCCATCCAGCCAGATCGACTTGAAATTCTCTGCCGCTGATTGAAAAATTTGCAACAAATTTTTAGCTAGCTGTCATTTTTAGGATTTGCCACGCCCCACCGCCCCCGGGTTCACGTGTCAGACACACCGACTACTTGAGTGATTTTCAGTAATAAACTTAAAGTGAATTTACCCCCCCCCCCCCCCCCCCCTCCCATTTGTAGAATTTATGCGCTTTTAAAAAATTCATACAATGCTTGACAACAAAATGCACTTTGGCTCAGATGACAAACAACAACAAAAAAACTCTGGAAAAATCACTTTTTCATGTTGTGTAGTTTGCATTTTGACATTTTGCAAAGAATTCGCATCTTCAGCAATCGATAACAGCTTTACAACTTTCAATTAAATCTTATACAGCAAAGCAAGCAAAACATTTGCAATGTGGCAAACAGATAAGAAATACCCCTTTTTTTGAGTGTAAGTTGATCAAAGGTATTTTAGTATTTCTACAAATATGTACAGCTAATTGAAACCTTAACTTAAGAGTGAGATAATTTCTGATTTTTTTTTATTAATTTCTTACAACTCATGTAATAATTTTGATTATACTAATGGGATACTCATAGATAACTGAAAGAGAAATTTTACTTAGTATGTAATACAATTTATATTTTGCTTGCTATATTAATATTTAAATATTTAAAAGAGAAATTGTAATAAGTATATATTCAATTTTATATTTTGCTTGCAATATTAATATGTATAAATTTATAGCTCTCAGGGAATACAGATACCTTTAATTAAAGCTGAATAATAGTTTTGCATTGTACACAAATTTCGTATATTTACCCATTTATCGGATGTAAAATGCACAAATATTTGGTTCTCATATTTTTTTTTGGCTTTGCCATCCGAAAATTGGAATCTGTTTTAATGGTTCGGTTGTGTGGCAACAATCAAATTGGCAATTCATGTTATGCAAATGTCGAGTGTTCATTGGACGTGCCTAAAATTGCAATTAGTGCAATATTGCAGCGCAAAATGGCGCATAAACTATCAATAAACAGTTGGCAAAATAAAAAAAAAAGTTAGCCAACAGAGATGTAAATTCAAGTGCCAATTCATGCCATTTATTTGCCCAAAATAGTCAGTCGAGTGCCACAGTTAAAAGTAGATATCATTAAAACCTATACATTTATTGGATGGCAATTTATACTTTATACAAATTTTACATTCATTAAAAATTAATTACTATACAATTTATTAATCGGCTTAAATTTCTAAAAAAAATTTCGCTTAATTCATAAATTCAGTTATGAAATTAATTTTCTGGAAAATTATATAATTTTTATTCGTTAATTTAATATTCACATAATCGTAAATATTTGGTTTATGTGAACAATATGTGCAAATATTTAAATAATTAAATATGTACATCGGGTTGGTGTCAGTTATGAAACGTGTTTTTTTTTGTATTTTTTTTTTTTTTTGTAATATTGGTTAAAAGCAATAACAAATAAATCCTAATTGATATTATTAATATTATTTGAGAGAGAAAACAATTTTAAATGCGCAAAAAGCCATTCAAATTAATAATCGCTCGAAAATTGTTTTGCGCGGAAAATACAAATAAAATAAAATAAAATAAATGATTTTGACTGGCAAAACCGCAAATTGCGTAAATTGTGGCCACTCTTTCTATATATTAGTGTGTATCTGTATATTGTATGGAATAATGTAAATGACATGCAAAGAGCTAATGATGCAAATTAATTACAAATGATGCACACAAAGAAATTCTATGTGTGTGTGTGTGTGTGTGTGTTTTTTCTGATTCTGGTTTTTGCTGTTTTTGTAGCTTGATTTTTAATTTATGCGCACCGCAGTTGATTTTCACATAAAATCGCTCGCATAGCTTCGCAAATCCGCGGCAACTTAAAAGCTTAAAACGCCACGGCATGAGGCAACAATTTTGCTTGCTGCTGGGATTCTAGCATTTGATATCCGAACCCAGCCAGGCAGCTGGCAGCCCAGTCAGCCAGCCAGCCAAGTCCCCGGCCAAGGCTTATAAATTTTAATTAAAATGCGCACAGCTATAGCAACAGAAAATAGCTACACCTACAACATTAACAACAACAACAACAGCAGAAGCAACAACAACAACAACAACAACATTAACAACAACATTTACAACAACAACATCAACGACAGCATCAGCCGCGCTTATTTCCGCTTACATTACAATTACATTCATTTGCCAAGCGAGCCAGTTTCACGGTTTATGCTTGTGTTTTGGCCAGGTATTTGCCAAGGATACAGTTAACGTTTAGTTCAGCTCTTAACACCTGAACTAATGTCGCTGAAATTTGCATTAAGTTGAGGCTGAAAGCGAATTGAGAAATGCATCCGTTTTCTATTCTTTTAACTATTGAATTTAAAGTGCATAAATAAATAAAACTGAGACTTTTTTTAGTTTAAAATAGATTTCATTTCTAGCCTAAATAGCAATCGCTCTTAACTCAGTTAAATAACGTTGATAAGTTTTCGTAAGTAAGCGAGCAAATTTTGTAATTAGAATGCAGAAAATAAACAATTTGCAGTTTTCATTATTTACTCTCAAACAGACAGCTGCTGCCAACGCAAAAACTTTGGCTCTGTCCAATTTGGGCCATCTTCAGGGGGTTTGTCTATTTTTGTCTAGGGAGCTGCTACAACGACTATCTGCAAACAAGCCAAAATGGCAACATTTGGTCGCATTCGGCTGCTGTTGCACTAATGACGCGAATCGGCCTAAATAACAAGCTGCTGGCATTTGGTCAACAAGTTACAATGCGCTGGTATAGGGGAGGGGAGGGGAAGCTGAAGCCAAGCTGCGTTGCCAACTCGGCAGTCGATTTTTCAGACTCCCTAATGAGACGCAATGTGGATGAAGAGGCGGTGGTGTAGCTGGAGGAACCACAAAATGAAAATTATGGAAAATGCAACAGCGACCAGCTGCGACATTGGGCGTTCTCAATGGGCGTGGCATTCACTCAGATAGATTTAATTTAATTAAGTTGAGGTGGGCGGAATTTCAGTGAAATTTTATTCAATCTAAAAAGTAAGTAGTCAACGACTCGAATGTCATTAAAGGTTATTCGAATGAAAAAAAAGTTGAACTTGTAGCAAAAAGATTCGGCATGGAGACGAAAAAGGAAATTAATCTTACAGATCTTTCGGGACACGGATGAGCAGAAGTATTCGATGTGTTTCTCGGACGATGGCCAGCTGCTGGCAGTCTGTGATCATCAAAATCTTTGCTTATATGATTGCCACAGTTTGCAGAAGATGTCGCAGGTGCACATGCAACGATTTCATTCGGAATTGATTTGTTTTACCCAGCAGAAGCATCAACTGTTGCACAGCTCGACAAAGGTAAGCAGAAAATCAAATTGGTGCTTTCAATTTTTTATTTAAATCTATTAATCTAAAAGCCAAAATATGATAAAGAAGTTTTGCTTATCAATTTGGTATATTTAAAAGACAAGCCAAACATGACTAATGAGCTTTTAATGCCTATTATTTTAATGCCTATTTATTTATGAAAGTAGTAAAATGGGAAATTATAAGAAAACAATTTAACACAAATTTGGAATTTTCAAAAAAGTCGCATCTACGAATTTACTGAATGTACTTAAAAGTGATAGCAAATTTATATAGTTTTTAAATACACTTTACTGAATTTCAAAACCATATTAAAAATATTTAAAATAACTAAAATGGAATAGTTGTGTAAAATTTTTCGAAATTTCCTTAAGCGAATAAATTTGTTATAAATAATGTCAAGTTAAATGGTATTTTCCATATAAAAGCTGTAATTTTAATTTCTTAAGACATTTAATTGTATTTCTGGGATTAGTAATTATAATTTTAAATAACTTTTTTAAATTTTAGAAGTACTATGCAATGCGCTTTTTAGACTTAAATAGACACAAACACGTCCGTCTTTTAAATGGCCACGCAAAAAGATTTTGTCTTAATTATTTGTCTCATGCATTCTCTAAAATTGTAAGAAAACCATTTTTAAAAACTTTGTAAATATGTGTCAATTTTCAGAGCAGTTGCAACTACAAATGCTAATAATATATTTATAAGTCATAAAAATTTATATATTTTTTTAAATTCATTTAACTGCACTTAATAAGAAAATTAAAAATATTTAAAATAACTAAATTGGAATAGTTGTGTAAAATGTTTCAAAATTGCCTTAAGCGAATAAATTTTTTATAAATAATTAAGTCAAATGGTATTTGCCATATAAAAGCTGTAATTTTATCTCTCTCGAGTATATCTGCGATTAGGTATTATAATAATAAAAAAATAATTTTTGAAAATTTTAGAAGGACTTTGCTATACGCTGTATGGATTTAAATAGACACAAACACGTCCGTCTTTTAAATGGGCACACAAAGAGATTGCGAGCCCTTTGCTTTCAGCCGGGCGGTGGTGAGCATCAATGCTTGAGTGCTGGTTGGGATAATCGTGTCTATATGTGGGATTTGCGCAGCTCCAAGTACACGCAACATTTTGATAATCTGCAGAGTCCATTAGTGAGCTACGATCCCGGTGGCCTGGTCTTTGCCACCAGCAGCGGCAACGAGCGCATTGAGGTGCACGATGTGCGTATTTTGAGCTCAAAGCCATGCCAGCAATTTGGCTATAAGCTGAAAAAAGAAGCCAAATGGACGCAGTTGCAGTTTGCGCCCGATGGTAAAACTCTAATGGTGAGCACAGATTACTTGGAATGTTTTAGTGTGAATGCTTTGAATGGGGTATTCCATCTCGAGTACACTGGATACCAAAATAAATCTCGCCTGCCAACGCAGTCCTGCTACACGCCCGACTCCCAGTTCGTTTTAGCCGGCGTGTGGACAAGGGACGAGTTCATGTTTGGTGTGCCCAAAGTGGTCAAACCATAGCGATACTTCACAGCAACAGCCTTGAGCCAGTGCGTTGTCTAAAGTTCAATCCCAAGCAAACAATGTTTGTCAGCAGCGATTCCACGACTCGCTTCTGGCTATCCAAAACTAATGGAAATGGAAACAACAAGCAACAAGTCGAGGGAAGACCTAGATTAAAGTCAGTGGTACACAAGATCACGCCCATCATAGATTTAACAGCAATAGATGACACTGACGATGATGTTGATGGTGATGAAAGGGAGCTGGAGGTGCAGCAAAATATCAACAATTTATTGCCACGATGATATTTCTGGCCGATGCCAAAAGCATATCCTTGTTTTCCGCCGTTGGCCAAAAGGCAAAGGCGTCACTTGGAGCCTACTGTTTGGCAACGGAATGATGATGATGATAGTCCCGAGGAGGGTGAGCTGAATGGTGATGACTAAATGGGAGATGAACTTGCTAGAAGTGGGAGATATTTTTATTTATCAGTGACTAGAGAATAAATGATGAATAAAGAATAAATAAAAAAAGAACCTTAGAATTGTATCAATAAAAATCGAATTAAATTTCAAAGCAATATTATAAATAAAAATCAAAAATCTTTTTTAGCAAATTGTAGTCATTTTGCTTAATTTCTTGCAGTTTTTAAGTTTAATAAAAAATCTTCATTGGAAAATTTACTCAGATGGGTTTTTGATGTTTTTATTTGACATTTGCTGGCATAAAATAGACATTTTTCCAGATTTTCATTATATATATTTCTGATACTTTATCTGCGACTGCTCATAGCTAAACTGCGACGACTGTAACATGTGTGTCACTGTGAATCCCAAAGACTCTGGCACTTTAGCAACTCTATCAAACACACACACACATCCAGCATTCAATCAGCAATGGAGTTTAGACTTGGAGTTGGAGTTGGACTTGGAGTTGGATTTGGGCAACAGTGCATTCAGCAGTGCAAGTCTCAAATTGCTGGGAACTTGTGCAATTGCATGGGAGAACTGGTCTCGGCAAAGTTGCGAAAACTGGAAGCAGCACTTCACAGCTGGAGCATAACAAGTGTTATAACAACAACAGGAACTAAATCAAGAAGTATAACTTGAGAGCTTCTACTTTTGAGATAGACAAATTGTCGAGTTTTGCCAGCGAATTGCACAGTTGGCTGCCTTGCAGATCCTTTCTTCTGACAAGCGTTTCATTCAATTTTTGCCACCCCAATTTTCTTTCTATATTAATGAAAATACCCCACACAAATTGTTCTTCAACTTTTGCGTAAAGCTGCTCAAAACTCAAGTCGAAGAAATGGTCAAAAGACTATCAGCAAAGTTCTCGTTACAGGACTGTTGGTAACGTTTCAAAACTGCTACCAAGTTTGCGGTCTAAAGTGTTAAAGTTTTTTAGTTAAAATTATCTGTTTTAGAACTGTTTGTCGAGTTGATGATGGCAGCCACCGATTTAGTTAGACACAGACATCTATAATTATAAATCAAATATATATAACATGTATATAAAATTATTTTTATTAAAATATTTCTAATTCTGAAAAAAAAAACAGATAAGCATAAATTCAAACAACATTTCAATTTAATATCTACTCTAAAAAAAGCTCTCAAAAACACCCCAAAAGCAATTTAGACTGCCAATCACATAACTGTAATAAGTATCTTTAATCCCTGGGGATTCTGATACAGCTTATTTTTATCCACACGCAAAAGATACATTTGCATAACATTAACATTTAATCGAATTAAATTTCAATGTTGAAACGTGCCAAAACGGCTGCCAATTCAAAACTCAAAGTTTCGAGTAGTTTTTTGTGAAAAAGAGAAAAAGTGGCAGAAATAAAGATTTGTAGACGAAACAACAATAACAAGAATATTCATTACATTAATTAGCAAGAAATGCTGCTGGTTGATTTTAAGTAATCACAAATTAAGTAGCATGCGACAAATGTACTGCAATTGGCGGAAACGGAAGCGCGCGTGTCGCCATTTTGATTTGCCACTGCCATTCAAATTAGTGGGCCATTGTTCTTCCTATTGACTTTGTCATTTGTTGTTTTTGTTGTTGTTGGTGTTGCAAAGTAAAATTAATTAAAAGGTGCACAAGAATCACAAAAGAAACGAAAAACAGAGCGTGACCAAATTGTAAAACAAAATCCCAAACTTAACATCCCCCCCTGCTCACAGCACACACCCCTTACCAACCAATCACCCCACCTCTGCGGAAATGTTATTGTGAAATGACGCAAGAATATTTAATGCTCTGCTCTTTGGGATAATAAAAGCGGATTCCTTTTTGGGCTTAGCTCGCAAATCTTATTTGCCTTTAATTTGAGGGGTTTGGGGTTGGGGTTGGTGGAGGTGGAGGTGGAGGTGAATAACATGAGCATGGCCCGTTGCTCTTTTATGAAGTATGAAAGCTAAGAAATGGCGAAAAGTTTTGTATAAAACTTTGTAGTCAAAGTCGAAAATTATTGAAGGGAATTTTGCGTAGTTGTTGTTGTTGTTGTTGTTGTACTTGAGGAGTCCAATCAATTGCATGCATCGCTGCAGGAACAGAAACAGCAGGGATAAGAAGAAGAAGAAGAAGCAGCAGCAGCAGAGAAACTTGGGTAGCAGGTCAGTTGGGCATTATAATAAAAGTGATTTAAAGTCGACTACAATCCATACTTATTATAAAAAATCAATTCGACCCCAAATGCGCTACAAGTGGAGAGGAATTGGGGGTGTTGCGACGAGGTTGTGTGCAAAACTTTTAAAATTACAGCACGGGCAGTTTCAATAATGTCAGCCAAACCCAGTTCCTCACTTCCCCTCTTTGTACCTGATGACCCCCAGGTACTTACAGGCGTCAAAACTTTTACTATGCACTATTTGTATTACTCATCTTGTCAAGCCATTGCCAACGGGTATAATAAGTTTGCAGTTTAAGTTTATATTATTTGGCTTACAAAAATCATGAATTCCACTCGGTTTGATTTTAATTTTTGCGTAAAAATTTCCTTAACTGCAACGCTTAATTAAAATTTGAAGTATTAACAATCATCATAAACTATTTCACCCAAAAAAAACAACTTAAAATTGTACTTAATAGAGCGAAAATTTGCATTTCCTATTATAAATTCAAAGGTATTAAAATTTCGACAACGCGAAACTAACTTGAATTTTTCTGCATTTTTGTTTTTTATTTCCTTTTCTCTTTGTACTTGCTCCTTGAGACTTCAACTAGGACTTTGACTTCCCTTCGCTTTCGACAAAGTTGTCTTGGGTTGTTTTTGCAGGAGTTGCTCGAGGGATGTCTATTTCCGCTAAGGGCGTAAAAATAACAATCGACTTGCAGTTTGAATACATGGCAGAGGGGAAGTTCTGTGTGTGCGGGAGGGGGGGGGATGTTGGAAGGGGGACTAGCTGACCGAAGGATGTACGCCAAGTTTCTTCGTCTTTCTTGCAATTGCTTTGCGTCGCTTTTTTAAGACGGCGGGATTAAGTGGATTTTTAAGTGGCAGCAGCAAAAGTGGCCACGGGCCAGCTCCGGCTTAACTTTGCGGCTTAGGGCGCCCATCCCTGGTGACACAATTACATGCACGTTACCAGCCATTCCCAGGACATCTCCCACTCGCGCCCGAAAACATCCTCTTTCCGCTTGGAATAAAATGCCAATGGCTCAGCCATTGACATGGACAGCACGTGCTAATGGCCAGTTTTTGGTGGCTCACCAAATGGCAGGGGCTCGGGCGGGAGGTCGGTTATTTGGACAGTTGGACAGTTGGACAGTTGGTTTTTTTGGTGTGTGTATTTGTGTGTTTGGTGCCGCAATTGTGACCCGCTGATTGGTTTCAAAATTAGCAAGCAATTTGGTTGGGAATCGCATTTGCAGATCTGTTAATAACTTTTCGTGGCTTTCGACAACTACTCGATGGTAAATGCCAAATGAACTCAAATTGAAAATTGAACTTATCCAGTAACTGGAAAGCAATTTAGCTTGCACACAAGTTAATTTACTGAAATGATATTTATTACTTTAAGTCATGCAAAGGTAAAAAAATGCAGTATCAAAATTTATTTCTTAATAAGGCGGAACAAATAAATATAAATTATAGAGCTATGACTAATCAAGATATTCTACTAATATTTAGCACAATTATTTCATGGCAAAATTTTAGCAAAACTATTTTTTGCAATTTATAGCTGTCCGCAAATTTAGGCCAGTTCTTTTAGCCAACGTTCAAAAGCAAATTTGGTACACATCAACGCCTGTTGATGAGTTTTAAGGCAACATTGATTGATCCTCGCAAAATGCTGTCCGAAAACTATAAAACGCTGCCCGCCAGGCGATGGTTAGAAAAACAGCAACAGCCACGGCAACAATTCAAAGCCAACTCGAACTGTTGACGGTTGCTTCAATTTGGTTTGTGATTGCCTCAAATTAACCAACCGTTTTTGTCGTTTCGTTTTGGGTCTGGGGCAACATTTGGGACGATTTGTCGATTTGTTGTCCACTGGCCAATCTAACTGTCCTTTTTGACTTGATATCTCTTTCTCACCCTCTAACAGCTGACTGTTCAGTCAATCAGGCATTCAATCAACCAACTCATATACCACTCAAAATTGCCGCTCTAAACTTTGATTTCGCAATTTTAGCACGCCTTTTGTAATTGGATGTTTTCGCCTAGCATCGCACACACACCACACGACAAGTTTATATAAACACATCGCTTTTAAGTGACCTTTTCTGCCTTTAACTGCGTAACTCGCGGCTTGGCCAATGCCTCTATTTATTTATTTATTTGTATTTTTTTTTTAGTTTGTCGCAAAAAGCGCTCAACCATGGTTGAAAGGCGGTTTTGGGGTAGCGGTTTCATTGGAACTTAAAGCTCAACGCTTTTAGCCATTGCCATGGGCCGTGGAAGTGGTCGTGGACGTGGACGTGGACCAGTAGCATTGGCATTGGCATCGTCATCGCTATCGCCATTGCAGTTGCAATCAGCTTAACAGTAACTAGAAAATAAATTGCATTCGATTTTGTTTTTCTCTCATTTTAATGCCCATCAAAGCACGCTCAACAAAATGGGGTATATTGTTTATGAGTTTATTTTCAATATTTCCTTAGAATTGGTTGAATTTAAATTATAAATTGTATAAATTATATATATATATATTTATGTATTCTTAATAAGTAATAATTTATTAAAATTATTATATGCAGTAAAAGTCTTTTTTAACTCTTTAACAAACTTGTACAAATAAAAATTAAATATATAATAAATTAAAATAATAATAATTTTTTTTAATTATATTTTATGCAGTAGGCAGTAAAAGTCCTTTTGAAGTCCTTTAAAAACGTGTACAAAATATGAAATAATACTTTTTCTTTTCAATAATATTTAATGTAACTTTTTTCATGCTACCACTGGATACACTGTAGTCAATCATTTGTCGCTTAAATATTTAAAGTTTACGCTGGCTTTTTGCACAGCTTTTGTTGTTTTCTTTTTTTTTCGCTCGCAGCCTTTAGCAGCTCGTTTTGTTATGCTTTTTGTGCTGCGTCCTCAAATCTCTTTGCTGCCGCTGCTGACTCTGCTCTCCGCTCTCCTCTCCACACTCCTCTCTGCTGCTCTGCCCATCAATCGTTATCTTTTGTCTTTGTGCTTTTGCTGTTCGCAGTGTGGCGAAATGCGTGATTGGCCAGCGCGAAGCCGGACAAAACAGAACCGTAATGAAAACAAAGCAATGCAAAGCAAAACATTAAAAAAAAATAGAAAACAAAACAAAACAAAAATCGAAAGACGACAAGAACCAAAATGCAATTTCTATACAAACTAAGTGAAAAATTGTGCTCCACAGCAAATGTTGTCAGTGTGGGGGAGGGGAGAAGGTTAGGGGAAGGATGGTTGAGTGGTTCACTTGGCAAATCTGTCAAACACTTTTGTTTTTGTTAGTGCAGCTGGCCAGCTTAAAATTGGATTTTTTTTATTCTCTTTGGGCGATCAGTTGGCCAGCATTGCAGTGACGCAGTGCTTAACCAATTTGTTGTTGACCAGCCCAACACAAATTGAGGCCAATAGTTGTTGTTGCTCTGATTTTTGCCCAGTGCCAACAAATTTGTCGCGCTTTAAATACCGCAGAAAACTATTATTTAATTGAAATTTTTTGTAGCTTCCGCAACTGAGAATTTATGTAATCTTTGTACCTCAATATTTGTGGCAATTAAACACGAAGAGAGCTGTGCAACTTGATGAAATTTAATTTAATTTATTTGTGGTCTGCTTAATGCATTTGAGTGGCATCTAAAAGAAAATTCACTGAACAAGTGTTGACCCTAACCCAACGCAAATGAACCACTGGAGCCACAAAAGCATACAAGTATTTGGAAAACACACAGCAAACACAACTTTGGCATAGCCAGTGGCCAACACTGGCCACTCTGGCCAAGTGCAACTCAACATTCGCCAAACTAATTGAATACCCTAGATCTATTACAAATAAATATATATATATATATATAGAAAGATGACTAAGGCTGAACTCTACATTATATTAGAACATATATACTAGAAATGCCTCCCCAGATCTATTTCAACTAACTGAATTAGTTGACATGGAGAAAGAGTGTCGATGGATAAGGAATGTTTGAAGGCAGCTGTCTATAGTAGATTTTAATTAAAAATCAATCGATTACCACTATTTGATTAGATTACAATTACACTTTCCTTGCACACTTTGTGCAGCTATCAAATTTCGGAGGAATGTGAACATAAATCATTGACCATTTGCCCGCCCATTTGGTGAGGTCATATTTTGTGGCAATTAGATAGCTCAGTGAGCATAATTAAAGTAACACTCCAGACAGGAGGCATTAAACAACCATCTGACAATTTATTATTGTTCTTATTGTTATGTTTGTTATTGTTCTTTTGGGAGCTTTTTGTGAGTACTTCGTGTTTAATGCGGGCCAAAAACGTTTCAAATTTATTTTCATTCTTTGTGGGCTATGAAAATGTTATTTATTTTCTGGGCGGCTACGTACTGGTTAGATTTGAAGGCGTGGTCCGCTGCACGTCATTAAAATCAAAAATAAATGTGAAAGTGAAAGTGTGTGTGAAATGCTGAGCACATAAATCATAATTTTATTACCTAAACGACAATTATTTTGCCGCAAAAATCAAAACGAGACTCGAACAAATGACAGCCACAGCAGACCGACAATGTTGCCATTTTCGAATATCTGACAAATTTATGATGAATAAAATAGGGTATACTTGGACGATGTACAGTTATGTTACAGTCAGGAAAATGTTTATATGAGTATCCCACGATTTTTTTGGTATTTATCATTTAAATTTTTCAATGTAAATTCAGCATTTTTATAATTTAATAATGAATAATCAAATTTATTGGGTTAAATAAAGAACATTTCGTGGCAATGTTTATGTGTCTGTCTGCCAAATTTAATGAAAGTATATACAAATACCTCATTTATATATAATGCTAAATATATAAAATTTGTACGGAATAAATTGTTCACGAATTAATCTTTCCTAGTTTCCAGTAGTAAATCGTAGAAATATCTCCCACTTTTCTAGACAATTAAAAAAAGAATAAAAAAAAAACGATTACAATCCAATAATTTTAGTCCAATAACAGGGTAATTCATAGTCAATGCTATTCAACTAATGCCGTTTTTGGCTGGTGCTTTTTTTTTAGCGGGTTTATAAATAAATGCGAAGCTTCATGTGACAGGGGCACACGAGGCAGACGGCTTGATTTATGGCTAAGAGAAATGCTCATATGCAGACAAAATTTGGGGCTAACAATGAGAGGAAGCCAACAGTTGAAATGGATCGTTGGCAAGGGAGGTCGGGTGTGTGTGTGTGTGTGAGTGTGAAGGGAGAGGAAGAGGGAAAGGAAGAGAGGTAGGGGGATATTTGTGTCTGACTGAACAACGTAGCGTATGAGTTATTTTAATTACAATAATGGCATGTCAATTAGAATGCTGACTCTGTGACACTTTTTGCCAATTAATTACTCAAGTGTCATTAAAATGCCGTTAGCCGTTTTTCTGGCATTAAAATAAAATCAATACGAATAAAAGTCTAAATCGAATTTGTTACGAATTCGAATTATATAATATATTGATTAAATATTTTTAAATAATATTTAATAAATGCATATCAGGATAAGTTTTGTGATAAAAATTCAATTTCATTTTATTAAACTCAAGCCAACATGCAGGGAAAACTTTTGTAAATTAATAATATTAAAAAACTTTTTCATAATTAAATAATAATACCTATAAATAAAAAGAAAAATAATGAAACTAAAACTTTGCCGAAGCAATAAAATAAAGTTATCAATTTTGTAGCAACTTAAGTGGAAAATATATTTTAATTATATTGTGCGTAAACTAATTAAACCAATATAAAAGTAGCAACAGCACAACACACACACACACTCACTCGAACACACACACACACAAACACACGGACACAAATGAAGTGTGTGGGCGGCAGAGGGGGCGTGACTAGTATAACACGCAGCAAGTTTTTAAGCCCTATTTGTTAACTTTAATGCTGAAGCACGCAAGCCGGCGAGGGGAGTGGATAATGCGTTTGGGGTAAGTATGACCAAATGGGTTTAAGTAGGTGTGTATGTGTGCGTGTGTGTGTGCTTGTGTGTGTGTGTGTGTGTGTGTGTGCGTTGTGGTTGTGCTGAGCAAATGAAGTACGCTGCGGTGGTCGCTATGCGAGTGAAAGCAATGCGGCATAATTCCTTGTTAGCTGCAAGCAGATGTATTTTCAGATATAACATGTATATATATATATATAGATGTAGATATAAATATTGCCTTAGGTGTATAGGTATAGGTGTAGTTGTGGGTGTTGCAACTGTTGGCTTAGTTGCCGTAAGAGGTTGGGGTAAGAGGTAAGCCATGTCTAATGGAAGGTCGGCAAATATGGCTTGAGTAAAAGGCGTTGCAGTTGTCTGAATAATGACAGCCTGCGATTTAATTGAAATAGTTGATTTTAAAATGCCTTTGCAGAAAGAGAGAGAAAGAGAAAGAGAGAGAGAGAGAGAGAGAGAGAGAGAGAGAGAGAGAAAAAAGAGTGTGTGAGAGAGGGGGTATACTACACTTTACTAATTGAATTGCTAGCAACTTGCAAGTATTGCCAAATGAATTATTGATAAACATTTCATTTTATAATTGAAGCTCTATTTAACTTTTCTCTTTTCTCAGTAGGAAACAACGAATAAATAATTTGAGAGCGCCAACTGCCTTTTAATGGAGAAGTTGCAAGCTGGCTTCCGCTGCACCTTTCTACTTGTTGCAACTTGTTTGTTTTGGGCTAACAGACTCGAAGCAAAGCAAATTTTACATATTTGCTTTAAGTAAATTTTGATAGAAAGGATTTGTTTATTGCATTAATATTGCAATTAGTAATTTGTTCATTTATTGCCAAGCAATCATTTCACTCATAACTAAAATGTAATAAAATTAATTAATTAGAAATAAATAAATTAAATTCACTTGTCGCTGGGATGAACTGAAACTGAATCTGATTCGAGCAACGCTGTGGCACGCTTTAAAATGTGTATCACGTGCCACAAACCACAAACACACACACACGCACACGCACATCCACACACTCATGCTCAATCACACACACACACACGTACAGCGAATCAAGGTGAGGTGTAAACTTTATTAAGCATACGCCATGTGCGGCGAGCGTTTCTCCTTCAATTCCCTAATCATTTGACAGCTGCTGTTTACCCGGCTTAAAGTTTACTCGGGTATCAAGCGAATCCTTGACAGCAAAGCACATATTTTATTTAATATTTGTTTGCTTAAGCGTATCATTCTAGTGGGTGTTAGTAGTGTGTGTTAGTGTGTGTGTTAGTGGTGTGTGTGTGTGTGCATTTGTTTATTTTAACTGTCAGTTGTCAATTATTTTTATTGGCAGGTATTATTATTTTGTGTGCACATTTCTATGCAAATTGTCAAACACACGCCACATAGGAAAGGGGGGAGACAGAGTCAAGTGTGTGTGTGAATAGTTAGTGTGTGTGTTTGTGTTGTGTGTGTGTGTGTTTGCGGTTTTTGGGGGCGCGTCTAAAGTTGCATGTCATTGACGCTTAATTTGTTTACTTGGCTTTTCGTGTGTGTGTGTGTTTGTGTGTGTTGTTTTTGTTGTGCTGCTTGTCGTTGTCGTTGTATGCCACAGATTTTGCGGTTACACAAACTGCAGACAATAATGACTGAACAATTAGTTCGGCTTTAATCCAGTAACACGTTGTTTAGGACAAGGCCATTAAGCTACACGTGGCTAAAAGCACAAAAGTTTCACTTCAACAGTTGATTGATAATTGTGTGTATTAAATGCAGCTTTAAGAAAAGTACAATTTAGATAGAGAAAGAGAGAAAGTGATAGAGAGAGAGAGAGAGAGAGAGGGAGATAGAAATGTAACTTGAATCTTTTAATTACGTTCATAAATTGAAATATTTTGGAGTAGCTCTTAAGTGCTCTCTCAAATATGGTTTGTTATTTATATGCAATATATGAAAATAATTTAAATACAATTCATGGCAAGTGGAATCTGCACAGTAATCCATAAGAAGTCTAATCTGCAACAATGTGGCAAATAATTTTGTATTGTCTCAAGGAGTTCAACAAATTGAAAATGTTAATGAGAATTGTCTGTCATTTTAGGTCTGCCACAAAAGTTTGTCATATGCATTTGGTTGTCGTTGTTGTGTATGAGTATGCTTCATGCCTCAAGTGGATGACAAACATATTTCCCGATATCCATATCCGACTGCAACCGGCATAAATTTGACATTTGACTGTTGCTGGCTGATGGGTGATGGGTGTTGACTGTTGACTGTTGGCTGTTGGCCGTTGGGTGTTGGTTTGGTTTGGTTTTGGGTTGGTGGCTGCAAAACAGGTCGGCCGCCTTCGAGTGCACATTTGCAATGCAATAGGAAACAATTGAATTTGCATAAAACACAAGCGCAGACGAGCATTTGCATTTGCATTTGCCACAACCATTTCGCAGTTTTTGCATGCACCGATTTTATGCCATCCCTCCTTCCCCCCACCCACTTTGCGGCCCCGGGACGTGGTTCATTGGACACCACAGCCCATATACGAATCGAGTTGCCGGCAAAGATGCCTAGTTTTACAGTTAACAACTATCCATTTAGGGAGGGATCTGATGGTTTCTTAATGAGCTGCGCGCCACCAAAATGTGGTCATGGCCAAGCGTGGATGCCCATTAAATGAACCAATGTTATGGCCGATGAGTGGCCCCAGTTCCAGCTCGAGAGATTCCAATTGCCAATTTCAATTGCTGTGTACAGTGCAAATAATAACCACAAATTTCGATTACAACTACAAAGCAATATTTTATTACCACAAATTTCCACGTTTTCCAAGTGCATTGATGATCAAATAAGTCGGAGGATAAAAAATAACATTATAATAAAAAAATGAGTGAAGTTGTGCTTTAAATTCTTGAATCCATTTTAAAGGGGGGAAGGAAGGCTTTAATGAAGTTGAGCAAATGTGTGCAACAGGCAAAAGGAAGTATCTTCAGGTATATATTTTCTTGATCAGCATCAGAAGTCGAGTCGATTTAGGCATCCCATCTTGGACATCTTAAGGATGACGCCTATCTCAGAGAATTTAATTTTTATTTATAAATTAAGGGTTCTACACTGCGATCTCTTAAATCTATTGTGCCCCCTTCTCCATCCCGGTTCCTGCACAAATGCCAGAATCTTTGTTGGGTTGAGGGCTTTTATGTCTTCACTAGGATTCTGCATCTTTTCCTGAATAAGGCAATTTAATTCTTGCACACTTCAAATTATAATAAAACCACTCGTATTTATTTGGTTTTAATAGACATTTGCTCTCTTGACTGAAAAATTTTAACTGGTTTTCATACCAAAAACTTTTTTAATTTAATAGTAGTAACATTTTAACAAAACAGTTACCTAGTTGAGCCACTGTGCAACGTGTGGGATCACAAGTGTCTGCTTCATTTGCAGCACTTTAGAATTCTGGTAGAAATTTCATTAAATATTCGCACATAAAACGATTTTTGGCGATTAGCTTTCGCCCTTTTGCTGGCAGTCGCAACGAAAATTAAATTAAATTACCAAAAAAGAAAATATTGGAGACAAAATTGCTACGCCATAATGAGTTTTAAATTGAGTGTGTATAAGTGTGTGTGTGTGTGTGTGTGTGTGTGTAAATTTTTTGCATCTATAATTCTAAAGGGAGCAGCTGCTGATTAATTAGCATTTTTTCTGATGATTTATGCGTTGTGTGTAATGAAATATGCGAAAGAACACAAGTGTGTGTGTGTGTGTGTGTGTGTGAGTATGTGGCATGTGTGTGATTGTGTGTGTGTGTGTGTGTGTTTGGTTTAGATAAGAAAATATGCTCGACGAGCGAAATGTGTCACTGGCAGAGTTAATGTACTGTAACAGCTTTGAAAGGGTTTGCATTTTTTTTTTGGTTTTGGTTTTGGTTTTTTGGGTTTGAGTTCTTGGAAATTGCCTTTTTGATATTGTGCGCCATTTAACACTATAAAATTATTATCATGCTTACTTACAGCCAACATAAATAAAATATGATAAAAAATGTACACAACAACAACAACAACAACAAAAGTAAAAAAGAAGGAAAAGAAAAGGAAAAAACGACAAAAAAAAACCCATTTGCATAAATTGTATTTTGGGGGCGTGTCTGGGTCCGTTATCAGCTTGGCAAAGCAATAAAAACGTTTAGTAATTATTGAAGGACTTCAAAAATCGTTGTTGGTGGGCGTCCATGTGCGAGCACGTCGATAAAAAAAGGAGGCGCCACTAAGCTGCACATATAAACTAATATAGTTATCAAAACTACAGTTTCAAGCGTGTCTGAGTGCTTAGATTGTAAGTGTGCCTGAGCATGTGTGTGTGTGTGTGTGTGAATGTCGACACGCAAGTTTGCCGTCATGTTCTATAAACTATTTCGATAAGTTGAGCGATCAAATTATTGGATTTTTACCTATTACCAAATAGAAAAAAAAGCCACTAACTTGAAACTATTTTTTTCTATGTCAAGTCAAAAAATCTACACACTTTAAGTAAAAACAAACTTACTTTTTAGATAATTGGCAGATACACAACTTGTTAATATTATTTAACAAATTAGTTTGATTTTTATATCTTAAGCTATAGCAATATATATCAAGAATATATATATACTTTGTATGAAGGATATGTAGAGCTGATGGCAAAATGAAAATACCCACTGAAAGTGTGCAAAAACACGGATAGCTATAGAACTTTATAAAATTGCCTGTATGCCAAAGTTTGAAAGACATGCAAGGGTTGCTCGAGGGGGGTGTAGAAAGTAGACAGACTTCAAGTGAATAAGCAGTGTGTGTGTGTGTGTGTGTTGGTGTATTGGGTATGGCTTTGCAAATTGCCAAGCGACAATATTATCAATAAAGATGTGAGTGCTAAAGGTGCTTCGAGTAGCAAGCGGTTTGCCACCGATACAAGAGTCTTGCCACAGATGCTAAATGCGCCCCAGGCTCAACTTCAAAACCAATTGAGCGCAATTTCAAAGATTATTATGTATTCCTTATATTTGTGTGTGTGTGTTGCTGTGTGTGTTTGTGTGTGTGTGTGTGTGTGTGCTTATGAGTGTTTCGTTATCGGATATGTGCAGAACTTTATGCCTGCTTGAACTTCATAATGAGTTGCTGTGGAAAATTTTAATTGAATAAGGCTATAAAGTTGCCAGCTGGAAATTTGTATGCGAAGCACTTGCTAAGCAATTCTCAGCACTGCCCAAAAAAATATGGGGGCATAAAGAAGACGCACACACACAAACACCCCCCACACTCCCATCACACACACACACACATTCATATGCGCTGCGGCACACCGGAAATATGCGTTAGGTCTGAAACAAAATGGCCGCCTATTCGCACCCCGAAAGTGTGGCATACTTTGTGGCGCCTGGCAGCAAATACTTCTGTGGTCGCATAGCTGTCCATCTGTGTCAGCATCTTTAACTACCAGTTGCAACTCCATTTCCATTTAGTGCCAGACATTCGTAAGCTGTGACCTCTGAACTGCGACAGACTTTGACAGTTTTTTGGTTTTGTCTGTTTTGTACAAAAATAAGTTTATATTTATTTTTCAAATGTTTTTGCAGCTTTGGATTCGCTTGGTTAGCCTACGCAGATTCCGTGAAATTGAACACGTTGATGCGTTGAATTTAAGTGGCATTGTCTTCACCAAAAACTTGCCACATTAATGTTGTATAAAATTATATCAAATATTAAATAAATGCAAAGTGAAACTATTAATTTCTTTCAAGCTGAATGGATTTTTAATATTAATTTTGACCCGTTTTAAATGTATATTTATAATTTTGTAGAATTGTTACACAGTAGAAAATAAAAATTTATTATTATTGTTTTAGCTTTCAAGTCGAATATTATTAATTAGTAATTTTCTTGTAGAACTTATTTATGAAATGATATCAAAAATATAATAACTGCTAACTGAAATTATTATTGTCTTTCAAGTTGAATCAGTTATAAATATTAATTTTTGGTCGCTTAAAAGATATATAATTTAAATTATTAAATTTTTGTTGCAGAGTAGAAAATTAAAATGTAATTTTGTGAAATTGTTACAGCTTAAATTATTATGAATCTTATTAATTGTTTTTTTTTTTTCAAATGTATTATTAACAATATTTAAACACTGTTTTATAGTTATTTAAAATATATATTTATCATTTTTGAGTAAAGTTCCATAATAGAAAATACATTTTTTCAAATTTGTTGAATGAAATTGTTTTTTTACCTTTCAATTCAATATATTTAGAATCTTATTAATTGGTAATTTCAATTGTATAATTACCAATATTTAAACACTGTTTGAAGCTAGTAGTTCAAATTGTAAAAGAAATGATTTAAATAAAAAAAAATAAATTTATTAAGAATTGTTTTCCTTAACGCCAATTCTGAAACAATTCAATTGCAAATTATGACGTGTTAGCTGTTGAAATAATCAAATAGCTAATTTAATGGCATTCTTATGGCAATAACTAAAAACAAATAAGCCATAATTTGTCTATTATTTTAAATTGATTGACTCAAATTGCTGTTGTTGTTGTTGTTGTTGTTGTTGTTGTTGGCAACGGACATAGTAAATAATTAAAATGATTTGTGTGACGCTTGGTTTTGTTTGTTTGAGTTTATGGGCCAAAATTGCTGACCAACACCGAGCAACAATTTGCATTATAAATGGCCGAGCAATGCGGTCAGCTCTGAAATAAATTACAAACACACACACATACACACACACAAACACACATACATAGTAAACTAAATCAACAACAACAAATAGTGTAATTTGCGTTCGTGCTGGGGCAGGTAACGACAAATGACGCATACGCTGCATGCAACACAGAAAAAGACATTCAAATAGAAAACAACAGATTATCCAGTACAAAAATGCTAACACTTTTGTTGTTGTTGTTGTTTTTGCTATTGTTGTTGTAGTTGTTTGCTATTGTTGTTGTAGTTGTTTGCTATTGTTGTTGCAGTTGTTTGCTATTGTTGTTGCAGTTGTTTGCTATTGTTGTTGTTGCAGTTGTTTGCTATTGTTGTTTGCTCTGCTTCACAATTACTGTGTACACGTTGCACACTTGGAAAGTCATTAAAAACATGACAAATTATATGCAGGTAATGGGCTAAGGGTTAACGGGGGAAGTGGAGGGAAAGTGGGAGTTGGGAGTTGCACACAACTTTTTAATACTTTTTTACTTGTTGTGTTAGTTGTTGTTGTTGTTGTTTTTAATGTTGTAGCTGGTGCTGATGGGCTGCAATAAACTAAAGTTAGCAGCTTAACAAAACAATAAATGAAGTTTGCAAATGCGATTGTTATGCAGCTTCTTGTTGTTTTTTTTTGTTGCTTTTGTTGTTGTAAAAACATGACAAAAACCCCAAGGACAACAGCAAAAAAAAAAAAAATTAAAAAGAAGCATCGAAGACTTTATGCTCTGGCTAAACTATATACAATTAAAATATTAAGTTTTGAATTTATTTTTATTTATAAGTTAATTTTTTTACATGCCACTTTAAATAGTTCATAAAAATTGTTTTTAAAAATGTACAATAATAAATAAATATTTATAAAATATGAAGTTATGGATTTATTTTTATTTATGAGTTAATTTTATTACACGCCACTTTAAATAGTTCATGAAAATTGTTTTTAAAAATGTACAATAAACATTTATAAAATATTAAGTTTTTAAATTATTGCTATAACTGAATTAATTTATTTACATTTCACTTTAAAAAATTATTTCCTAATCTATCAGATTTGATTTGTCTTAAATGAAAGTTTTACTAATTTAAATGTCACTTGATAATTTTTTTTGTTGCGTAAACTAAAAGTAGAATTTATGGTTTAAATGCAACAAAGTGTTACAAACAACATAAAAAATGTGTAATACCTTTTGGGCAAGAGTAATTTCAGCTAGAAGCAGATTCCAACTTTAGCTGCAAGTCAAAGTTCGATGAAAAGTTGAGTGAGAAAAACTGCAGTAAACTTAAATAATGAGAAAGTGAGAGTGGGCGAGGGAGGTGAAAGAGAGCGGAATGTGAAGTTAGGCAAAGCGTTTCTACTTTCAGCTGCATCTTTTGTTTGTTGCGTTTAAGTTTTAAGCTGAGTTTTTTATTGAGTTGCAGCAGCGACAAGTTTTCTGTGTGTGTGTGTTGACGTTTCTCACTTTGCTTTTTGTGTGGCGACCGTTGCAAAGTTGTTTAATTGCCGTGCTAGGCCAATTAGTGGGCGGACATTTTTTTTTTTTGTGGCAACTCTAAAAACTTAGATGGCAACAGGTGGCTGCTGCGTGAGGGAAATGTGTGTGTTTATATATGTGTGTGTGTGTGTGTGTGTGTATGTTGACTCATTGTGCATTCATTTCATGCACATGTCAAAGGCAAACGGCAGCTAAATGCATATTGCCCTTTTGTGCTTGCATTACAAAAAACTAACAGAAGAAAAGGAAAGAGATAAAACAACTGAGAGAAACAAACAGAGAGAGAGAGAGAGAGAGCGAGAGAGTAATAGAGAGAGAGAGGGGGCAACTACTGTTAACGAATTTGATTTGATTTTATGCAGAGACAGGGGGCAGTTTCGGAAATGCCGCTGAATGTTTTCATGTCACGTAGCTCATTGCAACAACAGCTGGCAGAAGGCAAATGCTAATGGCCAAAAGCATTTGCCATCAACTGGCTAAAAGCCACTTTAATCGTACACAATTCAAATGTGTGTGTTGAATAATCATCTGATACGCAAAAGTAGCACAATTTTAGACTTAGCATCTTATAGAGAAAGGTAAATAGAAACTTAAAGACTGCAAAATATATATATATTAAGCTCGAAAGTACATGTAAATTTAATCCAACTTAATAATCAATAAGCCATACTTATTATCGCAATGGTTCACACCTAAATTCCACAATGTTTATAATCATATCTTTTAATTCCCTTAAGTATATCTCTAAGCTCATCGAAATTCACACCCCTTTCAATTTGTTTCACTTCGATTGCAGCTGCTAAATGAAAATCAAAGTTATTCGCAAGTCCCCAGATTGTTTCATCTGTCAACTGGCATTGCAAATGTGATGGGAGAAAAAGTGTCATTGATTTGAGATTCCCAATATAAGTGGAACAACTGCTGCTTGGTTGCACAGGAGCAATCTCAAACCCATCTAAAAGATTTCAGCAAATTGCTAAACGTTCGAGCTGATGGACGCCAGAGAGACGAAGATAAGGAAGGAGGGGAAAAGTGATTGCCATTGGGAAAGTGCATTTTATTGGTCAATGCTGAGCAATTTATGCAATGTCTGGGAAAGCTGAGACAGCAGCTAAAAGAGAAATTGACCAAAATGAAATTGCTTAATGGTAATTTAAGGGCAACTAACAATTATCGAGAAACGATTTTTTAAGCCCAACTCAAGCGAAGCGTAATAATTTCTCAATTACTTTATACTTTGAGCATTTATTGATGCTAATTGGAAAATGGAGCACAGAAAATATGCAAACATTCAACCACATGCAAACTTACTTGGCCAAGAACTGCTGCGAACACATGTTAGCGTGGCTAAAAGCGACGCCGGACAGCAGCTCATTTTTAGCCGGAAATGAACTAGAAACTGAATGCAATGCAGCTTAGCCGGGCCGACAGGCCAGAAGTGACTTGCGCCAAATTGGAAAATAGTTGGCCACAGCCAGAAAGCCGGCAAAGAGAACAGCAGCGCCCCAAAGGCTGTTGCCAAAATCAAATTAAATTTCCGTTTTAATGCACCGCAACGTCTGCTCTCGACCCCATTAACAAAAACGATCTGCATTTCAAATTTAACTTTAAGCCAGCAAATGCATTTCTTTTACCACATCTTCATTTTTTTTTTATTTTCTTTGCTCCTGCTGTCATTGCCATCATTTTATGCCCCCAAATGACAGGCGATAATGAAGAACTCATGTCAAATATAAACACACAAAAGTACAACACACACATAAAAGCAATTTGCTGCCTGTAAAACCGACATTTTACTACACTTTTCTAAGTAAAAAATAAATCGTTAACTAATAAGAAAACACTCGTCAATTTGAGTGCATTTTTAAGTAAAATGTGTATACCCTTTTGCCTATGTTTTTTTAACGAGGTATAAATAGCCAGCAATATGTGTCTCATAGTCATAATAGCCACGCTCGAAGCGAGTGACAACAACTGAAAATGATATAGTGCCAAGTTTTTGCTCGCTTGTGTTTTATGCAAATTCTCTGCCTCTTCCGCCACCCCACACACACCCAACTCCACTCTCAACAGCACATCTAAGAGAAGAGCTCAGGTCGGTCCGCTATTTGGACAGGTGAGCATGGAGAGCAGAAAACACACGGCTTTGAAGTGCAGAATAAATAAAATGAATGAGCTGCCGAGTGTTGAAAGTGCATAATGTAGTAAAACGGTACACGATGGAGGGAGGGGTGCACAGAGAGAGAGAGAGAGAGAGACGAGGTGGTATGTGGTATCTTGATGGTGGTAAGGGAAAGTACCCAGTATTAAATGCACTTTAAATCATTGATAAAACCTGCCAAATGAGACAATAACTTAAAATAGGCAAAATGATTTATACAATAATTTAAGATACTTTTCCCCAAACGGAAAATACAATTAAATTGTTGAACAAATATTTATAAATCATTTTTATTTTATACAAGTTTGATTTTAAGCACAAAAAACCTTCAGCACATTATAAATTTTATTTAAATTTATAAAAACTAATACATTTTCATCGTTCATGAAAACACGCTCGAAAAACTGAATTGTTCACAGATTTTAAGGCACACATTGAAAAAAATCTAAAGTATGTTAAATTATTTAAAAATGTCAAACGGCGTATACACAAAATGCCTTCCAATGTTTTTTGGCCCATAAATCAATGTCAATCAATCAGCCAGCCCATCAATCAGCGCGAGTCAATCAAAACAGAGCTTAAAACAATGTTAAAAAAAAAAAAAATATTGACATAGTCAAAGTTGCGCAAGTTTTACGCGTTGCTCGTTGGAGTCTATAAAAATGCCATTAGTTTTCATGAGGAGAGCATTAATAAATTGCAGCTGCCTCATTACAACGATGGCAGCTGTGGCACAGACAGTGTGGGGCGTGTTCGCAGCGAAGCACTTCCGTTTCCGCCTTGCAGCGATTCATAAATTGCATTTATTGGAAGCAGCGCAACAAATGCAAAACATCGTCACCAAAATAATTGAAAGCCCACAAACAACTGGCTATCTTATGTGTGTGTGTGTGTGCGTGTGTGAGTGTGTGTGCCGTGCAATAAATAAAATTGCACAGTCACTGATCCATGCAAACAAAGCAGGGGCAACAGGTTGCAGCAAACACTGTTAAAAAAAGCAGAGTAATCTTTATCTATTTTATAAATCTCTTTATTAATATTATTTAATATTTTTCTGAGTGTAGAGAGAGAGAGAGAGAGAGAACTAAAGCTGCAGCCACAGGAAGTGATTGATTTAGGCAACAGTCCCCACAAATCCCTCGTCGTTGAGCAATTGGCCACAATTTGGGGTTTTTCGTTTTTATTCACAAATTTTTTATTGATGATGTGTGACGAGCAATTGTTGGATTTGCCACAGCAGCAACAAGAACAGAGACAGTGGCAGAGACAGTGGCAGAGACAGGGGCAGAGACAGCAGTTGCAGCTGCTTCCCATTTGACGTTGAATAATTTTAGTTAGCGTTCGTAACGACTTTTTGCCGGCTCATTGGACGTGGGGTAATTGATATCGCTGGCAGCTTATTTTAGTCACGTGCCCCGAAACTAACTTTGCCAAACAATTAGTTTCAGTTTTAATCCAAAGTTTGTTGCTAAAGTTTCCAATTTCTTTTATATATTTTGTATCTGTTGCTACTGTTGCTACTGTTGCTTATCGCTCATTCCACGTTGCCTGACATCGACTTTGGCAACATCGAACTTTTGTGGGGCAGCTATACGCGTGGGCCAGCTAAAGTGACAGCGAGCCACGCACATCGTAATGGGGTGCAGGCAAGATGGCAGCTTATCCCCGGAGCAAAGTAGATAACGTATAAAACACATGTAAGGCAGATACAAAAGACACAATTGGATAAATGGCAAAAGACACAACAGCAACAACAACAACAACAACAAAAAAAAAGAACAGAAGAAGAAAAAAGCAACAACGCAAGAAACAAAGGAAGCGAGGCAAACAGCAGCAGCAGCAGAAGCAGTAGCAGCAGAAGAAGCAGCAGCAGCAGAAGCAGCAGCAGCAGAAGAAGCAGCAGCAGCAGAAGCAGCAGCAGAAGCAGAAGTAGCATTTGCCAATATAAAAACAAAATACATTTGCAGTTACAGCAGATAAAGCTGTAAAAGTAAGTTAAACCCAAACAGTGGATTGTCCGGGTATCCATTAAATTAAGCTTTGAATATAAATAATTGATCTAAGCTATAAGCGGCAAGTACACTCCAAAAAAAATATATAATGCACAATCCGACAACTAAAATTAAAAAAAAAATATATATATGTAATAAAAAAGTTTAATTTTAATGAAAAAAAATAATAGTGCAATGATGTTATGTAATTAAAACTAATTAAACATTCATAGGATTCTTCAAATAAATTATTGCATTTTTTTGTTTTGTAACTTTATCAAATTTATAAATATGACTATAATATTTTCAGCATATCAACTATTAACAGACCGATGTCCATTGTGCAGTCTGTTCAGCTACTCCAGATAAGCTCCACCATACAAACATATATATATATATATATATATATACTTATTTATATATATAAATAGTATTTTTTGTATATATATACATAAATATTCAATATGTGGAACGGTGCTTTAGTGCTTTGCAATCCGCTTAGCTGAAACTTGAGCACAAATTGCATTTAGTTGTATCAACTATTTGTTACACTTGCCGTTTCCCCCTACTCCTCCCTTCATTTCTTATCCCTTTTCTTATCAGCCAATAGCAACTGTAGTTTACTCTTTTTACAGTAACAGTTACAGTTTTAAGGGTACACAAAGCTGTGCACAACGATAGTTGTAATTAAATAGATACTGATTTTTATAAGCGAAAGAATTGTTAAAAAGCTTATTCGATATGGAGTAGATTCTGGATACTGAATTGAGTTTATAAACATATATATATATATTATTGGTTAAAATTAAAATAAATTAATTATTAAGTAAAAGAAAATAATACTTAGCTGGAAACACTATTAAATATAATAATATATTTTATTTATATATTTATATTATATATTTTTAAAAGAAATGTAAAAAAATTTTTTGTTCTTAAAACTCTTTCTTATGAATTTAAAATGAGTGCTTAAAGCTTACAGGGTATTTGCCAGCTGGAAATTTATTCAATACTTTAGCTGTTTTCTTATTTTTATTAACTTGTGTTCGAAATGCTCGCATTTATTTGCCATTTTTCAAACGGCGCACACTTTATTGAAAACTACACTCAGTTTAATTGAATGGCTGCGCCAAAGGCTTTAAGAGGCTACCCAAACAGTGGTCCCCTTCCCTCCCTCTTAGTCCACAAACCCCATTCGAATGCTTTCAAAGTCAATTGTATGTTTTTTGTGAGAGTATTGTGTGTGTGTGTGTGTGTATGTATGTGTGTTAGTAGCAAAGTTTTACTCGACGCTAAAGTTGAGCTTATTTTCATTTTTTCACGCCAATGGGCCAAATTATAATTTGAGTAAAGGCCGTGAAAAAGAGACTGGCACAAAGGAGAGAAGGAGAGGGAGAGAAAGAGAGGGAGAGAAGGAGTGAGGGAGTGAGGGAGACGAAGTGTGTAAGAGGCAGGACTATAGCCAAAAGTGCTTTGTGCCAAACTTTTTGTTCAGCACTTAGTTTTCAATTATGAAATTTGCATTACGCCGACCACTTGGCAAGCACAATATTGATATTGATTTTGATTTGCTCACTATATATATATATATATAGTACATATGTAAATGTATATATATATATATATATATGGAAGTCACTTGGATATAGAGTTTATACAGTTCTCAATTACTTAATTGCCGGCAAGTCGAACTCAGCGACGGCGTCGTCGAACTTTCAACTAAATTAAACAATTGATTGTCATCCATTGATTGCCATTCCATTTGTAATTACGATAACGATTGCACTTGCATTCGGTTCGTAATTAAGGAACTGGCCTAAATGACCCAGGCTCCCCGAAGTACACTAAATCCAATTGATAAGTTAAAGCCAAACACAGAGTTTGCCTCGCCGAATGAAACGATTTTAGTTCACTTTAGTTTAATGGAATTATTTTTAGCTTATATAACTTTTTTGACTACTTTTGCTCTTTATGTAAAATTGGTATGAAAACTTGCCTTAAGCTGCTCGAAATGCTTTTGACCTAATTGTTAAGTTTAAACTGATTTTAGCAAAACGAAACGAGTAAGTTAAACTAAAGTAATTTTTAATAGTAGACATAAAATTATTTTGCAGCACTTTTTCTTTAACAATTTTTGAAATACTTGACTATAATAATAATGATATAATTTCAATTATAGCTTTTCCATAATCTTTAGCTTAATTTAGTTCTTTAACAAATTTTCGCAGCTTTGATTGAACTTCCATTTCGACATCTTGGACAGCTTGCAATGCTATTGTTAACAGTATATGGCTAAAACTAGAGCTAAGCTAACAACTGAATGGTTTTTGTTGTTTTTTTTGTGTGGCAAACAACTCCATCGAAGTGCCACAAACCTGCATTATTCACTGCCAAAGAAATCTGACGCCTGGCAACGCGCATTATCTGCCTTCCATGCATCATCCATTGCATCGCATCCAGATGCTAATTAGCTTTGACTTTGTGGTTGGCTCTGGCTTTCAAGCTGGCCGGGAATGTGACGCCGTTGGAAGCCTTGGTAATCAGACATCCACAAGAGGCTCAAACACATCATGTGTTTGCCACATTGCCACAGTGTTCAAACAAACCGTATGATGCAACTGAAGCCGCTGTAGTGATTTGCATTCGTAGTGCGAATTGCACTCGGAAAAATAAATGTGTACTTGCAGTTATCAAATAAAATTTATATTTTAGAGTTTAATTAATAATTTCAATAAATAATATAAATTCTTATTAATATTATTGGGAGGATAAGGTGAGCTTGTTTTGCATTAATATGCTTTGAAGAATCCTCCTCATTGCCCCAAAATCGACAGAGTTACTATATATACCTGATTTAATTATAAAATTTCTTATTCAAATTTTGATTATAGCTGAGATATATGGTTATTATAGAACCTGGTTCTTGTCCATCTCAATTGACTCATACTTTCCATAAATATTTTATAATTTCACTAAGCATTTTTCGTTTAATAGAAAATTCACCATTATTTACAAATTTTAGAATTCACTTTTGTAAACTTGATTGAATATTTTTGCAAGTGTATGTTGAGGCTTTTGGATGGTTACCTTTGCGGTCGCTGGTAGTCAATAAAATTTTGCGGCTTTGAAGTAAATTGAACTAATTAAATATTTACAATTTGGTTCGCTTCGTCTCACCTGTAGTCAACAATATTTGAACTTCATTAGCCAAATTTGCCGCTGTAACCGCAAATCAACATTTGCAAAGTCAAAGCATGAAGAAGAAGAAGAAGAAGAAGAAGAAGTGTAGATTTAGTTATGATAAATGTAAGTGGCAACCCTTGAAGCAACAAATCATCGCAAAAAACTAGTCAAAAGTTTAATTTGAATTTCAAGTTTTGTGGCAAAAACTTTGTCGCAGTTGCAAGCTGTCTGCGTTACTTCTCGCTTGCTCTCTCTCTTTCTCTCTCTCTCTCTTTCGCTCTATGTCTCTATTTCCCACTGATTTCGTTAGTCTTCGGTTTTCTTTGGGTTTTAGCTGGTTTTGTTCAGCGACAAATGCTTGGCAATTACTTTTTAAAGCCGCGCAACAAATTGATTGCTATTTGTCGCTGAGGTAGATGCGCTGGCGCGTTAAAATAATTCACATCGATAATGGCGCTTTAATCGCACAAAAACTTCCGGCAATTCCCCCAAAAGAGTGTTGAGTGCCAGTCCCGAATCTCAACCTCCCCCTCTTGAACCCAGCCGGGACAGCTACTCGAGCCGATTTGTTGATTTGCCAGCAGGCATTTTTTGAGGCGCCCCTCTTGCTGTTTACATGGCCAAAATGAATGGCTTAGCTCAACGCCTTGCTGCGCTAATTTTGTAAATGTATCCTGTGAACACACAAACACACAAACACTCAAACTCAACACTCACACACACACACACACATATTCACACGCCCTTTTAATTTCGTGTTTTCCTTAACTTTATCCACTGTGCAGCGGTCTACAAATCCAAATGGCTTTGTGCAATCAGCGTTAACTTGTTTTGCCCTATTTCAATTTTTGCCTGCTTCTTTCACTTCAACATTGTCCCATTTCCCACAGCTTATTTTTCTTCTCTGTATTTTTTTTTTGGGTATTTATTTTTTGGCTTCATAAGTAAAATCCCTGCCGTCTGCGTGATATGCAAATGTTTATTTAGAATTTCAGTTAACACACACTCATGGCGTATACGCAATGTGTATTATGTAACACAATAACTAACACATCATTAGCGCACACTCACACATAAATACTTATGCTAAAATATACATCAAAAATCCTTAATAGAAAATCCTTTAATTAACGCATGACCAGCTGCCATTTAATAAGCGTGAAAATTGTATTTCAAGTGAAAATCCTTTGCATTGCTGACAATCTGACGACTGCTTCAGCTTCCCCATTTCATAGACTAAGCTGCACATTATTCAGTATACATATTTCACACCAATTCAAATATGCCAATTGATTAAAATGTTAGCATCCAATTTGCACTTACAACGAAATTCAATGAGTTCTGATCGATAATATTGTGCAGCAATTAGCTTAGAATTAATAAATAAAATAAACCAAATAAACAAAATATCTAAAATTCCATGGATGCCATTAGCATAATTGCGATTGCCAATTGAGCGATAATGTCCAACATTTCGATAATAAATGCATGTATTTATTCACAATTGGCTACACACAGAAGCCCATGATTAATTAATTCACAATTGGCTAAACATGCTTGTCACATAACAAATTGCATATGCAATTGCAAAATTAAGAAATTAAACGTAAGGGAAAGTGACAAAACAAATATTACATTTTTGCTTACGCAACAAATATTTAACAAAACACACAAATTACAATAAAAGCAAAAAAATTACCCTAAGAATATTTAGCAATTTTGAGACACATACTCATCCAAAAGTATTCGCAAATGCAGTAAATATAAAAAGTAAAATTGTTCTAGTCGGATCGGAGATATCCTCCACTCGGATCATAATTTTTTACGTTACAGGGTATAACAATCAGCAAAGGATGTCTTCGACATGTGCTAGACGAAGGCAAGGATAATCAAAAGTTATGCATCATAAATGCTGGCAAGAGACAGAAGCAATGCATAAAATCAATTTGGTATTTTTCAAATAAAAGTCGCATAAAGTTTTGTATGGCATTCGTTATGGCATTTAACATTTAGCTATTTGCCTCATGCTGCATGCCTCGCGCTGCTTGTTTACAAAACGGAAGCGTCCCGCAAAAGTATGCTATGAAATTTGTATAGCTCCGCAGCAGACTCGACGGCTTTGAACGCATCAGCGGCAATTGAGCGATGCGAAACAAAACCAAAAAAAAATAACACTAAAATTCTGCAAAAAAAAAAAAATGAAAAGAATGAAATAAAAAACACAAAGCATTGTATTTTCCCGTTGTCTCATTTTTTTATGCTCGTTTTTCTTTGGTTAAGTCGGAATAAACTTTATGGTAAATAATTCAAATGTTTCGCATGCACTTTGAGCCATCCGACTGTTTGTTGGCCTTTGTTGCTGATTACACCTGGCTACAGAGTTATTTATTTATTTTATTTTTTATTTATATATTTTTTTTATGTATTGGTATATGTGTATTGTATGTCTTTGTGCAGTTTAAAAATGTTCACCATAATTATTTAAATATGATCGTCTGATGCATTTTTTAACATTACTTTTCAAAAATCAGCATATAATAAATCAAATTTATGAGTTGCTTAAGTATAAAGTGTAGATTTTTATTTAAAAAGCATTTTTTCAAATAACATTTATATTTGCTTTAATAGAATTTGTTTGCTTAACATTTCATAGCTGCAATTTAATTGCAACAAAAACTACACTTTTGTTTTGTAGTTTAAAACTAGCGAAATTAAAAATGCCAGCGGAGAATGTTGAGCGTTGTGAGGCATGTGTGTGTGTGTGTGCTTGTGTGTGTATGCACATTGGAATAATTTACGCAACTTCCGCGTTGAAGTTAGCGGTAGTAAAATGCGAATATAATAACATAAGTAAATCGTGTTATTTTCCGGTTGCAACTTTGCTACTGCGGTTGACATTTTGTGGCATGTTTGCGGCATTCAACACGAACAGTGCACGTTCTTTAGTATTTGAATTTACACAAATTTAAGTTTAATGCAATTCTCAAAGGTGGATAATAATGAAAATCTAAACTGGCTGCAAGGGAACAAAGTGTCGCATTCCGGAAAAAACGAAAACGAAGAAAAGCCAAGTTGAAAGAAGAAAGCAAAGAAAAGGAAAACTTATTGAATGCGACTCTGTGGTTATCGTGTGCATTTGCCGTTATGTGGCAGCGATTTTGACAGTTTGCTAAATTACGCGACATTAACTTAATAGACTTCCATATATATATATATTTTGGCAGACATCTGGCAGCTGCAGCTGCATGAAAAGCCACAAGGCTAACAAAAATGCCAATAGCAATACAAAATAACAACCAGTTACGTGTTGTATAAGTTACAATCGACCCAAACATAAAATGCACACACAAACACACAAACCCACACACACACACACACACACACACACATACACCTTTTATTTTACAATACATATAGGATACATATAACTAAAACGTATCTTTTCGAATTGTTGTCGTTCTTTATTTATTTTTTGTCTCTTTTTGGGACCATTTTATGGAAGAACTTATATAGATGTTTATTATATTTTATTAGGCATTCAGTAGTTCTAAAATGTGGTAAACAATATTAAGTAAATAGCTCAATAAACAAATACATTTTGTTGTGGCTGTGGAAAGTTTCGACTAGCACTTTTTGAGGCTATAATTTTAATATGAAATTCGAGCTTGAAGTGAGTTTCCAACTTTCGAGATGTGCGTGTTGTTTGTAATTATTAATATTAATACAAATTATAATAATATAAAAAACAATTTTACAACTATTTGGAATATGTTTACCATTTTTTATTGTTCATATTTTATATAATTTAAATAATAGATCCAGTTTGTTCAGTTTGGGCAACTGTGCCACATATTCTTTCTTATTGTGTCAGTTGCTAATCGTCAGCTCCTCCAAGGTGGCACAGTATTTGCCACATACAAGCTGCTTGAATCTCCTTCTTATTGTATTAACACCCTTTAAATTAAATTCCCTCAGCTGTGACAGCACCGTAAACATCTCTTTTAAATATTCCGCCCGCAAGCCATTGCAATTACATAAGCTCAGGGACTCCAGCGACACGGGCAGGTTGTTCATGGAGTCTCCGTTCAAGTCTCGATTATTCGATAAGTCCACTTTCCGCAGTTGCGACAAGTGTCGCAGTGTCAACACGCTGACACATGACAAGCCACAATCGCGTAGCTTCAGTTCCTTCAGAGATTCCAGATGCTTAAAATACCTCTGCATATTTCGGTATGTTAATGTTCATAATTCAATGCGGATTTTTTTTGCAAATTGGTGCAGTGAGTGCTAATGTGAACACAGTTCAGCAACGGTGTCTGGCCAACAACGTGCTGCACATTTCTGCCGGACAAAAATCATACAAATCCCACAAGCTCAGCGGATCCAAGATATTCAAGTCAATCCTTCGTTGGCAACTCATAAACACTACGAAAACGCTCGCAAGTCCGGGCAAATAGGATTTGATCGCGCAACGATAGCTTTCGCATTATGTGCTCCATGCAATGATCATTTAACTTCAGAATGCTGGACTCCTACTCCGACTCCGGTTGGAGTGTGTCCTCTGTCGTTTCGTTGGCATCCGGTTGATGCCAGTTATCGTGAACCAGCACGGATAAATGCCTGCCATCAATTGTGTGCAAATTATCCCTCAGTACTTTGGCTGCATCGTGTGCCCTGGCAAAATGCACCTAGCCGGTTCGAGAGGCTGGTGGCCATTGCCCCTTCATCCTGCCCTTGGACAGTTCCAGGCGCTGAACACAGCGAAAAGTCTCGATATAAGTTTGCACCTGCTGCGGCAACATCTGCAGAAAAAATAATAATAAATGCAACGCCAAAGAAAATACAAGTTTGGCCTGGCCCAAAATTGTGCCTCACATTTACCTAACTCGTTTGCCACATTTTGCAGATGCAATTTCTTTACCACAATGTGTTCCTCCGTGTAGGCAATCTTCTTCTTGCACATATTTTAGATATTTGTTTTCGTGCCACAAAAAAACTACAATTTTCGTGCCACAAAAAAACTACAATTAATCAGCTCCGTTGAATACACAGTTGCTGTGTTGGCTGTGTGAAGAAAAACTTACTTTGATATGAAAAAACAATTACATTAAAATTGTAATATTTGCTTAGCATTTAAAATTTGAACTCTACTAAAATATATGAATATGTTTTTTACTTTTCCGTTACTAAATTATTTTACAACAATAATTATGTGTGCAAAAGTCTTAAAGTGCTCGTACTAATTTTAATTCATATTTTCTCATATTTGGAATGCTTCAAAATTTTTATCTCAATCAACACAGTTTTTAAAGACTCACTAAAATATATTAATATGTTTTTTACTTTTCCATTTCTGAATTATTATATATAACAGTAAAATAAATGCTCGTACTAATTATAACTCAGATTTTATCATATTTGGAATGCCTTAAAGTTTTTCATAGCACTTTCCATCAACGGATTTTTTGAAGACCCACTAAAATACTAAGATATATGAATATATTTTTTACTTATCCATTTCTTAATTATTTTATAACAATCTTAAAATCTTAAAATGCTCGTACTAATATTAGTTCATATTTTCTCATATTCGGAATGATTCAAAATTTTTCAATCAACATAATTTTAACCTCCTAAAATAATAATAATTATGCATATGTTTTTTACTTTTCCATTTCTTAATTATTTTATAACAATAAAGTCTTTAAATGCTCTTACTTATATAACTCATAATTTCCCATATTTGGAATGCTACAAAGTTTTTCAACACAATTTTCGAAGAGCCACTAAACGCAATTCAAGGACTTCCTGTGAGCCGGAAAGCGTATTAAAAAACTGTCACAAGTACAGGCAGGCAGCCAGGAGATCTTGTTGCTCAGATATGCATGTCCTGCGAGATGAAAGGGTGAAGCGGAGAGTAAAGCAGAGGAACAGCGTAAAAAGTTGGGAAGGGTAAAAAAAAATAATGGCAAAAATTGCAAGTGCTGCAGAAATTAGTAAGGATGGGTTGGTTATTCTGCTGAAATGACTGCGATGCTGCTTTTGCTGCGTTAAGCAATAAGGCAGAACACACACGCAGAGACACACATTTACACACACACACACACACGCACACACACACACACACGCAGAAATACACACATCTGCCCAGTTGCAATTTTGTTGCCGGGAAATGCTCACATTAATATTTAATATTGTCATATAGCTGAGCATTAAAAGAGCTTGAAATGGCCAAGGTTTACTATAAAACCTTACTTTTCAGTGACAGAAAAGATTACGTCACAGCCGAGTATTTAAATTGAGTAGTAAAAATAAGAAAAAATAAAATAAAAAAAATAAATATCCCTAGCAAAACTCATTTGAATTTAAAAAGAAAATTAATCAAACTTTAACTGTTATTATTAATTAAATATAAACACTCGAATTATGTGAAACTAAGTACGAGTGCAATGTGGATACTTGCAATTTGTTCATGCAGCAAAAGTCCAGCTGGGTGCATCCGTATATCACTCAGTGTTATGCTTATCAGCACAGTTGCTGCCTTGTTGCATTGTTGTTGCTGTTTCCGTTCTCCTTGCAGCAAGCACCGTTGCCACAAACACTTGAAACTGGTAACAATGCACGATGGCGTCAACATTCCGCATTGCTGTTGTTGTTGTTGTTGTTCCCCTGTCAGATGTTGTTGTTGTTGAAGTTGTTGTTGTTGCTATTGCTGCTGCTGCTGCTGCTGCTGCTGTTGTTAGTTTCCATCTATAAATTCTTGCATTAATGGCAATGTGCTGGCTGTTAGAAGGAAGGCGTGGCTGCATTTGATGCTTCCTCTTTCATGTAAATGTCACCAAGGCAAACTTGCAATGATTGCTCCACAATCCCCAAGTCTAGCACATCACAACTCCATCGCCAACATTGCTCCCTCTCCTTCCTCTGCTGCCAAGCACAAAATCCATTTTATCAGTTCTGCAGCGCGTTTTGATTGCGGCAGCAGTTGCAACAAAAAAAAAAAAAAAAAATAAAAATAAACTAAGCAAAATTTGTAAACATATTTTTTACAAAATGTATAAAATATATATAAAGCATACACTTTGCCCAACAGTTTATACTTCACTTGATTTTATTTTATTTTCTACATTTCTATACATATTTTTTTAATGCGCTTCGCAAAATCCAATTTATGCGTCTGAGGGGGCGTTGAGGATGAGCTTATTTTAAGTAGTTTTTGCAGCAAAGTTCCTCAAGCATTTTGTGCGTACATGCTGACAAGTTAGGGCAGGAGTGCAGGGGTGGTAGGGGTGTGTTGCATTAAAATTCAATACACAGTCAAACATAAATTCGATAAGTTTGAATTCGAGCAACAGACCGAGAGAGCAACATGCTTTATTTGCTTCCCAGCTACGTGCGTATACTTAAAAAAATAAATAAAAAATAAAATATATATATAAATGGTGTGAAAGTGTATGTGTGTGTGTGTGTGTGTGTGTGTGTGCAGTAAGCGCATAAATATAAATGGCAAAAACATGCGACTGCCGTTGTCCCAATTTTGGTCCACTCTACTAAATAATAAAATAAAACTTTATTGACACAAAAATAAAACTCTCAAATGGACTTCACTATCTATCTCCCTCTCTCTCTCGCTGTCTTTTTCTAACTAGCTGTCTCTTTCTCTTTGTATGCTTTGCACATTCCTCAACCGTTGTGTAGATGGACAAATTTATGCATGTGTAAATATTGTTGGCATTCTGATAAAACATATTGACAACATTTGCCGAATTGAGCTTTAAACAAATTTCACTTTCTCTCTGTGTGTGTGTAGATGTGTGTGTGTGTGTGTTACACATCGCTACATTTTATATACATTATTTTTTTTTTTTCAAAATTGACAACATACATAAAAGGAAATCCTGAAGATGGTCAAAAGTTTTTTTTTTGGCAAGAACTCACAAGTGGCAATCACTTCAACAAATTGTTGAAACCTATAAGTAGATGTTCAGACAGTGGCAACTGTTTACTTTTGGACGTGCATTGAATAACAAAATTGGATAAGTTGTGGCATTATTGTAACGGTAACTGAAGTGAATTATTGGGCGAATGAATAAGCAAGAACAGCTTAACAATAAAATTGCATATTCTTGGTAACAGCTGGTTTTATTTTTACCAATATTGTAAACTTATTTAATTAAAAAAAATAAAAGAAGCAATAAGAAAATCTTGGTAACATCTGGTTTATTATAGAAGAATACAATTATTTTCCTAAAATTGCAAAACTAAGTCAATTAAGACACTAAAAATAAAAAGAGGCAATAAGAAAATCGAATATAATTAAGACTTTTGATTTGAGTTTAATAGCTATGAAAAGCTGTGCCACATTTCCAGGCATAGTTTGCCACAAAATTGAGCTTAAGTCTCAATGTCAAATTAGTCTCTTGGCAAAAACTAAACTGAACTCATTTGTAGTCTGTATTATTTAAACTGTTTTATTTAAACAGTTAAGCTCTTCATATCTGTACTAACAAAAGAACATGCACAACTTTTTATGTGGCAACTTTAAATATAGTTAAGCCCACACTCTTTGTACCCTGTAATGGACGTAAATGGGGTGGTATAAGCTTGATCAATTCGAAGACATGATTTATAAAGAAATCAATCAAATTAAGTCTAGTTCGTTGTTTATTTAAATTGGTTCAAATTCAAGAATGATTATATAAAAACCATAACAAAATTATCTTTCTACTTCACTAACTTGTTGATAAACCTAAATACATTTTTTAATTAAAATATTTAAATTATGTTTTACATTTAAGTTTGGAAACTCGCTACGAATTTATGTGTTAAGTTTGAGGTATTATCTAGTCGAGATCTTGACTAGAAAATTCTTACTCCTCTTTTCGTGCTGCTGTTTGGCTCATTTAACGAAACAATTAAAAAGGCTTATGCACTAAACTGGCAAAAACAGTTAAGCGACAGTTATGTGTGTGTGTGTGTGTATATGCGACTGTATGTGTGTGTAGCAGATTAAAATAGCAGGCAAAATGCTAAGAAAAACGGACAAACATTTGCATTTGCCGCCCAATAGAACTTTAATTGGTTTTTGGCCCAAAGGTTTTGGGCATTGCATCTTTTGGTATTCATTGCGGCCAAGTATAAAAATGGCTTATTCATGAAATTTTCTGCAAGTAAATATTGCATTTGCACATATTACTAAACCTAAGAAATTGACAAATTGACTTCAAAACTAAATGCATTGCACAAAGTAATCCAGTTTTTAATTTAAAAAATGTCTCGATTTGTTTTGAGAAAATATTTTTGAAGTGAAAGTAAAAAAAAAACTAATTGTATTAAATAAAACAACATTTGCGAAAATGCTAATTTTTTTTGGTTGGTTAGTTAAGATTATATACTTATTTTATTACTGACATTTCTCATGCTATGCCCGGATCTGAATATCCATTTGTTTTATTAAAAATCTCGGATTACAAAAAAAAAAACGAGGCCTAAAATTAAGAGTGTATTTTATTTTGACAATGTGTGGAAAAATAATAATAATAATAAAGAAAAGAAATATGTTTAGTTTAATGCAGATTTCAATTATGCTAATGCCTTAAAGTAGCAAGTAGCATGTAGCAAGTAGCAAGTAGCATGTAGCAAGTAGCAAAAAACCGTCTTGCAGAGAACTATTGACAAGCATGTTAAGTAAATGGGAGCTGAACACATATGCAAAAGTGTATGTGGCAGGGAGGGTAAGGAGAGGAAAGAGGTGCCTCAGCCAGTGGCAGGAGCTGCAACTTTTGCCAGACTTATGGCTAAAAGTTGCAGGAGCGTAACGTTATTGGCCCGATAAGGAGCACAGGCACGAACTGGGCAGACACAGGAAGTGTGCAGACAGCCAGACAAAACGACAGTAAGACAGAAAGACAAAAAGACAGACAGCCAAGCTGCCAGTCTGCCAGGCTGCTGGCAAAAGCCGTGAAACGTGCGAAATTCTTAGGCAAATTTCCACAGTTCTTGACATGTGCAACATTAGATTGAACACCAGTATCAGCCGCATATGTGTATAGTTTGCATATGTATATATGTATATATATATATGTACGTGTATTTGTGTGTATGTGGGTGTGCGTAGCTGACATTATGCTTAGGCGCAACTAATAAAAGCCTTATGGCAACCTGACAAAACTGCCAGACCCGGCCAGACCTGGCTATATGTTGTTAGTTGTCCTTTTCAGCTTTGGCATTTCCTCAATGCGGGCACCAACCCCACCACCAACTTACCCTCACCCTCACCAACATACATGCTTTGTACTCTGGTGCCCCGTATTTTGTGTGTCTGTGAAAATATTTTCAAAGTCTTAACCTCACTGGCTGAGCAATCATAAATCAAATGCCAGTGCGCTACCTTTTGTTGCTTGAGTGCTCCAAAGCACACACACTAACACACACACACACACACACACACTAGCACACACACACACATACACACAAGCACATAAAATACACACATACTTGTACGCTGTTGTCGTCATCGTGTAGCTTAAATTTTATTTATGGCTTAAACTGTTCCTTTAGCTTATGTGGATGGCGTGTGTTTGCGGGTGTGTCTGTGTGTGTGTATGTGTTCACAACATACGAAAATGTTAACACACGCGTGCAAGAAAAATTGACTTGGAATGCAGCTATTAGAAGTATGCCAGACAGCCAATCATCCTATTAAATATTTTTACTTATCTGATTTTTACTTTTATATAAAAAGAAAATAAATCTTAAAAAAATTAATATTTTATACTGTGAATTATGTACTACATTATTAAATTTATTTTTACTTTTAACGAAAAAGAAAATAAATGGATAAAAATTATTTTTTTTTTCTAAAAATTATGTACAACATTTTTAACTAAAACCAGTTTTCACAATTACGTTTACAATTTAAGACTGGAATCAATATCAAAGTTCAAATTTCTTAAGAACCAACAACTGGATATGATATTATTATTAAGCCATATAAAGCATATTAATTTCTCATATTTTTTCTTGAAGCTTTCGTCTTGCATTAGAACGGATCTGAATACCCAAGTCCATATATATATATATAGTATCAGATTCGGAACAGGAAACGGGAATTCTTCTCGTTTTGAAAACTGTTTTTATTTAATGCATTTTTCCCAACTTTTGGTAACTTTAGAGCCAAACTACAAAAACTGTTACACTCTGAAACACAATTTTCCAAACAGGGTATTTAACTGGTAGCATGCCACATGGCCAGCACATTGGAAGTGAATAAAGTTTTGTGTCTATCAACATGCAGCACATCGAATACAGCTATGCGAATGTTTGTTGTGTTTTATTTTTTTTTTTATGCCATGTACCGTAAACAATGAGGTATGACGAAAATGTGAAACAACTTGCAGCAAATAGTTGGGCAAAAAAATTGAAAAATAATTATAAACAGCGAAAACTAAGTAAAACAAAAAATTCAAATTGCATTACGAACAATTTTAAACAGTTTGCAAATATTTCTAAACATTAAAACTAACTGGTTTTTTTTTTTACCGCAGAGCATTTCCATTTTGATCAAGAAATGGCTTTGTTTTCATATTCATTTTTTTGTTTTGCATTTTGTTATTGGCAACATGCTTTGGCAAAGTGAAGAAAAAACGTGGGCAATAAATAAGAGAAAAATACAAAACAAAAAAGGGGAAAGGAAAGAATTGTATAAATTTATTGCCAGGCACAATTGTTGCGCTGCGAACACGGGTCGGATGAGCGACGTTGTCGACAACTGACTGCACAGTTGATTGAAGCTGACATTTAGCCATAGAATTTATTTAGATCCACGGGGAGGGGGGTGGGGGGGTGCGATGTGTGCGGGGAGGTGGCATAGGTTGACTAAAAGTGGCCATAAGCTGAAAACGTTTAGTTATTGCTGATGGCAAATGGTTAGATTCAACTGACTGTCAGACTATTCATATTATTGTGGCATTCACATGTTGCGGTGTGTGTACACTGAGAAAAACCGTAGTATTAGAAAAGGGTTAGAAAACGATTAGCTTATAAAATGAAGATAAATTCAAGACACACTTATTTTGTTGCCTTTAATTTAATACATATCATTTTTTCATTTACAAAATTTTGGTTTCAACTCTTTTTGTACAGTGTAGGTGAGTGTCTATGATGTATGTGTTTGTGGGTCAGTGATTTGTGCATTTCCGAAATTCAGTTGCTGTAGCCACACACCGAAAATTGTGCACATAAATGTGTCACGTTTCACTGACTAGCCGTGCGGCTTTAACACAATTAGCCACAACAAATGGCCATCCTGACGAAGCAGCAGCAGCAGCAGCATCATCTCCATCATCATCATCATCATCATAATCATTATTAACAACACGTGCAACATGCGTGGGAGAAGCTGGTTGCACGCCTCGTATTCATCGGCTTGGACGCCGAACTGCCTACAAGCCGGCAGCGGCAGCAGCAGCAATGTGTATGGTATCCTTTCCCTCTTTTTTGTTCACCTACCTCCCTACCTTGCCTTCCTCTTATTCTCTCTCTCCCTCGCTCTCGCTCTGTTTGCCGCATTGTGGCACAATGAACTGACAAGTGTAATTATGTTGCTGTGTTGCGAGTGCGAGCGCGAGCGTGAGGCTGCCCCACACTACATAACCGCTGATTGCAAGTTTATATCCGCGCTCAGTTCATGCTGAGCAACCCAACAACCACTTGCCCCAATCCACAAATCCCTACACCCTCTATCACCCCCTCCTCACTCTTCACTCGCTTGTTAAGCATACTTAAATGCCTACGTTGCCATATCCTGTACTCAATTTCGGGGTTAACAGTGTTCAAACAATTGATTACAACTTCAATACAAATTTATCTGCAAATACATTTGTGCTGTGAAAGATTTGTTAAAGGAAGACAAAATTTATTTCAAATTTAAACTTGAATTTTTTTAAACCAGAGATAAAAAGGAAAAGATAAAAATTTTATGCTATTTGCATTTTGTTTTAATTTTGCTCTTAATCAAATCATTTTCAATGCAATAAAAATAAACTTCTTAATAAAAAGCATACTAAAATTAATTTTATTAATTATAATTTTAATACTTTCATATTTTGCTGTAAATAAAAAATTTCTTCAGGCTGAATATTATGCAAACAAAAAAAAGAACTTTCATTCCAGATGCTAACCACAGGGTATTTGACGAGTGTAGGAACTGTGTGTACATGTATGTGTGTATAGTATGGCATACTTGTACTATAGTAAACGAGTATCCACTAATTGGCTGCGTATGTGAGCCGCACTGTATATATATATGTATCTCTTTCTGTGTCTGTATTTGTATCTGTATCTTTTACCCACTTTTTTATATGCAACTGTAGCTGATGCGATGCGGCTGGCAGTTAACATTAGGAAAAGTTTTTCGGCTGTGTTTATGCGGTGATTAGTTACGGATTTTTATGTGCCAAGGATGGGCTTGAATCGTTGTTGGTAGTTACAAGTAGTTGGCTTGCACGCCTCTTCTTCCGCTCGACCAAAAAAAAAAAAAAAAAGAGCATCATATAACCAACGTCGAGTGGGAGGAACAAGGGGGAACTATGCTAATTAGAAAGGAGGGCCAAATGTAAATTGCGGTTAAATATTTGACGATGGTAACTACATTTAGCTAAGGTAGAAATATCAGTGGAAAGACTGAGAGATAGAGAGATAGATTTGTATATTGACAGTTGGTTAGCTGGGTTTAATTGATATTACTCATATATAAATACGTACATATATATATACATATATAAATTCATATAAATCTATAAAAATTATACACTTCATTAAATGAATTTAATTAAATTTCAACTTTTTACTCACATTCATAAATAATTATAATAAAATTGCAGTGAGTTTTATACTTTCATTTAATTAGAATATACAAATTAAAATATCCTACATATAAATTTATTATATTCAACCAATACATACACATGTTGAGCTTAATTAAAGTAATTTATTTTGATGACATTATAATTTGAAAACCACACAATGACTCTGCAATATTTTGCATGATAAAATCCAAATGGAAATAAATCTCAACAATTCAACTTTGTTCGAGAATCTGCATAAAATGTAATTAAAACACCCAAACAAAATGTGCTTTGATTTTGCTTGAGATTTGAACAAACGAAAATAAATTGAGAAGCCAACAACAATTTGATCAAAATCTTTATTAATATATTTAAAACTTTGCTCGAGTAAACAATCAAATGTGCTGATGCAGTTCTTCAATTTGGGTTTGCGTGCGTTAAGTGGTCAAGAGAAATGCCACAAATAAATGCAGCAAAAAACAGGCAAAATAAAATGAGAGAGAAACTAAAACTAATTTACTGGTCAACATCTTTTTTGAGGCAATACATTTTCATCACAATTCATAATTTAGCCAACCGCAAGACTCTGGCACTGGCGAAAAAGGGGGCAAACAGGACTCGGCAAGGACTCGCACACAGATGGCACAGTGGAGGATGAAATGCGGTAGAGAGGCATGGTGGGAGCGGGGGTAGGGAGGTAGGCAGGCAAGTCAGACAAAGAGGCACTTTAAGTGAAACTAAACAGCGATGCAAGTGACGTTGTCGGATTGCGGTTTGCTGCACAAGCAGAGAGAAGCGAGCAGAGGGAAGAGAGCAGAGAAGCAAGCAGAGAAGCGAGCAGAGGGAAGCAAGCAGAGAAGCGAGCAGAGGGAAGCAAGCAGAGAAGCGAGCAGAGGAAAGTGAACAGAGGGAAGCGAGCAGAGGAAAGTGAACAGAGGAAAGTGAGCAGAGGAAAGCGAGCAGAGGAAAGTGAGCAGAGGGAAGCGAGCTGAGGGAAGCGAGCAGAGAAGCGAGCAGAGGAAAACAAGCAGAGGGAAGCGAGAGGAGAACATTAGCAGAACGGAACGATGCGGGTTGTGCTTTTTATACATTAATTAAGATGATAAAAGAGCATATTTACTATTAATTTCGAGCAAATTAAATTTAATATATTATTATATTATATAAGATATTTTTGTGACTGTCGAAATGTATATGAATTAACTTAGTAAATTCCGAAATACATGTTTTTTGTGACTTACTGTAAATTCAATAATTAAAAATGATAACAAATTTATTTGCTGTTTTTGACTCTTTTGCAATTTTTGGTCTTTCTTTAAATTGACTAAGAACTTTTTAGAACTTTTAATAATTATTCAATATTTTTCAAATTCTATGCTTTCTACAATCCATAAATGAATTAAAGATTCTTTTTCTGACTTTTTAACTAAAGGTTAATTTTTTAACCAATTTTTATCACAGAGCAAACTTGGTTCAAATGAACGGCTCAAAGCAGAGCATCAAGCAGTCTGTGACTTTTGAGTGCAATGTGTTCGCTTGTTTAGAATTGGCCAAGTGTCCTGGGTGTTCTTGTGTCCTCCTCGACTGTCAGTTGGCGTGCCTGTTAGCTGGTTGGCTGTGGCTGGCTAGCTGGCTAAATGTCCTGGCTTGGCTGGTTGATGGTCATGTTGTCGGCACGGGCTCTATACAAATTAAAATTAATGATGCACTCACAACAAGCAACGCGAGAGACATACAGGTGCTGGGGCTGTAAGGGCGGGGAAGGGGAAGGGGAAGGTAGGAAGCACATAAAAACTATTTTACATGCGGGTAAAACATATAATGACACTGGGCTAAGCTCTCGCACCTGGCCAAGAACAAGAGACGGGACACGATGAGCACATTTACCCACATTGCCAGACAGCCATCTAATTTAATGCTAAAGCGGCATCAACAGCACCTCTTACAATCCACACCTTGCACCCCTCTCCACACTCCTGCTTTGTGCTGCTAGTGTTGGGGCTTTTTTATTTTTGTGTTTGAAATAATGTTGCATACGTTAAGGCGCCGCTTGCTAAATGTTTCACACACACATCCACACACACACACACACACACACACATACACACACTCAGACAGTATGAGTCGCAAAAGGATCCCACAAAGATACACAACTTGCTGTCTGAGTGGCTAAAATATGTTTATGTAGGTCGACTGCGGGGAAACCACTTCAATTTATTTTTTGACCAACATATGGCAAACCAAGCCAAAGGGTTGCTGCAGCGTTTGGCGAGGGGTGGTGGTGGCAACGGAGGCCACTTTTTGTTGCCAGCCTGGCACCGAAGAGGCTGCCGTGTGTCTGCTTTGGTTAGTTAGCTGGTGCCCGTGTTGCTGCTACAACAACAACAGCAACAACAGCAACACACATGCTGACTAAATAAAAGCGTTTGCAACATGAACGAAAACGACAGACTAACAGTCACCCTACATTTCAAAATGATGATCAGCTGATCATACTTAATGAGCAATATGAAAAAACTCCACTGCTGACTGAACAACTCCTTGAAGAAGTTTGTCAAAGGAATTTAAAATATATTTATGTAAAAATAATTAACACTTGATCTGGAGCCAGCCAAAAATATATTTTATGTTAAAAAATATATACACCGAACTAAAAATGATTTGAAAATTAAATATTAATATAATAATATAAAATTATATATAAATAATAAATAATAATAATAAATAATAAAAGTAAATAATAATAAATAATAATAATAATATATTGAAACTAAATTAAAAACTTGTTTTTTTTTTTAAATGTAATCTGTTCTTCGTTTATAATATAAATTCATCAAATTGTAGGACTTACTTTATTTTTGACATTTCTAAATTTGAATGGTATAAAAATCAAAGGATTGCTGTAAATTTATTACGAACAAATTTCTTCAAATTTTATTTGAAATTAATATCAATTTTAATAGACTTGAATATTGTCTTCGCTAAGTGCATAGTTTGCTAATTTCCCCTTTTATTTATAATGTTAAACTTTAACTAAAAAATGAATTTTCTTCGTTTATTTCAACAACAACAAGTCATCAGCTGCACTTTGAGTTTCAAAGTCAGCAGTCAAAATACCCCTTTAGCTGAGCTATGTAGTACAGGGTATTGAAACACAGAACAGCAACATTGTTTCCGCTGTGCTGTTGTTTTGCTTTGTTTTGTTTAGTTTCAGTTTCCGTTTCAGACTCGCTTTGCCTTTCTTTTTTTTATTTATCAGCGCTTGGTTAAGTGTACGTGTTGTATGTGTGTGTGTGTACTGTGTGTGTGTTTGTGTGTGTGTTTCTGGCAAACGCTTTATTGTTATTTCACTTTTCATTATTGTTTTTTGAAACAGGCATTTTCTTTTCATCAGCATTTCAATTAGGTTCGATGCGGCATGCACCATTTACTCGCCCCTCTAATGGGGCAGCAAAGCAGGCGTCGAATGTGCCGTCGCGTGGGCGTGTCAGGCCGCAGAAACCTTTTACACGCGCCGTTGCTTCCCAGCATCGCTTTGCAGTTCCCAAGTACTTTGCTGCCGGCGGCGACAAAGTAAATTAATCCATTAAAGGGAAAAACGGCTTCACCCGTCAGCTGCCCCTTTCCCCGCCACCACCCACACTATATCTTTTACATAATCTTCCTCTTGTCGACCCGGCTAACTGCTTTAGCTTTAGTTTGTTTGTATACTCTGCACCAATCAGGACTGGCTGATAAGCACTTTGAATAATGTTGTTTAAATATAAAGCTTGTTGCAGGGGCAAGCATCTTTGAACCCAAAAGATGCAAGTATATATTTTTGATTATCATCAAAAACCCAGTGAATTTTCTCACGTCCCTATGTCTATTTATCTGCTCTTATGAGCAAGAGATTTACAAGTACGAGTAATTTTTAAAATCAATATATTTCTTGGTCATAAATTGGACTCTATATTCGTAGTGCATCTAAATTTAGAAATATTTTTTTCTATAATTAAATGTCGATATTTAATCGATATTTATAATTAATACCTTTAAGGTCATGACTTGACCTTTATAATACTACTAATTTACTACTACTATTAATCAAAATTTGGAAACAAATATATATAAAAACTAAACCGATTTTCTTAAACAATACGTTTCTAGTCATATTTTCATCGCTCAATAAATACTAAATTTCATTCTAAAAAAAGTGCACAGAGTATCTAGAAGTTGAGCATACCCAACTGTGTATCTTTTTTTCCAAAGTTTTTCTCAGTGACATTGATGTGACTTGGCATTGGCTTTGCTCCGGCAGCAGCAGCAACAGCATCCAAAGCAGCAGCAGCTGCAGTTGAAGGGATTTTATTTTTGGGGGGTGGTGGTGGTGGCAGGGCGGTGTCAGCCACTTCCAACTTTAACGGCTTACACTTCAATTAAGTTTGCATCGGCATCGCTTGACCATTCTGCTGGGGAATGCTTGGATGCCTTGGCCATTTGCCCAAGTCAGGTCAACTTGCTGGCCGAATGCAATTTGGCAGCAATTATTGCAGTTGGGAGTCAAGTCAGCAGTCAAGTCAAGTGTCGCTGCGAGTAACTGCAGATGGGCGGGGGGGTAGGGTTAAGGGAGTTAAGTAGGCTCACTTATCCATATAAATAAATTGAGGTTAATGACAACAGCAACAACAACAACAACAACAACCCGAACTCGAAGTTGGCCGTTGGGGTCATGTTCATTAATGCCACCAGTTTTCCATAAATAAAGTGTATATATATATATCCATAACCGTAAGTGTATTAACATGACCAAGTGCAAGTATATATATATATATACACATATATATATATGTGTGTTGGTGTGTGTGGCAAGTGCATGTGGAGCACTTAATAACCATGTCGCTTGGCGGCGAACAATTTAAGGCTAATTTCGTTTTCCCAGTGAAATATGCCGTCGACTTGCATATTAAATATGACGCCTCTGGCTAATGGTACAGTGGAACCACAATATGATTTACTGAGTCAGAGATATGTTAAAGTTGTTTGATTAGGGAAACATGATATTTAAAATTGAGTTAATATGAAAATAAATAAACAAAATATTTTCATTTCGCATATTTGAAACGCTTTAATTTAGCACATTTTATGCCTAGTCAGAAATTTTAAGTTATGTTTGATAATAATTATTAAAGAATATTTGGTAATAAATTTTTAAAAATCCAATTAGTTAAATGGCTACAATCAATCCTTATTCTGCACATATTTGAAGTACAAATAAATTCAAATAATATTATATATTCAATTCCATTCGGGGTATTCCCCGAGCGGAAGCAGTCGCTGTGAATGTGGGGCCCATTGTGAGCCGTTAGAAACGTATTATATATGCATAAATAATATAAAATATAAATATGAGCCAAGAGCTGAGACTGCGAGCGTGTTGACAGCTCAGTTTTAGAGCATTTTTCTTCAATATTTTGTTGTTGTTTGTCTCTTTTGCTGTCGAGTACAAAGCAAATTTTACGTAGTCTGAGTGCGGTTTTAACAGTACGAATGTGTGTGTTTGTGTGTGTTTGTGTGTGTGCGTGCGCTCTAGCACATTATGTAAATTATTTGCACGAGCTTTCAATTTTGGTAAAACGCTTTGGGGCATTATTAGGCCACAAAGGCGAAAGTTGGCTATATCAAGAAATATGATTAAAATGACATTTGATGGCGGCGCCTAAGCAAAACTTGTACCGGGCTCAGCTCGATTTAAGCAGTCGCAAATTAAGTTACAAGCAACCACTTTCTCAAAAGCGAGACAGATAGAAAGATAGAGAGAGAGGGAGAGTGAGAGAGAGAGGGGGGGGGGAGGATGAGTAAGCATAATATAGTGAGACAGTGCAGCAAGTTGAATGTAGTCGAAAAGCAAATATGCTTGTCTTCAGCCCTTTTATGGCTTGTAAACTGACATTGGAAGTAAGCGCCCAAAAAACACACACACACACACTATACTATCACATGTGTGTGAATAACAACAACAACAACAACAATTGAAGTTATAGCCTGGTTTTGTTTGGGCTGCAGTTTTAAGTAAACACAACAACATAAATTCCACAGGCAACAACTTATTCACTTTTGTTTTGATAGTCCGCAAATGCGCCCAAAAATAAACTGGCTAACGGATGTGCTTTTTCTTCTTTGTTCCCCTCTCTTCTCCTCCTCTCTCTCTCTCTATCCCTAACTCTCGCACATCCTGTACGTTTTTGGTCCCTTTGGTCCTTGTCTCAAACCAAATGAGCACTGACAGCAAACGAAGAAATTTCTTTATATTTTTGCTGCTGCTGCGGATTTTGCTGCAAGTTTAGATAAATTTGCCAACACCACAAAAATAACAAAACTGTGCGGTTAGCTTTCAGGATTTGGCCAGTTGGCCTTAACTGTGTTGGCCATTTGTAAATAATTATAAGCCAAACAGCCAAGCCACAAGTTTTGAGGTTACTTTAAACAGCTGCTGCTTTATTTGCTTTATCCAGTTTTATTATGCCTTCGCAGAGAGTATTCTAATTTTCTTTTGTAGTTTGTAACGTAATAAATGAGATCTCTTCTATACATATATATATATATATAGTATATATATATATTTATATAGCATACATATTCTTGATCAACATCAGCCGAGTTGATATCGTCGCTAAGCCATTCGTCTATTTCCTTTCTTTTTAGTATCTTCGCATTTATTTGTCTATTTATTGTAGTCGAAATCGATCAGATAGGATTACTATATCATAATTTTTAAATTTATAGTGAAATTTAAATGTGTTATAAGTAATATTTATTAATTTTCTTTTTTATATATTATTCTTTCACATTTTTGCTTGTTCTTTATTTTTCCTCTCATTAAATTTGAAATAACTTAAAGCTAATGTACAAGTACGAGGGTGGTCTGAAAAGTTTCCGACCTAATAAAGATACAAGACATTTTTCTGATTTTTTCTTTTTATTTTTCAACATAGTCTACTTGTAATTCTACACACTTCTCCCAGTGATGCTCCCATCTCTGTAACCCGTCCAAATAGTACTCGGCGTTTTTCTAATATAATAATATATTAAAAATAATGGCTGATCTTTGTAAAGTTTTTGCCGTGATTATTATTTTTTTTTTGTTTTTGATCTGTTAGAGTATTTAACTTTCGGCGTGTCTATGATAGATAAACCTTCTAGCATTTTGTATTTGAATATATTGAAATAGTTTTAAAAACATTTTGCACAAAAATTGTTGAAACTGTTTACAGCTAAAAGTATTTATTTATTTTACAAATCCTACAATGCCTAGTCAAATCTGCCTGTTAAGTTGTCATTTCCTGATTTCCATTTAAAGAGCACTAAAACAAAAGCATAAAGCTAAATTGCCCGACTCAATTGGAATGGAATGCGTTAATCTGAAGATGTAGCAAAATTCAATTTCACTGGCATTAATAATAAACATAATGAAGAAACTCGACGCATTTAAATTAAACTAAATGAACGATTAACAAAGCGAAGCATTTGTGACGAGGCGCTTTGCCAGCATGCCTCTTGTGCTAATTGAGCATGCAACAGCAACAGCAGCAGCGGCAGCAACAACTACAATAACTACAACAACAACAACAACAACAACAACAATTGCTACAACAATGATGCGTGCCGTAAACGAGCATATTACGTAATAGCGATAACCATAACCATATAAGCGATGCTCACGTGTCACGTTACGTACACAGCCTCACAGCATGGGGATATAATGTGCAACATACTACATATAACACAATTACACACACTCCCCTCTCCCCTCTCCCTTCCCCTGAAATACGAACATAGCTTTCAACTTGAATGTGGCACAAAAATTAATATGCCCCGCATATGGCAAGCCCATTTTAATGGGCAGCATCACGTGCAGCAGGCATCAAGCAGCAGGCAACAGCAACAACAACAACAACAACAACAGCAAATGGCAAACAATAGAATAGACAGGCTCCAGTTGCTCTTCTAATGTTCGACTACCCAAATCCCCCAATCCCTCCTGCCCCCTTCTATACTCATTCTGCTTATTTTCAGCCATGCTCTGTTGCCTAACGAAACCTTTTATAATGGCACAATCTACCAAAAATTGACCATTTAAAAAAGCCATTTAAACAGTTTCCAAAAAAAAAATTCAGTTTTTATATAGTTCAAATAGCCATTTGTAGTTATCTGTTATTATAAGGCTGTCTGTACCGGAACCATTAACAGAAAATTATCGATTGCAACTCAGAATCAAAATCAGAACTGAGATTGAAATTGTATTTGGTTTCACACAGTTCAACAACATATTTACAAAATTAAATTCATATATAATTCATTTTTATATTTTATATTTATAAACTATATAAATTTCTATATTCATAAAATATACACATAAGTTAAATTGCTTTCTGAGAAACTTTATATTTTAAGCAAATCGAACTCTAAGCAAAAACTTTGCCATCTGTTTTTGCTTTAACAATTTAATTGAACTTTCAGAAAATGCTAATATGATGAATAAATCACTTTTAAGTCAATTTTCGATTAGTTTCCAAATGCCAATTTTTTTTTTGTATATCTAATTTATTTGAAAATTTTCAGATTGAAATACAAATACATCCTTTTTTTTATGGCCATGCATAATTCATGACATTAATGTGAGAACATGATTTGAGATCGATTTCAAAGCAGCTCCCAGAAAAAGTATGCCTCCTTGGCGAAAATTGATTGCCAGAGGGTTGCGAAAATTCGCTTATCTGTTGAAGCTGCCACTGCTGCTGTTGCCACTGCCACTGCTGCCACTGCTGCTGCTGCTGCCGCTGCTGCTTCTGTTTAACCTACAAAATGAAACTTATCTGTTGCTGCCACGGCTTCTCCTGTTGAGACTTTGGTCTGTTGGCCAAGTGCGACTGTTGCCACGCATATTGCACATACGCCACATTTGTCGACCGATTCATTTCCTGCTATCGAATTTCCAAATTTCCCTCGACAGCTTCAAAAGGCTCGGCTGCTGCGTCGTTGGCGATGTGGCACATCACACAACCTAACGCTGATTGCACAAAGCCCCTGGCAATTTCCACAAGAAACAAATTAATGTTGTAAAAAGGAAAAAAAAAAACTGAAGGAAATTCGAAAAGAAAAATAAAACGAAATTCAAGGCAATGCTTCACATTCTTTAACTCAAATCCAGGCTGATGGGTCCTCAAAACTCCTGATTATGTGCCGATAAGTTGCATGTGGTTTTGCGTGCCACACGATAAATGAACAACAGCAGCAGCAACTTTGCTGCATGTGCGAAGCGTGTTTTTTATTTTATTTAAAATTTTGTACATTTTCTTATTTATTTTTGGTTTTTTTTTTTGTACTTTTGAAATTGCCGGATATTTATTTGGGCTTTAAATAACAAATCATTATCGATACGCATTATAAATTTTGCTTGAAAGCGACACAGAGACGCAGAGCCGCAGGACATTTGGCTGGAGAGCCTAGCTTGGGACGACAGGGCAATTTCCTAATGACAAGGACACTTGTAAAATCACATTGAATAATATTGCATTTTGGAGAGCAGATTAATTTCCGGCATTTAGACTTAATTCCCAAGTTGGCAAAATGTTTCAACAGCGGATGGGACAAATGCCAGCAGAAACCAAATGTGCCAAAGCAATGTGAATGTTGGGAGATGAAAAGCGGGGAAAGTGGGGAAAGGGGGGTAAAGGCGAAAGTGAAACGGATAGCGTTGTCTGTGTTCCACAGCAATCGATGCAATCGGCTAAGGACCAATTTACCAACATGTCAACGACCAGGCACAAGGACAACGGACAAGGAGCAGCCGCAGCAGTAGGCAAAAGGATCCACAGTGAGTGAGGATTAGATTTGCACACATTACCACTCAATCTTCATATATGTGATATGCAGGATTTATCCACTCTCTATGTATTGCTGTGTGTGTGTGTGTGTGTGTGTGTGTGTCTCAGTGGTGTCTGTGGTTGGGACGGCAAAATGGCCAAGCCTTTTTGGCCTCAACATGCACATAATGTCCCTTTGGCCGCAAAGATTTATTTACAATTGTGTTGAGACATAATTCCTTTTGATCGATTGCCGGCTACACAACTCCAGCCAACTGCAGCCAGTCACAGCAGCGGGAGCGCATACACTTAGAAAAATATAAGAGTACCAAAATTCAAGAGAGAAATTATCATTTTATAAATCAGAATTAAAAGCCTAATAAAATCGAATAAAATTTCTTTGACAGTTGCAATTCTGGTTTTGAGTTTAAAATCAAAAAAATAAAGTAAAATAAAAATTAAACAGAAAATTAAAATCTTTATCAATTTCGGTTTTTTATATAAGAAAAAAATTTCGAATTTTGGCGCTGGTTTAATTAGTTGATCCGATGCATTTCGGTTTAATTTCTAGTTTAATTTCAAACGAATAATTTAGGTGGAGAATTCTGAATCCCTTTTTGATTTTCTGGTATTATATTTTCTAAATTAAAAGAGCACGATAAAATTTATTAAATGTAGTTTCTAAGCATCCGAATTTTAGTTATCTAATTAAGTAGTAATTTTTATGCATTAATGTTGACATTTGAAATGTGAATGCTAAAAAGTTGTTGCACATATTTTTCTCCAAGTGTATGTATGTGCGTGTTTGAACTGTCTTTGTGGTCAGCTCTAAGTGATGATTCTTTTGGCTTTGGCTCAGAGCCTTTGTCTGCAGCCGCTGCACTTTGCTGTGTGCTGCATGCCTCCTTTGCTGCCGCTTGGCACCATATTTACTGCAATTGCGAAGCCGCCCCCTTTGTGATGACCACAAAAAGGAGGCGTGGTATGCAGACTATCTGCTAAATTATTTGTGCAATTTATGTGGCTTTGATTTCTTTCGCTAGATGTACGGCCAGAAAAGCAGCAGAGACACTGAATGCCATTTATGGCAACCCAATCATTTGTGTTTTGCCCCAAGACAAAGATGGGAAATGAAAGAACTAGGCTTGTGGCAGAAAATATTAGAGAATGGCTCATGTGGTCGATTGAAATGAAAAAGAATGTGTAAATTGGAGTTCAGATAATGATAATGTTTGGCTTAAAGTGGGCATTTGATTTCAGTCACCAGAACACGTCAAAAGGAAATTAAAAAATTAAAGTGGATTGATTAAATTCCTTTTGAATACCAAACGCATTGCATTTTTTGCCTAATTTAAAAGATAAATAATAAGCAGAACCTTTTTTAGATGACCAAAAAAGTATGCTTTCAAAACTGTAGATAAACAATCTGTGTTTGAGTATGTCGGTTTTTTTTCGGATATTACTTGTAAAACTGATTGATGGTCATTGCTCTAAACGCATACAAACCGACTTGCAACGTGTGAGTGCAACTGCAGCTGCTGTCTGGTCAAACTCAACCTCAAGCTCAACTTCAACATCAACCTCAATCTCAAATACAAACTCATTCTTCAATTTGAATCTCAACCGGAACCCATTCAATTGCCAAACAGCATTTTGTCCCATTCATCACAAAATGCGAACTTAACGCGCTGCAAGGAAAGGAAGAATTGTGCACTGAATGCAGCTCTAACTTGAACACACACACGCACACACACACACACACACACACACAGACACACACACACACAAACACACACACACACACACAAACACACACACATTAAAGAAGAGAGGCAAGTGGCAAGGACTCGCATAAATCCTTAGAGTGCGCACTTAACTCCTTTTTACTCTGCGACAAAGTACATTTACTAATGACCAAGTCAAACAATGGCATCGCCCAGTAAACTGAACTAAAGAGGGAAAGCTACAGCCAGGGGGGATAGCAGGGATTGAGCAGCAAATGGGGGGGTGGGGGCCAGATTCCCCAAGCAGCCAAGTAGCAAATTACGCTACGAAGGCGGCGACTAACTGCGAGATGCAAGTAGCAAGTAGCAGCAGCAGCAGCAGCAACTGGAGGCAACAACAGCAGCTTCCTTCAGAGTCAGCTTCGAGCGTTGAGTGCGGCAACTGCAGCAGTTGCAGCGGCAGCAGCAGTATGTTAATTGCAGCAGCGACAGCAGCAGCAGCAGCAACAGCAAACAGTGGGAAACGTGTTTAAATAGCGTAAATGCACTCACACAAACACAAACACACACAGACACACACACAGACACACACACACATACACACACAAACACACACACACACATACACACACTTACAATCCAGTCAGCATTTTTGTATTGTACTGAAATTGAAGAATAGTAAAAATAACCAGCTAAGGCAACACGAAGATTAACTACCCTTGCCAACAACATAAAAATCATACGATTTATTTTAATAGGAGCTACAAGATATAGTATTTCTATATTGTTGCTATTTTGTTCAATTATTGGCAGCATATAAACACTATTAACGGCTGAGCTTGGTTTATTTAATTTGGTAAGCTAAGTTTTTCATACAAAAGTTCATCTTTCTGCCGAAAATGTCAGCTCAGATTTATGAATTGATTGCTCAAAAAATACAAATAAATTCCAAGTAAGTTAGCAAAACAAAGGTATATTTCAAATATAAATAAACTGACGGACGTACATTGACTCGACTATATATTTATTTGGTCAATTCAAAGTCTGTTCATCAAATGCAATACAAACATCGCAACATAATTCAAACAACCTCTGCAAGGGTATAGAATAAAAACAGGCCATATGTCAGCCATATCTTAGCCATAATACAAGCCATGTGACTTACCCTGTTTTTTAATTTATGGAAAATGAAATGATTATTTAATCTGTATAAATTAATTATGTGCAAGTCAATTGATCAAAAATTGATTTAATTAGAATAATAAACAATTGAATATATTATTTATACATATTTAAAATATCTATTTTTTATTTATATGCAATCTGTGAACTTTTAATAATAAATAATTATGATATTAAATAAATATTTATGCAAATTAAATAACAGTCAAATTGAGTTATTCAAATTAATATTGTATAATTAAGAGAAATAATTATGCAAATTAAATAACAGTCAAATTGAAAAATTCAAATTAATAATATATAATTATGAAAAATAATTTAGCAAATTATATAACAGTCAAATTGAGATATTCAAATTAATTATATATAATAATGATAAATAATTATGCAAATTATCCAAAGTTGACATCATTAAAACTCAACTCCAAAAGAGCCAACCGAAACTTAACTGCAACTCAACACTTGAAGAGTGCTAATATGCCTCATTAAGAAAAGTATTTCTTGCAGTAGCTGAACATAAAAGCGAAAAGTTGGCAGCTAAAAAGAAATTGTGTTGCATGCGATGCAATGCAGAAAAAAAAACAAAATAAGAAAGAAAAGAAAAAAAAATGCTTTAGCCACACGCATTTTAAATGTTGATGAAGTAATTAGTTATATATGTGCTGGCCATATATACACACACTTGTGTGTGTGAGTGTGTGTTGTGTGTGTGTCGCACATAGAAAACTGTAATTGAAAATATGCACAACTTTTGAACGAGAGGCATTGTAAAGTTTTTCCATTTATTAAATTTGCAACACGAGGTAAAAGTGTCTATATGGACATCTGTGTGTGTGTGTGTGTGTGTGTGTGTGTTTGTCTGTGCATCACAGAATTATACGGCACGAAATAAAAAAATTACATAATAGTCCAACAAAGTTTTGCCTTTGAGCAACAATTTTGTAGTCAGTTTTTCCATTTTGAGTTTGTTCATTTTGTGTGCTTTGTGGGAAATTTTTTTATTTTTTTGATTTGTTCAATACAAATTTTGATTTTCCATATTGCAAACGAATTATTTGATTTTCTTATTTGATATGTTGTTGATGTTGTTATCTGGGCTTAACATGTTGTTAATTAAATTTGAATTTAGTTCGGTTTGATGCATTGCACTGCTTGAATATATTTGGTATGAGGAGTATTTGGATCACTTCATCAGCAACAATTGTGCACTATTTGAGCAACTGGGCATTCAGCAGGCGCTGCATGGGTTGTCTGCTGAGTCGCTTCGAGTTTATGGAGCAGCTTAAAAAAGCTGAGGTTACTCCAGATCCACATAGCATCATTGAATTTCCACTCTTTGGAGTGAGCTACAGAGAAAAGTGCTGCAGCAGTTTACCCAACGGGTACATAAGCTCATCAATAAGCAAATATCGGCAAGTAGATAGCAAATCATAAAATCTGAATTTGCTAGAAGCTATTGGAAGTAAAACCTATTTACTCCAATTCTAGACTTTAATCTGTATAGTTGTTAAAGAAGCTAGAAAAGATTTTTAACTATTTCAGATCATTATTAATTGTTATTATTAAATAATAGTTTTCAATAAGTAACTCATTTAATTTGAATCTCAATCTCAAGATAAATTCTCGAACAATTAAAGCTGCATTGGCTATTAGCTATTGAATACTTTATAAATATAATATTTAATATTTACAATTAATAAATATTAATAAACAAACATATTTTTCAACTATTTCAAATCATTATATTTTTGCTGATGCGCTCGGCGAAGGGCCGCAAAATCTCGGGTTTTATTGATCTGGAGCACAACCTAAGTGAAAAGTGTCGCAGAACCTCAGAATTTGAGGACAAGGCCAGATTAATGCCTTGCCCGCATCAGCTGAGCTACTTTGACTGGAGAAACAACATGGTGGGCTTTAAAAGTAGCTCTAATTTCCAAGTCGTCTCCGGCGGTGCTCACAGTTTGCAGACGATCTCAAAATAATCTCTGTAAACGCTGGCTGCACTTGCTCATATGTGCAAAATTCCCAGCAAAGTATTTCTGGGCAATGCCCGTTCTTTGATCACAAAATGAGGCAACATCAGTTAGCCATTCTTCCACTTAAACGGTATTAAGTTGTCTTCTGGCCTAATTGTATGCTTGCAAAAAACCAAACTTTGATTGACATATCGAATATATATATATATAGATATATAAAAATATATACTACATATACCATACCATTTACGTGGCTGATATTTTAATTCCCTAGCTTCTGCTTGTCCATTTGGCTTGTCCATTCCACTTCTTCTTCTCTCTCGCTCTTGGTTCTGTGGAAACAATGGCAACTTTTCTGGCAAAAAAAGTTATTTTTACAAATACTTCAAAACGTGGCTTCCATCAAAAAATACACTTAGGAAAAACAATGGTTGGTATGAGAAAAGTTTTTGATATTTCATTTTGAGCAGTTCTACAACATATTTCTTGAAAGAATTAAAAAGTTTTTTTTAGCAGAAGTTTGAGAGAAAAATTCCATTAGAGAATTTTTTTTAAGGAAAAAATATCTGCAAAAATTAAGTAGAAATGTTTGTTGGTCTAAAAATAAATTATAAAAATAAACAATTAATTATTTTATGCTGCTGATAAATTCTTAGTTTCTGATAGAAAAATTGTCGGTTTTTTCTATAGTGCATAGTGCAAAAAGGGAATTTGCTGTTGACAGTTTACGTAAATTGCTTTTCATATCTTATCAGTTTGACTGCGGAGGCTACAGTTATGCCTGCTGACGTTTTGATAGACATTTTGAGGCCTCTCTGCCGGCAGTCAGCCAGTTCAGCTAGCCCCCCGAACCCCCACTGACTGACTGACTCGGCTGACCATCAACGGAGAGCGGATATTACCCAAGTTTAATAATATTGTGTGTGTGTGTGTGAGTGTGCATGTGTGTGTGTGTGTGTTGACTTAATAGTCGCACCGTTACTGTGGCCCGTAAATCTATTAAGAGCAGCTAGTTCCTGTTTGTCCTTTGGACAGAATCTGCTGCCTATTTGCCAGCAACTGCACCTGCTATGTCACATTCAATTATCCTTGCAGTTTGCCAACTGTCGAGCACTTCAATAAGCAACTGACAAGCGTGTGTTTTGGCCAAGTTATTAAGCACTCGCTAAATCAACTGTTGCGCAGTTGTTAATTATATTTTATTGAGGTAAACAATCTGAGAAAGTCCATTTGTTAACTGTGAATTATGAATTATCTAATCATAACTAAAAATATTTAATATAAATTTAAATAATGATCAAAATATATAAATAACTTTAATTAATAAAAATCAATATCAAAAATGTATTATGTGATAGCTTTTGGTGTTTTTTGGCTATTGATATAAATGTGATAATCAACAAGATTATACAAATTGATAAGAGATCAATTTTTAATTTCTTTTTTAAACTGTTTAAACATTTTTATTTAATCAAAATATGTTGAGAATCACGTCCGAAAATCCTATATCAAAGTCGACCTCTCTCAACTAGAACTATTTTATTTGTTTTATTATTCAAACCAGCATAAAAATGTAAGCAATTTTTTTCCTCTCCGACCCATAAAACATATGCATTATTTAGTTAAGGCCACATGATCAAAATACATAAAAAAAAAAATAAATTCATTTAAATGATGATTTAAATGTCATTCTGCTGTGGCACATCAAATTTAATTTGCATTCGAAATTACGACTATCTGGTAAATTATGCGACACACAAATTTCAGATCTGTTGCATTAGAACCGTAAATAACTCAGCACTGAAATAGCCCGGACAATTACGGCTCGTAGCTGTTAACCTTATCAGTGTCCTTGTGCATAGCCTTAAGCCAGCAAATAAAATAAATATTAAGTGCTGCAGCAGGTGTTGCATGGAAAACCCAGTGTCATGCACAAAAATGCAAATAAATGTTTACTTAATTTGCCAGAGAGTTGTAGATGTGTTCGTATTTCTGTGCTGTGCATTAAGATATGATAAATTTATTGCAATATTTTTGTCCTTTGGTAGGCTAAAGAAATGTTCATAAAATCAACTGGCAATTTGCTGCAAGAATTTGTTTGCCACTCATAAACTACTTTTGTCCCTCCCTCACAAAATTTGTCTCTCTGTTCTTGCCACTCAATTAAACTCTTGTGCCCACAAATATGAATATTTATAACAAATAATAATTTGCTTTATTTTTGTCAGGCGACACAGTAAAATCTTGTCCAAATGAATCCAAAAGAAAATCCCTCTGCATATTTATTCAAGTAGCTTTCACTTGATACATTTAATTGTTTAATTAAATTATATATATGAGATATTGATTGCTTATTGTTATTGTTGTTAACTTAATTGGCAACATGTGATAATATGAAGCTCAATGAATAATTTAATTATTTGCAAACAAGAAGCAAATGAATACGAGTATATGGTATTTTTGTAGTTAATCCAGAAACTGATTTCTCCGACATTTCAACAAAAATTTGGAATATGAGAAAATTATATAACAAATCATAGAGCGGAATATTATCTAAAATAGATGAGAAAAATAAATAATTATTATATATATTTGAACTATTCAAAACTTGTCATAAAAGTCTGCAACAAGTTTTGTGTTAGAAGTGGTAACGCATTTGGGAATACATCCGTAAGGTTTTAATGTCATTCGGATTGGATTGCTGGGTCAGGCAGAGAGTGCTCATAATTTATGTGCCGAATATCCCCAGCACCATATGCCAGCAGCCTGGCACGAAAATCATAATAATATTTCTCAAGGCTGTCCCAAAATATGTCTAATAAATAATTTAAGCACTCAGAATTGGACAGCAGGCCAGTGACAAAAACAGAGAGAGAAAGAGAGAGAGAGAGAGAGGGAGAGACAGAGATTCAAAGAAAGATGCTTCTGTCCAAGGAGAACCCTTTCAAGCCCAATAAACACATAAAACGGGCACACAATAATAAAGGTAGCACATAAAAGCCGAAGCCAAGTAAAGGCCATATTAAATTATGATGCATGCCCCAAATGCCACAGCAGTCAGTCAGCGTACGCTAGGCAGGCCTTGAACAATCGCAGAATGTGACCAATAAATAATATGAGTAGTGCACACGAAAAATGTGTGCAATTTAATACCCTGCAAAGGTAACTCAATAACATAAAAATAAAACCCAGCAAAATAATAATTGGAATTAATTAAGTATTCAGCAAAATAATTTGTTGAATATTCATAATTGAAAGAAACCATATCAAACAAAATAAAATATAACAAAATAATTTACAGAAATATGTAAAATAATATAAATTTGCTTGAATAAACATAACGAGAAATTGTAATTGAATACACTGTAAAATAAAATATAGCAAAGCTGTTATTCATTTAGGCGGCAGAGTGGGTTAAAGAGATGAGTTGGAATGGATTGGGAAGACATTGAAAGGGAAAGGGAGACACAGTGAGATAGGATGCTAGAGGAAGAGTAAGAGAAAGCAAGCGAGAGACAAGAAATATAGTAAGAGGTAGAGTTAGAAAAATAGGGAGAAAATGATTCGATATATACAAAGGGAATGAAAGATATATGCAATTTGAAAATTAATAAAGCAAAATTCAAATTGAAAATATTTGTTTAATAATTTTTGTAAAGTTTCAAGTATAAAAATAAATTTAAAAAAAAAACCATTAACAGATTGCTTAAAAATAATTATTAAAATGCCAATTTTTCCAGGATAACTAGAAAGTTAATATACCCAACTGCAGTCTTTGACATGGTTGAATTCCTATTAGCGGCAGCTGTGCTGCGCTTGGCTTGGGTTGATTGAATCGCACTGGGCTTCCTGACTACCCCCAGTCCCCAGTCAGCCTGGCTGCTACTTGCCTCTTGCAGCTCTGACAACTGCTGCGTAGCTTGTCGCAAATGGCCTGAACGAGACTCGTATATAAAGCGTAAATTGGCAATGGCCAAAAGGTGCCGTTGAACCAAGGGTCAAATAAGAAGTAAAGCATTCACTGTGCAACTTGCTTGACTTGGCTAAAGTTATAGTATTACACACACATATATACTTGTGTGTGTGTATGTGTGTCTGCCACAAATTGAGGCAACTTTTGCTGGGGATTCACTTGCCACACACAAATGGGCAGCAATTGCTGTGATGCGCTCGTGCCTGAAACAAAGCATCAATTTGGTCAAAGCCAAATTCAATTGCCCAATTCCTCAATTTGGTCAAAATGGAAACTGTTAAGCCAAAATCCAATTGAATATGATTTTTCGTTGAATTTAATTACGTGCTGGGAATGTATACGCACTGTGGGCGCTTTTCCTTTATTTGTATTGGAAATATTTTGGTCTGAAATTCAGATGTCAACACTTAAAAAAATAAATGAAGAGAAAAACTGGAAAACATATATCATTATTTTAAATGTATTACTTATTATTTATAAATAATTTCTTTGATAATCTTATTTAAATATATTTTATTTTTCCTTCTATTTATAAATAATAAATTAATTAAAATTGCTTAGATATTTTTTCAGGCATTTTTTTTTTCAAAATTTCGAAACAATTTCTTTTAGCAAATTTTTTTGTGCAGTGCATTAGCCGCACAATAGAAAACATATCATGTTAAATGGCCAAACACATAAACATTGTATAAACCAAATTTATGAGCCAGACAAAAGTTTCTAAACCACAAATCAAAATGCAATACAAAAGCGCCAAAACAGCCAAAAGCAGCAATAGCAAACAGCAACAACAGCAACAATAACAATTATGTATCAAGTGAAAGCAATTGTAAATTTTCTAACTGAAGTCATTCTGTCTATATATCATATATGTCCCTCTGCCTGTCCGTCTGGCTGTCTTTCTGTCTGTATGTCTGTCTGTCTGTCTGCTCCTCGTTCAGACTGTCTGAGTCTCTCTGTCTGTCTCTGTGTGTGTGTGTGTGTATTTTGGCGGATGCCATAAATAAAATTCAGCAAAAAGATAGACAGTCGCACATACATACATACACACACACACACACACACACACACACACACACTCACACACTCATATTCGTATAGAAGTCTTGAGTTGCCAAGCAGCCGGAAATTGTTTCGCAACGTGGGAAATGTTTGATTTATGTCTGTTTTGTCAGTGGCCCCAGCACGTCGGGGCGTCCGCACCACCCCCCCGCAACACCCATTCCCCTGACATTCAGTCAGAAGTTGTAAAATGTGTAATTGATGATGTGGCAAGAACACATAAAAAGCAGGAACACGCCACACACACACACACACATACACAGAGAAACAGATATACTCGCCTTTGACCACCCCTCAATACAAATACACAGAAAATAAATTTAGGTAAGCAAGTGAGTTTTTAAGGAACTTAAAATAAGTAAATACTAAATAAAAATAAATATTTACAAATAAATACAAGAACATTTTTTTTTATTTAAAAAAAGAAAACATTTCAAATTCTTATTTCTTTATTTATTTATATGTTCGACATTTTTCAATGATTATTTCTTGCAGTGCACATTTACGGCTAATGTGTGTTTGCTTATGCGTTGAGTTGGCAATTTTGTTGACATTTTCGACAAAACGGCTACAAAATGGCCAACAACTGGGCCAAGACAAGTGCAGTTAAAGTGCAGGACGAGCGCGTGACGACATGCAAAACAAAGTGACAACAACAACAATAACAAGCGCAACGGAAGTCAAGTGGAAGCCAAACGGAAACGGAAACAGCTAAAAAAAAAAAGAAGAGACAAAGCTACTCAGGCAGAAGAATGGTTTAGCTTGAGCTGCAGCTGCCTGGAAGGGAATTAAGGGCAACCGGGTTAATGCAAATATAATGTTGACCATTTGGCAAGCAACAAGAAAAGTCATTTTACTTGGACATCAGATAGCAGCCAACAGACAACAGTCAACAGCCAACAGACAACAGTCAACAGACGTGGCACTTCGACAGTCACCTGCTTGTTATTCTTGCACATATTCTTGTCTTCTTGGACAAGGACATTCGCCAGTTGGATCTTTGGAGAACTTGCTCAGTTCGCCTGCCTGCCAGCGGTTCCCGTTGATACTTCACAAATTGATGTCATTTTATCAAGCTGCATTTATTTGCTTAAAGTGCTCGCGGCTTAAAAAACTTGCAGTGCCACAGTTGACATTAACTAGTAAACTATTTATCTTGTTGTTTTTAGATTATTTTCTTAATAAATATATGTATTTTTCTTGAAGCAATTTGGTATGTTTAAACCAGCAAAACTCGTTTAGGAGACAACTTTAACCCTGCTTTAAAATACATCTCAGGTTTTCTATTACTTGTTTATTCAATTCGAAAATTATTCTTAAATACCAAAATTTAAATATATATAATGTACTTTATAAAAAAAGGATTAAATTAAAATATATTTAAATAAATTACATTGTGTTTTCTTATATTAATATAATACTAAAAAAATATAAATATTATAAAAAATATATTTATTTATTTATTAAAATGATTAAAAGTTGTGTAGTATTCCTAAAAATGGAGAAGATTAACCCAACTCATGGGTTCCCAATGTTACCAAACATAACTTTAAATATTCATTTAAATTATTTCCTTTTCCTTAAAACTGTGTACATCTCTTATATTCTCATGTGTGTCTTCTATTTAATGTTTGCCCCAATCTTATATACAAGACATAAAACATTCCAAATCAGAAACTTGACTAATGTGTTTGCATAGTATGTCAGATTATATTATAAATCAATTGCAAGAATATATATTTTGTGATTAAGCAAAAGTAAATAAATAATTGCTGTTTGTTTATGAAATAAACAAAGTTTAATTTGTCATTAAACAATGATTTAAAATGTTTTAAGTAGCGTGGCGCCTCTCACCTCATTTCCCGTTGCTCTTTGCGCATTTGTTGTGCATATCTCTGGGTGATATATGCATGTGTATGTGTACACGTGTGTGTGTGTGTATATATGTTTGAGTGTGGCTAATGCAGTGGAATAAAATTTAGTGGCACACGGCAACAATCGCTGGTTTTTCCCCTTTTCCCCGTTTCCGCCACACACCCAGCAAACAAGCAGACAGCTTTGCATATATCCGCTTTTTGCTTTTCTTGTTGTTTATTTCATATTTTCGGTGCATAAATAAATTTTCATTAATTTATGTGGCAGCAAGGCGACGCCTGCAACACAGCCTCTTTCATTCTCATTCGCAGCATGCTGCTGCTTACCGAAAGTGGCAAGCATAAGTTTTGTGCGGCAGGCCAACAAAAAGGAAGTTGAAGTGAAGCCTCTTGGGAAAATCAGTAAAAAAAAAAACCAAGTAGACAGCTAAAAAGCGCAACGAAACGAGGCAGCCAAAATATTATGGCTGCATTCTGTGGCAAAGTTCCTGAAGGATGATGAATCCAGCCAGATAGACTCACTCTCAGCAAGTCCTGAATAGCTAATGAAGCGAGTATCAAACAACAAAACTGTCACACACACTAAATAACCAATGTGGCATAGTAAATGACTTGATGATATAAGCTAAATGTATTGTAAAAGAATAAATTTTTACATAAGCATGATAACTTTTGAGGTTTTACTTGTGATTTGAGATTCGAGAATATAATTCTATTTTAATATCAATTATTAGGGGAACAATTAAACTAGGGAAGCTTGAATAAGAAATATTCTCCATCCAATAAGAGCTCACATTTTGATCAACTAATTTGATGTTGATTATAATCAATTATCGATGTTTATTTTACATCAATTTGAATTTTATATATAAACATTTGACCCATATAGCTATCAGAAATTGTTTGCGATATAGGTTCGAGTATGGTATATAAATATCGGACAAAAGATCACTTCTTGTATATGCTAACAAGATATCCAAACCAAACTCACCTGAATTACAAATTTGAAGATTCCAGCTGCTTAAATATAATTAATAAATATATATCCATATACGTCTATCAATGTTTCCGAACGAATAAAATTTAAATTCATTTCACATCAATTTAAAAAAAAAAATATTTATAAATATTAACTCACAATTATTTGATACATGTGCAAAGTTTCATGTTTTGTTTTTTTTTTTTCACTCAGCATTCAGATCAATTTGGTTTATTTTGTATACGCCGCGTGGCATTCAGATTCATTTTGTTTTTAAAGCTGTGCAAATTGTTTGTGGTGAATGCGTTTTTATACTCGTATTTTTGAGGCTTATGCAGCATGTGGAGAGTAGTGTGTGCAAATAAATGCGAAAACAGAGCGCGAAAAACTAAAAACGTAGCTCACCAGACGCCTCCCCCACCTCCCCCCCCGCAACAGAGTAAACAGAAATGCCACTGCACACAGTAGGTCAAGAGAGGTGGAGTCGAGCAGATGACATGCATATCCAAACAAATGTTGTGCCTATCTGTGTGTGCGTGTGTGTGTGTGTGTGTGTGCATTTTATTTGCGTTTGCTCAAAGGTTTAGCGGCAACGACATTTTTGATAAAACACCAAAAAATAAATCCAAACATGCACAACAAATGACAATAACAGAAGCGATAGCAGACAGAGAGAAAGAGAGAGAGAGAGAGAGAGAGAGAGATTAACTAGTGAATACACTGCTACAAAAACACATCATATATGTATATGTATAACATATATATATGCATTGATATGTTCTCATAATATAAGTGAAAGCTTTATTTACAGAATGTGACTCTTACCAAAAAAATAGATCTAAAAATATGATATACTCTTCTCGAGTGTGTTACAATTTTGTCGGGAAGCTTATAACGAATATATCATTTAGTTTGGAAATATTAGTCAAAAGATGAATTCTTGTAAGAAAAGCTTTCATTTCTTAGCAAGTTAAAAAGTGTGTTATTAATCTTCCCTTATTTAGATACAAAATCAGACTAATATATTATTTGAGAATAAGTCATTTAGTTATAAAGAATTTAAAATATTAGCAAAAAAAATAATAATCTTCAACGTGCCTAAAATGGCAATTCTTTCTTACTTTATTAAATACAAATTCTTGTTTACAAATTTTAAATATTTAAGCATTAAAAATGTGCAAATTTTTTATGTTCTCATTTATAAGTGGAATTTTTTCACAAATCTCTTATATAGATAAATTAAGGCTTTTCAAATCAGAAACTGGACTTATCACGTCTGTTACTAATTTTTCCATATTTAGATAGAAAATCAGAGAATAAGTCGTTTAGTTATAATGAATTTAAAATATTTTAATAATAATAATAATCTTCAGCGAGTTCTTTCATATTTTAATTTAAATTCCAAGAAGAAGTAGTAAATCATATTTCAGATTTTTTCTTATTGAAAAATATTAAATATTCAAGCATAGTCTCTTAAAAGCTTTTTGTGGTTGCTATTTATAAATTATAAAGAAAGAAATCACATTAAATAATCCGAATGCCTACGGGATATTTGTAAAGCCCCCAGCGAGGTCAATTCTTAAAGCGCTTAGTGTCAATGTTTGTTTGTTTATTTGCTTAGTCATTTCCTGTTTCGCTTTTTACTCTCATTTTTTGTTTTGGTTGTGCATATTGTTTGCATGAGGGCAACCTGCTGTCATTTTATGGCTTTATCAAAGCTAATAAACAATGCGTCAGACTTGAATTGCGGCAGACTCGTCAAATTATGACAACTTTAAGTGCGTAGGTTGCATGTGGCGTGTGGCAATTACGTTGGAAATGCCACAACATCTGTGTTCGACAAGCTTCGAAGCAGCAGCCTTAAAAAGCAAGTGCAGATTTTTTAAAAAATGCATTTATTGGCTTAAAGCGCGAAAACAATTTATCATTGTGGTTGTTGCAACGGCAACGGCAACTGCAACTGCAACTGCGACTGTTTGTTGTTGCACGCATTTAAGTGGAGTAACAAACGTGCGCCAGATATTCAATTAAAAGCTGTTAAATGAAACAATTAAAAAAATCGCACGCTTCGATTGGAATCCAAAGTGCAAATGAAGCAATGTCAACAGTGGTTTAACGGGTGGATTTTCAGCCACCCACACGCACACAGACAAAATCATCGTCGGTGTTGCACACACTTAATTGTGCCACAAAGTGAGTTATGTCTGCAATCGACGAGGCATTTATAAATAATTTGTTACTTGTTTCATTTATTTTTTTTTTGTATTTTTATTTTTTATTTCTGTATTCTTTATTGTCATTGACGTCTGTTGATTGTTGACTGCCAGCCGTTTGTCCGGCCGGAAGCGGATTTTGAGCATTATTTTGTTAAACAATCAGAGAAACATAAAAAGCTATTAATTAAATGTCTTTTATTGTGTAGCATTTATGTAGAGACAAGCAAAAAATTATATTTCGATTTGGTTTACAACATTTACGTAATAATATTGATGGGGAAATCAATAAAAAATCTAACATTACAAATAGATAATATCACATTTTTTCTACAATTTGAAATATTGTAACTTCAAAGCTACAATGAAAGTGATATCATTCTAAGATGAAAAATTACATTTATTAATAAGACCAACTTTCTAAGATTACTAAGAAAATTTACATTAGATTATTGACAGCTATTTTGAATGCTCGACATTGCCACGTTCCCAGTTCTGCAAGCTGTATCTTTGCCACAATTTTTCATGTGGCAATAAACTTGTCTTTGACACAAAATGTGTAGTACAAACATTTCTTAACCGAGTCCTTTTAAATCGAAAACACCCATATGAAGCATAACTTGTAAACATAAATGTATCCCTAGATATACAAAGAGCTCAAAGGCTTTTGATTTGAATACAAGCTTTACAACTTTAACACCAAAAACTTTGCTCAAAGCTAAAGTAAAAAAAAAACACGCAACACAAAAAAACTTATTCTGTTTTGCTTAAAGTTGTACGTATTTCATTTGCAGCTGTTTTCCCTCTCTTCAGTTTCCAAATGTTCAGTAAATGTTGTCTAAAAATAAATAAATAAAATACACAAATAAAGTCATCTTAATTCGTGAAAATTTACAAAATGCCATCAACATGAGCACCCATTGCTGGATAATATGAGGCTAGCCAAAAACGCAACCACATGAAAATACACTGCGAATAAAATATGACTAAGAATTGTTGCTGTACCAATGGAAATATTAAATAATTATCTTAATTTAATTTAATGAAGTAAAAATTACATATTTAATATTTAATAAAAAAAAAACGATCTATGTTTAATGGTATATTTTTTTGCGAGTGTTATTATAAATCTGTATATGATATATATATATATATATATATATATATATATATATTTATTTATATATATAGTGGATGTGTATACCTGGTCTGGTGACATTTTACGGCTTTCCTTTGTTAATTTCATTTGAAGCATTTAAAATGTACGACGTGGCTGACGCTGACAACTAAATATACACAGATACACATAGACACACTCAGCCACAACCACACACACACAAACGAAAAGTTGTTTGAATGTATGTGTTTGTGTGTGTGGCAAAGACTTTGGCAACTTTTTTAATGACTTCAACTCGGAGACCGCAGCTCAAAAGAATCCCTGAGAGATACAGAGAGAAAGAGAGAGAGAGAGAGATGTATAGGAACAGGGATAGACAGAGACACAGAGAAAGAGAGAGATGGGGGAAGCGACTTTTCGCGTGCGAGAAAATTTAACCGCAAACGACAAGACGTCAAAATTAATTAGAAATAAAATTAGTTTTTAATACCAAAATGCGTGTGTCTGTGTGTGCGGAGTGTGTGTGTGCGGAATGTGTGTGTGTTTTGTGTATGAGTTGTGTGTGTGGTAGCAGTAATATATACTTTGACAAAAGCAAGAATAAAATGCTACCATTTCTGGCGTCAAAAGTTTTTGGAAAAGTTGCGCTTGTTGAAGCTGCGTTGAGTTTTCCAGCAAAATGATTTAATTTACACAAGTTTTTCTATCATCCCCAGCGTTGCTTAGTTGTTTTTTTTTTTCCAAATAACACTTTAGATTTTGAAAACTTTGCTGCTTGGGGAATTATGTCAATTGTTAGAAGTGTTTATGAATAAGGTAAATAAGTCTATAAATTCGACTCTAAAGTTGATATCAAAACGAATCATATTTTGGTTTTTGGTAAAGGCTATGAATTGGTTTTGAAATGTTATAGATACTTCGATTATTATGTAAAAATAATATCAGTTTCTTAAACTGGTTAAGAAAAACATGGTGAATCTGAAATTTGTGTAATTTTGTTTTGGCTTGGCAACCTGATTCAAATAGTTGGAAACAATTAATTCTGAGCGATTTTCAAAATTATTTTATGTGCAGATTTTTATTCGAACCAATGTCAAAACTTAAACACAAATTTAGCTTCAAGCATATGTTTTTTTTTTTTAATAAAGTTTTCATGATCGATTTGAATCGTATGGAGCAACCAGTTGCATATCTGGACTACAAAAAAGTAATAAATGCAAATCTTTTTAAATGCATTTGTGTTGAGAGTAAGATGAACCCAAAACGCAAAATGGCAAAGAACAAACAACAACAATGTGGCCAAGACAAACAGTTAAGCAGACAGTGGCTGTTAAGACTGAAAGACTGTTGTCACACAACACACATACAACTTACACACACACACCCACCCACACACACGCACACGAATAAATCAGAATTAAAATCCACAAAAGTGCACTTCAGTTGTCGTTGTCGTTGTCTTTGTTGTTCACAGTTGTTGTCCATTGTTGTTGTTGTTTTTGTTCTTGTTGTTGTTGTTGCTGTTGTTAATAACCAAGTCAAAGACTCTGATGACGTCGTGCTTTTTATGAACCGAGACTGAACCGAACTAAGACACATCAACAACAACAACAACAACAACAGCTGCTAACGAAAGCAAATAAAAGTGGCGAACGCTTTCAGAGAAAAAAACGCATAAAACTATGCTTTAGACGCATGAACACGACTAGCAGATACCCTGCACTCACAAATGAACAAACTGACTGATTAGCAAATGTACTCATAAACGATTTAAATATAGATAAATTAATAGAACAATTAGCAACGATCTTTGACTAGCTCATAGCGTGTAACTATCAACAACAGTATCCGACTAGCAGATACCCTGCAATTTAAATATTACTTAAGATACATTTGAATAAGTATAAATATATAAAAAAAAATAGTTAATAAAAATATTCACTGTAATAGACTCAATATATATAAATAATTGCATATTGGCTGTAAATCTTCGTCAGCTCATTAATAATTGTTAATAGTTTTGCTGTCGGCAGCCTGTTACACAAGCTTATTCCACAGTTACAGTATATCTAAACCAAGTCCTGAAAACTGAAGTTGCTGCCACTTTGGCTGAGAGGAGACGCAAAGAAAAAAATAGCATAAAAAATCAAGTTAGAGAAGTTCCTGTAGTGGTTGTAGCGTATTGAAAGGTGAACAACTTCAACAACGGCGACTGGAAGCCTACAGCTGATGCGAGTGGTAAGAGGGATACAGAGACACAAGGGAGGGCGGGGAGCAGGGGGCGGGATGCGGTTGTGGCAAGGCAAGGCAAGGCAAGGCAAGGCAAGGGCGTGTGCTTTTGCTTAAGTACTGCTGACACAAAAATCAACGCATGGAAAGTAGGACAAGTGTCAAAATCACTTAAGTGCGAATAGAAAGAAAGCGAATCCACCGAGGCGAATGGACAGACGAATAGACACAGTAGTGGAGAGAAAAAGAGATAGAGATAGAGATAGAGATAGAGAGAGGAAGATGGAGACAGCCGGAAGAGCGTCACCACCTCCAAGGATGACGATGACAAGCCCGCTGAAAAGCAGACTCAAAATGAAAGACAAGCGGCGCTGAGGAAACGGATTTAAGTAGTGGCTGCCAGTTTTACAGAGAATGTGGCAAAGAACAATAGGAAATTGCAACAAAGGTTTGAGCAAATGGGCGGTAGCTGAAGGGGGGGCGGTGTGGCTGGTTAGGTGTGGCGAAGTGTGGCGCCCACTGCCACTTCCCACAATTGCACTGGTCTCATGCTACTTAGTTATAACTGCAATCCAGGCGAATCCTTAATGCTCTAGATTCAAGTAAAATGATTGGCCGTAGTTGAGCATAGAGCACATAAGAAGTGCAGAGAGCAAGAGCAAAAACTTCAATTCAATTTCAATGAAATTAGCTTCAAAACTTTGTTTTTTATGAAGTAATTTCAGATTATCAAAATGTGTGCTGTCCACAAAAAAAAAAAAAGTTACAAATTTCAGTATTAGCAAGTAAAAAGTTTGAAAATTTAAGCAAAATGGTTTAAGTATTTGGGTTAATTTAAATTTATAGGAAATAAATGCAAAATGTAACAAATTTTTATAGTTTATTTTCTATGCGAAATAATTTAACTAAAGTTACAATTTTATTAATTAATTCCTTACTCCGTGTTTCGAAGCGTTTAGGCAAGCAATATAAACGGAGTCCGATAGGGTTGTATTACTCAAGAATCAATTAGAAACGATACATTCTTAAGGAAAAGATATATATATATATATATATATATGTAATTAAATCGAAGAGATATTATTAATGGATAGATTATAATAAAGTGGAATCAATAGATTTTAAAGGTCAGCTTGAATGATATTAATATTATTATTAATAATACCAGAGTTTCCTAGTTATCTTATTATCCTTTGTTATTAACCATTTTGCAATTCATTTTATTTGAACTCCATGTTTTTAATTATATTTTTTAGGTTTTATACAATTTTATATATCATTTTTAAAATGTTGTATAGTTTCATAAAAGAATAAGACTTAAATCTATTCAATTATTAGACGCTTATCATTTATAAGTTCAATTCCCCCCCTTAAAAGTGGGTACATTGATAAACCTTTCGTTGGCAGGGTGTATGTTTAATAAGTAAAAATAATTTATGATACACAGAACAATAAAATGGCAGCCATCAAGTGTAAAGAGTTGATGGGGTTTACTTCAATTCTCCCCCTTTCGTCTCTTTGCTTATTTACTTTGGCCATGTAATTACGAGCATTCTTTTCATAGTCATTAAAAATGACAAATTCCGAACACAACAGCAAAGTAGGACGGCCCAAGCATTAGACAAGGACGGAGATAGCAACAGCTCTGCTGATATTCAGAAAGAGTAGAAGAAAGAGCGAGAGGAGAAATGGTGTGAACTGAAGTTCAAGTGAAATATGCTTTTGTACAGTTCACGCGCTTAATCGCATTCATAAAACACAGTTTTACGACTTTTGAAGCATAACACGCATAAGCAAATAAGGAAAGAAAAATGCATAAAACAAAAAACAGAAAACAGAAAAATAAAAGGTTTTTAATGCGTTGAGTTTGCCGCGAAGAACTGTCCGGCGTAGGGGCGTGGCAGGCAAAGGGTTACGCATCAGACGGTTAAATGTGTAAAAGATTTCATAAGGCGAAATTAATGTGTGAAAGACGCCTTTGCCACAAAAGGGCGCGCCTCAAGGACAGCGGAGGAGGCGTAGGCAGTGTCAGGTGTACAACGACTGCGACTGCGACTACAACTGCTGCTTCTGCTTCGTTTGTGCCATTCCCAATCTTAACCCCATCGTGCTCGGCATAATTGGTAGTGACAGGCGAGTTCTGGAAATGAAAACGTTAATGAAATTACAAAGTGTGATTATTGCCCCGCCGGTGCAGAGGCATAAATCCAGTCAGCCAGCCAGCCGGCAAAAGGGAATACGTGAATGGCCTTCACAAAGAGTTATTCAAGTGTCCTCTTGGGTTAAAACTGTACTTGACATATAATATTCTTTTGTGTTCGTCTCTAATTGGATAGCTTAAAAGTTCGTTAGGTTGATTTTGATCATACTCAACTCTCAAAATTAAGGCTGAAAAATAGCCAGAATTGAAAAATAAAAGTCACGAAATATTTTTCACAAATTCCCCCCATTAATTAAAAGAAAGAAAAGAGTAAAAATTTGAGCTATGCTCCAAATATGAGTTTTGCTTGTGGAAAACATTCGCTTTCCCTTTGCGTTTCAATAACGAATGAATAAAAGAAATAACTTGCAATTAAAGAAGTTAAAATTCAGTTAACAGCTGAACGGCAAATTTATATTTTCAATAAGAAAATATTTATATTTAAAGATTTATTTATAATTTGCTTAATTTTAAATTGCTGGCTAAATTTAGGCCAATTTTGTATTTACTTTATAAAAGCATATTCAAAGCTTAATAAACGATGCCAAAATCTTTATGTGTTTGTGTTCAAAAAATGTGGAAAAAAAATATATAGAAAGTCTATAAGCTGAGCAATGCAAGGCAAAATTGGTGCACAAAAATCGATGTGGAATCAATGGATTTGTTGGCAATTAGGCAGATTTGGCCAATGTGCCTGGACCAGGCCAACACAACAACGCAACAAAGCTGTCAAACGTTGCCCTCAAACAATGCATAGTAGGTGGCAGTTGTGAAAAAAAATAAAAGGCAAAGCGAAAGCCAATACTATTCTGGCCAAGTTAAAACTAAGCTAAGAAGACTCCATTGTTCCTAGCCTGGCTTAAAAACACTCATTCACACACACACACACACACACACTCAGTGCACATTCGCTGTGAGTTATGAATAAACATCGTTCTTTGAGCTGCATGCGTTTCCATTAAAACTTTGTGAATTCAACGAAGCGCATGAATATGTCAAAGTGCACTCACGAATAAAACGAATGCAGCAACCATTATTCGACTCCTTTGTTTGCCTACGTAAATAGTAAAGTAAGCTAAGAATTTCTTTGTACACTTTTTTTTTTTTTGTATTGGGTGTATGAAATCTGTGTTCTGTAATACTATTTAGACCGATTGTTGGCCATAAACTTAACTTGACTTGGAATATTTAATAATCAATGTCATAGCGAGTCGAAAGTTAAATAAATATCACAAATTTTTATTTTCTATGAAAAATTAATTAAAAAACTACGCAGCTCATAAGCCAACCTTTTTTATTTGATATTATGACATTTGACACAAAATTTAATTAATAACACAAAATTGAGTTAAAACTTGAACTGAGAACATGGCATAGGGGATAACATATGACTGGAATGGCTGTTGATTTTGTATTGTGGTTGTTGTTTTTGATATATTTGTTAACAGAGAAAAAAGGAAAATAATATTTCAATGCTGGAGCAGCGTAAATGAAATTGCAAAGACGAAAACTTTTACGACAGTTTGACAAGAGTAACAGCTACAAAATGGCTGCTGCAGCTGCTTGGTTGTTGGTTGCAAGTTGTGGTTGTTGTTGTTGTTATTGTTGAACTCACATCCCATCGCATCACATCACATCTCATTTCATTTGCACTTGAGCTCTTTGTTTCTCCATTGAGATTTTCCAAGTTGAGTGGCACTAGGGAAAGTAGCAGCAGCAGCAGCAGCAGCAACATCAGTTTCAACATGATTGAAAGTAAATGTTGGCGAAATCGAAGCAGGAACTGCAAGTGCAACTGCAAGTGAAGAATACGGAAACAGAAATCCGCAAGGGATCTCGAGTCCAAACTGAAGTTGGCTGCCTCGGCAACGGCGACGTATGAGCAATATTTCAAGCGGCATTAGAAACTCATGTCGAAATGGCAGCCAGTTTTAAATTGGCGCTCGTTAAAAGCGCAACAGCAGCGACAGACAGACAGACAGACAATGAGACAAACAGCGACTGACAACACACATCAAGAGCTGTTGAAATCTGAGATAAGTGTGTGTATGTCTGTGTGTGTATATACCCTATACATGTGCAACACTCAAAGTATATATTTCAGCGGGACACTTTTGTTGAAGTTGCTGCATTGAGTTTTCCAGGTAAAAGATTTTTACAAAAGTTGTATCGATTTTATACAGATAACAGATACTGATTACTTTGTTGCTGAAGGACTTAAGTCAAACGTAGAAACACAATAAGAATATAAAAACCTAATTGAAAAATTGATATTTATCAATATGATAGATAAATTATTATGTTGTACTCAAAGAATACTTTAAGTTTGGATTGGTAACATTTCGGTTGAGTTTCTTAGAATAAAATGTTTATCTTTTTATGCTCAGTAAGTTGTAAAAATAAGAAATATGAGGCGCTGCAAGACTCAGCTAATTTTTGATATCCAAGAAGATCACTTAAGTAAGAAAACATCACATGGAGTCGCCTTACAAGTGGCACCAATACGATAAGTAAACATAACATGAAAACGCCTTACCATTTAAGATTTTTCTATAAACGTTGTTATTCATATATACATTTTATTATGTATTTTAATATTTAATTTAATTTCTCTTATTATTTTAAATAAATTATTTGCATATTAACTAATCTTTTCAAGAACTAAACAGAATTTTTAATACACATTTAATAAATATACATTTGCCAAATTTTTAAATTAAATATTTTATAGGTTCAAATGCAATGAAAATAAATACTCTTTTTTTGTGAGCAATTATTTATTAAAATTTTTTCAAAAACTAAACACAATTTGCTTTCATTTTTATATTAAATATTTTATAGGTTCTATGATAATAAATACTCTATTTTTTTATTACTTATTGATTTATATTTGAGTTATGAAAAATGCCAAGGTAAATTTATATTTATTTATTTTTTATTTTTATTTAATATAATTATGTATATATTTAGGACTTACTTAGAGGATATGTGCCAAGCTGAGTCTGCTCTCATTTTTAATATCTCTTGTTCTAACTGTTCATTTCTTTGTTCGACTGCTGCTGTTGTTTGTTGCTGGCAAATTAATGACAACATGGCGCCGACATTTTCCATGTCAGCGCGCAACATCCCCGATTTCTTTGCTTCTTTATTTCCATGCCACTGCGGAACACGCAACGTTGGAGTTAACCATTTGCATTGTTGGAGAAAAAAACGTCAGCCAAATACGTTAAGTATGTAAGTAAAGGCTTACAGGATCTGAGAAAGGATGTGAGTGTATTTACGGCACGTATACAATGATGTCTGCCAGAAAATGAGCTTACTTTGATTAACTTGGCTACAACTTTTTTAAGGCCATAATGAAAACTCTTCAATCACTCGACGAAAAAAATTGATTTGGCATCTAAAAAGCATTTTCCATAACAATAATTTACTTTCCATGTTAAATCTTGTTGAAAAAATCGAAATACAATAAAAAATAAATTTTTACCAATTGCGCATTCCGAAATTGTTATAAAAATCGATTTTAAATTTCAGCCAAAAGTTGTTTTGTTTTTTCGTTGACATTTGGTTATTTATAGAAAAAAACTGTGGCAAAAGTTTTCTTACCAAGTTGGCCCAAAAGTCGAAGAAGAAGAAGAAGCGGGAGGAAAGAAGCAGCGCAAGTCTCAACGGTGCGTCTAAACCTTTTGCGTGTGGCAAGTTTAACGGCTGTTAACGCGGTAACTTTATCAACTGGTGGCACGTGCATAGTGTGACCCACTCCCACAGGCTTCGAGGCGGCATACGCTCCAAAAATAGCAGCCGTTGACATTGATTTGGGTTGTGGCACTGTTACTTGCCACCATGCAACCCGTCAGCTCTTACCCCTCACCTTCACCCTCACCCACACCCACACCACTTTCTCAAGTGAAAGTAACCCATTTATTTACTTGAAGTTTAAGTATGCTTTTTCTGCTTTTCTTATTTTTTTTATATTTTTGGGTTTTGGGCTTATTTAGATTGGGGCTAGTGGCTTTTGGGGTTGCTGCTTGTTAAATGTGGCACGCGGTGTTCAGTGCACCATGTCAAATGCTTGCCACAGCTGCTGTTGATGCTGCCACACAGAGTGAGAGAGAGAGGGAGAGCGGATGAATGTTGCATGTGCAGTGCTTAATAAGCAGCTTACAACGTTGTGCAGTCAGTTTGTCACTCATTTTGCTTCATCATGCAGTAAGTGTGTCAATGTAACTTGTCATCTCTTCCTTACACACAGGCACACACACACACACCCGCACACACACATGCACACACGCAGGAGCGCCATCCACTTTGTACCGCTGCTTAGTGCAAAAAACTTGTCATTTGCAATTTCAGCATTTTTTTTACTAACTACTCTAACTAGCAGGTATTTTGACTATGTCATGCGATATACATATACATTTCATCCTTTTGACAGATTTCTAAATTAATATCGCAGAAGGTGTTTATTTTATTTATTTTTTTTGTACACAAGGAAGCTAAAGCGAATATAAATTTATTTAATGTAGTTAAAAGCTCCCCGATTCCAGCACCATTTTTAAAATTCGTTAAAATATATAGAACAAGTTTTTACACAGAATAATTATGCTTAAAAATGCAACTTTAATAGCTTGTAGCAAGCTAATTTTTGCACTTTTAGCTAAAATAAATCGAATCAATATCAGAAACTTTATCCTGCGACCATGCTCTGAAAACAGCCTGTCTTAACTCCACAGCTATCCGAAATTGTCACCAGTCTTAAATAAAAATTAAAGCCTATATTAATTACAGCATTTAAGTACAGTAATCCTGCTGGGCTTTCTATAAGATGAAAATCCACCATTATAATTTTAATACAATAAAAATTAAGCCTAAAAGTCTGTATGATTCCAGTGCTGGTACATAAATTATAAAAATTCCATTAAAGATTCTGTTATTTATCGGTTACAATTTGATATCTTGATTTATACGGTATGTAATAGTAAAGTAAAAAAGTTTAAAAAAAATTTGCTGCATTGTATCAGTCTGGCTAAAGAATAATCTGCCAAAAAATATGGTTAAGATGACCTTAGCAAAAGTCGATAACGAAAGAAAGCAAGAAAAAATTTCAAAATCGAATGGCTAACAACGATGTTTTGATTGCGATACAATATTTTCGGCTGTTAGGCAAATGTTGCGAATTGGTTTCCATTCCGATTTCGATTTCAATCGATAAGTATCCGATTACGATTTCTGCTAAAAGTGCATTCAATTGTCGGCTTGCTAAATTTCAGTTTCTTTCGACATGTTATATTTTTGTATTTTTATTTCTAGCAACTGCTGACAACTCGCGCTTATTCCGCATGCAAATTTCCTATTCTACGCCATTACACTTCACTTCCCCTCCGCACCACTGCACCCTCTCCCTACCCATGGCTTTCTTTCGTCCTGCCATTCTGTTGCAGCCGCTGCTGAGGTTATGTTTAAACGAAGTGCTTGTAAATGTTATTATGCTGCGTTTGGGCCTTTAATGCACAAGTTTTCCATAATATTATTTTGCAACCATATTTTCTTTAGTGTATAATTTAAAGGGTTGCGTTTTTTTTTGTTGTTGCTTTTTTTAAATTGTCAGCAAAAGTTTCAGAGCACACAGCTGCAAAAATGGCGCCTAAATAAACAAATTAATTTGCGGCCGTCGTCATTTTTTTATGCACTGTCAACTTTAATCTTTTTTTTTACCGAGCCATTAAAAAGGATTATGTGCTTGAGATTTTGCGCCGGTCTCGTTTTAAATCTTTTTCTGCATTAACTGTTGTTTTTACTTTTTTTCCTCCCATTTTTTTAATTAAAAATTTATGCGCCTTAAAGCTGAATTTAAATGTTTTTAGTAAGTGCATAGCTGTATTTTTTTTATAGATTTTTTGTTAGGCATTTCTATTTTACTATACGAATATTTAATTTGATATTGCGTTTTCGCTGTGATTTTTAAATGGCTACGTTGGTTGTAAAAAAAGGAAAGGAAAAGAGATAATAAATAAAATGAAACACTAAAAAAAACATAAAATAAAAATCTAGAAATAAGCTTGCATTTTAAAGGACATTTAAAATTGTGCAAACAGCAGTTGAATTCAGAAATAACAATGCCTAAAATAAATAAAAGTGGAATAGGTGCGGCGGGCGGAAGCGAAATGAGAACAAAATATTATCTAATTTAATTATTTATACTCGGCTGACGAAGGTAGAATAATATATTGAGTTTTGTGCAACGTCAATTAAAGAAAAAAATTCGATTGACATTTTCACATTTTTAGATCAAAAATGATCAAATTTGAATTTATACTGTTAAAAACTTCAAAAAATCTATTAAATTAAATTCCACCAAACTTAAAAGTGAAATTGCCAACTGCATTCAGTGAATAAAAAACTTGAATTTTAACAATGGTTTTTGTTTATTAAATTTCATTATTCATTTTAAGCAAACAAGACACACAAATATTCGAACCAAAAATAATATCCTGCATTATACTCAGCTTATTCAAATCTAAGAGTTGTATTTCATTTTGTCGAAGGAAAAAATATCAAAAGTTTTAATTTGTTTAATTTATTTCACTGAAAAAACATCAAACTTATTTGTTTTAAAGCGTCGACACAGAAAAAAAAATATTAAAAAATACCACAATCGATGACCTATTTTATAAAAATTGTGCATTTTAAAAAAAATTAATTTTTTATTTTTTGTTGATGTTTTTAAGCTTCAACAACGACAACGGCAGCTGCTCCAGCTGGAATAAATTGAGGCTTTATTATTTGATGAGCTGCTGCTGCTTCTGTTGTGTCCCATAAGGACAACTCCACCCCCAAAGCGGCGACAGCTTGCATGTGGCACGTGCCACGTGTCCTTGCCAGCCATCATATTCAATTAAATTTTCACAATTTTCCAATGGCTGTCGGCCGCCTACTCAAGAGAAATAGCTTATACGATAAATATCCTGACAAATACTTCCGCGCACAGCTTTACTTATATTTTTTTTTATTATACCCCGAGCCCATTACAAATTGGTAAATGGTTGGCCGAAGGAAGCAGCTTCACAGCCATAATCTATAATCGATCTATATATATTATTATATTGTATTTAGGTTATCGTATACCAAATGACCTTTATTTCAATTGGTCAACTGCGCCTGTCTCGCAAATAGCGATCAAAATCGATTAACGATAGCAATATTAGGCTATTTCATTATTTTGTCATCACATTTAAAATGTACATCGAATAATAATCACAGATTTATGAGCAGGCATATTATGTTTTCAACAGGGTATCCCCTAGTCGAGCTCACTCGAACTGATTTCTTACACATATTTTCTTTATGTTGCACCTTCTTAAGCAGCAGGCAAGACATGCGGGGCACAACTACGTACTTGTGGTGCAGGGCTAGCTGTGTGGCAGTGGCAGGTGTGGTGTAGGGAGCAGGGAGGCAGACTTCCGTTTACAACATGGCAAAGTTGTATTCCTTGTTTTGTTGAAGTCACAAGTGGAGCAGGCAAGCTGTCGCCTGCTTTGTTGTTGTTGTTATTGCTATTGTTATTGTTAATGTTAGCAATTAACATGTTTTCAACACTTGCCACCAAGCCAGACACAAACACACACACACATAAAAACACACACTCACACACCCTTAAACACAACACTAAAGTTGCATGACTGTCAACTGGTCACAAAGGCATCGCCTGCAGCAGCTTGTGGCATGCTTCGGCTGCCACTTGACGCTGGACGCGTAAATTCTACACGCACACTCCACACTTCCCACACCTTTCTAAATTTTACACTCCGGCTAGGGGCAGGTGCAGGGGAAGGCAGCAGTCGCCCGAAACTAACCGTAGCGGAAAAGGCGCATTGTCTGTGGCGCGCTCAAAAGCATGCAACACCAAACGCAAAACGTTCTGCACAGTGGCACGCAACATAGACGATAATGTAATGTAATTACATAGGCACAGTGGTTGTAAGTCATATATATAAATAAGTAAATACAAATACGGAAAATTAGACTATTGATTTTTTACTCTGCTAATAATAATATTTATTATTACTTATTTATGATTTAATATTATTATTTATTTATTAATTTTGTTTTACTCTGTTGTTCTGCAAGTGAAAATTGTTAACCAGCTTCTTAAATCAATTCTTTTTTGTGGAAACATTTCAGTTTGAGTTTTGTGCGAAAATTTTGTTTCCAAATTTAAATGCAGATTTTTGTAGTGGTTTAAAAAAAAATCGGTTGAGATTTGATTAAGGTAATGCAGAAAATTTAATCAAGGTAATGCAGAAAATAGTTTTGAACAGTTACTAAATTTATTGAGTGGAAATTTTTACTCAAAAAGTAATTTTATATGAACCATTATAGCATATTTGATAAAGTTTAAATAACTGTACAGCAAAAATTGCATGTTTTCCGGAACTTGTTAAAAAAAAAAATGCAGTCTTAAATTTGGCAATCCTCCCATTTTATCAATTCGCAATTTAAGTTTTAATTCGAATAGCGAATTGTTTGGAAGCTAATTGAACACAACTGCTGAGTTTGCTTATGTATAATATGTATGTATATATATATCTAATTTATATATAAGTAATATATATATATGTTAAATTTTGCCACGGTGCAGCACTCAACTTTGTCCAAAGTCTGTTTGACTTTGTCTTTAGCAAATGCACTTGAGGCAAATGCAGCGAAAATGAAGGCAACTGAACACTTCAAGGATTTAAGTTGTTCTCGTTGTAGTTGTTTTTGTTGTTGTCGCATTGTGCTGACACTGTTGCCGCCACTGCGACTGCCACTTCCTGCTTCGGCTTTTTGTTTGTGGCGCCTCTCATTTAAGTTTGTTGTTGCATTGTTCACAATTATTGCAGCTTCAACTGCAAAACTTATTTACAATTTACAAGGCGGACAATTTTGATATTGAATAAATCTATGCAATACTCAAGCAGCAGCAGCTGTTACTACACCCCTCCACCCATTGAGCTTACCCGTTGCTTGGCAAATACAATTGCACAATTGCCAATTGAGCGCAAAATGTGTTAGCCAAAATGCTACGCAAATTGTTTTGGCAACAAGTCGAGCCGAGAAACCGGATTGCATTGGTTGACAGGATGACGACAAGCACCAGTCCAAGTCAAAGCTGGCAATGCCCCATCCGCTCAAAAAGCCGGAAGTAGAAGCTTAGCAGGAGCGTCGTTTCCCCCTCCTCAATCTCCTTCCACAAAAGCTAATTGTGAGTGGGTTCGAGTTTGGAATGGGCGACTACACTGAAACAAAAACATTATACCAACTTTACTTACAAAATAAGCGAACTTTTTTTTCCGCCTTTGCTTGTATTGCAGGAGTTGGTAAATGATAAGTGCTGGAAAATGGTAAATACAGAGAAAATTCCGCACAAGAAACAAAACCTTTCTTGCAAAGCAGCAATATACGCGTCTCACTCACACTTGTACAAGCAAAAACAAAGAAGCCATTGAAAACATATGGCAACAACAAGTTGCGAAACAAGAGCAATAACATAAATTACAGCTAATCCTCTCCTTTCCATCGACTTGGCGAGTGTCGCAACGAGTCAAAAGCACTAATAATATTAAGAGAAAAGCAGCTGATCCTCTCATTAGCTTTTCTTTTTGTGGTTAGCAACAACCAGCAACAAATTGGAATTAAAACAATTCTACGACGATTTTATATTATTTAACACAGCGCATTAAAACAACCCAATTTGAATAAGACTATTACGAAATTCAATTTTAAATTCCACCAAGATTAATAAGCTTAAAGTGTGCCCAGAGATAAGCGATGATTTATCTTGCGCTCTCTTTATCTGCTCTCCGCTCTTGCCTTTCCATGTTTTGAACATAAACATTTGCATGTGTGTGTACGTATATGTGTGTGGACAGCGAGTAAAAGGAAAACGATATATGTAGACTGCATTCGCAGCAGCAACAACAAAATGGTCAAACCAATTTATTTATTTATTTAGATTTAAGCTTTAGATAAGTTACAACAAGATACGAGCAACTAAGTCAGATTTTGTTTTGCTGTTAAACTAACAATTTAGGCATGGAAATAAATAAACGTCTTTTTGCACTGATCAAGCATTTAAAGAAACTGAGTGACGCCAATGCTGCTCTTAAAATTCTCTCTCCTTACATTTGCTCTCTTTATTTCTGTACTTACATCTAAGCCAATGGCAACACTTATATATGCATGTATGGTATGTATGTACGAGTGATGAGTAAAGTACATGAACTTAAAACTTGAAGAATTTGCCGTCGTCAGCTGAATTTTGTAAATAACTGCACAGATTCTAATTAACATTTAGTTGGCAGGCCAGAGTTCTGAGACCTAAATCCACGATCCCTGACCCCTTTTGAATCAAATCCCCAGCTTTGTGTGTACGTATTTGTATATATTACATATGTATGTGTAACAGGTTGGCAGCGGCACATTGCATACCAGATTAGTCGGCAGCCAGAAGCAAAATAAGAAGAAGAGTAGCATCTGCTGCTGCTGCTGTTTGCGTTTAGGGTTGCCATGTCGCCATTCTTTGTACCCTTTTACGCAATGGGGTCATGACTCATGACAACGCACAGACAGGGGGCATTGGGTAGAGGGAACGCAAGGCCTTCATTTGTAAGCCATGTCAGTCACTCGAAGGAACAAACGTACAAACAGACGGACCGTCGGAGCTTAAGCCCTCAACCTGGCACCGCACTTGAGAGGCTCTCAAAAAGAAACAAAAAAAAAAAAACAAATCAAGTAAGAAATCTGTAGTCGAGTGAGCTCAACTACGATGTACCCTGAACACCGTTGATTAAAATATAATAATTTTACTGGCAAATGTTTTGTCAGCACTCATTTTTTACATACGATTTTTTATTGAAGAGTTGCTATTCCAAATTAATAGTCTCTGAGATCCACTTGTTCATATCGACTCGGCAGCTGATCCTGATCAAGAACATATATCCACTTAATAAGGGAGGAGATTCTTCCTTCTGTTGCATCCATTTTCAGAAAACTTTATTATAACCTTTATAGCCATTATCAATGGGTTCAGGGTATAAGGAGAAGGTGTGCCACGCCCACTGGTCGCGGTAGGGTACTTTTAGTGGGATGGTGAGGGCGTGGGGGAAAAGAAGCAAATATTTGTATTTCAGCTTGAATGGCTGAACGATTGAACTAAGAGCGAGATTTGAACTGTAGCAAATCACACGAATTTGATTGATTGATGATTTGGCAAAAAAGGTTACCTCAGAAACACCCCACACCGCTCCTCTCCACCCACAACTACAGGCATTTAATATTTATACAAAAAAAAAAGAAGAAAAAAGAAGAAAGTAAAATGTAAAGAAATAACAAAGGAAAGCTAAAGTTAGTTCGCATTAATATGCATTGCTGACAAGAAAAGAATCAGCCCCTACTCTACATATACAAATACATATATACATATATATATATATATAGCTAAACATACAATTGTACCTTCATCTGATTGCTTGTCTCGCTGGCAAATCAAACAAACGCAATAAATCAACGCTGGCGAAATGAATTTTGATTGTCATTGATTTATGTGCATTGCAGTTGATGGCAACTAACTTGGCTAAGAGAACACGCCCACAGCTCACGGAATAATGCGATAGATAATCATGACAGCATAATATATACATTTGTTCTTCTTTTAATTTATTTCGACGGGTTAATAACGTAATATTCTTTAGCCACAAATTAAGGAAAAAAATTCTTTATTAAATTATATAATTATCAAATTAAGAAAGCTTTCAATTATTATTCATTCAAACTTTATTAATAATTGCATATTGTGCATAATTGAACAGTTTAATCTGCCAAATTATACAAATTTAATGGCTTAATTATGCACAATTATGTTTGATATTATTAATTAATTGCTTATTGCAAAAGTTCAAATAAAATTTGCTTTCCATTCAAAAAGTAAGTGTTAAAATACTTTTTGATATCCACTTTTCATTTGTGGCCCACTTGTCGACAAAAATTCTTCAAAATTAGCTTCAAATTAAAATTCACTAAAATAGAAAATAGAATATTTCAAAGCTGGAATTTGACTATCGAAATGTTAGCCATTATTGTTGTTAATACCCGGAATGCAATTAATGCATAGCCACTTTGAGTGCTACTTTTGACCTTTCAAATATAGTGATTAAGCCCTTGCAAAGTGAATTCTAATTTTGTCGTGACATTTGAAACACGTGAAAAAAACAACGCTCAGTTAATTAACTATTTATATTTATATGCAAATGGGTTGAGGAATATATACATATTTTTGCTGCACGCAGTATATGTGTCACAGTCAGACGAATCGTATAGTTGTCATATGATTAGCAGATGACTTCTTGTATAAAAACTTTTATACATACCAGTTAATAAAATATTTTCTAAATATGCTGCTCACTTAAAAAAAAAAACATTAGATTCCTATAACATTTAGCTCCCATACAAAAATGTATTCTCTTGAATATCAATTTTCTGTCAGAGTATTTACTTTTCATTTTCAATAATCTGTTCGTGTTCGTGCTCAAAAGTAAACAAAAACTTGAAACAGTTATTTGTATGTTGTTGTGGTTGTTGCTGTTGTTGTTGCCAATTTCTCATTTGTGAATGCTAATTATTAAAACTTTCAATTAGAATCAAACAAATGCTGAAAGCCAAAATGTCTGCGGCATTTGTCAAGATTTCGAACAAGAAGTGAAAATTACATTTGAAATGTTTGACGTTCTTGTTGTTGTTGTTGCTTTGTTGTTGTTGTTGTCGCTCATTGTCCTACGTGACCTGGCAAAATGAATGCTGATGGGCTGTTTTGGTATACGTGGGGCGTGGCTGCATAAATTATGAGGCGGCAATGTAGCGCAAATGAACTACTTGGGCCTATTTTGGTAGTTCCGCTAATGATTACCGGGCGCATGAGTGATATTAATTTAATACCGTGATATAAGCAAATATATGCATAAGTTGAACAGACGTATGTAAATAAATAAAAATATATACATTTGGATCTGTATCTGTATCTGTGTCGGAATGTTTTTAAGCAGTTATGCAAATGTTGCTGTTGCCTTTTGACCTGAAAAACTCAATACGAGAAATGCTGCAACAACAAAATTCACAAACACTCACACACACTCACACAAACAACAACAACAGCGCTTATTGGCAGCTCAGCCTGCCACAGGCGACAAAAACTTTAAGTTTTGAAGTTATTTCCTTTTGCTATTGCTAAAGGCAGAACAATTTTCAAATCTATGTTCTAAGTGCTTAGTTATTTTATCTTTAGTACATATGTTTTTATATTTATTTTACTTTTACACATTAAATTTTCATAACCAAGAAATTTAAATCAAATTTGGAAATAAGTTTTTTTTATTTGCATAACTTAATTTAAAGTGCGCTCAATATATGTAAAATAAAGCTGTAGTATATTCAACTAATCTAATCATTAAATTTCAACACACCGAGAAATGTTATTCCGTGTCAAATAAATATATTTGTTTAGATAATAAAATATGTTAAGAATGAGTTCAATTGAAATAAATTACCTTTATAGCTGAGCTGAGTTTAATTTTTCCATGTGTTTATCCAAATTTGTTATTTATTATTGTGCCATAACTATAATAATAAACTTAATTATGCATAATTATTCGGTCATTAACAAAACGTTATGGACACTTTTGTCGGCTGCCGTGACTACTTTCAACCCCCTCAATCACAAGCAAAGAAATCGAAATCGAATTGCGAGAGTGTAAACTTAATTAACGGCATTTGCCGAGTTGAGTTGATTTTTGTTTGATTTACGCGCCAGCAGCGCACAACTGTAATTATGTGTTGCTTATATAATATCTGACGAGGTTAACTGTATTTGAGGACTGACCATCTGTCCCTGATTAGCAACCAAAAAAATAAGTAGGAAAAAAAACCTTGGCATTTCATGGCCCATTAGGCATGCACATACGTTTTGCAAGGCGTTCTTTAAGAGTACAAAATCCAAGAAATACACATACCCCCTTTCCATCTACCTCCTCTCTGCCTATGCACACACAGAATTGCTCTCTCCACGCCGCTGGCAGCAAATTCAATTTTCTACGACGCCGATTTGGTTTCCGCACGCCTTAAGTTATCGTCGACACCCTCCCTCAGCTTCTGCTTGCCAATGAATTTAGTTATGCTGCCAGCCAGAGAGCACTTTCTTGCTCTTCCTCTCTCTCCCTCTTTCTAGCTGTGTAAGCTACTCGATAGTAAGATAAGAATCTGTGTACGATGCTTACTGCTCATGAATTACAAATCGCATAAAGGATTTGCCATTGCTCGGAGGAGTCGCATTGCATGCTGTGTTTATTCTGGTGAGTTGTGCAATGCATTGTGTAAGCAATGGAGTGCTTGTAATTCGCAATTGGTTCAGGTCTGCACTTGCATAATTATTAATAAGAAGAAAACTCGGATTTTAGTTTATTTTTTTTACAAAATGTAGAATTTGTCAGCTGCTTTATTATTAATTGTTTTTTTTTTCTTAGCACTAATCGATTATTCGTCATTAATTTTTTTTATAAGAATCAGATTGTTAAGTTCTCCAGCATTATTTATTATATTTATGTATATGTCTATGTCATTAAAATTAATTATTTTTAGTATGTACAATTTCATTTACCATTTTTACATTGTGAGAAATAGTTTTGTTTTTACTCCCATTTGTAGAAAAAATTATTATCACCGTTTTTTTCTCTTTCTTTTTCTCTAAATATATATTTATTCTTTTTTGGAAATTGAAAATTCCGTTTTATTTTGTGTAGATTTTCAGTAATAAGTTTTTGTAGTATGCTTTTTAGGAAAATAGCCATTCTAAACACTCTCTAATTAGACTAGTTTTGGAAATTTTACAATAGATTATTGTTCTTGGTATTGTTTCCTTCTTATTGGGTATTATCAAGATATCATTAAGGTTAAAGGGGTTTTAATATGGAATAAATAAATTTGTAGTTCAAATTCAAGTTTTAAAAGGCAGGCAGACAAAAAAAATTGATATAATCGGTAAAAAGATTAAAATGTTTTTTATTTAAGATTTTGTAGGAAAAGTTAAATATTAAAATGGAGTTTAATTAAGTTTAAGGTTTTCTTTTAATTTTGTGGTTTACGGAACACTTTTGGGGTTACTTTATTTGGATTTAAGATTTATACGGAACAGCCATTTTTGTTTGGGTTTTAAGTATATAAAAAGCATTTGCGGCAGTCGTTTCGGTTAGTATAAATAAAGCATATTTAGAACTCTTTATAAACTAACCCTATATGGAAAGTAAACGATTTCGTTATTTCTATTATGAGCACAATTCAGATAGTACATTTATTTATGTGTGTGTATGTGTTTTATGTCAAATCCTTTAATTTTATAAACTTTCTAGTTGCGCTCATAAAATATGCTAAGGCCACATTTAATTTATAAATATATTTATTTTGTTAAATTCTAAATGCTAGATGAAATTTAGTACTTGAGCTGTTTTTATTCTTTAATTTTTTTGCGAAAACCAATAATATAATTTAGGTGTAAGCTTAGAGCCTGAATATTTAATGAAGCGATAAACATTTGTATTATTTACACATTAATTATGACAAATGAGCGAAGAAATGTGTCTGTAAATAAACTTAATGAGTCAATATTAAATGCATACAGCAAAGATAAACAAACGCGATAAAAATTGAAAAAGTTGAGTTTAAGGTTTGGAGTCTTATGAATAAATACGAAATGAGCTTAAGCAACATGAATTTTTTTATAATAATGAGCTTAAATAATTAAATTAGCATAGGAGACGATTTTATAAGGAAATGCAAAAGTTTTATATTGTCTACAAAAAATGTAAATGAAAGAATTTAAGTTAAAAAATGTTCAAAAAGAATATCAGTAAAGTATTGAATTTGAGTGTGTAAAAATGAAAAGAAGATTTAATACGAAAAAGCCAAAATTGATGTAAAAGCGTATAAACAAAAATTTTAACTTAAAACGACTTCAGCATGGCATAATATTATGAATATAATATTATATATAAAAATATATAAGTTTAAAAGTAACAAGTTGGCAAGATGAAATATTACCAAAAGTGAACAAACATGTTGTTTAACAAAAGCAAAAATAATTATTATAAAAATAAGAATAATTTGTATAGGTTTAATCATAATGTGATTTGCTCATTTTTTGTTTACTAACCTAAACGGCATAAGCGTAAGTTTAGCTTGGCTATATACTAAACAGTATATATACAATATGTACAGCAAAAAAAAATAGTGTTGTTTGTGTCTGTGTGTGTGTTGGTATATGAGTCCGATTTTGAGAGGCATTATCACGCCAGGATGGCAGCCATTGTTGAAGGCTGCTGCTGCTGCTTTTGATGATGAGGTTGATTCTGCTGCTGTTGCTGTTGATGGTGATGAGCATCAACATGGGATTGAGCGAAAGTTTGTTTTTGTTGCTTTTGCTGATGGGAAATGTGATGGACCGGAAAGCTCCACAGTGCAAAAGGCATCTGCTGTTGCACCAACAAAAGCAGTTGGCGTAATTTGTTGGTCGTTGTTTTTGTTTTTGTTGTTGTTGTTGCAGTTGTTCTGCTTGTTGTTATTGTCGTTGCTCGTATTTGAGTTTTGCATGGCGGCAGCTGCTTGACGCAGCGCATCTGCAGCATGTGCAACTGTCGCAGTCGCTGCCAGTCGCCGCGTCGTCATTCATCCCAGAGGCACTGCTGTTTCTGCCTCACATAATAGGTGAACTGTGTACACTTGCGGCACGTCTTGATCCCGCAACGATAATTCGTCTGCTGCTGTTGCTGCAACTGCCCCTGTTGCCCGCCACCCGCTGCGGATGTATCGCCGGCATTGCTTTTGCCCTTGCAGTATTTCAGGCCGCAGGGATACCAACCGATGCAGGTCTCCAGCGTGCAGAGGCACGGCGCCCACAGGCTGCTCACCTCGTTGCAGCGTGTTGACAACGCTTCTGGAAACTTTTCGGTGGCTGCCTCCAGGCTTGAAATCGACGAGCCTAACGCCGTACATAAAAACAGCGAGTTTGTGTTGCAACAATAAAAAAAAAGATAAATAAAAAAAAAATAAAATTAAATATAAGCAAAAGTATTTGGTTAAAGCCAAAAAAAAGTAGAGCTTTTGAAAATTTATACTCGATTTCAACAAAACTCATCACAAGAAAGGGGGTCATATTAAAGTAGATGTGGGGAAACCAATTAGTTCTTCAAAATTAACAAATATACAGTAATATCTGCCTATATTGAAAAGCTATGCAGAGCACAGCATAGTTAGCCATAGTTAACTAAAATAAAACTTTATTCATGAAATTATCACATTAATTTAATTAAATGCTAGCAGACTTTATTTCACAACTTTTTTGTGAAAAATTTGATTTAAACTGATTGTTGAGACTAATTTGATAATTATTAGACTAATTTTTTTTTATAAATTTAATAAAATTTTAAAGATGGATTTATTATTATTACTATTTTTTCAACACAAAGCTACAAAACTAACAAGCCCAGCTAGACAGCTTATTGATTGCTTACTGTACTTAGAATGAAGTACTTTGCTCTTGTGATAAGTCAGTTGTAATCAAAAGCAGCAATTAATTCAATTGCTTTCAAGTGAGGGGTGAGTTGGTGGTCAAGATTAATTAGAGTTGAGCTCACCTGGCAGTTCCGCCCACGCCTTAAGGTCGACATCCCGGACATACGTGGCCTCTGTGGCCTCCGCGCAAAGGGATTGCAGATGGCGAGTGATGGGCAAGGAGCGATTTAACTGTACCCAGCTGCTCATCGTGTACGTCTCGCGTCCCTTGTCCTCCTCGGGGGTGCGTATCGTGTGGGGATTCTTCTGGCGCAGCTTGGCCATCGCGTCCGACGAGATGAAGTCGCCCTTGTTGAATTTGGTCGCAAAGCACATCACCTGATACTGACTCTGACCGCGCTCCTCCTCGCCGAGCACCAGAGCCTTCAGAATTTTCACCTCCTGCCAGAATTGGAAAGGGGGAGAAAAGTTTTTTAGTTTCAATTTCATTTTAAGTGTGTTCGCCTTGATAAAAAATGTTTTAAAGCTAATTAAATAGCATTATTTACAAAAGAAAATTTTTTTTAGTGTGCATTTTTTAAATTTCTAACGAACATACTAAATAATAAATGAAGATTAGTTCCGGTTCGAAACACCTCTTATTAACTTTAAATTTAAAAAGAAAGATCTCAAATTAAGTATTAGTGAAAAAAATATTCTGTATATATATTTATAAATTTTTTTAAATTTTAAATAAGTTATTCATAATAATTTGTTTACAAAAAATTACAAAAAAATTTCCCTCTTGAAACGCGATATTTTTGGGAAACCTGCTTCTCGTTGTTTATACTCACATTGCGAAAGTCAATGAGTTGGGTGATGAGGGTGCCGTCGGTCTTTTGGAACTCCAGCGTAATCAAATCCTCGCCAATGTTGGACGTGATGCTCTCCTGTATCACCTCGCCGCCCTGCAAAGGCAAACAGAATTAAACAGATGCAGATGAAAGCAACAAGTTGAAGCAGTTTCGAAACTAGACTCGGCGGAGTTGCTTTCATTGTCTATGCCCCACCTACAACACGCACACACAAACACGCACTAGAATATTAATAGAGAGGCGTATAAACAAAAGGGAACTTAGGAAGACAAGTCTGTCTCCGCCTCTGCTGCCAACACAAAAAATTAACTAGATCTGACGCAGACAGCAGCAGCAGCAGCGGAGCGACCATGAACCAAATGAGACTCAAGAGAGTTGAGCGCAAAAATAAAGAAAGTAAAAATAAGAAATAGTTAAAATAGTAATAGTAAAAAACTACAAAACAAGGCAAAAATAGGTAGCAGGAGAAGAACAGAGATGAACTCGTCGCGACTCGTTGGCTCCTCTGTCACCAAATGTAGTTCAACAACATGACAAGCAGAATCATAGCAAGATGAAAGAAGAGAGAAGGAAGAAGAATATGTAAACAAGTATTTTATTCATATGCTTGCATTCCCCATTGGAACTTTTAGACCTGCAATATGTACAGCGAAATTGCATTCATTTGCAGAAAAATAACTGTTATTACGAAATTTAAGTTTAAAATTTACAAGAATATTCTTTAAATTTAATTAATTACTTTAATTTTTCTTAAATATATATATAAGTTCTTCATTAAAAAAAAAAATATTATAAACTGATTGGAAAAACTGTTGCGTACAAGATTATTTTGCTTATTGACATATCTCTTTTTATTTTTGTTACATTAAAATAGTTTTCAATTACTTAAAACGCTAAAAATGATATTCCTTTATAGAAAGCATAACAAAATTCCCATTTCATATGCCCCATCCCCATTCTATATGCAATAAATTGCACAATATGGCAACCCTAAACAAACCAATTAGTATTTGTTTCGCTTTAATATGGCTGCCAATAACTTTGACAGCAATCATAATGAACTTTCAAGGCTATCTGTCAAACAGTCATTTTGTCAATCTGTCAAACTGTCAACAAAACGAAAGATTAAGAAAAAACTGTATTTAAGCATGAAACTCAATGTCAAATGACTAAAAGTTGCTGCTGGGTAATGCACACGTGCATAAGTGTGTGTGCGAATCTGTGTGTATGTGGTCTATTTGTGAATGCACATTGCATGTGTGTGTGTCAGCTTTGAACAAAGCAAATGTAAACAAAGCGCAAGCGGAGGGAAACGGCGACGTCGACAGCATCAAGCCAACATTTTGGGGCCAGGGACAGCAAATGGAAAACAGCCTCAGCTGAAGAAGAGGCAGCAGCAGCAAAGGATGCCAAATGTAAACATAAAAGGCAAGAAAATCGCTTTCTTTGTTGTTTCATTTTATATTGTGTTTTTGGCAAGTGTTATTTAAAATTTATAGAATAGCAAAGCCAAATATATGTCAATATTATGATTTCGATAAGAAAAGCATACAAAATAATATTAATTAAGCGAGTGAAAAGCTGACTTCAAGGTCAGCTGAACAATTGCAGCAATTAAACAAATAAGGAAATCAAACAGCAGCTGACAAATAACAACAAATGTTTTTTTTTTCCTTTTTAGCAAGCGCTCTCTCTCTCTCTCTCGCACGACATCGCTCTCTTGTTTTGATGCGCTCAATTTCGAAGTGAATGTTCGAAAAGCAGCAGCTACGTCGGCAGCGCTGCCAGCGCCTCGAATCATGTTTTTTTATTCGTTATTCCTTTTTTTTATTTTTATTATTATTCCATATTTTCATACCTGATTTTGTACATTTATCAACAGTTGCGCATAGCTGTTATTTGCAGTTAGCAACAACAAATTGCAGACGATGAACAACAGAAAAACGGGACTCTGTTGTAAATAGTGATAACAGCGACTAACCGAAAAATATGGTCGGCATTTCGCCATGCGGCGGCAATTGTTTAACAAATTACGTTGAATTGTATAACACGATTTTGTTGATTGCCGAATTCTCTGCCTTCGCTCGTTTACAATCATTGCGATGCACTTTACACAAATTAACACTAGCGTTGGTTTTCGTCGCACTTCTTGTGATTTGCGTTTGGGGGGAAAAATACGCGTCGAACTTGTTGTGCTACGTTCGCGACGCACATCCGCTCGCTTCGAAAGTTTGACGCAAAATGTCAACAGAATTGTCGTCGACAGAGAGAGAGAGAGAGCAAAGAGCAGTTTCGCTCAGGCCGGAATCAGTGTTGTACTGTTAAAATCAGTGCTGAGAAATCTAGCTACTTTAAATTAACTGAGCTATAAGCGTCTTCTTACATTGAAATATGTTGAGCAATACTTTATTAATAAACTACCCAAACTTTTACTAAATATAATTAACTAAATTAAATAAGATTTGAATATATTTTTTGCAATCTCTTCAATTAAGCAGCTGTTAACTAACAGAGCTATGCCCATCTTTACCTGCCCATCACTATCATAACAGCTGTTGAATTCAATTGCATGCTGTAGCGTTGCACCATAAATATATCGCTCAGCCGCCACACATTCCGGTTCAATTATGAGCAAACAGCTGTTTCTATGTATAATGTACTAAATTTAACCATAACCCATTCCAAGCGCTTGTGACGTGTTGTATTTTATACATTTTGTAAATTATGTTGTTTTTGGCATAATTTCAACAATTAACTACAATTTCGTTCGCTGTCACTGCAATAACAAAACACAAACACCATGCTAACACTACGAGAGCGACAAATAAGTGCGTATATCAATATTTATGGAATGGAGAAAAACTATAAAAGTTATTTTGGTTTTCTATTTCTTGCTTTCATGTTTCAGATGCAATTAAGCAAATGCTTAATTTGAATTCGCAGCAACCCAAAGCGTTGGCAGCGGAGCCAGTGTGGAAGATTCTCATCTACGATCGTGTCGGCCAGGATATCATTTCGCCCATCATTTCCATCAAGGAATTGCGAGAATTAAGCGTGACGTTGCATGTGTGAGTAAGCGAGACAAATAGATTGCTGGTGAAAGTTTAAGTGGCGTGGGGAAGGTGAAGAGGTGAAATTAGGTATATTGTCTCTTCTGAGGTGTGGTGAGGATCGGAATTCAAATTGGAAAAATTAAAAAGGAATAATCTAAGCAAAGAGCAACTGATAACTGGGATATTGTTGGAAAGAAAAATAATAGCTGAATGTAAAGAGGTGAAAACAGGTGTGATAAACTTTTTGACTTCAGGAGACTGGAAGAGCTTTTCTTTTGGTATGCTGAATAACCTGTAATTCTAAGCAAGTAGGTGAATATGTGAGTGAAGCTTAGTTGAGGATTTTGTTGTGTGGGGAATTTAGGTGGGTGAGGAGCAAAACAAGTTAATAGTTATACAAATAGTAAATGTCCAGCAATAGATATTCATGATCCTTACTTTAGTATATCCTTCATGCTTTCCATACAAACACTATCTAATACCATGTAATTTCAGGCAACTACACTCGGATCGTGACTCGATACCGGATGTGCCAGCTGTTTACTTTTGCCTGCCAACGGATGAGAATCTCGATCGCATCCAGCAGGATTTCTCGAATGGATTGTACGACATTTATCATCTGAACTTCCTGGCGCCAATCTCGCGCAGCAAGATCGAAAATCTGGCGGCGGCCGCGTTGCACGCTGGCTGCGTGGCAAATATACATCGGGTGTACGATCAGTATGTGAACTTCATCAGTCTGGAGGATGACTTCTTCATTCTAAAGCATCAGCAGAGCGACCAGCTCTCCTACTATGCCATCAATCGGGCAAATACCCGCGACGAGGAAATGGAGTCACTAATGGATTCAATTGTCGACTCTCTGTTCGCGCTGTTTGTAACGCTGGGCAATGTACCGATTATTCGGTGTCCCCGTAACAGTGCAGCGGAGATGGTCGCTCGCAAGCTGGAGAAAAAGCTGCGCGAGAATCTGTGGGATGCACGCGCCAATCTCTTTCACATGGATGCCACCCAAGCGGGTGGCGGTGTCTTCAGTTTTCAACGTCCCGTCCTGTTGCTGCTGGATCGCAATATGGATTTGGCAACTCCACTGCATCACACCTGGTCGTATCAGGCGCTGGTGCACGATGTTCTCGATCTGGGGCTCAATCTCGTCTATGTGGAGGACGAGGCGGCGGCTGTTAATTCGGGCAAGTAATCAAATGAGTAATGATGAGGAAAATGTAATATTATATTAATTTTATATTTTACATTTTATTTTTTTAGGTGCAAAAAAGAAGCCCAAAGCGTGCGATTTGGATCGCACCGATCGCTTTTGGGTGACGCATAAGGGCAGTCCGTTTCCCACAGTGGCCGAGGCGATTCAAGAGGAGCTGGAATCGTATCGCAGCTCCGAGGAGGAAATCAAACGACTAAAGACCACAATGGGCATTGAGGGTGAATCGGATATTGCCTTCTCGCTGGTCAATGATACGACGGCGATGCTGACGAGTGCAGTGAATTCACTGCCCCAACTGATGGAGAAGAAGCGTCTGATTGACATGCACACCAAGATTGCCACTGCGATATTGAACTACATTAAGGCGCGTCGGCTCGACTCCTATTTCGAGATCGAGGAGAAGATCATGTCCAAGCAGACTTTGGATAAACCTCTGCTCGAGCTGTTGCGCGATGTTGACTTTGGCCAGCCGGAGGATAAGTTGCGTCTCTACATCATCTACTACATTTGCGGGCAGCAGCTGCCCGAACCCGAAATGGAACGTCTCCGTGAGGCACTTCAAGCCGCCGGCTGTGATCTGACCGCATTGGCCTATGTGCAACGCTGGAAATCAATCATGAATCGCTCGCCCGGCATTAGCCAGGCCACACAATATGAGGGCGGCGGCACCAGAACCGTCTCCATGTTCACCAAGCTCGTCTCGCAGGGCAGCTCCTTTGTCATGGAGGGTGTCAAGAATTTGGTCGTCAAGCGGCATGTAAGTTAAAAATAAGCTACAAATTGAGATTAAAAATTAGAATCAGAGTTTGTTAGAAATCGCTGATAATTTATTTATTTTTTTTTGCTTGATACAAATTATGCATATTTTAAACAGATTTTGTGAGCCAGGAAATCCGTTTATTTATTATATTTCTTTACCAAGAAAACTAAACCAAACTAAGTCTAAGTCGTCAGCTTGAATCTAGTTTGCAGTACTATTTAAGGTTATTTAATCTTCAGTATACATTTTTCCTACCATTTATATTTTATAAATTGAATATTCGTCATCATTTCAATAGAAGTTGCTCAAAAAAACCCAATTGGTTTTTGCAGAAATTTTAATATTAGTAAATGCCCTATATACTATCTGCAACTGCAGATATTAAATTCTGTTATCTTTTCTGTTTATCGTATCTTATCTTAGAAAAAATCTTTCGATAATGCTAAAAATATTTCTACTTTAAATACATGTACAAAAGATAAAACAGAGAAGCAAATATTGCTTCTCGTTTCTTAAAAGATAATACTTACTGGACATATATAAAGTTGAATAAATTCAAAGAACATTTTCAATTACAATTGTTAAATAGAAAATTAATATTGTTAAACAAAAACTTATTCCAATTTACAATCATTGTTTAACTTAAGATAGGCTTTCAAAATATTTATTAATATTTGCAAACATTTTTCTTGCACAGAATCTGCCCGTGACAAAGATAACTGAGCAGGTGATGGAATGCCGTAGCAATGCGGAAACGGATGATTATCTCTACTTGGATCCAAAATTGCTAAAAGGTGGCGATGTGCTGCCCAAGAATCGTGCACCATTCCAGGATGCGGTCGTCTTCATGGTTGGCGGCGGCAATTACATTGAGTACCAGAATCTGGTGGACTTTATCAAGCAGAAGCAGACTTCCAATGTGCACAGGAGGATCATCTATGGCGGCTCCACGCTGACCAATGCCAAACAGTTCCTCAAGGAGCTGTCGGCGTTGGGTGGCGAGATTCAACAGCCCGCAGCGAGTTAGGAGCGACTGATTCACTTTCACTGCTGCTGATCGGACGACGCAATTTTTGGGTGCAACAACAGCAGACACAACAAGTTTATTCTGTGTGTGCATAAGTGTGTTTTTGTGTGTAGCTGTGTGTGTGTGTGTGTGTGTGGCTTTTTTCTTATATTTTAAGCATATCCAAAAATAAATGAAATGCATGGCAACAAGTAAAAAACAAAAAGTGGACGTGAGCAATTACTCGAAACTGACGCGTAATCCCCAATGGAGGACGACAAGCAAAAACATGCGTTGCCTCATGTACAACAAGTGGGAGATGGGCTAACCAGAGGGGTCTGTGTGTGTGTGTGTGTGCGTGTATGCGTGTGTATGTGTGGGGAGGGGGAGGGAAGGAGGAAAGGGAAGGGGCTAACAATGAGTGCCGCAAACTGCGCTCGCATTCTAGGCGCCCATTAACACCAACTTGGCAACGCTTTTGATGGACAGCTGACAGACAGCAGTCAACAACAGTCAACATCCAACAGTCAACATCCAACATACAACAGCAACAAAAGGCGACGGCGACAATTATGGGGCGACAACTATGCGCGGCACTTGGGGCACTGGGAGCAGTTGCAATTAACACTCGCAACTGCCACAACAGCCAACTATGAATGGACCAACAGTGGCTCCTCAACTACTTTACACCAACAGAACTTTTAGCTTAAAGCAATTTCAGTTTGTAGTTGATTGTTGTAAGGCAAGGAAAATAAATAATAAAATTCAATAAATATAATTTAAGCAATTTTTAGAAAATCAAACATTTAGTTTCATTTATTAGTGTTTAGTAAAGCACTAAAAATCAATATGAATAAATATCATAAATATATTTTTATTTAATTTTTGTCAGATTTGTAAAAAAATAAATGGTTTAATGTATGCAAATTAATAATATATTAGTTAACTGCATAAGAAATTTAGTTATTTTTACAAAATAAATTGATTTATATTGAATAATATATAATATTAATAAAATAAAACCTTCACAAAAACTCTAAAACTTAATATGTACTTTGTTAATTAATTTATTGTCTTAAAATAAGTAGAGCTTTTTAAGCATAATTAATAAATATCACATTACATATATAATTTAATTTTTTTTAGTTAAAACGATAATAAATAAAATAAAAGCTTCCAGCAATAAAAGTTGTATAGCGTAATAAAAAGCCAATTTATCAATAAGTTTATATAGCATTGCAAATTGAAGTTAACCTGTAGTCATCAAAATTTATAAATTTATATAATAAATATAATAAATAAACACAAAGCGATTTTTCCTATGAAATGATGTTAGATTTTTTTTTTTTGGTAAACAAAAGAGTTTTTCAGGCAGGAACTCATGTTTCGACTGATAATTTCGATTTCAATTTTATGATATAGTGGACTGATCTGGTCGTCTCAGCACAAATCGACTCGCAATTACACAGCAAATAATTTCCAATAATTTCTACAAATTTATTAATATTAGCTTAATAAATCAGAGCACTCTTTGTTAGAGTTCTCAGGGATTTTCCACAGCTTCCAACGAGATTACGATTTGAGTTAGAGTCATGCAAAACACCAATTAATTTGTGTGTGTAAATTCTAATGTGGTTCAGGGTTGGCGGAAGAGTTATGGCTAAGTCGACAGCAGTTACTTAAAAAAAGTATATATATATATTATATATATATATATATATATATATCACACAACGAGCATTAAAGTTGAGTTGGCTAATTAACACTTTTCGTAAATCAGAATTGATGGTCATGTTGAAAAGCAGACCTAAAAAAGATGAGCAACTTGATGATGACGATGATGACGGGTGATGATTATTCATGGAGCGCTATGTGTAAATATTGGTTTTTGAATTGTTATTTATTTTTTTTTTTGTTGGATTTTGAGTTGTTTTTTTTTTTTGGGTTATTGGTGGTGCGCTGACTGGTGGAGAGGCTGTGAGTCGGTTTATGTGGCTACCCGTGGCTACAATTTAAATGTTAACATAAACAAGAGCAATTTAACAAAAGCCCCGGCCCCAAATCCCAAGCCCCCGAAAGCAAACCCAAAGTGATTTCACGGGTGGTCCAAAAAGATGCGCTCAAACAAATCATAAAATCGTATGGAGCAAAAAAAAAACTAAAAAAGAGAAGAAACTAACAACGCAACATGAAAGAAATGCTACTCGTACCAGCCATGAATCGATTATGTGGCCACTGTATGCTATATATGTGTTTGTGTGTGTGTGTGTGTAAGTATTGTTGAAGCACACACACACACATACAGAGCGGCAAAGGTAGCTGAAAAATGGTCTGAGGCAGCCGTTTCCCACATTCCTGCTGCGAAACATAATGGCTGCCGCTGTCGTCGTCTTCATCGTCTACATATGTATATATGTATATATATATATATATATATATACATTATATATATATAAATATATACAGGCATACATATATCATAATCTTAACAACTCTTAACAAGGCTGAACAAATTCCAAAATTCGAAGAGCTCCAACACAAGAAGAACAACAAAAAAAAAGCACAGCCAGTCAGACGGCCACAGAACATTGGACAAAGACTACAAAATGAAGTGGATTCACTCGCACACACTCACACACACACCCATAACACACACACACACTCTGCTGTGCGAGAGGCACATGAATGGAGTCCAAGTTTGGGAGCCAGTGCAGCAGCCATAAACCTTTGGCTTCCACTTTGGTCTTTGGCTTCGATTTTGCTCTCTTGTGAAACGATCTCAACTTTTTCGTTGTTTGTTTTTTTTTTTTTTTAGCTTTTTTATTATTATTTTTTTGGGGGTCGTGTTCGCTAAGAGAGTTGATATCGGTAGCCGTTGATCGCTTATTCTTTTATTGTTCTTCTTTAAGTGTGTTACAATGGCCGTTCAAGCTTTTTTTTCAATAATTTTACTCATTGCATACATATTTTTTTTTAAGACTAATAAATAATTATTAAAATATTGATTATTCTTTTATTTATTTAATACTTGAAGCTAAGAAATTCTGTCGTTTTGTATTTGAATAGAAAGCTCATTTGGAAGACCCAAACAAATCTTATATCTAACAACTTAAATAAAAACATATATTGTAGATAAGTGATATAAATAGATAAATAAAATCATGAAAGTCTATTGACAATTAATTTATTATATAAGAGTTTATTTAAGTAACATATAAAATATATGAACATTTGTTGAAGCACTTAATTAGAATAAATGCTCTCATAATTAGTGTATGTATTAAATTATTATTACACATATTATTACATCACATATTTTATAAATTTCTAATAATGTTTCCTTATTATAATAATTAAATATCTAAAAGATTATTGTTAGCTATAAAAATTATCAATCTTTTCAACTACATTTTAATTAAATTACAAAACTTCAATTTTTAATATTTCCCAAAGTTAAAGCTGAGTGTTTTATTGAATAGTTAAACAAGCAATTTATATAAATAATGCTACTTATATTTTTTTAACTACAAGACAAGGCAATGCTACTCAAACTGCACGACTCTCAAACTGTTGGACAAACGGTTTATTTGTTATTTGCAGCTGTTGTTGTTATTGTTGCATTGTGTGTTATCCTTGTCAGCATTTTGTTGTTGCTGCCACTGCCGCTGGCGTTGTTGCCACCTTCGGTGGTCCAGTGTGTGGCATGTTAATTAATCAACCAAATAATAACAGAGCACCCAAAAAGAAAACGAGCCGAAAAAGAAGCAGGCCAAATATTTGCCGACAATCAAAAAGAGCAAAGGCCGATCGTTTCGACGTTTACGGATCAGGAGCTGAAGAAGGAGCGCTCGCTGCAGCCTTGTTTGCCTTTGTTAGCGGCTTGTTAGCCACTCAAACTACCAGCAAAAAAAAAAAAAAAAAATTTAGTACATATGTATTCAGTATACATATATATATATATATATAAATATATATTTATATATTTTGAAATTGAAAAGATGATGCTTCATGGCTTTTGGCCATTTCCTGAAATCATAAAAAATTGCGCTGAATAAAAAGTTGCGTGACGCATCCACCAAAAGGCCACGCCCATCAAAAGCGAAAGCCAAATGGTTCATTAAAATGCAGCAGAAATAACTGTGCTGGATCAGTTCGCTGCTCCAGCTTGGCCGGGGTGTCATTATCCTGCAGCCCGCAGTCTTTCCACAGGCCGCGCCTAATGGCCACCAACAGCAGCAGCGGGCAGCAACGTGCAACGTGCAACAGCAGCGGACACTGAGACACCGGACACCGGACACTGGACAGTGGACGGAGGACAACAGCAGCGACAACCGCTCCCTCTGAACAGCTTCATCAAACATAAACAAACACACACGGACATTATCCGACGACAGACTGACCAATGCTGCCCCAGCAAGTCACCAACGCACAGCTTTCACAGTGGGGCAAATGTATTAAAACGCAAGCAATAAATAAAATAACATTTGTCTTAAGCAACATGAAGTGGACAGTTTTCCGACTATGTTATGAATTACTTTTAAATATTATTCGGTTTCTGAACAACTATATTATTATATTTAAATTAAATAATAAAAAATTATTTAAAGTATTGATGCTAAAACTTGTCTCAAGAGTTAACAATTTCTTTGAAAATATGAATATTTTGAAATGAGTGAAATATACATTGTTTTATATTTAATAATATTGGTAAATAACTGCCAAGGGGTCGGAAATAAATTTCTATTTAAATAATTAAGATATATGAAATGGATATATATAAAAATATATACAAAGAATATAACATTTTATTCGTATGTTAGGCGTTTACAAATTTATTTTTATGGAAAGTTTCAAAACAATATTATCTCTGGTTTTATAAAAACTTTAAGTATCTTTAACTCTAGTTCTCTCTGCTATGATATTAACGTTTTTGGAATATTCTACATATTTTAATTATAATTAACTAATGTATTAAAACAAGTTGCCAAATTTTATAGTGCATACTTTGAGGAGTACTCAAGCTAAAATTTAAACATAACAATTAACAAATAGATAAATGATTGATAAGCGAATAAATTTTTTGTTTATACAAATTAAAACAGTAATCAATAATAATACATCAAATAAAGTTTTTGTTATCCAAAAATCATCTATAAATACATTTTTATAAAGTAAGTTTAGTTTTTTTATTAAACTAGTGCTAATATCAATATTTAAGCTACTAATCTCTGATGAATAATGCAGTTCTTATTCAAATCATTTTAAGTTTTTATGTTTATGATAATCTACAAATTGTAGCACTCTTACCACTGTGCATGTTAGGGATCAACTGCAGCAAAACCCACAACGACGACGATGATGATGATGATGATGACGACGAAGTTGCTTTGCTTTACGATCGCGTATCTCAAGTTTATCGCTTCATTTTCCATGTTTTATGCGCAATTTATGCCGCGTGGTACCATCCCATGCACCGTCTCACTCTCTCTTTTTCTCTCTCTCTCTCTCTCTCTCTCTGTCTGTCTTAGCCACTGAGCCTGCCCGGTTTTTGGGGCCAAGCTGAACGCTGACGCTGTTCTGGCTGCGATTGCACGCACCGCTTTGTCTGCCGTCGTCGTCGTCATCGCTAGAAGATACATTCGCATTCGCATGTGCAGGTCCCGGACACACACACACACACACACACACACATACATCTACAGAGCCTGGGACCCGCAACGAGGCAACTTGCTATCGCACAACTGGCAACCAGGCTGCATCCTCCATCCTCCATCCCCCCATTCCGCATCCACCCATCATCGTCATCAACCTTGCATTGGACATAAGTAATTTTGCTGCCTCAATTTCTCGTTCGTTTCATTTTCGTGCATAATAAAGTTGAACTTACATGCAGTTAACTCAACACACACACACACACACCCAAACACACACACACACACACACACACACACACACACTTGTATAAGCAGCTTACATTTATGTAATTGCCATTAGGCTGGGATCTGGCTTTTGGTAATTGGGTTACAATCTGAAGAGCTTACAAAGTAGCTCCGTCTGTAATCTTGTAAGACTCCACTCAAGTCTCCTGCACTTATTGATAGTTTAACTTTATTAGTCAGTTATTTTGTGTCGTTAAGCCAAGTGCACTTTGGCATCCAGCTGCCTTAGTCAAAGGTCATAAGAGTTAAAGCTTTATAGTTAGTCTATATACTTTCAATAATAAACACAACATTTGTTACATTATATTATTATAGTTACATTATAAAATTAGCTAAATTATATTATATATATTCCAAGAAATAAATCACAAAGTTGACTAAGTTTATGTTTAATATTGCATGTTTACATTATTATCTTACTTACTTATTATTATTGTCTTATTCAGTTTGGATGCCATATTTTAATTTTTAATTTATTAAATTCTTTTTAAATTAATTTAAATTACTTTATGTATTTTATAATATATTTACAAATTTATTTATATTTAAAAAATAAATAACATTTCTAGAACTCAACAATAATCTAATTGTTTTGACCAAGCATCTCTAGTAAAGTGCAACAAAAATTAAATTTAAATTTAATTTTATTTTAACATAGTTCAACTTAGTCCACAAATAATTTCACAGGCAAGAAAGTATCTATGTTTATCTCTCCAAAAAATCCTTAGAACCTTCAAATCCATTCTTGCCATATAAAAAAAGAAATTAAAAAAAACTGCCATCACAATTAATACTTGAACAAATTCCACAAGAGAAAGATCTCGAATGGAAACGCCTACTTTTCGAATTGATGTCTCTTCAGATGTCGCCCCTCTACAGATTAACCCCCCACCATGACTCACTCCCGCTCTCTCTCGCTCTCTCTCTCTCTCTTTTTCGTTCTTTCTCTGTTCTCTCTCTTCTCCGTTACCTGTGTGTACCTTTTTGCCTATGGGCAATTAGCTCACCGCTTTGTAGGCAATTAACCTGCGATTAATGGGCAGGCACACACGCACACACACACACACATGCACTAACACACACACAGTTGCAGAGTGACCCCTCATAAGACTATTGCCTATTGCACTCATAAAAATGTTCTAACCAATTTGTTAACCGTATTCGACCCCTCGGCTTGCCTCTCCCCTCATTTCCTTCGTTGCTTTCTTTATTTGTGTACGTGGTAAAAATTGTATTTTTATGTTTTGTCAGTGTTTATAATTAATCACCTGTTGTATGCATTCCGCTCACTCCCCCTCCCTCTCTCCATCTCTCTCGCTTCGCCTAGCGCCATTAGCGCCGGCTTTTCTTTGGGAAATTTTTTGATGTCTTTATTTACTAATTTCCCGCTTATCATTTTGGTTGTTTTTGTAAATTGAAACATTTTCACTAATTGCCTGAAAATTATTATTTGTTGTTGCTGCAAAAACAGCTGCTTCTAGCGCCGCACTTGAGTGCACTGTGACCCCGATCCCCACCCTCCCTTGAACAACAAACACCTGCGTCTCCTACTTCCCGGGAGAGGTGTGGGTGGGGGAGTGGTACAATTAGAAGGCACAGCGCAACAATCGACAATCGGCTACATCCGGTCAGCCACTAACTCAAAATTGAAAATTATGTGGGCGACGTTTTTCCAGGAAAAAACACGCACAAAACACACAAATAAAATGAATAAAAAAATAAAAAAAACACTGTTGACTCTTGACCATGTTGTTGAGCATGGGGCCAAGTCAAAGCCATTAACTTGCAACTTCGATTACACTGCATAACAAGGCAAATATGAGAAATCGAGGCAATGCAAAGATTATGATGAGATTTTTAAGTTTAATTTGGTAAATAAAAAATTATGAAAAACGTATTTCAATTTGATTGCAGTAATTGCTTTGAGTTAGTTCAAGACATGTGTAAAATTAAATATAAAATTCAATCGGATGTGGGAAACCAATCAATAATTAAATTTTTATTTATAGAAATATAATTTTATAATAATTTTAAACTTCTGCGTTTGAAAATTGATAACAAATGAAACTTAGAAAATCACAAAAAATTAAATGCAGATTTTTAAATTTAGCTTATTCATTTATTATTTAATACTAAGAAGCATTAAGACAGCTTTTGACAATTATTTTTATTATATGCATAATCTGTATATATGTTGTCTTGTGTCATTTGGTTGTCCAGTGTTTATATTCGTTGTCGCATCCTGAGACTCATCAGCGTCTTTTGTTTTTATGTGCAAGCGCCGCCTGGCAAAAGTTGCTGGCTACAGTTGCTCGCTGCTGGCTGCTTCTTCTTCTTCTTCTACTGCCTGCCTGCCAAAACAATTTTACAATACTTGACAAAAGTTTTGCAGCCGTAGTCGTTGTAAGTGCAGTACTAGATCCTAGTCCCAGTCCCAGTCCCAGTCGCAATTTCAGTACCAGTCCCAGATGCAGTGCCAGTTGCCAGTTGCCAGGTCTCCGATCACAGATCCCAGATGCCAGATGCCAGATCCAAGTTTCCAGCTACCCGATACAAGGCACAAGAATTTTAAGTGAGCTGCGGTTGTGAAACAGCAAAAACAACAACAACAACAACAACAGCAGCAAGCAGCAGCAGAAGAAGAAGAAGATGCAGCAAGCAAGCGCGTCTGACAGTCTGCAGTGTTTGCTTGTCGTTGTTGTTGTTGTTGTTGTTGTTTTTGCAGCTGTTGCTGTTGCAGTTGTTGCTGTTGTAGTTGTCCTCATGATCAGAGACCACAACTACAATGTTGTCGTTTCGAATTGAAAATGCATTTTTATACCCTGTACGCTGTAAAAATGTGTAAAGCGAGCATTCTAACTACGATTTTATGATTAAAAATTAGAGTTTTATTTGGCAATAATAAAATATGAAAAACTCTTTCAATTTGATCGAAATAATTGCTTTGAAGTGTGTACGTTTTATATATATTAAAAGATCTGTACATTTAGCTCTAGCAATATTTCAATTTCACTCAATCAAAGTCAAAATTTAATAATAATTTTAATTAATTTAAGTTAAGGCCTTTAACATCGGTGTAAATATACTTTAATATGTTATGTAAAATATAACAAATATTGCAAGAAAGAGAAATAGCATGAGAGAAAATAATAGACAGAGAGAGAGAGAGAGAGAGAGAGAGAGAAATAGAGAGAGAGAGAGAGAGAGAGAGGAAAGACGAGGGAGAGAGAGCTTTAATTAAATAAATAAAGCATTTTATTTGCTGATACAATTTAATTTTAATACTTTTTAGGTGTGTGCATATTATATTTTTGAATAATTTTGTATTTTATTCATTCATTTTAATTCCTTGTGATTACAAACTATTTATAAATATTAATTGAACATAATGTTTTATTACGAATTTTTTTGATTAAAAGTGGAACAAAAATTGCATTATGAGTGCCCAAAATCGTAGAGCAGAAACCAAAGAAAAGGAGAGCAGAAGGATAAATTAATGCCTATCGACATACATAAAAAAAACATTTCATAGATTTTACCAGTTATGGATTATGTGTATTTACTGACTACGGGGTATTTTCTGATCGGGCATTCTCGACTAGAGAACTTTTGCTCATGATTTTGTTGTTGTTGTTGTCGAAGCTGCAGCAAAATTGGAAATGGAAAATAATGAAGCCTCCTGGCTTAGACAAACGGACGCCGTGTCGCACGATTTGCTTGTAAGGCAAACACAGGCAACATTTTCAACATTTGCAACATTGCCAACACTGGCACAAAAGGCAAACAAAACGCAAATTAAGCCAGCGAAATTAATTGAAGTGATGCGCGATGCGCCATTCAAAATCACTCAACAACAACAAGAACAGCAACAGCAAAGTTGCAACAAAAACGACAGCAGCAGCAGCAACAGCAACAGCAGCAGCAACAGCAGCAGCAGCAACAACAACAACTAAATCCAAAACATCCGCTCGGCAGTTGCTGACAAGGCATTTTGTACTTACAAGTCATTATCACCAGCCGCAGGCGATCGCCACTCGCTGATAAGGATAACAGACGCCAGAGGGTCCAACAACAACAGCAACAACAGCAGCAGCAACAACGACAACAACAACAGCAGCAGCAGCAGCAACAACAGCAGCAGCAACAACAGCAGCAACAACAACAGCAGCAACAGCAGCAGCAACAACAACTGCAGCAGCAGCAGTAGATCTCTGCCACTGCCACGGCCTGACTGCCTCAGCCTTATTGTCACTACTTTACACTGAACAAAATTAAAACATGCTTTGAAACCCCATTTATAATTTGTATAAGCTCAACTTGGGAAATGTGTAAAGAAATTTGGCTAAAAATTGTTGTGCAAAAGTGTGCAACAAGCAGAAAAAGGCACATTCGACTCCATATAGTATATATATATATTCTTGATCAGCATTAGCAGCAGATGACTCACAGATGAAGAAGCTGATGTCCAAGGCTATAAATTCTGCAATCTTTACATTTGTAATAGAAATTCTTCAATACCAAAATCAGATCAAGTTGCTTTAATTTGATTGAAAGCCCGTTTCAGAGATATAGATTTAAATCGTTTAGAGACAGGTAAAATGCTATAAGAGTAAAATATCCTAAATGTTGATTTTTTATTGGAATATATCTTCTCTTATATCATACTCATAACAAGCATATTTAAGCTTTTTTCCGATTCGCTTGACTTTCTTGAGTATCGAATTTTGATAAGTTTGGCAAAGAAATTGCAGTTTAAGTTTTGAGTTACGTGAAAAATGTGTATCTACCTAGTGAAATGAGCACCAAGTCCTAATTCTCATAGAACTAAAACCATGTCAACTAAATTAAAGCATTTCCCAAGTTACATTTACTTTGTACATAAAATTTTAATAAAATTAAAATTCGCTCAGTGTAGCTGCTATCAGCGCTGCCATCGACAACATCAAAGGCAGGCAGCAAGCAGCAGCAGCAGCAGCAGCAGCATAAAAACGATAACGAGCAAAAGACACATTCAAAAAAACGGGAGCAGCACAACCTGTGGCCGGCAACTGTGTGTTGTGGCAGTGGCAAGGATGAGTGTGTGTTTTGTGGCAGTGGCAAGTCGCTGCAAGCTGACTGTTGCAGCAACTCCGTCTCAACAAAGCACGTTGATAATGATGTCATTTGGCATTTATTTACGAGCCCATAGTCAATGCTAAACGAGCTCTAATTTACATTTATGAAGCTGTTCTACGCACGCATCCAGCACTGTGACTTGTTAAAGTTTCCCCCCAACCCCTCCTCGTCGCACCACTCTCCTCTCGGCAACACTTTATCCCTTATCCTGTTGTTACCCTTTGCTGCTGCTGCTGCTGCTGCGTGTGTGTCCCGGATTTTTGTTCTTGTTGTTCTTGTTGTTGTTGTTGTTTTGGTTGCCGTTGATCGTTGCGCATTGTTGATAAGATCGAAATCGCATCGCCTTATTGTCGTGTATATGTGTGTGTGTGCCTGTTGTGTGTGTGTGTGACAACAGGCACAACAAAAAGAAGTCAGCGCATGAACAGTGAAACGAGATCAACTAAGTGATTCAAAGTACAAGTGCATAAATTACAGATAACAACGCAACGTGTGATTTGCGATTCTCGAGAGACAAATAAAAAAGCGAGAGTACAACAAGAGAGAGAGAGAGAGTATATGAAAGAGGAAGAGACTAGACAGATATGGAGTGAGAGTGTGGGCAGGGGGTAATACGATTGTGTAGAGATATATCCAGGAACAGATATGTTAATGATAGAAACCTAAATAGAGAAATACTCATAGACATAGTATCTCTATGAGAGAGAGAAAAAGAATCGAAGAAGAATTAGGAGATTGGGTGGGAGAGAAACACAGACGGAATGTGAGAGAGAGAGAGAGAGAGAGAGAGAGAGAGAGAGAGAGAGAGAGAGAGAGAAGGAGAGAGAGAAAGGGAGTCATATCTAGTCCTATCATAGACGGATAGGATAAAGATAAAGATATAAGTATAAATAGAGATAGAGTTTGACATAGTCTCTTTATGAGATAGATACCAACAGGCAGATAGAAAAGAGAGAGAGAGAGAGAGAGAGAGAAAGAAAACCAGAGAGAGTGAGAGAGACAGAGACAGAGATATAAGGCCAGATGGGATAATGATAAAGACAGGAGAATTATTAGAGATACAGATTGACAAAGTCTCTCTGTGAGAGAGAGAATTTGATAAAAAACAGGCAGAGAAAGAGAGACAAAAAATGAGAGAGAGAGAGAGAGAGAGAGAAAGAGACAGATATATACAAACAGATAGGATCGCGATAAAGATAGAAGCTAAAATAGAGATACAGTTTGGCATATTCAGAGACATAGTCTCTGACATAATCTCATAGAGAGAATTATATACAAATAGGGAGAGAGAGATCGGGATAGAAAAGTAACAGATACAGAGGCAGAGAGAGAGAGAGAGAGAGATAGTCAGAAAGAAATATATATAGAGAGAGGGAAACAGAGATATAAATATTTAGCTGTTATAGACACTCAAGAAATATCTGTCCAAATTTGCAATACACTTTTAAAAATTGACAACATGCATTATTCTCTTAATATTGATCTGATTTAAAAAAGACAGAACTCTTTATGGTTTTGGTTTTAGTCTAATCGCATATTCAGAGTTGGATACGCAATTCTCACTCGAAATTCATTTTCAAATTATGCTCTCAAAATGAAAGTTGTAAAAATGCAGGCTTTTTACTCATGTTTTCAAAGCGTTAAACTACCACATTTTGGCCAAAACTTAAACGATTTTGAAAATCAACAATTTTAAGATATGGCTTGACCGATATTTAAACCTACATTAAAAATTGAAAGTGCGACTATGACTCAATATTCAAGTTCTTGATAATTTTTTGACCTTACTGAATATAAATTTGGGTAAAAATATAATTCAACAATAAGTATTAAAATATCTAAAAATATGTATTCAAACTAAATTATTGTTGAGCTTAAGACAAAGTCAAATCTCAAATTCTGTTAGTTTTCTACTCATTTCGCTTAATTTTTTCTTTTGGATATGATTTTGGTTTTTTCCCTTTTGGTTGTGCTTGTCATGTTTTGGCTATTTGCGAAGAGAGCTGGCCAACAACAACAACAACAGCAGCATAACTTAATCATAACTTTTTGGGTGGCCCCGCCAATGGCCAAAACAATGCTGAATTGTTCTCCTACCACAAACAGAAAGAAACACACAGCACACACACACACACACCAGCAACACTCGCACACACACACACACACACACACAAACAACGAACTTTGATTTCAATCTGAAACTGAGCGCCTGGCGCAGCATAATAATATTGTATCATTGTATCTCAAGGAGCCGCCGACATTGCAACGTTTGTGTGTGTGCGTGTGTGTGTGTGTGTATGTGTGTGTGTGATTGTTGTTGAGACTAAGAATTGGCCTCAGTTGCCTGGTCTGTGGCAGGGGCAACAGCAGCCAGTTGAGGCCCATCATCATCTCCATCATCAATGGCAGCTTTGGGCCTACCGTACAAAACTTGCTCGCTGCCTCTTTTTGGGCGTCTTGTTTTTGTTTTTTTGTGTGTGTGTGTGTGTGTTTTTTTTTTTGGCTTTGGCTTTGGCTTTGGCACGCTGAAAATTTTATGACTTCATTTGCTGACCACCAAGCGAGAGAGCAGCCAAAAAAAAAAAGAAAAGAAAATAAGCAAACAGTCTCGAGAATTGCTTCATAATAGGCCATTTGTGATTGTTGTTCTTGTCTGGTCTGGTTTGCGATTTGTTGTTGTTGGTCTGCGGATGCAATACTGGGAATTTTATTGCTGCAACAGCGGCAACAATACTCAGCAGCACAAAGGATTCTTTGAATTTTGATCAACATTTCGATTGGGTGGCCAACTAGTTGTCTAAGTAGCCAAACAAACTGATTCATATTATAAGCAAATCAGTTAATAATTAGGATTTGGTTAAAAGCCGAAAAATATATATGAAATTTACTTTTTCTTGAGGCTACTTAATTATGCATATTTTTCTTAAATTTAAACAACTTAATTTAAAATAGAATTGTGAACTGCGTGGGATGCCAATCCCAAAAGGAGGGGGGGAAAAGGGTTAATAATTAAGCTTCTAGCTTGATTTTCCCAAATCTTAAATAATCTGTAATTTATATACCACAAAAAGATAATTAATATGCCAAATCCAAGCAAATCTTTAACAAGAAAAAACACTTTTTAATCTTTTCAAAATACAACTGACATTTTCGCTCTTTTTTTGGGCAGATTAATTTGCTGACTAAAAATACAAATTGTTGCCAAACTCCATAAAACCCAAGATTGCATAACTTAATAGTTTTCAGCAAGTTGGCTGCAACAATAAATATTTTTGTGCAAAATTAAAGATCATAGCGAATAAGAAGAAGAAGCAGACGCTGAAGATACAGTAACAAGTACAGCTTATAAAAAACCAAAAAAAAAAAAAAAACAGGCAACATCATATCAAGCTGGGCGAGCTGCAAACTTTCTCACGGTTCAAGCCACCTGACGCTTGAACCTGAGCCTGAGCCAAAGCCAGAGTCTGAATCCCAAATCCATGCCATGTCCATGCCAGATACCGGACCCAAAACTTTTAAGTTCAGATTGTCGACTCTTGGCCTGCATAATTTTCAATGAAGACATCTGTCAGCGAAAATGTTCAGGCGTTTTGTTTATGGCATTTAAGGCAAAGCTGATTTTTATTACCAACAGCAAACAGCAAACAGCAACAACAACAGCAACAACAATAATAATGAAAGCCACACGCGACGACATGGTGCACGGTCCAAGTTGCAAGTTGCACGGTCCACGATCCACGATCATTGACACATCGTACGCAAATTAAAACCATCTCCGTCTCGCATCATAAAAAAAAAGGAGAAACAAAAAAAAAAATACAAAAAATACAGGCAAATTCAGACTTTGGGACTCGGCGTCTCGAGGTCAAAAGGACGCGTCCCATTCGACGCGATCTGTGGCATGAAAGCAGTTAAATGAAACACCGCTAAATTGTCGACCGCCCGAGTCGGTCACTCTCCTTCTCTCTCTCACACTCACTGTCTCTCTCTCTCTCTCTGTCTTGCTCTCTATGGTTAATCAGGCTCATTAGGTGGCCGCTCATTTATATACAAAATTACGAACATGGCCCGCAAATTTTTCGTGGTCCCTGAAATGTGATTAAGTTATTTTGCGGCTTTCGCATACACACACACACACACGCACACACACACACACACGCACACACACACGTAGTGTGATAGAGAGCGAGGAGGTTGGAGCGGCTTTTTCGAACGCTCCATTAACCGTAATTAAGGTATTTTTTTTTTTTTTTTGGTTGCGCTTTCTTTTTGTCTGTCTTTGCAGCATCCTTTGTTGCTGGGCCTGCTGCCTGTTGCCTTTTGTTGGTGTTGGTCTTGTTTCTTCTTTATTGGCTTATGGCTTGTTGTTGAAAACTTGAGACACACAATAACACACACTTACACACACACGCACACACACACACTCACACACGCACACACGCACACACGCACACAACAACAACAAGCATCATCACACACATCTTCATCTACGGCTCTCTCTGTGTGGGGGCAAAGCAGCGCAGAGCTGGCTTAGTTTGTCGATGAAGTGGCAATGGGGCATGGGGCAGTTTGCAGGACAGACTTGCTGCCTGTTGCTTTGCAGCTAATGTTTACAGTTAAAACTTTTTGGCTGCTAGTTGCAACAGTGTGTTGAAATTTTGAATTTTAGGTGAATAAAATTAAATTTGCAATTTATTTATTTTGAAGAACAATCAGAAAGTATCTAGCATATTTAGCATATTTTTTTTAAATCCATGTTTATTATAATATTTATATTTTTTAATAGAATTTATAAATCATTTTTTGTTATTGGTGGTTATATTTTTTCATAAACCAAATTATTTGCATATTTTTCTGCGATTATCTTCGTATTATTTTATATATTTCCATAAAAATTTTAATCACTTATATTAAAAAGTATTTATACTTGTCCTTAAATGCATACAAATCCAAGTCTTTTATATTTAAATTTAGTTTATTTTCAGCTTATTTCAGCCTTGTTTCTCACAGTGTATTTTGACCAACATTTTGACCGCTTTGGTTATTATTTATGAAGCTATTAGTAAAGTGTGTGAACATATTTGCTTCTAGATGGCCACACACTCTTACAGAGACACACTCACACACATACACACACACACCCATTCACACACACACACATATACACACACAGAGGGACAGAGGCAAAAGGACCGCACAGGGCTACAAATTGCCTTGAGCTGTGGCTGTTTTTGGCTTTTATTTTTTGTTGTTTTGGTTTTTGTTGCCTTTGCTTAACCGAAACTGATTTAATTTTTGCCTCGGCTTTCAATCCGTTGGCTCGGTCTATAGTCAAAAGCGACGCCCCAGCGCCCAACTTGATGAGTTAATAGGAATCGAGTTACATTCCAGGCAAGCAGCTTTCTTGCTTTTCCCCTCGCCCCCTTCCCCCCGCCCAAGCTCTTCACCACCGCTGGAGCCCGCACATGTTGCGGTATATTTTTTATTGCCGCTGCTGCTGCTGCTGCTGCTGTTCCTGCTGTTGATGATGGGCGCTTGAATGGACGACGACATGGACACAGTCATTTGATGGCTCTGTCCTGTCCCTTAAATGTGATGTGTGTGTGCGAGTGTGTGTGTGTGTGTGTATTGGAGTATTGACAGATTTAATTAACTCATCCGCAGCTTAAGCAGACATTTTGTAGTCGGTTATCCTTTCGCCTGTTTGTAGCTCCTTATTGCCCGACAGACAGACAGAGAGACAGAGAGACAGAGACAGACAGAAGGACAGAGAGAGAGAGAGAGAGAGACAGACAGACAGACAGACATCCGGTGTCGTATGTTGCTGGCACTCGTATCTCTTTCGTTTGATAATTTCCGTTTTTCAACTTGAATAAACCAGCGCACAGATGCCGCTGCACACTGATGATCATCAATAAATAATAAAAAAAAAAATATTACTTTCATTAAGTATAATATAAGAAAGCGAAAGTTTGTTGAAGCTCTGTTACAGTTCTTAAATGAGAAACTCTGAGAACATATATATATCGGATATAAGCAGATTAAAGCTTGGCATAAGTAGCAAATATTTAAATATCTAAAAAATACAACTATTATTTGCAGTAAAAAAACTGAAAGTCTTCAAATTGATGTATGAATAAAAGTTGAATTATTGTGCATTTCTTTCTTGTGTTTAAGCTTGTTATGCATTGGAGAACACATCTCCGGTTCCATAAGTTATATATATATATATATATTCCTAATCATTATCACTAGGCGATTATTTATAGCCATATTCGTAAGGCTATGCAAACTATTGGAATAGTTTTGAAGTTATCTTGTTGAAACTTGGCATGTATTCATATATTTTCAATTGATATTAAATGGATTTAAAATATATTTATATTTGAGCCCAAAAAGTGATTGCCAATTTTTGGCTGATTTAACAGCTGCATCCATCAATCATGTTGCACCACTGTGCAGTAATTTTTTGGCAAGGATTTTGTCTTTTATTTCATGTGATCTATCGTAACGCATCTAAAACAAGAATCAAATGAGCCATGCAAAATGCCGCCAAAAGGTTCAAGTGAAGCATCTTTTCTTTGCCAAACAGCAAAAGACAAAAGCGTTTTGTGGACGCGGCGCGTTTTGATCGAAAGTTGATTGAGGAGGCAGCCACAGACTGAGTCTTAAAAGTCTGCGACACAAAGTCTGCTCAAGCCGTGGACCAACACGGCTAATCTGCACTTGGAGGCTTGTTAGCAACAAAGCAGCAGCAGCAGCAGCCGCATCAACTTTTTGCTGCCTTTGTCTTAAGACACAGAAAAAACAAAATAAAATAATAAAAAATACACAAAACCGTAGACAATTAGTGCGAAGCGAAATTTGAATAAAGCGACATTTATTTGACAGGCCGTCAAGAGTCTGTCGGCAAACTATAAAAAAAAGCGTTGCAAAAAAAATAAAGACGAAAAAAAAATTTAAATAAAGACAAGAACAACTTTGTTTGATTTCAAGCGAATTGAGCGCCTTGGCTTAAAGTGCAGCCATGTGGGAAAATATTTTGCATTTTTTTTATGGTTTTTTTTTTTGGCATTCTATGTGAATTTGCCGATACGATAAATAACCAACTGCAAATATATATATATATATATACATAATATGATAAAGCTGAAGCGATGGAAAATTTTTTCAAAGACAACAAGTCGCCGGCAACAGCAGCAAAAACAAATTAACGTTGTGGCAGGTAAACAAAATTAATTAAATGACATGAATTTGACGTGACAATGTTTTTTTTTTTTCTCTATTAGATTTTGTTGGTTTTTTTTTTCGTTTTGTATTTTTTTGATTTGATTGCTTAACATTTGGCTGGTTGCAGCAGCAGCCGCTGCCGGCGCTGACTTCAACGAGCCAACAACATCGTTAGCAGCAGAGCTTTCAACTTGAGGCTTCGTGCGAGACGATTGCAACTGCAACTGCAACTGCAACAACAGCAACAGCAACAGCAAACTGAAACCAAAAACAACAACAAACATCAGTCGATGACGACTTGCAACCAGACATGTTGCAGACAATTGCTTGTGCAATTATTGTTACACTTTCCACAATTGCGGCATATGCAATATGCCATTAAGCGAGTTTTTGCTAAAATTAAGTTAAGTCTTTGAAAATGCTGCGGCTTTCTTTATAAATGGTTGGCTTGTTTAAAGCTTAAGTGTAAAAGAAGTTCAGCTTAATTTGAAGTCAGTCATAATTTAAATTGTTTCTTTTTGCAGCGCCAATGAAAGCGTTACGTTAATATTTATATTTATGTTATTTATATTAATATTACGATATATTTTTACACTCAATGTGATCGCCAATAAGTTATATCATTCAAAATTTTTAATTTTCTATTTTATTCATTTATTTTTATTAAAGTGCAGTGAACTTATTGGTATTTTATACATTTTAAGGTGACTCTCTTTAGAATATTCTTAGGTATGTGGAATTCTATTTGAATTAATTGTTCTTATAATAGTTTATATATATATATGCTTATATGTCATCTAAGTTAATATTTCTACATAATTCAAGAGACATAAAATGTCCTACAGATATTTAGGTCATTGATGGAACACTCTTTATACTCAATTTAATTAATAAGTCAGATTTCTTGCTATACAAATCCTAAAAAGTAGGAGACAAAATATCATTGTGCAGATTTGCTGGCTTTAAGACTTGTCATATATACAAATAAATATTACCTTCTTCTAATATTTATATTTATATTTTTTACATCTTTTATATTATTCTACTTATATTTTTGATGTCTTCTATATTTTATTTTGTTAGTTTAATATCAAAGCACTTAACTTTACTTTCATCTCCCTCTTTTTTTAGTTAGTGTATTAAAGATTTCACTTCCAATTTCATTTACCCACAACTTTTGCTTTCTTGTGTTGTTGTGCTGTGTGTGTGTGTGTGTTTGCTTGTGTGTGTTTGTGTGTGTGGTGTGCTTGTACAAATTGTGGCTGGAGTTTTGTTTGCCTTGCATTCGGCACTGAGAGTTGCTGGGCTGCAATTAAAATACATGTTCAAGTTTTCGTGGCAAAGTGTCCGCTGTGGCACCTCACTTGAAAGTTGCATGGCTTTTCATTTTGGCTTTGCCTTTGGTTTTGTATGTTTGTTATTATTTTGTTGTTGCTTTGTGTTTTTGCTATTTTGGCAAATTAATATTTCTTGTTCATTAGTTGTATTTGCTTTAGGCCGATGTGCGCTAATATTTCCTGCTTAGTGATTAAGTTTCTGCCGACACGCTCGCTGAACAGGTGCAACGCTGCGTATGAGTTATATTCGGCTTGATTTCCACTTAATGCCAACACTTTTCATTCGTAATAATGAAAAATTGTCGCTTATAGCCCCAAAATGTACAAACGCTAATGAATTGAGCCAACAGCAACAACTTCAAACTGACTCTATTTGCAGTAACCAAATCTTGTTATTTATATGCAAATAAATTTGGATGAGGTGGGCTGGGAGGGGTGGCTTCGTTTGTTAGGGGAAATTTAAAATATCAATTTGATTTCGTTACTTTAAGTAAATGTTTGGTGAGATAACATTTTAAATGGCAAATATGTGGAGATTTCAGGCTTAATTGTTAGAGGTTAATAAAATTTTTAAAATCTAGCGGAATATCTGCAATAAGATTAATATGGTCAAGGTTGGGACTTACTAGAAAATAATCTGTCTGAATCTGAAATATGATGTAAATGGGAAATGATTCTTTGATTACTTTCTGAGATTAATTTCTGAGTGTTATTAACTGAATTAGATCGATAATCTCTCTTCTAAATATTTATAGCATATTATTTTCAAAAATATTTGCTGTCTTCTATTCTTAAATTTGACAGCGTAACATGTTAATTTTAAGAAAATATGAATTCTAAACAAATTTGGAACAAAGAACTTTCAATAGAAATCAAGAGTGAAAGTCAGTTCAGAATCGAATTAACTAAGAACTAAAACTAAGTTTAACTTTTATATATTTATATTATTATATATTATTTATATATATCACTTAAGCTTAAGTTTGAATTTCACTTTAAGTTAATAATCGAGATTGACAACTTACAGGTTAAATAGTAAAAAATGATCGCAATAACTTATTGTGGCACTTTCACAGCTGCTTTGCTTCAATGTTTGATCGATGGATTAGCGCATTTATTGTTTGGCCTTTGGAGTCGCGACGAGAGCCTTTCAACTTTAAACGGCTTCCATTCAACTGTCACTTGAAGTGGCCACACAAGCATTCACTTATTGCCCACGCGCTATTCACTATTCACTCAGCGACTCACTTCTATTCACACAAATATATTCACACTTTCGCACAAGCCAACTGTGCCTTACATATAACTATAAATAAAAAAAAAATCTTAGCAAAATAAAAAAAAAAATACTAAAATAGAGTTTAAGATTTTTTTTGTTGACATAGGAATAAAAAATAAAATTTCTATGCATATACATTTATAAACCGTAGCGAAACGCGTTTGTGGCTTTAATTTACCATTAAGATATTATTTACTGTAACTGCGCCCGTTTCGCCTCTATGTAAATACACTCCCCTCCCCCCACCCATTGTTTACACCGCTAGCCTATCACTGAATATGGTTTATGACAAGTCGCTCATTAGTTGGCCCGACGGCGATTACATTTTAATTACGTTGACAATACGATTAGCATGCGTAATTGTGAACAGTTGCCAACGCCCACAAGCCCACAAGCCCAACAGCTGAAACGCCCACACGCACGCCCACGCGGCCTCGCGTTTAGATGGCGAGTGCCAAGTTTGTCGCCTAAGTCTTTTGTTCTTCCAATCAAATTGGCAACAGACTTTTTGACCGCAATATTGCTCCATAACTGTCACGCTTAGTGACCCATTTTGGCAGCTCGGCTCGTTCTGTTCGCTTAGCTCGACATTAAATTGCGCATTTATAAATAAAAATTCGATAAATTAGTCTATAGACAAAAGGCATCTCTAAAAATCGAAAACCAATAAGCCATAAGCAGTTCGTAATTTATGTTTGCGCATCTCGTAAAACTTGACTTTGACTTGCTTTAAACGGCTCTTTGGCTATGCACATCAAAATACACACACACACACACACACACACACACACTACACATAGTCAAGCAATATTTATGGCATGATCGTAAAATTAAACACACATTTGCACACTCAAATTGTTGAACTTCTTGTTGTGTATGTCTAAAATACCCTAACCGGTGTCTTGAGTCTTGAAGCAACTTGATTAAATAGTTTCGACATCTCTCAATGTTATTTTTGACGTTGTAGCTGCCAAAAACGGATAAATTTATTTAAGTGACTTCTTTATTACTCTCACATTTTGCTGTTAAAATATCTCAAACAGAAAATTAAGCTAACTTGAAAAAATTAAGCAAATACTTTCCGAGATAACTTTGAGGGCTAATTAAACTGACTCTTTTTAACATTTAATCTTTAATTTAACCACTAATAATATTTAATAGAATCATTCCATATCACACAACTACTATTTAATATATTATATATAGTATATATAATCGACTCAAAATATCAATGTAAGGTAATGAATTTTCTCAAGTTGCCAATGTGTGGTTAAATAATTAGCTGAAATAAAATCAATTTATGCAACTAAATTTATATTAAGTAACTTTTATTTTCCTTTCACATAGCTTAAATAAAATAAACAAATGAAGTCCAATTTATATTAACAATGCAGTCAACGTTTTTCTAAAAATGCCTTTCAGCTATATTTTGTTAGTCTCATTAAATTCTAAGCATGTTCTGCAATAGATTCCAGGAACTATAACTGTACTGTACCATATATAATTGCTTAGATATAGCTGACAATATTTATTAACAGTTCGATTGTGCCTTATACGTATCAGATCTATAAACAGTAATATATATTCTATAGTATTCGCCTGTTTAGGTTTGTTCAGTGAAGTGCAAATTTCTAGGAAAATTTTAATATTTAAGCAGGTTTTTAAGGCTTTTTTTTTGGTTTGGTTTTTGTTAGCTTTCTATGCATACAAATTGTTGTGTATGATAACAACTAAAATACACCAACTCATACACATATGTGCAGTTAAAAGTAATGTGCGTAAATGTCAGTGAAAACAACAAAAACAACAGCAAAAAAAAAAAGCAGCACTAACAACAAATCAACTTAAACAAACAACCAACCAGACAATTTGGCTCCACATTTTTTTTTGCGCGCCGTCGTCGAGTTTTGTTGTTGTTGTTGCTGTTGCTTTAGTTGCGACTGCTGAGCATTTGTCACAGCCCGCAGCAGCCAAAAAGTTAATAATAATAAAAACAACAAAAAACTAAAAACGTGATTATGTACGACGGGCAGATACCCTGCATCTGGGCTTATTTTGAGATAACTAATTAGCTTTTATTAGTTGTTATTAAATTTGAGTTTGAAAGCAGAAGAATGTTTGACTGGCAAATAATAAAAAGCCGGACAATAAAATATATAAAATATGTTTAGCTGCCTTCAGAATAATTATATATATTTTTCCGACAACACCCAGAACCTTTTTATGATATTGCTGGATATTCCAAAAGTTAGAAATAATAATTATAAAGTAGGAAAAAAAATAAAGCTGGAGGAATTGTTGTGTGATGACAGCAGCAATTAACGGCCCAATGGCAACCTCAACACAGACCTAGACCTATACCCAGACCTAGACCCAGACCCAGACCCAGACCCAGACCTAGACCCAGACCCAGACCCAGATCCAGACCCAGACCCAGACCCAGATCCATACCCAGACTCACTGTTATAGTTATTGCCAGAGTCAAAGTCATAATTAGAGTCAGAGTGAGATCTAAAGCCGAAGCTAATGCCAGAATCGGGGCTGCTGCACAGATCTACGATAACTGACAGTTTGGCAAACGCTTAAGCCGCTTAAATGATTTTCAAAGTCAAAGCCTTGGAATAGTGTTGTTGGCTGTCGACGTCGCTGTTGTCGTCGCTGCCAGCGTCGACACACGCCTTTTGTTTATTTAACAGCAACCGAATCAACAACAACAACAACAATAACAACAACAACAGCGTCATAAAATAAAATATAAGCAGACCGAGCGGCAGCAGCCAGAACACATAAACAACAACAACAACAACAACAAAAAAGTAAGCTTTATTTATTATTAATCAAAAGAAATATTAAGCAGATACGGTCTCCTCCTCCTCCTCCTACTCCTCTTCACCCACAGCTGTGACTGTGGCACACCCTTTTTGTTTATATATAAACGTTGCCATGTGCTAAATTTATTTGTGTGCTTTTTGTTGTTTTGACATTTGAAAATTTATGATGGACGCCTTTGAAGCGGACCCGTTCCCAAAAAACATTAATTGTATAAACAATTGAGTGCAATTGTACTCAATATTTATGCCACACACACTGAAACAACAACAACAAAAAAAACCCTACTTGTTGTTTACATGTGATTTTTTGTTGAAAATTGTGTTTTGTTTTTTTTTGGCGACAATTTGTCTGCAATTTCTGCTCGCATTTCGAGTGAGTTTTGTTTATGTGCGTGGATATCTCGAATATCGGCGCTGGATCAAAGCAGTATTTTGACACTTATCGATGCTTTCGACACTTGAGTAACTATAAATAATTTCTGAATAATGTCTGTGATTTTGCTGAGGGTATACAATATTTGTTAGACCAAACAAATTTAAGAATGCGCGCAGCAGTTTTGATTGGATATTGAATTACTATACACATATTTAATTTAAATATATCAATTCTGTGAATTTTTTAAGTATTAATTTGACAACAATAAAAATTTTGATTTGTTAGACTTCAAAAGTTTTTGGAAGTTTCCCACTTCATTATTGGATATGAGAAGAAAGTGTTTAGGAATCGGAACTTAGATTGCTTAAAAGTAAGCTCAGAAAACGATTATACAAAACTTATAATATTTCATGCTAAATAAATATGAAAATCAATATTTCGTAATAAGCAATTATTTCAGAATGAATATATATACATAAATGCCAGCCAGTCAACTTAATTTCTGACTCTATTAAATTGCCAATCGCTGCCATAATTACTCATGTCATGAAATGCATTTTCATTAGCTTGAGAAAATAACCAATTCATTCATGCAAGCGGAGAGCCATTAGAAAAGTATTTGAAATATTCCCAAGCAAGAACAGTCGGCACTTGTGCATCGAGCACAAATCTCAAAGATCGAGCTCCCAACTCGGATCTATGCTAGTTGTGAGAATCGTGAGCCAACAATTGCCAAACAGACCACCAAGGTGAACCGAGCTCCAAGCTCCAAGCTCCAAGCTAACTGTGTAACCAGTTTAAACTATTCGATGGGGATTTTTTTTTTTGTAGTTTTTTTTTGTTGTTAGCCATTTGGGGAGACCAATTTTGGTAGCGCCAGCCCATCAAAATGAGCAACACTTGTTGTTGTGTTTGTGAGTTAAATGATTAAATTGCCGGCGCCTTTTGCATATTTTGTGGCAATTGAAATCGCGTCTGTCAAATCAAAATTGTTTACAATATCGAAATCTTGTTAGCAAATACCGCAAATATTTCTGTATGAGTTTTGCGTGCAGTGTAATTGCGGGTTTAATAACTATTTTAAACAGATTGAAACGAAATTTGAATGCGGAAGGTTCGATAATATTAGAAGTAAACGCGAATTTAACTGCAAGATAAGTGAAAGTCATAATAAATCGATTAATAAATATTATATATGAAATACGTTGAAGATCACACCTTAAATTCTAAATTATAGACATTGCTTAAAAAGTTTAAATATTTTTTTTTATTTATTAAATTTTGAGAATGAAAAGAGGACAGCAATTTTTAATATAAAATAATATATAAAATTGTTAAAATGAAATAACTACTTAATAAATAGAAAATGAGATATATTTATGCATTTAAGTTAGGGTATTCATGTTGACGACTTTTTAGCTGATTATTTTTGAAATGCAACTCAATTGCATAGTTGAAATTGCTGGGCGCATCTTTCATAGTTTGTAGCATTTTGTGTGTGGGGGGCTGGATGCCATTTAAGGAATGCCTTCTAATTGTTTTGTAATTTGTTAGCCAATTAATTGGCGGCTGCATTGCAAACTAAATGTTGTTGTTGTTGTTGTTGTTGTTGTTGTTGTTGTTGTTGCTGGTGCTGTTAATGTTAACGTTAACGTTAACGTTGACTTTGACGTTGACGTTGACTAATTGGAAATGCAGCGAGGCGCGCGCGTATTTTGATTTTGACATATTACTAAAACGTGCACGCTATAAAACGAGGCACGCAAATCTTAATAGGAACAGGTCCAAGTACGACTGCGAATATGTGAATATAACTATCAGTGCGAAATATGAATACAACTATCAGTGCGAATATGAATAGTTGTATTCAGTGCGATGGCGAGTGCAAGTTTGAGTATTCGAATCGGAATACGAGTGTGACGAGTGTAACGAGTGTGTGTGTGTGTGTGTGTCTAAGCAATGGCCGTATATTTAGTATTTTATTTAACATTACACATTAAAATTAATTGTTGCACATTGATTTAGTGCTCACGCTGCCTCATAAAATCTTATGCATTTTCTGTTATGCACTTCAAATGGCATCGCGTGGGCGTTGTCAACGTCTTTGTGTGCATTTCCTTATTGCTCATACGCCATGTAGTACAAGCTAATTTTTTTTTTTTCATTTACAAATGCAATCGACTACAAATCTACAAATCTTATAATTGATACACAAATTGTCATATTCACATAATCACTTAATTTGTTATACAAGCTGTAATTTTGTTTTGGAGTAAATAAACAGTTAATATTCAATTTATTGAGCTGTAAAAAAGCACTTACTTTATTAAAACATGTAATATAAATAAATTATTCAATAATCAGCAAAAGTTAACTAAACATATACAAATTGTGTGTAAATCTGACAATCTTTATTAATAAATAAATATTTTTTTTAAGTAGCTCCTCAATTTATTTTATATCCTGTTTGACAATTCTTTCAGTTGAATCCGGCATTTTGGCTTACTCACCGTTTTCAACGTTCTGACCCAGACTCAATGCATAATTATAGCTTAATAGACTAAATTTTTACTGTGTGTGTATGTGTGTATTTGGGAACAAGTTTCACATTTTTGTCATTAAATCATGGCATAAAAATAAAATTGCTTATCGCACAAATCAGTTCAAATTCTTTTTTGGATGATTTTCTCATCGTTTGCTCGTACAATAACAGAACTTTAACAGCTGCTACAACATCAAGAGAAGATATGCAAAGAGAGAGAGAGAGAGAGAAAGAGAGATAGCTTGAGGGATGCCATAAACTTGAACTTGATTGGATTTGTTAAGCAAATACAATAGAAATTGATGGTCAAACTTATCTAATTTTACTATCAAAGCGATTATCAAGCTCCCTGTCAAAGTGACTGCGAGCGTGTGTACGATTGTGTGTGTGTGTGTGTGTATATATATATATATATATCGAAGCACGCTTTCTAACCGACTCTTGGCTAATTAATTAATATTTTATGATGCCGCTGCCACTGCCACTGCCGCTGCCGCTGCTGACGCTCTGCAAACAAAGCAGCGGGGCATTTGTTGAGCAGCAGAAGAATTTGAAATTCATTTAGTTGTTGGATTTATTTGCGAGCGAGGAATTTCGGGTGATGATATCATATGATAATAACGCAACAACAACAAATATAATAATAACAATGCGCTGAGCGAATGAGAGAGAAAACATTTGCTTAACCATCGCAGCAGGTGTTTCTCTCTGAGACTTGGATTTTTAGGTTTTTGGGGCTCTTTTCCAGTTCGAAGCGCTGTTCACAGCATGCCATAAAATGCTTTTGCTTAATAAATAAAAAAATTAATTTTTATGAAACGTGTTTAAACAAACCACAAAGATTGATTGGCCAGATAAGATGCAGTCTAAGCCAATACACACACACACACACACACACACAAGCACACACACGATTGCTAAGCTTATCAAAGAAATGTGCCAGAGAAGGCTCTTTTTGCGTCACAATTTTGTAGTCCGAGTTTTTTTTTGCAAAAAAAAAAAGATAATAAAATAAACGGTTGTTTGTTGCCAACGAGGCTGGCGCTGCGCTGTCTGCCCCGTTGATCGCTTGGCATAGTTCAAATAGCAAACATTAAATAGTAAACAACTTTCATGATGAATCAATGCGCTATATTTAAACTCTTTCCGTCAACAATTTACTTGACTGTTTTTTTCGGGTTTTATTTTGTTGTTGTTTTCGTTTTTTTTTTTTGGCTCTTTCTCAAGTTGGCTAATGATATATTAAAAGCCACAATTAGTGATTACTGTCACACCCAGAACCGCATTGTTTTGTCAATAGTACAATTTATTGTTGTTATTGTTGTTTGTACAGCTAATGGATTTATTGGGTAAACAGCTGTCGCATGTTAAACATTTGTCAAAAAATTCCATACAGGTTTGTCCGCAATCAAAACAGCCAAACTGGCACCGCATCGCCAACATCCATCAGTCCAATCGATCCGACAGACAGACAGACGGACAGACGGACAGATCCATCGGACTTTGTTTGCCCATTTTCAAATTGATATGCGCTGCTAGTTTTCAAAATTGTGGTTTCTGATACCAGACCAATTTGGCAGCATTGAGGCAGAAGCAAGGATTTCACATGCGGATATCTAAGTTTATCTTTAATATCGAATATTGGCAGAGAATGGCAAAAAAATAATAATTTGCTTGACTGAACTTGTTGAAACCACTACAAATTAATAATAAGCCAATAAATGTAATTTAATATTGACATCTGAATTAAACCCGTAATAATTTGCTCGTATTAATATAATAAAACTTTGTGAAATTAATTAATTATAATAATAATTGAAAGATTTTAATTTACGCTGTAAATTTGAAGTGTTTACTTTCAGCTTAAGATAGACGCCTAATAAAATTGCTATTCTCACTTAAACTTTATACAAAGCAAATTATTTGTAATCGGAAATTTTATGCCCTGCATTTTATTTAACATTAAAGCGGGCCAAACATCAAGTTCGTTGCCTAAGTCTTTTGTATGTCATCATCATTAACAACTGCAAGAACCACAGCAAACAACAGGAATAACAACAGCAATAACAACAACAAAAACAACAACAGCAACTGTCACTAAGCCCCCGCTAAGCTTCACTTTCAACTGTTTTCTAAAATGGGAAGCACAAAATAAACAAATAAAGAAATAAATAAACAGTCAAAAAAAAGAACAAAAAGAGCAAAAATTAACAAACACTCAGAACAGAAATTCCTTTCATATGCCTGTGGTTGTTGTTGTTGTTGTTGGTATTGTGACCAGAATTAATGCTTTGCGATAGCAAATTTAATTTATTACGATAATTTTTCATTTTTGTCAACGACAACAACAACAACAATAACAACAGCAGCAGCAGCAGTCGCACTCGTTGCTGAAATTTGAGCGCTGGCCAAGTTCGAGGACGCAGTTGGCAGCTGGCAGCAAAAGGCAAAACTGAAATTGACACTGCGACAGAGACAGAGCCCCTGCCGAAGCATGTGTGTGCGTGTGTGTGTGTGCGTATGTGTGTTTTGAAGACGGGCGCGATAAGCGCGACTAATAATGGCTAATAAGCCATTAAAAAGGCATAAATTGTTTTGTTAGCCCATCTCTTAATAAATTCCACATGAAATTGCCCCGCGTTGATCCTCAGTTTGCCACTTGCTGCACTGCATCCATTTTGCTCCCTCTCTCCCTCTCCATCTCTGTCTTTGGAGTTGCCACTGCGACATTGTCGCCCAAGCATTTCCCTTAATTTATGTTAATGGACGCTCCGCTACAAATTGCAATGCCCTTTTGTGTCTTCTGTTGACTTTTGATACCGCGCATAATGCATGACATCAAAGGGTGTTTAATGTTTAAGTGAAAGGCAAGTCATCAATTATATTATAAATTTTGCAACATTTTTATTAACTTAAGCTGACAAATATATAACATTCAACATTTGAACGCATTGTATAAAATATTTCTACTAAGTTAGACATACTGGTTCATATATGAATTTATTACATTGCAAATGGGTTTTATAAGCCATATAAGGCTTAAAGCATGTTTATTTTTGGCAGTCAGACCGGATTTCTATATTATATTACTGTAATAGCAACAATTGGTCGAAAAATGAGCTTTTATATAAATAAGTTTTTTCATCATCGTAATTAGACTACTCCAACACACAGCTGTCACTGAAACAATTAGCCCAATGAAAAATAAAAAATGTATAATCAATTTTTATTTAAAAAGAACAAAATTGAATTATAAAATTAAACGAAAGTTATCATACAGATTTCCAAGAGCTTGGCCTTAATCTAGTGTTATTTTCTGATAGGGGATCAGATCAATATATTTATTTTTAGTGGGAACATCTGAGCCCCAATTAGCCAGTCTCATCTTAACTACTGTCATGCATATATTTATTTATTTATATATTATAGTCAATAAAAATAATCTTACCTTTCTGAGTGGCTTATAATAATTAAGATTAAATTATAGTTATTACAATAAAATGCAATAATTTAAATTCATAATATAATTAAATATTTTACAGTAGAATAAATATTAAAATTGCATTTATTTATTCATATTTAGTATATTTTATTACTGGGCATTTGTTAGTTGTGCTGATTTTGTTTTTTCGCATGCTTACTGGTTTCTTGCATATCACTGTGAGTTGATTTTTAATAAATTTTCATTTTCGCTTGGTGTGGATTTATTTTTTTATTTGTTTGCTGTTGCTTGCTTTTGCTGTTGTTGTTGTTGTTGTTGTTGTAGTTGTTGTTAGCTGCAACTGTTGTCCAATGGGATGCGTTGAGGTCTTCGGCATTTTGTCGGCATTTTTGTCTTTGTTCTGCTGTTGGCTGCTGTTGCTTTTTGTGTTTAATCGATTGTTCATTGTTTTGTTGATGGCTCGCAGTAGTTGTTATTGTTGTTGTGGCTGTTGTTGCTTTTCGGTGGGGGCTTAATGTGGCAGCGGCATTTATTATTTCGACATTCTTAACGAACTTCGAATTTATGAGTTAATACAATGCAAGCGAATACAAAAATACTCACGCACTCAGCGATTACTCGCATAAATGCGATATATATATATATATATATATATATATATATATATTTATATAGATATATATATAAAAGTATCCACGCATTCAATTTGTTTAACCGGTCGAATGATCCTTGCCCATAAGCAGTTAACTGCTGAAATTTCTGTTTCATAAATTACTCACTTAATTGCCCATTTGCACTTAATTTTTTAACATTCAAACTGGCAGTCGCATCGCAGACTTTCGTTAATTAAGCTGCCAATCTCTGGCAATGCGCATACGCAGCGTGGGCTCAGCCTCATCTCGCACTGCGAATCTTCGCATACCGTCGCGATTTCATATTGAGAATTGCTCATTTCTTGCTGACCTTGTCCAGTTTCAATCAGTTAACGATAGTTCTTGATATTAACAACTAATAGTGCCATTAACTATTGGGACTCTCTTCTGGTATGCATTACTTAATAAATATAATAAATAGTCCAATTAAGTCGCTGCTCTAAAGTTCTTGGCCATTAATCGTAGCTCTCTTTTGGAGGAGTCTCTTTAATAACGAATAAATAAATTGTTACAAATAAGGAAATGTAGTGCTTATGACTTAATAGAACCAGCTGCAGCTGCCACTTAAGCCGCTTGCACCTTGGGGCATTTGCTATGTGAGGAATGCATATATATAAAATTTTATTTTTTTTTTTAAAGGGTTTTTCCTACATGCAAATAGGCCTGCAATTATATTCAAATTAGCGGTATCTGCCCACCCATTTGCCATGGCGTGCCACAAAATCATACCACATACCACATACCACATGCCCCATGCCACAGAGCCGCAGAGTCCAGCCTCAATTTCGTTCAGTTCCAGTTCATCTTGTGGCGACCGTGGCAAGCATTTCAAAAAGCTTCGACTGCCCGCTAATTAGGAAATGATTTACTACGCGGACATTTGCTTTATGCCACAACCAAGCACACACACACACACACAACAATACAGAGATACAAGAGAAGGAAAGACAGAGAGAGGGAGAGCGAGAGCGAGAGAGCGATTTGAAGGAGTATAAGTGCCAGTAACAACCCAAAAAGTCTGAAAAGGCCAAAACAAACCACGGGAGACATGTTGGCCACCATGCAAAAAGGCGGCCAAAATGAGGCACAAGGCAATAACAATGCCAACAACAACAACAACAGCCACACGAAACACAACAACAACAATGAACAACCAACAATTTTCAGACATAAAACATTTTGTTGTTGCTGTTTTGCTGTTCTTTTTATACTCTACTCTTGGCAACGATAAAAAAAAAGTATATTTGTTTTGTATCTGAAGAAAACGTGAAACTTGAAATTATATTTGTATAAATCTGCCTTAGGGACAATTTGGGTATTTGTTAATATAAAACCTATAAAATACATACAGTTTAAATAAATAAAGATGTAGCAAAAAAATAGCAATAAAAATGTTAGCTTTTAATTTTGATGAGTGCTACAAATTTTCAATTTCAATAAAAATTGTTAAAATATTATGTTTTTATTTTGATTACAATAACAACACAAAACAATTATATTCGATTATTACAGAGTACAAATTATTCGATTTTTTTTGGTGACTTAAAATTTATTTAAGTTTTTGTACATTTTGGTGATAAGGCAGAAGGCAGCACATTTAGCTTGGCCACATCATCAACATCATCATCATTCTTATTATGGTCATTATTAGCTTGCTGCGTGTGTGGTGTGATCAGTGGCCAGTTGGCTGCTCCTGCTGCTGCTGCTGCTGCTGCTCCTTGAGATCAACTCTACTAGCCACACACACACACACACATACATAAAAGCATACACATACACATACATGTATGCGGGACAGAAGGGAACACAAACGAATACACAAAAAAAACAAGCAAACCGAAAATTATTAATTATAGTCACGAAAGGAAATAAAGATTTCATTTCAACAGAATGCAAAGGCCCGCACAGGCGGACTCCAGCTACAACAACAACAATAACAACAGTAAAAACAACGATTGATGAAGCACTGCAGTATTTCTCACAGTGCAGCAGCAGCAGCAGCGGTGGCAGCAACAGGCAGCCGCGGGGCCTAAAAGGATTATAAAAAAGTTGTCGAAACAAGCCATTGGCAAACAGAAACAGAAACACACAAAACAACAACAACAACAACAACAATAACAACCACAACAACAGCAGCAACAACAAGAACAGCAACAACATCAACGGCAACATTATTAAGAAATTAAGTAATTTCTTTTTTATTTATGCTCCACGAGTTTTACTTTAGATTATCTCTCGGAGCCGTTCGTTCGTTTCATCGTTCGATCGTTCACAAGACCAGGCCACATAAAAGGTTGGCTCCCTTCGCATAACTGCAGCTGTGACGATCCCAACTGGCCGCCAATCTGTAGCAGCTGCTGCTGCTCCTCCTCCTCCTGCTGCTGCTGCTGCTGCTGCTGGCTGTGTGTATGTGAAATTTATTAACGATTTTTTTATATGATTTTTTTGATTTTTATTTTGGCTTATGTCTCATTTTGGTTTGGGTTCATTTTTGGTTTTTGTAATTTGTTTTTGTTTTTTGTTTTTCTGATTTCTCATAGTCAAGGTGTGCGCATAGACACTTTGGGTGTTGGCCAGCAGCAGCAGCAGCAGCAGAAAAACAAAAGTTTCGGCTTTTATTGTTTTTTCATGTCAGTCTTCATATTTGATGAAATAATTTTTGCCAATTGGGTTCCATGAAAGACCTGCCGCCTAAGTGGAGCTAATTTGTTTGCTGCGAAAATATTTGAGACGCGCTAATAAGCCGCATAAATTTGTTGTGTGTGTCCGTGGTTGTGTGTGTGTATGTGTGTGTGTGTGTGGTTGACGGGCTGATTAGCAATTTGTGGTTAGGATGTGGACCACACACATGCGGAAATCAGCATTCATCTCGCATATACACATCAATTTATTTAGTTGCCGTTGAAAGCCAAATAAGTTTACTCAATTCGAAAGACTTAGGCCACAAACTTGATGGACAGTAATTGCTTCAGTTTGTGCAAATATAAATGCAATCTAAATTGCTCAACATTTTGCAATTTGCAATAAGCAAGTTAGTTAAGCAATTGCATTAATAAAAAAAAAATCCTTAGGCCAAGATATTGCTATATTATTATAGCCATAAAACAGTTAAGTCAGAGCTATTTTTATTTCTTAATCAATTCAGTAACATATTTTGAAACCAAACTTGAATTATCTTTTTTTTAGCAGAATTTAATTGTATTATATATATATAATTTTTAAAGCTTAATATGGGCTTTTGTATAACTTCAAATATTTTCTTATTATATTTAATTAAAATGTATATTTTGTATATTTTTGGAATAATGCATGATTTAATATTTATTTTAATATTATATTAAATTCCAAAAAGTTGTTCAATGTCGCAGCTAGTTTTGCTTGTTTGCGCTGCCACCAAAGACAATATCTGTACTTGTTCAAATAAAATCTCACATACAACTATATTTATTTTATTTTTTTGTGAGTAAAACAATGTGATCTATTCATTGGTGCGACGTTGTCAGCTTTTTGACATTTGCGCCGCGGCGTGCCAAAAAGTATCGAAGCGTGTGGCGATCGCAGGTCTCAGATCTCAGCTCTCGCAGATCACAGATCGGCGTTGTCAGTTGTCGGTTGTTAGTAAATGGCTAAAAACAAATTGAAAAAGCCAACAGCGGCAGATGAGAATGAAGATGAAGATGAAGTGATCGCACACACATCACAGCACAGCACAGCACAGTTGATCATAATGATCATTCATCATATGCATATTTGTTGTGCGCAGTTTTCATTGGGCATTCGCTGCGTGCCAAGCAAATAACAAATAAAAATGTCTGTATTTCACCAGCGTCCAGAGAGATGCCACAACTGTGCTATACGAAATATGAAAATGATCCTCATATGAATTTTAATGATTTGTAATGCCTGTCAGCTCCCTCTTCTAAAGCTCTTCTGGAGCAACCAGTTCAAACAGCACGAGCAGTGCCGATCAAGTGATCGATATTGAGCCAAATTTCGCTAAAGATCGCCTCTTCAGCGTTCATGCTGAAGTATTTGGTTTTTGTAAGAGATTCATTTGCAATTTTTGTGAGTTTTGTACAAAGCTGATTTGATGTATCTGTGTTTTTTGCCAGCCCAATTTTAAGTATAAGTTAAAACAATAATTTTTAATTTATATTAAATGATTTAATGTATGTTAGTAACTTATAAAATTATAACAAAAAAGAATTAATGTAATCAAAGCATTTTTAAAATAATTTCCAGGTACTTTCCAAGTAATTTAAATTTAGGTATAACTATTATATGCATAGAACAAACTTAAAGAATTAAGACCAATTCTTTAAATTTATAGTGATATTTGTATCCAATCTTTCAATCTTTCCAATCTTTCTAAATATGCGTTCTTTACTTTTAAAAATTTGATTTCTACCAAACATGGATTTATGTATATTTATTTATTAAATAGCTTATCCTTTTTCTCCTCGAATTCCAATGACTTTTCTAAGTAAAAAATAATCTCAAACTGACCTATTTTTAGCTAAAACTATTTTGGTCTAATGCTCATTAACTTTTTAATAATATGAAAATAATAATAATAAAAATAACAATAATTAATAATAGAACTCAGATAATTAGAAGCGTAACCCAAATACTTCTACATAAAGCAAACTTCTAACAAAAATATAATTAATAAAATCTTAATTTTGTCTGTCAGCATCAATTGTTACCAAATTTCAATTGAATCAGTTTTAAGAACTTTAATGCAAAGTTATCAATAATAAGCAAAAACAATGAAATCATTTTTAATAGTTAAGTGTAAAAAACTGATGAAATATGAGCGCTGATTTGAAGTTCAATGGTGAGTTCAGTGTGTACAAGCTGTTCACTCGCTGTCAGTCAGTCAATCAGTCTATCAGTCAGTCATTCAGTCAGTCAACTTGTGGGCTAATCCGCAATCAACGCGAATGCGGCGATTTCTAATTTGCCAAAGGTGCGCCTCGCGCTAACAACAACAACAACAATAACAACAACAGCAATAAAAACAACAAGAACAACAACTAATAAATAATAACAATAATAATGAAATTATTTATGCTTCAATCAGGCTTCAACTCAAAACGATCGCCAGTCAGTCAGTCAGTCGGTCATTTAGTCATTTAGTCAGTCAGTCGCAGACAGCGTGTCGCTCCCAGCCCTTGAACAATAGTTGTTGCTGCCTCCGTACTTTACCCCGTACAACCCCTTGAACACACCACTCCCCTTCCCCTCTCTGTAGCCCAGCGCCTTTGTTGTCTTCAATCGGCTCGCTCTTGCTCATTTTCAAATAATTAATAACAATAATTTGCAGCACGATAAGAATTGAATTGAATTCCATTAAAGGCGCAAAATGTATTGAGCTGTCGCCTGGTGGTGGTCCCTCACACAAGCTGTTGGGTTGGGGAGGGGCGGGCGTGCGCTGAGGCACTAGGGGTTAGGGGCGTGTCAGCCCAAATGAACAACACACGATGTCTTGGCACAAAAAACCAACAACAACAACAACAGCAGCAACGAGTTTTCAAGCCCCGCTTTGGACTCATGTTGAAGCACTTTTTTTTTGTGGCTTGTCTGTTTATCTAGATTAAACCCTCGCGGCAAGGCACACACACACACACACACACATACACACAGAAGAAAAAAACTACAGTTCATTATTGAAATCGTTGTGTTGAGTTTTTTTTTGTTTTTTTTTTTTGTGTATATGTTTTTTATTTGTATATTTTTTTTGGCTGCTGTCCGTGTAGCATTCGCAGCTAGACATTTTGGCATTTCATGAGAGTCTCATTGTCAGTCTCGCCACAGCTCAAGTCGATAGCCAGACTGAAGTCTCGAAGACGCCAAAGAATCGAGTCTGTGTGTGCTTGGCCTGGCTTTGCTTTTGGCCTTTTTTTTATATTTTTATTTTTTTTTTTTTTTGCTTTTGGCTTTGGCTTTGGCTTTTGTCATGGCAGACATGTTGGCAACGCCAAATGTTTTTCAGCCTCGCCTCGAGCAAAAGCAGCGAATATAAAGATGTACACGAGGTACGATCGAAGAGCTATTGTCTTTACACACACACACAAGTACACACTCTCATATGTGTGTGTGTGTGTGTGTGTGTGTGTTTGTCTATAAAAATTATGATGATCAGCGATAAGTTAGCGCTGTGTGTTGGCAATTATAAGTCTGTATGCCAGTACTCATCTATTCAATTTTGTTATTATTAAATTGCTATGATTTATCATTAATTATAGAGATTTCTTTAAATGAAAATGTTCAGTTTTAACGTAATTGCACATTGTTATTGAGCATAATGTGATTAGAGCGGCAAATTCTTAACATAAATATTACTCAACTAAAATGAATAATATTTCAACATAAACTCTGTTCAAATGTGCCATAATTATACAAATATCGTTATTTTTTTAAGAGGAATAATATTAAAATTAATATTTTATAGTTAGAATTTGTTTTGTGAAAATTTAAGATTGCTTTATGTTCTCTAGAAAATATAGAAATTTTAACAAGTGAATAATATTTATACTCTTAAAACTTAAATTAATAAATGGTCAGTTATATCGGTTGTTGTGTCTGATGTGATTTAGGCCACATTAAAAAAAAATATTATTTGTGGCTTTTAGAATTATTTTCAGAACATCGGAAAAATAATTGTTCATAATTAGAAAGAATTTTTTGTATTTATAAAAAATCAAAGACAAAGATTTCTGACATTCGTGCAAGAAGCACTCCAATAATATATATATTATATTTATTTTTTAACCGCATTAATTTGATAATTTATTATATAGTCAAATTTAAAGATGAATACTTTTCAAATCACCCACGATGCTAGTTACACATTGTATCTTCTGCCAGCTGCGCGGGTGTGTTTTTTTCTCATCTACATCTATATATGTGAATACATATATATATATATGTGTTATTTGTGTGCTCATGTAACTCTTTGGCCAGCCCCAGATTGCCCCTATGGCAATCGGAGTCGCTGCCGCTGCCGCTGCCGCTGCCGCTGCCGCAGTCGCAGTCTCACTGTTGCAGTTGCAGCAGTTGCAGTCGGGGTGGTCCAATTGTACTTGGACTTGAACGATTGGCTGGCTTTGGTTTGTTTTGTTTTGGCTTTGCGTTTTTTTCGCTTTGGCTCTTTGGCCGGTTGCTGCGCTCACGAATTGCATTAAAATTGCAATTTTCAGGCAGCGCGCAAAGTTCATGTCAGACATTATGTTGGGCCACAAAATTGTAGGAGGTACACGTTTGGCTTTTTGGGGGCCTACTCGTTCTTGTTCTTCTTCTTGTTATTGTTGTTGTTGTTGTTGTTGTTGCGGTTGCAGTTGCCGCGTTGGCTGGCCCGGCTCAATTGAGGAGCCATGTGACGGCCATTTTGGTTGTGCCGGGGCAGACAAAAGGCACGACGATTTCAACGCTTTGTCGTGTTCTTTCTGCTATTGTCTGTCCGTGTGTCCTCTTCCCCCCTCCTCCCCGTACTTACTGTCCTTCGGCTGTTACACTTAGAAAAACATGTGACTTAGTATTTTGAAATTGTATCCTAAAATCTGTCGACTTTGGCAATAGATTTTTTGTTCTTCTTTATAAATAGTTTTAAATATTTCTTAAATTTTATTTATTAGTTTTTTGATATTAGTTATAATGCAATTATTCATATTAATATTACTCTTATCAATAAAAAAAATACTTCTATTAAAGCTCAGTCTAGGGACTTCTTTTATTTCAAATATTAACTTAACAAAACTTTTGAAATATTCTAATAATTTCTCCCTTCCTACTTGGAAGTAGACCAGAATTTAAAAAATAAAATTTGGAAAGCTTTTAATAATTTCTTGATATTTTTGGCACTCAGTGTCTGCAGCAAAAGAAATTCTTGCATTTTTCTAAGTTAAGTTTTTGTAATTTTTAATTTGTTATTAATTTCTTAATCTATTTCCTTATATCTCACAAATTCTGTTCTTTCTCAGATTTAAATAAACTACATTTTTTTTATTATAAAAATAAACTTAGCATATTTTTAAAATTGTAAGGATTATAAACAATTTTTTTGAGTGTGGTCTCTCACGAGATCAAGTACAAGCGTTCTTGAGCTTGGACTTGGACTTGGACTTGGAGTTGCGAGTTGGGGAGTTGAAGTTGGACCGAAAGTAATTTATTTCTTTATTGTTTTACGAATTTACAATGCAACTGGGGAACAAGGCAAACTTGGCAACGCAGCCATAACAATCACGCCGCAGTTGTTGTTGTTGTTGTTGTTGTTGCTGTTTGCTGTTTGCTGTTGCGTGTTGCATTTGGGGTGACCACCTTGACTGCCAGTTGCAGGCAAACACACACAAACACTCACAAACACACACACTGAGAAAGAGAGAGCCTGTGGGCAAAATACACACACACACACACATACACACAGACAGAGTCAACTTTCTGGCTGAGGCTCATCAGTGTCAATGCTTGGGCAAACAACCAGTCGATGTCTGCTTCGTCGTCGCCTCCTCCTTGGTGTGTGGTACGCATGCGCCCAGCAGCGCCCCAAGGAATGCGTTGCACGAAATGCAAAATGTCAGCAACGGCAAACGGCAAATGGCCCAATCGACTGCAAGTCGGCAGGACTTTAACTCCAACTCCAATTCCAACTCCAACTTCAGCTCCAGCTTCAGCTCCAACTACGATTCCGATTTCGAGTTGCTTTCGATAGCTTTGCCACGCTACTCGCCTTAACATTCCATGAGTCGCCTGGAATTTCCTTTGTTTTCTGTGAGAAATTTCCAGCCAACACATAAATTGTCGTAGGCGCAAGCGGACTCCAACATTTGCGCTCCAACTGCAATTCCAGCTCCAGCACAACAACTTTCAGTTCTCCCCCGAAAATTCTCGCCAGCTTTTGCAGCACTTTATTGTCAACACTATGCAACAGCAGCTTTGATACTATTCAATAAAAATATTGTATTTTATTTGTTATGTGGTAAGCATATATTTAATATTTTAATATATACTTTTAAATAAAATATAGTATTTTATTTTATATGTGGTAAGTATATATTAAATATTTTAAGCTGATAAAACTGTACGCAATAGTTTTCATCAAAAGTATATTTATATATTTCATTTTTATATGTACATTTTATCTATATATATTTTTAATATATTTATATTTATATATTTTAATTTTATATGTACATTTTATTTATTTATATTTGTTTGAAAAGTGCTAAAAGTAAAAGCTAGTTATTAAAGATTTTAGATTTTTAATTATTGACCTAATTTTTATTTGGGTCAATTAAATAAATTATATTAATAATAGTTATACATTAAATATGGAAGAGCTGTTTTTTTATATTGGTAAACAGAATTTTTTAAACTTAAAGATAATCCGATTTTATATATAATTTAATTTATTCCAATCTGATTCGCTTCTCGCTTAGAAAAATTAATAATTATAAAATATTAAACAAATAATATTATCTATTTTTACTAATATTTTTTTCATTTTAAACCTTTAAATCTGTTTGCTGTAAAGATAAATATAGCTATCGAAATTTTGCAGTCGAGTGCAAACAGATGCAGTGCAGTTGTTATTGCTGTTCTTTGCTGTTGTTGCTCTTGTCAAAGTTAGATGAGAGGGGAAAGCGACGAGGAAGCGGCGAGATGGGCAGAACGGTAGATTGGTCGATCGGTGGCGATCATCAGTGCTGGCATTTAGACAATTAAAATACTTCAAGTGCTTGTCTTTCGCTCAACGTCACATTTTGTTTATTTATGTGCATTGATTTGCCTGGTAGCTTATAAATTTTCGTTGGCCAAACAATGAGCAGCAGTTGTTGTTGTTGTTGTTGCTGTTGTTGTTGTTGTTGTTGCTGCTGTTGTTGTTTGCCAGTTCGTTGCCTAAGTCTTTCGTTTGTTTGCATTGCTTTATTTGCGAAAGGCGCTCAAAGTCTTGCCGCAGCGGCAGCAAAAATTCGCAATTCACAATTCGCATTCAATTTTCGCATTCATTGCGCTATTTTTAGCGCCCTCGCCACTTACACAATTCGTTTACATATTAAATACAAAAAAAATAAATAACAACAATAAAAAAAATTTCATAGAGCTTCAATTGTTTATTCAACTCAATCAAAATTCCTAGGAAAAAATTCCAGAGTTGTATCATTTACAAGTTGCCAGCACTTTGCGCCCGATCATTCAATAAATTGGCACTGTCAGCCACTCCAAGCGCAATCCCCCGCACCCCCAAAACCCTTTACCCATCAACCAACCATCGGTTATTACTCAGTAGTACTTGGTCATGACAACACTTTAACTAACTGCCTGACAAATGCAGCAGGCAGTATAATTTTTCAATTAGCAAATGATAAATCAAACTAACACCCCAACAAGAAGCCGAGTCACTTGCGACAATATTGCAATATTCAATTCAACCTTTAGTTTACATCAATTGCACACTGTCTCAGGCAACAACAAAGTAAAATAAAGTTGCATTCTAATTACGCATTTAGCTAAAAAAAAAAAAGAAAATAATAATAATAAGTAAATGAACAGCTTTATTTTGTTTATTTGCAAATTGAAAAACAACAAATACTCTAACAAATAACAATTTAATTGACTTATCTGTGAACCAGAAAATCTTCAATGTGGTAGTTGAACAAGTGTAATAATGATTAGTAATATGCAATTAATGCAATTGCACATTAAAAAAGGTGAAAAAAAATTTTGCCTTGGAGAAATTTGATTTCCTGTGATTAATTCATTTGCGACAACTAAATTAATTACAGCTAAAATAATTGAAACTTTGTAGAAACAATATAGTGATTAACTCTTAAAAAATGTGAAATAAGATTTAGACTTAGAGAAATTTTACTTAATGTGATTAATTCAGTTGCGACAACTCAAAAATAATTACAAGTAAAATAATTGATACTTAGAGGGAATATTAAAATGATTACAGAAAAATATGTGAAATAAGATTTTGCATAAAAGAAATTTTATTTCATTAGCGAAACTAAAATAATTACAGATAATAAATAATTTAAACTTAGAAGAAATATAAAAATTATTATATATATATATAAATTCTTCAACATATTGTCATGACATGCATTAAAGTTAAATTGTATCAGATTCTTTCTTTGCTATTGAAATTCTAAAAATCGTTTTATTTTTAAACCTTATACGGAAATAATAAGCTTGGTTTTATTATTTCAATGCCCATCATTCGGCCTGTTCCTCTATAAACCGTACTTTTTCCAACTCTCTTGTATATGGGCAGATTAAGCTTGTTATAAATATTAAAATCTTAAATTTTACACATACTGTGGAGCTGGGAAATTAATAACATCGTTAAGTTCAAATCGATAGCACCACATTTGCAATAGAATTTTAAGTCTACAGTCATCGCCTCTAGTAACACCAATGGTAGAAATGCCAGGCCTGTTCTCGTCACAAATTAAGAGGATAACTGACCAATCAGTACAAAACTCCTCCTATGATTGGTAAAAATGCACATTTTCTCATCTACTCATTACTAAAAAATATATTTTCCAAAAGGAAATTTTTCAATGATCGATTATCAATGATCTACTCATTTACAACAGTTGGTATTCTTCTGTCATCAGAGTATTTGGCAGTCGGCTATGGACATTATAATAACATTCTCAATTATTGTAATCGAAGTTGCTTTAAATGTGAAAAAGGCAAAACCCTTCAATCAGTCTTAAATGCGATTAACAATAACGATTATTAATTGTATCGTCGACAAATCTCAATTGCAAACGATCTAAAGTTGACTTTTCTGCCATTGGCATTTGTTATAAAGCTGATTAATTGTTTTGTTGATCTTATTTGTTTTATTTTGATTTTATTCAGCTTACATTTGCAATTGCAGCTAATATTTTGCAACTATGCAACAATATGGCAGACATTCGCTTCCGTTTGCTGTGGAAAAGACTTGGCCAAGAAAGTTGCCTCATTAGATGGAGTCAGCTTATATGTTAATGCCACAGACTGTGGACCTGTGGGGTCTTTATACTCTTTCTACTCCTTCTAGCTGCTGCTCGTTACTCGATTAAGTGGCAGGTGCTCGTTGCTGCCGCTGCTGCTGCTGCTGCTGCTGCTGCTTGTGCTGCTCGTTGCCTGTTAGACATTAATCTGTGTGGCATTTAGTTACGCTTTAATAAGATTTGTTTTTTTTTTCTTGCTGCTGGGCGGGGAGGGGCGAGTCTCTGGCGAAAGCAAAACTTGCAGCTAAGCCAAGAGACTGAGACAGCTGAAGCAGACAAAGCGTCGCGGCTTTTGGCTTGCCACATAAGCACTGCCTGTCTGTGGCGCCCCATTTTTGCATTCGCTCATCTGTCTATATACGTATGTGTGTGTATGTGTGTGCGTGTGCTTGCTAAAAATATCATAACTGGTCAATACCCTGAAACTGAGAGTATATTTGCATCTATCATATTATACTTTTTAGGAACAGAAAAAAATTAGAGAATTTTAAAGAGAGAAATTAAATACAATCGTTGTAAACAAACGGAATATTTTTTAATTTCAAATACTTATAGATTTTTTAATGCACCTGAACTGAAAGCTTCAAATTACTCAGATTCGATATTTTATATATATATTAGAACAACCATGAAACCGATTATATTGGTCTGGAATTTCGTGTTATATATATATATATATATATATATATATATATATATATATATATGTAAGTAGGCTAACAAGTCCCGATAAATATTAAGCGAAGAAGTTCATTAAGTAAATCCATTTTAATTAATCAATTGATTAGTTGTGGTAATTTTTCTAGATAGATAAATAAATTTCATCTTATTTATTCTATATCTATATCTATATATATATCTATATTTTTTCTAGTAGAGTATTTATACTTTCAGTGTAGCTTTAGCTTACACAATTCTGATGGAAATTCCAAGAATTATGAGTGTAAAGTAATTGGAGTTCGAGCTGGAAGTATTAAGTTCTGCATAACGATTAAAGTAACAAATGAAAGACACAAATGCGACAAATATGTCGAACAGAGAAATTCCTGTGGCTGCCACAATAATAATAATAATAATAATATCGTTCTAACGATCGAGTGTTAAACTAATTAATGCGCAACTCGAGACATGGTTCTATAGGGCTTCAACACATATTAATATATACATACATATATACATACAATATATACATATATATATATATATGAAAAGGCGTTTGTCTGCAAGCCAAGTAACCAAAATTCAAGAAGTAAAATAAAAAAAATTAAAAATAACTGCAACTGTTGCCAGCCTACGGGGCACTCAAGCTGTTCCTTTTGGACACTCCAATTCCAGCTCCAACTTCAACTTACAAACCCCTGCCCCTACGCCCAAACCTCCACTCAGAAGATACAATGGCGATGATTTGCCAAGATCTGGATCTTAACATTCATATATATATATATATATATATATATATATATATCCACAGCGGAGCAGCAATTCATTCATATTTGTATTTACTTAACTTGCCGATGTTGATAAACATGATGATGATGATGATGATGGTGATGATGATGCTGTTGTTGGCTCTGGAGATGCGATAATGACTCAGCAACTTCTGGCGGCACAGCAAGTGATTTTATTGTTATTATATATATATATGTTTTTTGATGCTCTCATATGTTTTATGGGACGCCCGTTGCAGTGTAAATGTAGTTTCGACAGCCTAATTGGAGATCAACGCAATATAATTGTCTGCTGCTGGCATGATGACGATGTTGATGATGTTATTGTTGATGATGATGATGATGATGATGATGATGATGAAGTCGTGGCCCGAGAACAGGTGAATGAATTTGTGACAGCAGCACAAAGGCAAATGATGTATTGATAGCATCTGTTTTGGGAGCAGAAGCCGAATGCAGAAGCAAAAGCAGAAAGCAGAAGCAGCCAACCAGTCAGCAGCCACAGCAGCCACAGCATCAGTCGCAGCGGCAGGACGTCTGCAACTTTTGACAGACTTTTTGTTGCCTTTTGTTGCACAGTTGTTGTTGTTGTTTGCTGCTGCTGTTGCCTCTTGTGTAAAAATGCCGACCCTTGTAAGCAGACCATGCAAACGGAGCAACCAGCAATTGTGGCGTCTCTTTGAGTTGTCCATGTTAAATTGAATCCCATAAGCAGCATATAATTTATGAGTAACTTTTCCTTTTTGACTCAATTTTTATGAGATTTAATGATGGTTTTATAGACCTTCCAGCTGCATTGTCTATTTTTATAGTAAATAAATTATTGGTCTTTTAATATTGTCTACCTAAACATATTGATACACTCTTTATAAATTAAATTTCTTATATTTTTCATCATATAAAATACCAATCTCAAGATTTATAAATATATCCATAGTATTTAAACACAGTTATAAAAATATAACTTAAAAAACACCTTTTTTATTATCACAAGTTATTTTTAGACCGCTTATACACATTGTTGTCTTTTTCTGCATTTTAAAAATATTTAACTAAGAGATCAGCCACAATAATTTTCTTTATAAATTAATAATCCTCTAAATTAATAGAAAAAAATTGAAAACAAAAAAAAAATTGAGATCCTTCGAGCCGGATTTGAACCAGCGACCTATGGATGTCTACACATGGCAATTTCATACTACAGTCCACCGCTCTACCAACTGAGCTATCGAAGGTCGATACGATTCGTGTGCCAAAACGCATACATAAGCAAACGAAATAAACTCGTTGAGTTATCAGTGAGCGCGAGTAGCGAATAAATCAAAACGGTACTCACGAGCGAAAGCTGCGTGAGTACGACAGAGAGAGAACAGAAAGAGAGGGGGATGTGCGCGCAAGCAAAGTAGCTTTACATACGCGTTTTCTGCAGCGACAGCAATGAACTTTTTTTCGCTGTGCCGTTTTCGTTGTTGTTTTTTGGATTTGATTTTCTTTTGTTTTTCTTTTGTTTTCGTTTGTGTTTGCTTTTGCTTTTATCGGAATTTATTTTTTCGGCGCTTAGAAATAAATAAAAAGGCAATGTGACAAATGAACAACGTTGGCCACCTAGTAGGAAATGTTATGCAGCAAAATGCCAGCGTGAGTCATCCTAAACTGCAGGAGACGCTTGCGCCTACCTTCGCCTGTGGCCGACAATAACAACAACAACAACACGAACAAGTGAGTGAATCATGCTGCAAGCGCGCAAAGCGAGCCACAAGGCAAATCTTTGGGCATATTGGCCTTATCAGAGAGGCAGGTGGCCGCTGAGCACTTGGCTTCTTGGCCCGGCCTAGAACAAACTACCGCAGCGGCGGCGCCTGGCAAAGTGTTGCTGATAAGCAAGAGATGCAAACACACACACACTCTCTCAAACTCACCCGAGCGAGGGATACTTAACAAACCAATTAGGATGCCAAAAAAACAAAACATGAAAAAAGAAGGCAGCAAGCCATAAAAATAAAATCCATCCAGAGCAGCGAGCGGCAATATCAGTTAATCTATATATTGTATATGTACAGTAAACACTTTAAGCAATGCACGCGTTGGTTTTTAGAACAGATTTTCAATTGGAATTATAATAATAAATGGAAATTATTGAATACAATTTATTTTAATTAACACAAATTATAATCTAATATTTATAAAAAAAAATTAATTTAGTACTAATATTAATATACAATTTAGTATACTTTGATAACATTTATTATAGAAACAAATTTTCATAATTATTTAATTTAATTTTTATTGAAACAGTTCGACAAGAGTTATATAAATATAGAAACATCAGTATTAATAATTATTTAATAAGGATTTTAAAAATTGAAGTGCATCTAAAAGGACTACTCAAAACTCAGTAATATTTCAAATGTTGTAGTAGAGAAGTGTTCACTGTAGTCCAAATAGCTCAAAGGTTAAGAGAAGCAGCAGATGAAGGGTCGAGGAGCAGCAAGCGGAGCGAAAAAACTGACAGCTTACGGATAATTACTGACAAAAACACAAGAGGAGTTTGAGGATGAGGTCGAGGTCGGTGCAGAGATAGAGCTCTTCGAACTCAGAGGGGAGTAGTGGTGTGTTGGAGTGGGGGTAGAGCAGAGGTAAGCGCCGTTGCGGCAATTTGTGTGATCCATTGAGTAAGGTAAAAGAGCCCTCTGGAAACTGCTGTGTGTTGTAGGATCGATTGCCCAAGCTGTCTTGTTAGATAAGAAAATGATTGCCCCTTTCTCATAGAGAGAGAGAGGGAGAGGGTGAGGGAGAGGCAGTGAGTGCCCCGCGGTGAGGCTGTAATTTGCTCAGGTATCTTACAACAAATGTTCATAATTTTTAAGAATGACTCAAAAAGTTTTTCTATTCGCCTTATCAAAGCCAAACGATCTTTTCTGACTTTTCGGTGTTGGTCTCTTGATGTTGGTATCAATTTCCAGCTATGATTGAATGAATCTTCAGTTTAACTCTCCACTTATGTGGGCGTCTTATCGCCCGGACAAAATCTACAAAATTGCCAAGGTTCCAAGAAAATTCTCTATACATTTTTTGACAATATTTTTCTTAGTTTCTCTTCATAATTTTTTCAACATTTTCTTTTTAGCAACAGATGATTGTTTTGCAGACTGTCTTCTGGCTGCCACTGGCTCTGTCTCTTTTCATCCTGTGTGGCAGCAGCAGCATCTTCGTGCAACTTTGTAGCATCTTCTTGCTGCCTGATGAGTCATTTAATTGAGCCGAAAATTGACTTTGTAGTGGATAAATTAATTTACAGACCGTTGATAAAGAAAAAATAAAATAAAATAAAATCCCCGCATGACTCACATCTCTCACTTGGACTACTGAGTGTCTTTCGAGTTTATCTCTATCTCTCTCTCTCTCTCTCTCTCTCTCTTTCTCTCTCTCTCTCTCTCTCTTCCTTTTTCTCTCTGATCTGTTACACAGTCGAACTTGAAGCAACATTGCATTATAATCTGTCTTTCTGTTTGTGTGTTTCTATAAATAAAATCAAGTCAATTATTTTCTGTGGCAAAAACCTCAATTGCGACTCTGGGGCAATCCTCCGTCTTATCAGTCCAGACCTACAAATTGTATAATAATTAATATATAATAATGTATATAAATATGCTATTAATAAATATGTGTGCCAAAGTTGCATCATATTAAAATCGCTCAGTGATTGGTTACCCTTACAGATGATAATATAATTTCGTCGTGAAGTTTGTAATCCATTAAAGAATATATATACATATACATATATTTTTGAGCAGCTAGAACTATTTGTATATCATATAACCATAACAATCCGTTGAAAGATGAGTGCTTGTATGTATTTTTTTTCTTTGAGAAGCTATTCGGATTAATCATTTTAGTCATGTGTGCTATTATTATTTTTCGTAAGTCTATTAAATATTTATTTAGGTATTTGTGAGCTTTTACTTAAGCTTAGACTTTATGAAGGTGAAGAAGAAATATATATATATGATTTTTTTTAATTCAATTTTAATTTCTATGACTAAAATTAGGCTTAAAGGTGTAAAGTATTAAAAGTCTGTAAGTATTAAATTTATGGCATATTTAATTCGAAGCTGATTTATGTGCCTTTACTAATTAGTTGAGCCGCTGGCAAGTTCATTGATGAAAAACTCATTGTAGATTATAATCATGTATTATTTTTATTATTTTTTAATTTTGTTTTTGTTTTTACTTGGCTGCTTTATGCCATTCTAATTGGCTAGTCAACAATTTGTCTGTTGAGGCATTGTTTATGCCAGACTTTACAGTTTTAACTCGCAGTGAGATACGCGATTTGTTACCAGCTTTGTTTATACGGTGCATATAAATACTGCTGAACTGACACGCTTTGTGTTATTGTTTTTTTCTTTTCATGGTAATTCGTATCGCAGAGAAAAATACAAACGCCTTTTGCATTGAGTGATTTCTTTATACGCACATGTGTATTTATTTATAGTCTTATATTTTTGCCATACATTTTATCTGAAGAAAAAAAATATATTACGTTTACTCGTTATCAGCTTAACCACAGCAGCGCTTACCACGTAATATGCCCCTCTCCCACTCCCGTTATACAACTTGTTCGAAAGTTTCTTATGCTGCTATAAGCATTAAAACGCATTCAGCTTTGATTTTAATACGATCTGAATTGTTGTTGTTTTTATGTCAATGCTCAGTACATTTTATAGCAGGCAGCTTTTGAGCGCGGTCGTGGCGAGCCCATATATAGACCTTCGATAGCTCAGTTGGTAGAGCGGTGGACTGTAGAGTGTGAAACTAAATTGTAGACATCCATAGGTCGCTGGTTCAAATCCGGCTCGAAGGATCGTGGTAATTTTTTTTTTCCTAAATATTTAGTTATTATAGAGCACCTAGTAACAGTTATCTGTCAAAAATAAATGAAAATTATTTAGCTAGTGAAAGATACTTGTACATATACTTAAAATGCTCAAGCTGCTTTATGATAATATTTATTTAATTTTCTTGGCTTCACACATCTGTTACCTAGCAAAACATATTTTTATACAATTCCAACTCATTCCACATTTATTTATAAATTCCAGAAAGCTGCCCAAGCACATTTCATTTATTGTAAAAATATGTAAATATAAAAATAAACACAAAAAAATTGAATCCTTCGAGCCGGATTTGAACCAGCGACCTATGGATGTCTATGTTTTGTATGCAACCGCTACAGTCCACCGCTCTACCAACTGAGCTATCGAAGGTATATAGCGAGGGGGGAATTTCGTTCAATCTTAAGCTATTCACATTTGGTTCGTTTCGAATATGTGAATACTTTATTTGAATTCATGTTTTATTCATTTCGATGCGCTTGTTTCTCGTTTGGTTGAATAAAAAGACTTGGCAATTAAATTGTTTTTGTGTATTTTTTTTAATAAAATTTTTTCTTTTATATTTTTTCAATTTTCTTCATCATGATCACTATCATCATCATCATCTTCAGCATTTGCTCAACATTCATCAAAAAATGTTTTGTTTTTTGTTTTTTTAAATAAATAAAATAATAAAATGTATAAGAAAATTACAAAATACATTGACGCGCTCTGCAACTTCAGGCACGTTTTACAAATCGATATTTTCGAGTTTATAATTTTTTTTTTTTTCATTTTTTTTTTGTTTTTTGTATATATGTATATATAGTTTATAGTTTTGTTTTCTTGCACTAATTATTATTTGTCAACATGCTCTTAAAGTTTAAGACTTAATTCTAGATTAATTTTATATTTAACATACGCAATGATTATTTTCGAGTTTAGCTTAAAACGCATAACAATAAACGATAGTTTTTCATTTGATTTTTTCATTTTCATTTCATTTTTTTTTTGTATTTTTAATAATTAATTTAGTTTAGTAGCTTAACAGTAAGTTTTAGTTAAGAATTGGTTTTTAATTTACAGTTTACATTTAGTTTTTTTCGGGTGAACGAAGTTGAATACCGTTGCGTCGATATGTATGTGTGTAGTATGTATGTATGTAGGGTAAGTATTTAAATTTAATACATATACAAGAGAGTAACATACATATATATATATATATATATATATTTATTTTTTTATGTGTAATATATATATATGTATTTGTAGTTAGGAGCTACATAATTTCAAGTTGATTTTCTTTATTTTGTTTTTCGTTTTCTTTTTACAAGTGTTTGGGAAAAGCTGTGTGCGCTTTCCTCTAGTTATATATATCGATATATATAGCTTAGCATTAGCTATTTTTTTTATACAATTTGTTCAATATTTTTCTGTTGTTTTTAGCAGTGCGAGCTGCCAGATACAAAAGTATCTCAAAGTGCGGTTTATGGCATTTAGTTTGTTTTGACTGCTACTTGGGCGGCAGGAGACGACGTCGACGTTGATGGGCGGGGCGGGGCGGGTCGGGGTGTGGGCGGGGCGGCTATATACAGTTTTTTGTTGATGTTGATTACGACGTCTCTTTGTCACACGGGCTCTGTGCAACATTTCCAAAGCCTGGCTGTGGAAAGTGACAGAGGCGGCGCGGCTGCTGCTGCTGCTGCTGAGTGGGGGGCGGATTGGTGGGGGTGTGTGTTGTTGTTGTTGTTGATTTTTTAGGGGTTGGTGCGGTGCATTTCGCTCTACATACAATTAAAGTCTACGATTTACACTTAAAATTCAAATATTCAGTCCATTTTGTTTGCGTTGTGTTTAAAGCATTGACGGCTTGGAACCAAACAGCATTTGATGCTCTCGCTCTTGCTCTCTCTCTCTCTCTCTCTCTCTATCGCTCTCTCTCTCTCTCTATCGCTCTCTCTCTCTCTCGTTCTCTCTCTCTGATTAGCACTGTCTTTTATCGACAGCCACAGCCAACTACCGTCATATCGGGATAGTTCTTGAGCACAACCGTCCTTTGGTCATTGAGATAGAGCATCGAGATGCCCTCCAGCTGCGTTGGGACACAGCACGCCTTTGGTACCTTCCCTGGATTGAGATTATTGACTAAGGTTTGCACAACCGCATGATTTGTGGAATTGAGATGATCGGCCAACGGAAAGGGGCACTTCCCATGGCAATAGAATGCATCATAGCCCGGCGGCGCCACAATCCAATCGCTCCAGCCCACATCCTGAAAGTCCACATACAACGAATGCCGTCGGCATATCTCCTCATGATTCTTTCGTCGTGATCGGCGCTGATGTCGCCGATTTCGACCACCTCCACCACCACCCCCGCCGCCATTGCCATTACCACCATTGCCGCCCGCCCCCTCCCGATTGCCCACATCCCGGATGGAGCGTGACTTGTGCCGGCCATCATCTGTGTAGGTGAAGAGCAGCGGCTGCTTGTGCTGCCAATCGTCGTGCGCTTCGTCCGCACTGCGGCGCAAGCGCACATGATGATGTGGTGCCGGCTTGAGGGATCTCATCGTTCGCACCTCGATGAGCAGGCCGTAGTTTTTGTTCGGTGTCGCCAGCCACCGATCCACGGCGGGCTGCACATCAAGACTCATCGTCTCGGTGCTATTGAGACGCACTGTCTTCGTGTCCAACAGCAGATAGCTCGGCTCCCGCTTGCCACGCACACCCACCCGCGTTATATCGTAGACGAGCACCTGGTAGCGGCTCCGATTCACGGACGGACTAACGCTCAACGCATCCCGCGTCAACAGCAGCTCGGCGGCCTTCAGCTTCTCATCGGCGGGAATGCTCTTCACATCGAAGTGCAGACGAAACCGATGATGATGCGGAAACCGATCGTCGATTTTACTATCTGCAATTGAAAACAAAATAAATAATATCGATTTTAGTTTAAATTTATATTAAATTTAATAAACATATTATAAATTATTTTTTAGCTTAAGATAATATTCAATTTGATAAACATATTAAAAATTAGATTTATTTATGGTTTACTTTAAATGGCAACTATTTGCCATAAAAATGTGTTTCTGATTTGCGTATATTTAAATTTTATAATTTCATTGTTTTCAAGTTCATGGCAAACTATTGTTTTTACGATGGTTTTGTAGTTTTTCCACAAATTTTTTCAAATTAATTCGACTTAAAAGTAGCTGAAAATCTAGTTTATAATTGATTTGGCTTGATTTCGCTTAATTTAACTTGAATCGAATTCAATTATTTTTTTGAAAGGCATCTAAAAATTGAAATTTATATTTCTAAGAATCGCTAAATGTGTTTATAGTTTCTGGAATATTCGCATATAAAAAAGTAATTTGTTTATTTATTTTTTATTTATTGATGTTATCTTAGTGATTTTGAATCATGACGCGAAACGTGACAAAATACGAAGGCTATTCGAGGGCTATATAAAAATAAAGACAGACAGAGATTGAGAGAGAAAGAGCGAGAGAGATAGAGAGGGGAGGTGAGAATCACACGTTCCATTTGTCTTGCTGGTCCTGCCACTTTTGTCCAGCCGACTTTTACGACTGGCGCCTGTTGCAAAGGACCTGACCCACCCACGTACTGACGACCCACAGGGTTCGTTCCGCTGCTGCCGTTGCCGCCGCAAGGTGCAAAGGTGGCACGGCGAAATCTTAATTTGAATCAGCAAAGCAACCGAGAAACTCAAGTACCTCGAACAAAGACAGCAAAAAATATATATAAAAGTCGTAAATTCTCTGGACGAGCAACCGAAACCGAGACGAACTCGAACTGGACTCGGCTTAGACACTTGGCTTTAGACACTTGGCCAAGAGTGCTACCTGTTCAACATATATATATATATATATATATATATGTATCTATGTGTGTTTGTGTGTGTATCTGTGTGAGTCTAGCCTAACTGCTTTATTGTTCATCCCCTCTAATCCTGTGGAAAATAATGCGAAAATACGCTTTAATAATAATTGTTATTTTTACAAACACACATAAAATATAAAAGCCATTTGGCGCATGCGCTAAACGTTCCGGGTGTAATTCCGTTGAAAAATTTCAAGGTCACATTTGGGTTAAGAGTGCGGCCACTCAGGTAAAAGGACACTGCGTGCAACGTGCATCGTGCAACTGGCGCGTCCCTTTAGCCTGCGTCCTTTCATTTGAAGCTGCGGAATTTCCGCGTGATTTCACAGCGCTTGCGTGAATGATGACCAAAAATTCAAATATGGATATCGAATGATCTTTTTGTGGCAGGTATGCAAATCGCTTTGAGATGAACTAGAATTTCAGGGAAAATCCTGAACATTTCTTCATTCGCGTTTCGCGAGCGGCAAGTACGCGTTGCACATAGGCGCCGCAGTGTGAGCAGTGTGGCAGCGAGTGAGATGGAGAGCTGCTGTTGCAACTGCCACACGGCGAGCAGGTGCAAAAATAGGTCATGCAATCTAGCCGAGCTATGGAATACCTAAGCGACACTTAGATAATCCAACTATATACAATTTAATAATTAATTTTAATATCTAAAATTCAACATTGTCTCAGAAGTTTATTCTTCAATAAGTAAAAGTTGAAGTCTGACGAATTTTATATTCCAATGCGAAGTGTTCAAAATTGCAATACAGTTGTGCTCAAAATTTTAATAGTGATATACTTTATAACCTTTGATACTGAATATTATTATTAAAGTATTACAAATTTAAAAATCCAAATAAAGCAATTATTTTGAGCATTTTAAAAGACAATGTGAAAAGCTTTACTATTAGTTTGAAACCTTCTTTCAAATACTTAGCAACTTTAGCTAAGCTTGACAGACTATTTTTAATTTAAATAATTATACTTAAAAAATTTGAGTAGGAATTAATATCTATGTTTTTTAAAACACAAATTCGCTTCTATTATTTGTTTAAAATCATTTAATAAATGAAACTGATAAACAATTGATTTTAAAATTCCGATTTTAGCTTGTCTTTAGGCAAGCCTGATTTTAATATTTAAAAAATGTTGATTTTTTAGTTGAAGAATTTTTGGAATTTATGTTTAAAAAATTAGTTTTTCTTGCGAATAAGAATGTATATATATTTATAGATATATATATTTTTCTAATTATCTAGCTCACATGCTGTTTATATCCATAAATTTAGCAACTAAAAATCTTTAGAATTTCTGCATGATTTTTTATATTAAAATATGAGAAATTAACAGTTATATATTTTTTTTAAGATAGTTGAAAGGAGACTCACCTTTATGTGTAAAACTTCTGACTGTATTTGCCGATTTAGTTAATAGTCCCGGTTTGGGTATATTGACGGAATCGAGCTCGTGCCCCATAATTTGGGCGTAGAGCTTCTTCATTGCCTCCGGTATGATGATTTTGGATCTATCAATTTTTGGGGGCCTCTTCATGTTGAACAGCGAGAGGAGACTGTTCTCGATTTCGACTAGAGTTGATGGATCTGGTTTCAGTTTCTCCTTGATGATCTCCTTGCTGCTGTACGTGGCGGGCTCATCCTCAACAATGATGGCATCCGCAATGCCCGGCACCTCGAATTCCCCCAGCACGCCATCCTTATTCGCATACGTATCCGTATCCGTATCCGTATTGTGGCTGGTAATGGAGGCGGAAACGGAAGCAGCTTGTGGCGCCTCCAATGCAAACACACTCGCAATGGCGGTTTGTGTTTGAGATTCTGTTTTATGCTGTTGCAGCTGCTTGATGGCCATTTTATTGTTATTGTGTTTGCTTTTATTATTAGTTAATTTATTATGCTTATGATGTTTATTATTATGCTTATTTTTGGAATTTTTGGAATTTTCTAATTGGTCTGTTCTTGTTTTATGCACTTCGTTAAACTGTTTGAATGTGGCACTTTTGCTATGTTTGCTTCTTTTGTTGTTTTTAATATCACTATCACTGCTGCTGCTGTTGTTGTTGTTGTTGTTATTGTTGCTGTTGTTGCTGAGATGTAACTCGTTAAATGGCTTAAATGCTTTTGCTAATGCTGTAGTCGTTGTTGTTGTTGCTGCTGGTGCTGCTTCTTCTCTTTTAGTTATTGTATTATTATCGATTATGGCCTTCGTTGTTGTTGTTGTTGTTGGTGCTATCGCTGCGATAAATCTCGTTGATATATCCTCGGTGCTAGCAACTTGAACGATCGTTTGAAAAGTCGCCAGCACTGCGAGGAGTAGAAGCCATGCGCGCATGGTCGCTTGCAACTCTGAAACGATACAAAAACATAGGAAATTGTTTAGCATTTGTCGATAGGGTTAAAACACGAACGTCAACGTCGGCGTCGCCGTCAGCGTCGCTGCTGGCGCGACGCAGCCGGCGTCGCTAGTTGTGCCGGACGCTGTCAGCCAAACAGAACACACAGTCAAATCCATAGAAAAAAAGAAGCAAATTCCACTCAAAGAGCGCGCGCTCAAGTGTTGAGCACAACGGCTGGGCATGCGCATGTGCCAGAGCGAGATGACTACAGCGCACAAATGCGTTTGCGTGCGTTGCTGCTCTCCTGCCTGATAGAGCGAGAGAGTGCGGGAGTGTGGGAGAGCGCGCCAGTGTGGGAGAACATGTGAGCGTAAGTTCTCATGTGTTGAGTGGGAGACACACACAGAGAGACAGAGAGAGAGAGCGAGCGCAGGCAGGTAGCAGCAGCAGTCGCTGTCGCAGCAGCAGCAGCTTCCTTAAGCGCCTGGCCCATTTAGACCCAAGTTTTATGGACCCGGCGAAAGGTGCGTCCTGAGCGCAACATAAATTGAGCTGTGTGTGTGTGTGTGTGTGTGTGTGGCTGTTGGCCCAAAAACCTTAACACTCCCTTCCGCCGCCCTAACACCACCCCACCACCAGCAGCTAGCTGGGCTTAGCTTAGCTAAGCTTGGCTCAACTCATTTGAGCTTAACTCAATTTTCTTTCTTTATTTTTTTTATGTTTAAATATATTTTTTGGCTGTTTGGTGTTGCAATCGCGGACATTGCACCTTTTGGGCCCGCTGACGGAGTGACACACGATCTGTGGTATGCAGCAGCGATTTGTGTCTACGTTTAGAAATTCAATACAATCAAATCAACAACAAAATACACACAGCAAGTGGGTTCAATAATATGTGTGTTAGAGTAGAAATTAGAGAAGTCAACAAGGCTTGTCATCATTTTGTATATATTCATATTTTCAATCAAGAAAAGGGTATCACAAAGTTGTGCAAAGCTCACACACAAAATGAGACATTATTTGTCTCACTTTTATAGGGTATCTACACGTCGCGCATTGTGCACACCCATTCAGCTCTTAACTTGTTTTATTATTGATCAATATTTCATGTTCGAAGCTTATCGCCGCTTCTCACTTTGATTTATACACAGGCGGCATTTTTCTAAAAACCAAAAACTTAACCAAAGAAAAAACTAAAAAAAAAAAATTTCGGTGACTGCTTTTTATTTATATTTTTTTATCTTGAGAATTGAAGAAAATTTATGAAAATTATTAAAAGTATTTTACTTAGACTTATATTTATATATATATATAGTGGTTGGTTATAGGCAATAAATTTGTGAGATGCTATCTCAAGATGAGCCCAACAACAAGAACAACACACTTGTATTAGGTGCAGGCAGCTACGTGCCTTACACACACACACACACACACACAAATGCATACACACCGTTGCTGGCACAACAAATTACATGTTGTTTTTCACATAAAGATTAAAATCTTATCTAGTTGTAAAAATTTGTTATATGACAAGGCGCAAGGCGCCAAAGGAAATTCTGTATTTTCGTTATAATCGAAACAAAAAAAATTAAAAAAAAAAGATGGCACACGCTGGGGGGTGCCAACGACGGGGGCTTATAGAGAGAAAGAGACAGACAGAGTGAAAAAGATCTTTCGCTTGTGATAAGAAAACCAATTTTGAAAGCATTTTTCCAAAGGGTGAATGAAATTTTCATAATTATGCATTGGGTTTTTTTTTTTGTTCTTCTTGTTATCGATCGATTGCTTTATGAGTGTTCATAATTTTCATAATTTTGTTATTCTTTGTTTTTTGAATATACATTTGCCCCAGCAGGACTACCTGAGTTGCCTTAACGGGGGTTTCCCCTGGCAACCAAATGCGATATTGAATGTCAGTCGCACTTTTGGAATTTCCAATTTCCATTCAATTCTAAAGAGTTCAACGCATATTTCTCACCCTACTCTGAAGTTCAAATTTCAGCAAGGTTTTCCATTTTTTTTTCTTCTGTTAATGCCAAAAAAAAAATTTGTTGCGCAAATTGACACATTTTTGTTTTGGCGTTAACGTTTTGATGTCGATTGGGCAATAGATACTAGATACTATATAGTGAAATATTAATGTGTGTCACACACAGTCAGCACAATACACACAACACACACAGTCACACACAAACACACACACACCTGTGTGAGAAACGGGCACAACGAATGCACACAGCACGCACTCAAAGATACAAAGATACAAAAATGCATAGATACATAGATACATAGATACATAGTTACAATACCACTAATACGAATACAATTCATATTATATAGTTTTGTATTTTTGGTTTTGGTTTTGTAATTTATGTGCCAGGACATTGACATCTTTTGTGGCTTTGTGCCGATGCCGACGAACACTTCAGGTTGCAACAAACACTGGCCCAAAAAAAAAACGGTACTTTATTGTGAGCCAACAATGCCCATTCCGGGAATCTCCCCCGGGCATCTATTACGATTATGATATATTATGAGATACACTCGTTCTCGAACGCGTGAAAATATTTTGATTTGGTTTAGTTAAGTTATTGCGTTGCGTCTAACGATGGGAACAACACGCCCCTTTTATGCCACCAAATTCAAAGTGGAATTGAAAGAGGAATATAATACTAGATAATATTATACTTATTGGATTACTGACTCAATTGTCACATATCTAATATGCAGCAAAAGCTCCTTAGAATTAACGAAACATTTCGCTTTTGAAAAAATACAACATTAGTTTCAGATACCTATAAAATGAATCCTTAAAAATGATTTTCACTAATTCCTCTAACAGATTTTTGTTATTCTCTTTATAGGAAAAGTTTTAGTTTTTTATTTTGTAAATATTAATAATAAGACTGAAGTTTTCTTTTTTTCTTTTTTTAATTGCAAAAAGTTTTGGTTTATACGTTACGATCTCCCATTAAGTAATAATAATAATCTGAGCATTGTTTTTAATAGGAAAAATTATTGATGTAATAACTCAAATTTCAATAATATTAATATTCGAACTTTTCTTGATGTGAAAATGTTAAGCTTTTTAAAGCCTAACAGACGATTTCGATATATAATAAAATGAATAAATAATATATATATGAATATTTGTAAAAAATTAATTTATTTTATAATTTTCTAGTGAAATTTATTTTTTTTTTCTTAATTTTTCTATTATATACTTCTTGCAAATTTTTATTAAATACATCTACAAAAACTTTATCTATTTGAATATATATATTCTCTGCCTATTTGATCTAAATATATTTTTATTACCAATAACCCTATTAAATGCATTTGTATATATATCTATATATATTGAGCTGCATTTATATAGATCTGAGCATTTATTCGAAATTAATTAAATTACAAAGTGAATACCACAAAAGGCATTTGACCCGTCAAAGACAAACATTCAACGCCCAAAAAAAAAAAAAAAATGAGGTAAAGCAAATGTTTCTCTCAATTTTCATATTTCAGGTGGAAAACATTCATAAACAAAATGGTATCATATCAAATTGTGGACAGGGCGATTATGCATATTGGCATTGGATCAGGTCGGTGATGGTGTAAATATATAATATGTGTGTGTGTGCGTGTGTGTGTGCAGTTCTCACAGGCAACCAGCAATGTTTTTTATTTATATGGAAATAATTTACATAAGCTTAGTGGCAAGTGAGATACTTTTTTTTGGTGGGGGTTTTTGCGGGGGTTGAGCACACTCAGTCAGTCAGTGACAAGAACTCACCTCAGTCTTATAAAGTTTCCTATGTTGGTCGGTATCTCGGAATCTCAACTTGTCTAGATATATATATATATATATATATATATATATTTATATATATCGTTTATTTCTTCTGCTGCTGCTGCTTCTTGTTTATTTCTTTAGTTATTAATTTGTAAGCCGCGTATTTTGATCGATTACCCTCAAGAAAAGAGAGAGAAAAAAATCTAACTTCAGTTGACACTTTATGAATTTATGACGTTTACTCTACTTTTTTCCTCTTGTTTTTTTTTTTTAGTTGCTCAGTTCTGTTATCTCTTTTGTTGTTGTTGCTTTGGTTTTTCTTTTCTTTTTTTCACTTCGCTTGAGCGTTAGATATATTTGCACAATTTACAGCTGTTTTAAGTGGTGTTAAGCGGCTACCGTGTTGCCTGTTGCAGCTTGTGTTGCACGTTCACAAAAATCACGCTCAATTTTTTTTTTTTTCTATTTTGTCAATATCTGATAAATCGTGTTTGATAAATCAAAATCTCAGCTGCGCTGCGGCGTTTTTCGCTTGCGATAATTGTATATGAAATAGATGAAATTCTTGTTAAAAATTTTATTGCCGCACTCGAGGCGCAGTTTGAGCCGCTGGCACTGATTGTGTGTAGCAATTGTTGTTGTCAGGACACATGACACACCAGAGACGTATCTGTCAGATACATTAAGCATTTGCACTTAGTTGTAATTGTTTTTAATATTCAATTTGCGATTTGTTCACGCGCTCGCCTTTGCAGCGGGCTCGTGTCGTTGTTGTTGTTGTTGTTGTTGTTGCTGCTGCTGCTGTTGTTGTTGTTGTTGGAGTTTCTGCTGACGGCACAGTAATCCACATATTTTCCAAAGTGACAACAAACCAAATGCCAAAATATAAAATGCAAAGTGAGTCGCCGCACGAAACGTTTAATTTTTGACGATTTCTTTTTGTTGTTGTTGCTATGCAAATACCTCGCGCACTTCAGTTAGATATATATATATAGATATATATATAAATATATATTTTACATATGTATATATATTCTTTTGTGTATCTGTATCTGTAGCTTGCTGCTGTATCTTTTGTTTTGATTTTGCTTTACATTTTTATTGATGTTTGACTATTTTTTTTTTATTTAACTTGTTAGTTGACATTCCAGCCATACTCGCACACTCGCACACACAAACGCACAAGCAACTATTTTTTTTTTCTTAACACACGCGTCAAGTTTGCAATTTGAAGATGTGCTTAAATTAAGTTTTCTTTTTTACGCCAAAACGCAGGGCTCACTTTTTGTTGTTGTTGTTGTTGCTGTTTGTTGTAGTTTTTTGTCGTTTGTCGTCGGCAAACGGTCGCCAGCAAATAGTTTTCAACTCGATCAGCGCTGTGGAACGACTAACGCCTTCATGTCTACCTCTACCTGATTGAGTTACAGGTAAGCCAAAAACACACACACACACACACGCAAACGCACGAACGATCAGCAAACGAAACGAACGAATGCATTCGGATCTCGTCGTCGTTGGCTTCGCGTCTGAGTGAAACCGATGAGCTGAGCAATTCTCGCTCTCTTGTTTTACGCTCACTCTCTCTATCTCTCTCTGTCTAAAAGTTTAACTCTTGTTGATGATGATCATCATTGTGTGTGATATGATCACGCATCCATCTCGGCTGAAGTTCCCTTGGCCACTGGCAGCCAGCGCGTCGTCAGTTTTTACTTCTACTGAGCCACTCAAACGACAAAGCAGCAGCACCAACAACAACAATAACAAAAACAAGAAGAATTGAGTTTCATTTTGGAGTGAGTGTGCGGAGTAAGCACACTAATTGAGTCAGTTTATTGAGCTTAGGTTTTGAAGTGTTTCCATTGAGCTTTTCTTGAGGGTGGCTTTTAAGAAGCTGAGCAGTTTTTAGAATTTTTTGTGGCAACTCTGCTTGTAAGAATATAACAAGCTAAATATTTATTAAATACATTTATTTTATACATATTTTTATGAAATTAATACAACATTTTGTGTAAAGCTGATTTAAAATCATTCAAATAACTTAATAACTTAGAGCTTCGAAGTTATGGTTTATTTGTCATATTATTTATATATATTACATATATATTTAATTTGATATATAAATAAATATTGTAGGCTTATAACTTTTCTATTTATTTATTTATCCAAATAAATAAACAAAAGTAGCAAGCTCCTACATATGGTTTTATTTTTGAACTAAATTCAAACTAGAATTTTTTATTTTTATTTTTTAAAACTTTCTGATAAATTTTTAAATGTATTTTGTGAGTAAATGTTCATATATAAAAATATATGTTTAAATACAATTTAAATATACAAATAAAATAAATATGTATATATTATTCAAACCCAACATATATTTTCACATAAATATTTGTATGTTTCACAATTTAATCGAACACCTTTTTTTTAAATTTCACAATTTATTGAAATAACTTTTATAGTTTTGTTTTAAAAATTTTCAATTACTCACTCAGCTTGAATTTGGGGTAGTCTGGAAACTAAGCTCCTCGACCCAATTCCTAATACGCTTGCCAACTGCAATCAGTCGATCAATTCTCGCACTGTTGAGCACATCGAGAAACCAAAAGACAAAATGAGAAAAAAAAAATTTGAAGAGCAAACGGAATCGTTGAATCGCTTTTTTCACGTTGGAGTTGCACGCGCGCAATGAGCCAAGTATAAAACCAAACTGTCTCGTCTTTTGTGCGGCGCACGCATTCCTGGGGCCAACAGCTAAACAACCAGCCAGCCAGCAAGCCAGCCAGCCAGCCAGCCAGCAAGCCAGCCAGCGAGCCAGCCAGCCAGATAGTCAGCCATCCAGTCAGCCAGCCAGCCAGGGCCCAGTCAGATCGTGATCGCTAAGAACCGACGACAAATGCCACAGGAGCGAGCGAGAGGTAATGTTTATTTTTTAGAGTGTCTGTTAACACACACAAACACACACACACACACAAACACACACTCATACATACAAAAAGAAATACTGTTGAGTGTGTTTAGGTAACGAAATCCTTAGCATTGCACAAACAACAACAACAAAATGAAATCAAAAAGTCAAGAATTAGTATAATTTTATTGGTTGGCAAGAGGTAAGGCAGAAGAAGAAGAAGAAGAAAAAGAGGGGGGCAAAAGAACACAAGGCAGCCATAAGAATGACAGTTGCTATCTCTGTTGCACGCACAGCACACAGCAGAGCAGTGCAGAGCAGAGCCGCAGCACAGCAGAGCCGCAGCACACTTAACCAATACAAATGCAAACAGTTAAATGCATTTCAACTGCCCCGCTGTTTGTGGAGATGACTTGACACACCCGCGCAGGCACAACAGCCAAAGTGACTGCCACAAAAAAAAAAAAAAGGTTGCAACAAAGAGATACCTACAGACCATGCTGTTGCTGTTGTTGCAGTTGCCAGCAGGTGCTGCAAGCCAGCCAAAACGACGCTGGCCACTTGGCCCTGGGTAGGTGGAGCCGCCTCAACTTGTGCCTCTATCCACTGCCACTGACTGCTTTTGGTCTTGCCTTTGCCTTTGCCTTGAACTATACCTTAAGTCACTTTTTTTTCTTTTTTTTCGTGTTTTGACTTTTTTCTGTAACTTTTTTTGCTCTCTGCTGTCTGCTTTTCATTTCTTGTTTTGTGCAGTTGCACTGCAAACGTGGCAACTTTTGTGAACCTTGAAATCTATTGCTCACTGGGGAAATCGAATATTACTCAATAAGAGTTGAATATATATATATATATATATATATATATATATACTGTAAAGATATATTACTGCAATCTATAAATTTACTATAGAAAACTAACTATAGAAAACTTAAATATTACATAAATATTTATAAGCTTTAACAAAAATTAGATGTGTACTAGTCAAACTTATTAATTTAAAGTTTAAATAAAAAGTTGAATAAAAAATGTAAATATTTTATATTTTATTTATATATATACATTTTTTTTAATTTATTTTATTGGCATATTCAAAATGCTAGTTCGCCGTCCCTTTAGCAAAATGTCGAACTTGGCCAAAAATAGAGAAAATGCCACATGGGAAAATTTTTAAACTTTGTTTGTGATTTATTATATTTTTAGTACTATTCGACTATTGATAAAATATTACCTAACAAAACGAGAGAAAGATAAAAATTATATATATATAATGATGCAAAACTCCTTTTGAATATAAGTTTATTTATTGAATCCAGATAAACCTTTATAAGATAATTCAAGGTATGTGGATAAGGATCTAACTAATTACTGAAAGCACTTTTGCCCGAATCCGACATGATGATTTTTAGAAAAAATATGAGATAAAATATTATTAAACAATAATTGAATTAAAAAATGAGAAAAATATATTTAAATTGAAATTTAATTTAAATATAAATTTTTGTTGGTATTTTTTAGTTAGTTAACCAACAAAGCATAGTTAATGGTGTCAAACCAGTAACAAGCTATAGTTAAGTACATAAATAAATAAAAATAAAAAATATTCGAATATTCAAAGATTCCCATTTGACTTAAAGTACGAACCACATCCAAATGTTGTTAACATTATTAAATAATTTTGAATACTAACCAAACTGATCTCAGTATAAAGTTGTGGTTCTATCAAGAACAATTCACAAGCATTTGTTTATTAAATTAAGTAAAATAAATGACTTTAAATTAAATGCAACTAGTAACAATATATTTGTTTAAGTGCATTTTCAGTTTATACACTTGTGTGTTGTAAATCTTGAGTTGCCTGCTGTGAGTAGAGTAAAATTTGTTTTTTTGTTTCATGTGGTCAGAACAGACTAAGCTGAGTGTGTCCAGTGTGGCGACACCGATGGTCGCGACGTCTGGCAACTTAAGCGTTGCCAGACATTCTGGCTTTGCTGGCCGTTGCAGTTGCAGTTGGCGCCTCGAGGCATGCTTAAGTAGCCTGCAGCCGCTGGTTGCATGTTGTGTGTGTGTGTCCTTTTGCGGCGCACACTTGACGCCGTCTGTGTGTGTGTGTGTGTTGCCATCTTTTGTTAACTCTATGTCGAGCATCAGATTTCTCGAGACAAAACCAAAAACCCAAAACCGGAAGAAAGCAAGACAACAATCAAATATAAAATGAAAGCAACACACATAAAAAAAAAAAGCCGACGCTGTGGAAGAATTTAAGAATGTCGTCGCTGTGGCTGCTAAAGTGCTGCCCAGTTGTTGTTGTTGTTGTTGTTGTTGCTGCGGCTGTTGTTGTTGTTCTGATTCATGCCGATTGGCGCACAAGAAGCAGAAGGCGGCTCCAAAAACGACGCGCGAGAGATCCTTTTGTATGTTAATCGCCGCAGCCACAACACCAAGAGACGCCCTGGGCATAAAAAACTTTATATATATATATATATTTATATGTATATATGTAGATGGAGAGACTCTCTGTTTGTCTGTGTGTGTGTGTGTGTGTGTGTGTTTGTTTGTGTGTGTTTTTGGAGTCTGTGTTTGGTTTGTCTGCTCCTCCTCTTTTAATCTTTTTCAACTTGTTATATTTCTGGAGGTGTGTGTGTGTGTGTGTGTGCAGGGGCGTAGTTAATAGGCAAACTACACTTTTTAGAATACAAAGGTAATTTTGAATTCTACTGGAATAAAATGCATCTAATTATTTGCACAAAATAGTCAGAAAGTTACTAATCTATTTAGATAGAAGAGCAATTCATAATTTTATTTAATAAATATTATTTAATCTACTTAAAAAAATTTAATTCATACATTCATTTAATAAATTTTACTGAATTTGAGTCTGTACTATTAGAAATGCCTGCAAATGCCTGATCTTAAAATAATTCTTGAAATATTAATAGAAACTAGACAATTTATTAAAGCATTATTAGCAATTTTAAATAAATTTATATATTTATAAATTTATTACTTATTTATTAAAAAAAATTAAACCGATTAATAGTAGTCCCATGTTTGTACTCTTTTGTTAAAGTGTGAACAGTAGATTAATATAAATAATTAATGAGTTTGTTTAAGATATCTTATTGAACAAACAAGTTTTTTAAGCAAGAACTTAACTCTTGACTGATTGTTTCTTTGCAAAAAGGTTTCTAGGCAAATATCACTAACATAATAATAATCATAAACTGATTAAAGAAAATATTTGTTTAAGAACATAGATTCTTTCCGTATATTCCCAAAATATGTACTCAAAGCAGTAAAAGGAGGAATATATTCCAAGTATATGGAACGATTTCTTTAAAACTGAGAAGATAGTTTGTAAAAAAAATTTAGACAGATTAAAACGGCCATATCGATGCGCAAACCGATGCTGTTCAAGAACACATATACTTAATACGATCAGTTCAACTTTATAAGTTATAAACTTAACTATAAAATTTTAATGACATGTAAATCCCTGTTAAATTCTGAACTTGTAAGTTTTTGCATGCCTCGCTGACCAAAATCCCAAACTACGTCCATGTATGTGTGTGAGTGTGTGTTTGTGTGTGTGTTTCTCCATTATTACAACATTTTAGCAGAGATAAACAGAGATTCTTTAAGCCTGCTGCGAAATTCTGCTGTCTGCATTCGGCTGTCTCAAATTTTGCTGGCCTCTCAACTTTAATGGCATTTAATTACCTTTCGCATTTTTTTTTTCTACTTCATCTTCTCTCTTATTTTATTTTATTTTTTTTTTTTAGCTTATCTTAACGCCCTTACGTGGTATTGGACCACCAGAAATTGAGGGCCAGTCAAATTCTCATTAAGCATTTTTCGTACCCTTGGCCCTATCGGCACTTACCATCAAGAATTTGGCACAGTCCTGTTTTAAGGCCCACACGGATCGAAGCGCCGGCGCTACTTTCACTACAAAAAACAACAACAACAAGAACAACAATAACAACATCAGCAACAACAACAGCAGCAACAAGAAGAGGAAGAAGATCGAGCGGCATCTGAAAGAATCCATTATCAGTTGCAGGCGGCTTCGCAGCTTGGCAGCTCTTCATTTATCAACTGTTTGCCTGGACGCGTGTGTCATTTATAAAATCCTTGGCAGGACACCAGGACAAGTGCTCTGGCAAAAAAAAAAAAAAACAAAATAGAAGAAGAGGAGGAGTTGGAAAAATGGAAAAATGTAGCACTGCAAAAACGACTTGACACAGTTTTCATTTGCTGACCACAGCCAGATGAGAGGACTCTTCCACTCCATTCCCTGACATGCGGGCGCACAGCAGGACAATGATTCGGATTGTGATCCTTTTTGTTTGCCTCTCTCTCTCCCTCTAAGCGTAGGCAAACGCAACGGGGGCGAGCGGTAATTGTCGAGATGAGAAGGGGATTGGGAAGAAGAGCGTTGAGGCAGACGACAACGATATTGGTATTAGTCAAAAGGGAGTGAGAGCTTTGAGAACCCATCTCAGGATATTGAGCAGCAATTGAGAGGAAGTAATAGGTTTTAAATTAAATAAAAATTTAAAAAAATTATAAATATATATATATATATATATATATATATATATATATCATATATATATATATGTATATGGATTCCAAGTGGCAACCTTTATATTATAATATATTAACTATATATATTAACATATTACGTTTTGTTATAGAGCCTGCAAAAGTAGGAGGAAAGCCCTTCAAAAATTAATTTATTGGAATTTTTTAAGATTTGGTTTCTTTAATTAGGCCTAATTCTAGTTTAATATCTATTGAATTTTAAATAATGCCTCTTATCAATTTGAACGAACTTTTCCTTTAACGCTATAAACATGACCAGAAAGCCATTTGCAAAGTTATGGAAATGGAAGGATTCTATACGTGTAAAAGTTGATTTTTTTTAACTAGAATTCTAACAAGAATATCGATTGAAATTAAGTTTTCAACGTGAAATATAGAATTAATTTATATATGCCAATCCATCACTAAAAGTTTTGAAAATTGTTTATATTTTGACGAAGTTAAAAAAATGAAATGTTTGGATGCATCTCTGCATGAGAAGAACTGTTAGTTCGACAGATATTATATATTTATATTTATATAGCTATATATTTTTTGGAATATTTCGATATACATCTATAATTTCTGCAAGCGAAAAGATGTACATAAGCCAAGTTAAATAAATAAATAAAAATAAAAATAAATAAATAGACAGCTGCCAGCCTTTGAAATCGATCTTAAAAAGACTCATAAATGTTATACTAAACTTAATACTTAAAATTCTCTAAAATGTGTGTTGAATTGCATTTTACAGCTGTTTCATAAAAATAATAGTGACACCTGCTAGACTCGTGTTTCAGCGGAACCTCATTAAGAGGCGATGGTTGGCATCAATTGAATCACTTTTGCATTGTTTAACTCTGGTTTTGGTTTGGCTGTAATATTCAGTTGGCTAATCAATTACCGCAGGAGCAAAAAACAAAAAGTTGGCAAAACAATGCAACGTTGCACGATGCCTTGCGGCACGTGGACATCATTCAGTGCGCCTTTCACTGCCACTTTGATGGAAAGGTGACAGTCAGAGTCAGTTCACAGAGGCAGAGAGAGAGAGAAGAAAAAAGAAGAGCATAAAAAAAAAACACACACACAAAAAAACAGGGAAGAAGCCGTCACAAAGCAGCCGCAAAACTGTCAAGAGACTGTTGAAGAAGGGCAGGAGAGGAGAGGAGAGGCGGAGGCGGAGGCAGTGGCAGTGTGGCAGGAACAGACTGAGGAGGGCAATTGTCAATCTGCGGGCTGCAAAGATGGAGAAGAAAATGATGTTCGACTTTGAGAATGAGAATGAGAATTGAGAATTGAGAATTGTGGATTGAGCATTGGCAGGCTGAAGAGCAAATGCTGTTGAACTGGATCGATTGTTGTTTGGCTTTTGTTCAATTAAAACGTTATTATTGTGTTGATCAATGACTGACTGACTGACTGACTGACTGACTGACTGACGCATTGACTGACTGACTGACTCAGGCAGCAGCAGTTGCAACTGGGGACTCAAAGTCTAAGTTGCGTTTTGTGAAAGCTGATCCTGGCTGGAAAAACAGAAAACAGAAAACGTTTTGTTAGCCTGGTCGGATCTGTGTGTAATTTGATGCTGTCTGCAGTTGTTTTTTTATTTTTGTTTTGTTTTTTTTTTTTTTTATTATTGTTGTAGTTGTTGTCATTGTTCTGTTGAAACCGTTTTGTTTGCTTATGCCCACAAAGCCATTAGAGCTGCTTGGCCCGCTGCTGCACTGCCTGATTTATGCGTTTTAGCCATTGAGTAACCCAATACCCAAACAATATATATATATATATATATCTTCTATAAGAATATCAATATCAATTTGAGCCCCTTTTCCATATATGTATCTATAAATTGTAAAAATTGTATGCGTTTTATTAGCGCCACTTGGTAATTGTTCTATTGGATGACTTTGCAGCGTTTCCTAGCTGCGGGTGGCTCCTGCTGCTCATAGTTGCAGTCGCAGTCGCAGTCGCAGTACCCGTTGCAAGTCCAAGTTGATGTCTTTGCTACTTTCGTTGTGGCCATGTGGCCACTTCACATTTCATGGAAAACAGTTTGAATTCAAATTAACACAGCGGGCTGCCTCGCATGAGCATTAAAAGTCAATTGCAATTAAGTTTTATTTCGGCAGCAAGTTCTCCACTTTTCTCACACACAACCAAGTTGCACAGATCTGTTCGAGTTGTTATGTGTGAAAATATCAAAGGTGGATTTTAGATGCGGCCCCCAAAACACTGAAGTGGTCACAAATCAAATCGCTGGCCGTTTAGCGCCATCGATAAAACTTAATGGCCGCCATAACTGTTAGTCCTAATCGACTGGAGTTACAAACGCATACACTCAGCGAAATATATGTATAAAAAAAAAATGTTTACTTAGTTTTTGTATTATATCAAAATGTTTAATTGATCGATTCTTAAACTTATTCGCTTGCCTTATTTAGAATTTAGTAAGGATTTATTTGAGAAAGTTTTCATTTTTTTAAAATAGTTTTTGAATTACGCCAAAATTCTTTGCTGAAAAAATCCTTAAATTTATTCCATAAACTTTTTTTTTAGAATTTCGTAAAATTTATTCCATAAGCTTTTTTTTAGAATTTAGTAAGAATTCATTTGAGCAAGTTTTAAGGTCTTTTTTGAAAACAAAAATTTTAGTCTGACAATGAAAATATTCTTTGAAATTTGGCTCGGCTTTAAACGCCCAATTCATATTTTTTTTTAATAATTACTGTTAATTTTTAATCTTAAGAATTTGCTAAATCTTTCAAATCGAATTCTTAATTTAATTTAGCCAGCATAATTATTTTACTAATATTATCAATCAAGTTTACAAATTCAAAACATATTTGAAAAACATTCAGACCGCATTTTTCTTATCATAAAAAAATTTAATAACTTAGAATTATTTCAATATACGTCAAATAGTAATCAAGTTTAGCATCTATCCCACCCACAGACTGTAACTATGATGCCAAATTCAAGTTTTTCTCCAAGTGTAAATGCAGATTGGAATATAGAGATAGTGATAGCAATTCAGATATAGATTCAGCAATTGCAGCATGCAGCATTCAAATTTATTACTAATTGGGTGTGAATTGGCGGCAAATGGTTATATGTTTTTTTTTTTTTTTTCACTCGATTTCGTGCGGTAGTTGCATGCTAAAGAAGCATGCAACATAATCGAAACGGGTGCTAATTGATAGGCCTTTGATCTGAGGGCAGCAACACGAGTACTCGCCACGTATACTTGCCACGTATTTATATTTACGGCAATTGTACGGCAACACAACAAATCGTGCATAAAACAAACAAATCGAAATTCGAAATCGACGCGACGGCAGACAGCACTTTATGTAATCGCCCAAAATGAATGGGCGCTCAGAATGGGAGTCAGTTCGAGAAGGAAAGAGAGAGAGAGACTGACTGATATGAGAGAGAGAGAGAGAGAGAGAGAGGGAGAGTTGCAGTTGCATTTGGTTGATGTTTTCAATCCGTTAACTGCACATCAAAATCATCATTAACACGGCAGCTCGACACTTGTGGCATGGTAATTTGGGCAAAGCGATGCACATTCAAGTGTCAAGTGTTACCGGAGGAAACATCAAATTTTATGATTTCATAAATATTTGGCATATGCCCAACAACAACAACAACTGTAAAAAAAAGGGGCGCTTAGGAGCTGCCACATCATCATCATCATTAACATCATCATTCCGAATGTGCCCATTTGAGGCAAATGTTGCAATCTGTTTATACAAACTTTTCCAACACACAACACATTAATTTACTTTGTCTTCGCACAAGCGTAAACACACTTTTCAATGTGGTTGCACTTCTTGTAAATACAATACATATATATATATATATATATATATATATATATATTTTAGTATATATATACTATATATAGTATGTGTTTTTACACTCGTACTTCTCAAACTAATTCAAATGGCACAATAATCGCCACTTACATAAATGTTACTTAATATTTATTGTCGAATTGCCTTTCAGCATTCGCGTTTCTAAATTTTTTGAGTTTATTAGTTTAATTGCGCTTCTCCCTCTTAATTGACCACTGAATATTTGCGTCTTAATCAATTGCAGCTATAAGGCTATAAAAATCATTAAAATGCGCTTTAATTTAATATTTATTTTCAGCGTTGCAAATATTATTATGAAGTGATGATATTTAGTGATGTAAATATATTTATTTAAAAGTTACTTAATTAATTTAAAAAGTAAAATATTCCAAGTATTCCCTTCTGTTTTTGTGAATACATATTTTTAGTAAATTTTACTTTTAAATTAATTCAAAAATTCTTCAGAAGTGGTGCTATTTTTTTTTAAATCAATTTGATAACATTTGTGGAACACAAATTATGTTGAAGTGTTGATATTATTTAATTTAATCACTTGGAAAACATTTATTGACGACAAGAAAAAAAACCAGAGCTAAGACACAGTTTTTCTACAAATGATAATATATGTATATATATATATATTTACGATCTCATTAGACCTAAAAACTAAGTTAAGCTAACTATTAAAAAATGATGTTTAAAAAAATGTTAATCACATTCCCGACCCAAATTGGCCCGGAACTAAATGCAATTATCTGTCGAGAGCATTTGCATTTGGTTTTGCAGTCAATAAAGTAAGTTATATGAATGCGCCACAAATACATTTTGCATGAACATATGCAACGGCTCCCGGCACTTTAGTGGCATATAGATATGCGAATATTATGCATGCAACGATCGATCGGTTGGCCAACAAATCGGCTAAGCATATGCAATAAATTGGTGAACATATAGATTTTTCATTTTGGCCAGAAGGTGCAATGCATTGCCAGTTGCCAAGATGATAAAATTGGTTGAGCACCTTGTCAATTTGTCGCTATAAAATCTAGAAAAGATGGGACTCAACTTTTGAGAGTTCATTGGGTTAGCTGGAAAACGCATTAAATGTTGCATTGTAGTCGTAAATTGTAAACAAAAATTGAAATTAAGCGCAAATCGCACAAAACTTACATTCAATTAGAGCAACTGCAGTTTGCCTTTTGTTTATTTGTTTGCAGTTGCAGTTGCAATTGTTGTTGCAACCAAAAGATTGAGATACATTTGCAGCGAGAGATATGTTCTCAGTGCAACTGTGTACTCAATTTTCGGTTGACTTTTTGTGCATGATTTTATTGTTGTTTATTTATAAACTAAGAATGTTTGCCATTGAAAATAATTTATAATCTTTGGAGCAGAATTTATGAACTCTTGGAAAACTGGCTTCATTCATTCATCGATTGTGAATTGATGCACTCATTATGAATGCAATCAATTGCGTTGCAGCTTGCAGTTGCAGATGTTGCAGCATTTAACTGTAGACCAAAAATGGTTAAAGTCATTCATGTCCAACGCAGCTAAAGATGCCGCTGATTGATCAGTATGCAACATGCTTGAGCAGCCGCAATGTTTGCCGCAATGCAATGCAATGCGACATCAACATCGGTGCGTTCTCGTCTAGGCAATTGTTGCAACCAACTCCTCCTGTTGTGTTGCAGCAATGTGGTCATGTTGCCATCTGCTTGCTACTGCTGCTGTTGCTGTTGCTGTTGCTGTTGTTGTTGCTGTTGCTGTTGCTGGCATCTTGTAATGCAACGCATGACAATGAACGACGCGCCTCAACCGTTGCAGCAGCAGCAGCAGCAGCAGCAGAAGAAGAATCTCTTCGTGCCGCATGCTGCCTGGTGCCTGCTGACTCCTCTTGACTGTTCACTGACTGGTGAATGGCTCTTGGCTCCAACTCGATGTGGCCACAGTGCGTATGAATGGCAGGCGAGAGGCGTTTGTCGCTATCAGCATCGCACAGTGGTGCCAACTGCGACAATCATAGCCTGAATTTTGCAATTAAATGCTCCAAGTAATTACATTTTTATTTTTAATTTACTGGGAAATAGAAATTATATTTATTTGTATTCTTGGTTTATTTTATTTTTATTGAATTTGTGTCGATCAGAATGCATTTTCTGCCAGCTGCTTTTTTGTCAGAGTCTTCTGTAACAAAAGGTCCGCTAAACTTTTCTAAAACTCATAAATGCAACTTTTTTAGAACTCTACGGGGTCAATAAATAAATGATGATTAAATTATTTTGTTGCAAGCTACTCTCCCGTATTTTAAAGATTTGTCTACACCCAAAACACAAAATAAGTAAAATTAATATAAAAAATTAACTAAAAAAGTGGAAGAGCACCATCCACCCATTTTGGCTCATATCATTATTATATTTAATACATAGAGTAAACATTTAAAAAAAAATTTTTTGAATTAATTTTAATAGCAATAAAAATCCCTTTTAACCAAATAATTTAATAATATTTAATAATGTAATAATTACCTTAATTTAATAAAAATATATTTATTAAAAGATTTAAAAATTTTGTTTATTTGTAATAATATATAAATCAGAGCAGAAAATTGAATATGCCATGCATTTAGTATATTGCCCTTCTTATAATGTTTATCCACAAGTTTTTAGGAGCAGTGGCGCCACCGTGCATTGATGCGTCTAATTTCGCATGCGCAGTCGCAGCTTCGCCTCATTGCCAGATCGCGTGCATTGGACATATATGGGAACGGGGCGCGCATGGCGCACGTTTTAATTAGGATAATGAGTTGTTTCCGGGCAGCAGCAGCACCAGCAGCAGCACCAGCAGCAGCAGCAGCAACTGCAACTGGCAGCAGCGGCTTCATTCACCAGTTGCCTCAGTTACCTCAGTTTGCCTTAAATGGCTGAGGCGCTGCTGCTGCTGCTGCTGCTGCTGTTGTTGCAATGGAATTACAAATCATTGTAAGTTTAATTAAAAATTAATAAATTTATGAGTTGCCATCGCATTAGCCATGCCAATTGAGTGTGGCCAACAACTGGCTGTTGCAATGCCACTGCCACAGCCACATCAACTGCCACTCAGCTGTTGATTTATGAGTGTTGCATGTTTGACTTTTGAAAATTCAGATTCCGCTGAGACTTGCAGGCGTCGTAGAAGAACATTTGCGCTCTCTCTCTCTGCCTCCTCCTCTTTGTCTATGCTGCTCTTTATTGACTTGATCCTGGCCATAACACACAAACACACATACACACACACACACTAACACACACACTGACACAGTGGGAACTTCAAGGTGTGCCGCTAGCCAGCGCTGCTTTCACCACTTCAATTGACTAATTAAATAATTTTATGTTATTTATGTAATTTATGAAACCACATAATATTTGCAATTTATGCACATGATGACTCACAGTTTATTATACAGTTATTAACTAAACTTCAACTATTTAATATGCTTTAAAATTATATGCTAAAGCGCTGAAGTTAATGTTTAATATTATTATTATAATTAAGACGAATATTTAATAGACTTTTAATTGCTTGATCAATTTAAATAAAATACTGGGCACGCTAATGAGATGTTTTATTAAAACCTATTGTTTGTTTTATTAATTTATTTATTACAGAGACGAGATTTAAGTTTAGAATTAAGAACTTATCCCGGAAAACAGTGGCTTACTGTATTATGAATAGGTTGATTAATGTTTAATATATAAATAAAATGAAATAAAAAAATAATAACGATTGACTTAAATGCTTGTTCTAAAAAATGACTTTTTAATAATATGACAGGCATCATGTTAAAAAAAATGATATACTTTATGGAGTTGAACATCTTTTGCCAATTACATATTTTTCCACAACTTTAAATATTTAATCATGTAATTAATAATAAATAATAAATATATCGACTTCAAATCGCGTTAATTGCCTCGAAGCAATTAATTGACTTTTAAATAGTTGGCTTTATATTTAAAATTCCCAATAATTTTGTAATTAGCACGTGACTCTTGCAACACGCTCACACAACAACCACTGTGTGTGTGTGTGTGTGTGTGTGGCAGCAAACAACGTCGGTGGGCCTTGTGTTGGCACTGCAACTGCCACTGCCACTGGCAAACCTCTCGAAATGAGTTTTTTAGCCCGTAAGCCCAAACAAATACCAAATATTAACGCAAGGCATTTCAACGCAACGCTTGGCCCGGCGCTAAGTCGTCACAGATCTATTGATCTATGGATCGTAACTACTGGTCTATGCCGATCTCTGAGAGAAAGAGAGGAAGGGGATTGCTGTGTGGCACTTTGGTGATGTTGTTTAATTGCCACACTGACAGACGCACGCATGTCCGTCAGAGAGTGCTATAAAATCAAAGGCGCAAAATTGCAGGCGGCAAGTTGGACCCACAAATAGATACAGATACCGAAAGTAGCAGCAACAAATGCAGATACAGATACCGATACAGATACAAATACAGATACTTATACATGCAACGTACAACAGTTGTTGTTTGTTGTTGTTTCGACGTTTGCGTTAATTTTTTGTTTATTAGGCGGTAAATATCAAAGTTGAGCATAAATCAAAATCCACATACAGATATAGATATATACAGCTACAGGTACAGCAAGAGATACAGCTACAGATATATAGATGCAGATACAAAGATACAGCTACAGATACATAGATATTACAGATACTACTTGTATTCCGCTGTGGTTCTTAAAACTTTTAATTTTTCGACTGCGTTAATTTGTACGCTCCACAAAAATGCAACTTGTATCTTTGTATCTCACGGTCTGTTTGTTTGTTGTTGTTGCTGTTGTTGCTTTTGTTGCTTTTGTTTTTGTTGTTGTTGGCTATGTTTGTTTGCGTATGTAGCTTGTACGCTTAGCTTGGCTCGGTTGTTCTGTTTAGTTTCAATAACCATTTTCCAATTAACACAAAACGCGTGTTTTTCACGTTAATTAATACAAAACATTTTTCTGTTTTTTTTTTTATAATTTTATTTTTTTTTTTTATCAATATTTGCAATAAAAATCAATCAACAGCATTTGCCATTAATCAACATCAAAAGGCGGCAACAGGTCCCAAATAGACCACAACCCCCAAATAGCCAACAGGCCTCGCCAGGCACACACGCTGTATCTGATAGATACATTCTCATATACAATGTATCTAGTACAAGCACCAACAACAACAACAACAACAATTAAATATTCACAACAAGTTGCTGCCACGCGTATTGCGTTTCGGCATTTTCCATCGAAAATCGTTTGTATTTTGTCCAAAATTGAACTTGTACTTCCAGGTACTGTCTATTTGGCTATTTCTCTATTTGGCTATCTGGCGTTTTTCCTATTATATAAGCAATCTGCAAATTAGCCTTCAACTACATTTAAATTATTATGCGCATTTTTTTCTGACGAATGGCGAATACAGCTTTTTTTTTGCAATTTGTGAATTTTTGGCGAATTTACGATTGTTCATCAACAATTGCCAAATTTTCTATTCTGTGTTTTATCTGAATTATGGTAAAAAACGTATTTCGATGTTTATGTTTATTCTAATTATTTATATTTGTTAGGCATTAAGTAAGGGGGAAAATTAAGTGTGGAATTGCAATTCCTTATGTACTCTTGCATAATATATTTCCTTGTTTTTATATTTTTTTAAATAATTGGTATATAATTTAAACGGGTTGCTTTTATGTTTATCAGACTTCACGGAAAAGAACTGACTTGGATTTGAGTGATTTAAGATCACGATTTGACCTTACAATTAGTTTGCTCTTTTAACTTTTCAATCCCATTTTTAATTTATGCCAATTCAAAGTTAGTAAAGAAATGGAAAGTCAAAAGGAAAAACGTATTTTTTATTGATAAATGTCTGTTCCATTGCTAAAAGTAAAAGTTCATTATTTTAAATCATAAATGAATACTCAATTTGTAAAAGTTTTTATTTAATTAATTTTTAAAATTAATAGAAAAGTTTAATATTTTTCCGCTGGCTATCTAGTTTTATTTTTCGATTCGGGAGCCAACGAAGGAGTAAAAAAGAGTTCAGCAAATAATAAATAATTGTTCAAATAAAAAATTTCTATTTAAATGAAAAAAGTCATTAAATAATTATATATCCAAAACTTATCTTTTGTTTAGACATTTAATAATTGAAAATGCTAAAGTTGAAGATTGCTGTAAATGTGTGGATCAAATGTGGCACGTGTTGCTGCTGGTGGTTTATCCCTGTTGTAAGTCAAGCATTGAAATCAAATCAAGTGCATTCAATTATTAAATCGGTTAAATCAATTAAATTTACGGCGCATGAAAAGCGATACAAAACTGAACCAAAAATTACATTTATTATCAATACAATTTGTGCGTTGCGCCTGAACACAATCCTCGACAAACCAGGCGCAGCCGGAGCACCACATCGAAACCACAGTGGAGCAGAGCAGAGCCGAGCAGATTTGGCCAGACAGCAAACAGACGCATTGCCAGACATGGCAGCCAATCAGCCAATTATTTGCTATGCTCAGTTGGCCATTACAGCAACATTGATTTGGCTGTAATCTCACTGCAAGAGGGGGGGGTATTCATCTCTCTCAGGGGGGCGGGGCGGCGGCTAAGGTCAAAAGTGATAATACACAAATGCCAAATGCATGCGTTGAGGGGTGAGGGCTGAGGAGGATGCTTCTCTGATTTGGTGCCCAGCATAAACTGATACATTTAATTGCGCGCCTCAACGGGCAGCATTCACCAGTTGCCAGTTGCCATGCTCAGCCTCCGACTGTTCCCCACCTACCCCCTTTCCGTACATCAACTCCCATTTCGCACATAATATTTATTGTTTATTTACACGAGCGAATTAATCGCAAAGTGCAAACGCGCCACAAACGGCATCGCAATTGCCCATGTTTCCCCTCCCACACCGCGCTTCCACCCTTGGGGGGAGCGTGTTAGCCCCTCGTCAGTCTAAGCACCTCAGCAATTGCCCCTTCAAGTTTTTATTCAATATCAGCAAGAGATTTGAGGCAGGCGGCAAAGATTGACTGGCGAAAGTTTTTACCTCAATTTGTGGCCACATTGTGTGCATAGCAACTTTTATAGAATTTTAGAAAAATATATAACTTTTTCAATGTAGATTTTAAGTGTAGATTACGAAATTATTGGAATTAAAAATCAGAGAATATTTAACAAACTTAACAAAGTTATTTAAAAACTTGCTCAATTTACGTGTCGAAAATTGACTCTGCTTCGATTAAATTTTATCTCTTTTATCAACTCTCCCCCTCTCTGCCTATCTCTCTCTTATCTTATATATTTTCTCTCTCTTTTTATATATATCTATCTCTACATAAATATCTATTTATATCTCTTTACTCAATTGCTTGCTTTAATTTTAATTAAATATAAATCAATAAAATGCGCATTTTATTTTGATGTGTATTTATTTTTTTTCACCCAGTGTAACAATCAGCCGTCCCACCACCCCCCCTTCAAAGCAATGTGCGTGCTTGTGTGTTGTGTGTGTTTTGTATTTGGGAAAACGCATTTATATTCTTTTACTTCATTTGGGTTTTTGCGTTTCAATATTTAGTTAGAAAATGTTTTTATTCGCACAAGCTCATTTAATAGGTAATTTATGGCTTTGCCACTTAAGCGAGAGGTGTGGAGAGGGGTAGTGGGGTTGGGGTGTCTAATATGTGGCAGTGGAAGAAATACTACCTGGCGCACGAATAGTAAATACAAATTTTGCTAATTTAAATATCAATTTTTGCAACTTTGCTGCACGTCGAGAACACGTACATTTCCCAAACGATAAACAAACAAATCGATTGCGAACCACTTTTCGATAGACAAACACACACACACATACACAGAGTGAGTGCCAGGGAGACTGGAATACTTGAGAGATTTTTCCCACCAAAGCAAAGGTTGTTGCAGTTGCAGAGAGTCGCCTCGGCACTTGAGCCGATCATTAATTATGCAATCAGAAGTAGCAGATAGAGCAGATTTATAGGCATAAATCACACGCTCATCGAGCATTACAATGTTCAAAATTTGCATAATTCCCGGAAAAATCGAGTTGGTCGTGCCGAAATAATCAGAAGAAAAAAAAAAGAAAAAAAAACCAAAATATAATAAATATATGCCATGTTGAGCTGTATCCACATTGAGAAATGATGGAGTAGCAGCAGCTCAGCTCAAGTGGCTTAATAGCTGGAGAAAACAAGTGAAGTTCAACAGTTTGGAGAGCACTCGAATCCGAAGACGAAAGAAAAACACTCCACCCAGGAGCACCAGCAGCAGCAGCACCATCAGGAGTCGCCCTTGTCGTATCCCTTGAGCTAGCCATGGCCTATTGAAAATGAAAATAACTTAATGCAAAGTAAGCGGCTAAAGAAACTACACCAACAACAACAACACCAACAACAAAAACAACGATAACAACGACTACGTTCAACTGTTCATAAGCAAACAACACAGGCAACAACTACAACAACAACTACAACAACAACAACAGCATGGAACATGGCCACAACTCGTTGGCTTCGTTGGCTCTTAACGAGGCCGACATCAAACAAAACGTTGACCAGAGGCTGTCCAAGATCGCTGCAAACGGAGTCGAGCTCACTGCTATG